>JANZLX010000001.1:19208056-19229481 GCA_025531955.1 Erythroxylum orinocense
CCCCTCATTAAGCTTGTCCTTCCCATTTTGCCCTCCTTTGGTCTTTTAAACTCACATCTTATACTTCTAACTTCTTAACTAATTATCATGGAACAATTGAAGAAATTTGTTAACACTTCCTTCTAGAAAAATGTTCCTCATTGTGTTAATTTTCTAATGATACCAAAATCATTCAATTTGGTTTGAAAATTATAACCCAAATATTTCCAAACTATCCTTACACTGAAACAATATTTCGTGCTCAAATTCCATCTAAAAGTTGAAACTTTTAGAGACTGAATTGGAACTTAATGTCTTCAAGAAATTTGTAGCCCTATTTTTCTAGTTTAATCCAAATTAAGAATCATCTCATTTTAATAACTAGAGAAAAAGTTATGCCCAAAACATCGAAGCATATTCAGTGAACATGTTTCAACTAAATTTTCCAGTTTTTAATTTCCAACATTTCTCATATTATAGTTCTAACTTCCAAGAGAAGTTTGGGGTCCAAAACACATACTATATGACGTCATTTTAAGACGATGTGACGTCATCAAATGATACAAGAATGAGAAAATTATCATAAATTTTCCTACAGATATCAGATTAAGGTGTTCTTTAGATGGTTGGAAAGAAGACTTCTAAAGCTACAACTACCATGAAGACCTCAAAGACAAGTTCTTTCATCTGTGGGGTCAAAAATAGAAAAGACTATATGACGTCATTTTAAGAAGAATGTGACATTTTCAGATAATACTAGATTGAGAAAATTGCCATAACTTTCCCTAAAGATATCAGATTAAGGTGTTCTTTAGATGGTTAGAAAGAAGACTTCACAAGCTACAACTCTTATGAAGACCTCAAAGACAAATTCTTTCATCTGAGGGGTGAAAATAGAACATAATATATGACATCATTTTTGAGATGAAGTGACATCATCAAACGATACAAGGTTAGAAAAATTGCCATAACTTTCCCTACAGATACCGGATTGAGGTGTTATTTGGATGGTTAGAAAGAGGACTTCAAGAGCTACAACTTTAATTAAGACTTAGAAGAAAATTCTTTCACCTTTTGGGTCAAAAATAGAACATACTATATGACGTCATTTTAAGATGAATGTGACTCCATCAGATGAAAAAACGTTGGGAAAATTGCCATAACTTTCCCTACAGATATCTGATTAAGGTGTTCTTTAGATGGATGGAAAGACGATTTCAAGATGTACAACTTTCATCAAGACCTCAAAGACAAACAGACTATATGACATCATAAAGACCTCAAACCAAACTAGGCCTAAGAGATACAACTTTCATAAAGACCTCGAAGACGAATTCTTTCATTTGAGGGGTCAAAAATAGAACAGACTATATGACATCATTTTTTAGACGAATGTAACTTCATCAAATGATACAAGGTTAGGCAAATTATCATAACTTTCCCTACAGATATCAGATTAAGGTGTTTCTTAGATGGTTGGAAAGAAGATTTCAAGATCTACAACTTTCATCAAGACCTCAAAGACAAACGGACTATATGATGTTATAAATACCTCGAACCAAACTAGGCCTAAGAGATACAACTTTCATAAAGACTTCGAAGACAAATTCTTTCATCTGAGGGGTCAAAAATAGAATAGACTATATGACGTCATTTTTTAGACAAATGTGACGTTGTCAGATGATACAAGGTTGGAAAAATTGCCATAAAATTTCCTACACATATCGGATTGAGGTGGTATTTAGATGGTTGGAAAGAGAACTTCAAGAGCTACAACGTTTATTCAGACCTTGAAGACAAATTCTTTCATCTGTGGGGTCAAAAATAGAACTGACTATATGATGTCATTTTAAGACAAATGTGACATTATCAGATGATACAAGGTTGGGAAAATTTTCATAACTTTCCCTACAGATATTGTATTAAGGTTTTATTTAGATGGTTGGAAAGAGAACTTCAAGAGATACAACTCTCATGAAGACCTAGAAGACAAATTCTTTCATTTGTGGGGTCAAAAATAGAACAGGCGATATGACATCATCAGATGATATAAGGTTGAAAAAATTACCATAACTTTCCCTACAGATATCAAATTGAGGTGTCCTTTAGATGGTTGGAAAGAAACCTTTAAGAGATACAACTCTCATAAAGACCTCGAAGACAAATTCTTTTATCTGACTAGTCAAAAATAGAACTGACGATATGACGTCATTTTTTAGATGAAGTGACATCATCAGACGATACAAGGTTGAGAAAATTGCTATAACTTTCCCTACATATATCGGACTGAGCTTTTCTTTGGATGGTTGGAAAGAGGATTTTAAGATCCATAACTTTCATTTAGACCTCAAAGACAAACTCTATTGTATGTAGGGTAGAAAATGAAATAGGCATTATGACGTCATTTTAAGACGAATGTAACATAATTAGATGATACAAGGTTAGGAAAATTGTCATAACTTTCCCTGAAATTATCAAATTGAGGTGTTTTTTAAATGGTTAGAAAGAGGACTTCAAGATCTACAACTTTTATGAAAACTTAAAAAACAAATTTTATCGTATGAGGGGTAGAAAATGGAACAGACGATATGATGTCATTTTAAGATGAATGTGACGTCATCAGATGATACAAGGTTGAGAGAATTGCCATAACTTTCCCTACAGATATCAGATTGAGGTGTTCTTTAGATGGTTGGAAAGAAGACCTCACGAGCTACAATCTCATGAAGGCCCTGAGGACAAATTCTTTCATTTAAAGGGTCAAAAGTAGAACAGACTATTTGACATCATTTTTTAGACGAATGTGACGTCATCAAACCATACAAGGTTGGGAGAATTGCCATAACTTTCCCTACAGATATCGGATTGAGGTGTTATTTGAATGGTTGGAAAGAGGACTTCAAGAGCTACAACTTTAATTCATACTTAAAGATAAATTATTTCATATTTGGGGTCAAAAATAGAGTAGACTATATGACATCATTTTAAGATGAATGTGATGTTATCAGATGATAAAAGGTTGGGAAAATTGCCATTACTTTTCCTACAGATATCGAATTAAGGTGTTCTATAGATGGTTGAAAAGAAGATTTCAAGATCTACAATTTCATGAAGACTCAAAGACAACTTCTATTGTATAAAGGGTATAAAATGGAACAGACTATATGACATCATTTTAAGATGAATGTGACGTCATCAGATGATTCAAGGTTAGGAAAATTGCAATAAATTTCCTTGCAGATATCAGATTAAGGTGTTCTTTAGATGGTTGCAAAGAAGTCTTCAAGATCTACAACCTTTATGAAGACCTCAATGACAAATTCTATCTTATGAAGGGTAGAAAATGGAACATACTATATGACGTTATTTTAAGATGAATGTGACGTCATCAGATGATACAAGGTCGGGAAAATTACAATAACTATCACTACAGATATCGGATTGAGGTGTTCTTTTAATGGTTAGAAATAAAACTTTAAGAGTTACAACTCTAATGAAGACCTCAAAGACAAATTCTTTCATCTGCAGGATCACAGACTATATGACCTCATTTTAAGACGAATGTGGCGTTATCAGATGATACAAGATTGGAAAATTTGTCATAAATTTTCTTAGAGATATCAGATTAAGTTGTTCTTTAGATAGTTGGAAAGAAGACTTCTAAAGCTACAACTACCATGAAGACCTCAAAGACAAGTTCTTTCATCTGTTGGGTCAAAAATAGAACAGACTATATAACTTCATTTTAAGACGAATGTGACATTTTCAGATGATACAAGATTGGAAAAATTGCCATAACTTTTTCTGAAGATATCAGATTAAGGTTTTCTTTAAATGGTTGGAAAGAAGACTTCACGGGCTACAACTCTCATGAAGACCTTGAAGGCAAATTCTTTCTTATGTGGGGCCAAAAATAGAACAGATTATATAACATCATTTTGAGATGAAGTGACGTCATCAGACGATATAAGGTTGAAAAAATTGTCATAACTTTCCGTACAAATATTGGATGGAGCTGTTATTTGAATTGCTGGAAAGAGGACTTCAAGATCTACAACTTTCATGGGGACCTTAAAGACAAATTCTATCGTATGAAGGGTAGAAAGTGGAACAAACAATATGACAGCATTTTAAGGCGAATGTGATGTCATCAAATGATACAATGTTGGGAAAATTGCAATAACTTTCCCTGCAGATATCTGAATGAGGTGTTCTTGGGATAGTTGGAAAGAAGATTTCAAGATCTACAACTTTTATTAAGACCTCAAAGACAAATTCTATCTTATGAAGGGCAGAAAGTGGAACAGACTATATGACGTCATTTTAAGACAAATGTGACATCCGATGATATAAGGTTGGGAAATTTGTAATAACTTTCTCTACAGATATCGTGGTTGAAAAGAAGACTTCAAGAGCTACAATGCTCAGGAAGACCAATAAGACAGATTTTTTCATCTGAGGGATCAAAAATAGAACAGATGATATGACGTCATTTTAAGACAAATTTAACGTCATCAGATGATACAAGATTGAAAAAACTGTCGTTAACTTTCTCCACATATAGTTGGAAAGAATCCTAAAAAGAAAAAAGAAGTCACATTAGTATTTAATTGACAGAAGGTTACTGATTCCATCAGGAGTTATTTCGAACATTTCTCAAGTAACTCAAATTCACTGTAGCTTTGGACTTTGAAATGCTCTTTCGGCCAGGGTTAGTGGGGAAAGAAGATCTGATGCCCTTCTGTTTTACTACCGACAGTCTCTTCATTCTTCTTAATGATTTACTGTTTCTTCTCTTTCTCGGAAAAGTAGAAATAGTGGGGGGATAGAACTTTTGAGATGGTTCAAGTTTTGATATTTGATTAGCTTTCACTAAATAATTATAGATCGAGTTTCTGTGTGGCAAACAAGCGTCTCGTGATAATATGATGGCCCTTGCATTTGCGTACAATCTACAAAATCTATGGCCTTTGTCGATTCTTAAATTCGATGATTTGAGGGAGTCAGAGCGATTGGTAAGAAAACTCTCAATTCCTGAAACCACTAAGAGATTTGTTTATGCTGTTCGTGATCGTGAGTCTCAATCGGTGATTTACATACTATGTGCTGAGAATTTGTCCGAGAGATCCGCTGTTGATGTAGAGTGTCTTATTAGGGAAATTCGGCCTGACGCTGTTGTGGCCCAGGTGGGAAATTTAGGGTCGAGTGAGATTCAATTAGGAATGAATGAATTGGATGATTACGGTAAGGACCCAGTTCCGACTTCTTCCTTTGGAGTGCTTAAACGATGCTTTGTTGAGAAGATTACTAAGGAAAAATATGAAAATTTGGCTGCTAAGTTTGTTCTTAGGGAAATATTTGGAACTGGGCTTTACGAACATGTCTTGGTTGCCAAGAATGTGGCGAGAGAGGTTGGTTCGTCATTTTTATTGATTGAAGCACCGGAATCTGTTGCTGCTTCTGTCACAGATGATTTTTCAAATGAGTTACATGCTGGTAGCAAGGTTAATGGTGCAATTAGTGGCCTGGTTCCGAATACAGTTGGCTTGACGGTTTCGTCGAGGTTGAGAACATTTTGTCTCAATGATGATGTTCAAATACGGATGGTGAAGTTTTTATCTTTGAGTATGGATGCTTCTTTGCAGAAATTGAGTCATTTGAGCTCTGTTTCTGAGGCAGAATCTAAAGAGCTCGAACCATTTGGCTCTTTTCAGGTTCCGACATTTGCCAGTTCTTTCTATCCTTTGCTTGTGGATCTACACAACATATTCAACGATTTGCCATCAATTGGGACTGCTCTAGCCTTTGCACAGAGGATGTTGCATAATGTAAGCAGGGGAGAAGCCGTGGATAGTAGGATTGTATCTCAAGTTTATGCTTTCCGAATTGCAGTTGAGGGGCTGAGGATTGCTCTTAATGAAGCTGGTCGGTTGCCAATCCCAAGGTCGCGAAAGCTTGAGAAAGCTAAGATTGAGTTCTCAGAGCTTCCAGTTCAGGATAAGGGACATGCACTCCTTGCGCAGACCCTTAAGAGCCAGACCAAGAAGTTCAAGACTGTAGTTGCTGTAGTGCATGCCCGTGGCTTAGCAGGTCTCAGGAGACACTGGAACACCCCAGTACCTCCAGAGGTCATGGATATGATTGAGCAGCATGTCTATGAAAGTGATGGGGAAGCTTCAGACAACACATGCAAGAAGTGGCTATTTACTAACAAACCTGTGGTAGCGGTTGGTGCTGGGGCAACAGCAGTTGTAGGAGCTTCATCTCTCTGCAAAGTTGTTCCTGCATCAACATTCATGAAGGTTGCCACACTCAAAATACCTGCTTCTGTCAAGCTTATGCTGCTTCAAACCAAGAGAACGATGGGAATAGCTATGAGCAAGAGTCTTTTACCATCAGAAGTACTGGCCCCAGTCCCAGGAGTGGTAAATTCTGGAGCCAGTGCAACAGCTGTCTTGAAGACGGCTGCTTCTGCTGAGAAAATCAGGATGGTTGTCCACAGCATCATAGCTTCAATGGAGAAAACTAGTTTTTCAGCAATGAGAACAGCATTTTATGAAATAATGAGAAAAAGGCGGCTACAACCTGTTGGTATCCTGCCTTGGGTAACATTTGGTTGCAGTATCACCACTTGTTCAAGTTTATTTATTTGTGGAGACGGTATTGAATGTGCAGCTGAATCATTTCCAGCAGCTCCTTCAATTGCTAGCTTGGGTCGTGGAATTCAAAGTTTGCATCAGGCATCTCAAATAGCAGGACAGAAAGATGCCAGCAGAATACAAAAATCTATAGAGCTACTGATGCAGAGATTGAGGAAAGTGAAGGCTCAGTGAGGTTACGACTCAATCTTTTGTAGACATGGTCCCCTCAGAAAGTGATTGATTTTTGATATAGGAAATTATTGTAGATAAAGAGTTGAGAGAGCAGGGGTTAAGTGTGGCATCACGATTGTTGCTTTTTTGTTTAGAATTGACATATTCAACTGATACAACTTCTGCTTTGATTAAGAAAAGTCTTATCCATACTATTTCATACAGTGAATATGTAGATGGCTTTGCATTTTTTGTACAGTTATTGTTGCACGCTAATAATTCTGACATTTGTAAATGCTTTCTTGTTTTTATTAAGAACAATTAAGATCTTACTGAAATTGTTCATTTTTTTATTTGTCTTAAACTAATCGAAAACGTACGCTATTCAATTAAATTCAAACGTAAATCCAAGTCCTACACTAATAAGAAGTAAATAACGTCCAAGTTTACTAATTTTACACTAATAGGAAGTCCATTAGATTCAAATATACTAATTCCTACACTACTAAGGAATTACACTGATAAAGATCAACTAGAAATTAAGATTTTACCAATTCCTACACTGATAAGGATTCAGTTAGAACTTAGAACTATACAGATATGTTTCATCAAATTATGGCATCAGAAAGTGTTGACATGGGTCATGAGCAAGATATTGGCTATACAGAACAAGTATTTATAAAAGTTCAATCTTTAGAAGTTTATCTTGAAGATTTCAAAGAGTCTTCATATTCAATTCTCTTCAAGATACGACCAAGCTCAAGAATCATCGAAATATGGGACACAGGAATAGAAATCCGAACCCAACTCAAAGGAGAATCTATACAGCTTACACAAGACGAGTTGGTTTCCAAGGAGAGCTTAGCGCATGTGTTACTGTCGACTGAGGCAGTGGCTTCTGTACTGAGCACAAAAGAAGTGCACGAGTTTGTGGACAGGTTCGTAGAAAAAGCAAGCAAGCTATTACTAGAGAAAGCTGAGAATGATAATGAGAAGTGCATCAGTAGTGAGAAAATCAGCAAGTTAGTTTTCTATATGAATTTTCTTGTGGTTAGGAGATATTGCCACAAAGAAAAACGCCTTGATCCTGTGTGTTGGTTAGATATAGAAAGATTAGAGAAAGTGGTTGTAGATGAAAAACAAGATGATATGTGCAGCATCTGTTTAGGTAAGATTAAAGTTGGAGGGAGAGTGACTCGCATGCCATGCAAGCATATGTTTCACGATAACTGCATTGTCCTGTGGCTCACCCTCAAGCGTCGTTGCCCTCTTTGCCGCTTTGAGATGCCTAGTTTACCAAGTTCATCGTCTTTTCACTAGTTCGAATGACTGATTCAATGATAAGTCATCCAAATTACCCTTTTTTGATTATGAAAGAGATCTTGATGTAAAGCTGTTGATGATAATCATATCAGAACATTTATTTAGAAATACCTGTGAATGAATCCTCTTTATTAGAATTTAACTATTGCATTACATAACTATTGCTGTATGTAAAGGTCATAGGATCTAGTTAGAGTCAAAGAAACAATCTTTTTGTAAAATACAAATAATGACCCTTCTTCAACTTTCATAAAGTAAGAAGCTTTTGTACAGTAGGGTTTGCCCTTAGAATACTCTGCATAGTTACCTAGTCAAGTTCTCAAAGCTATGTCTATCTTCTAGAGGCCAACTTAATTAAAAGGCCTTGATCAAATTTAACATGTTTGAATTAAGTTTATTAGTATACAAACTAATTTATGAATTAACTAATTAATTTAAGATTTATTGAATTTAATTTCAAAATTACATTTACCTTAAATGGTTATATTACTCCTAAAATATTTCAAAGAAAAGTTAATTTTACTTTAGATATGATTATATTATTTAGAATGATTATTACTATTAAATAAAAAGTTTCATTTTATTTCAATTATTTATGATATTGATGGTGGGTGAGTCTTAGAGCAACTTTACCAGTTGCTTCTTTGTGACCATAAGATCATAGGTTTAAGTAAAGGGAGGGTTGTAGTTATGATATTGATGATTATGAAATAATTTTTATTTTTCCAACTTTACTTTTTTAGAATTTGTGAATCTTCAATATATTAAAAAAAAAACCTAAAAATCAAATAGATAAAATTTGATATGTCTGTTTACAATCAGTTGCTCATTAAATTAATTGTTTGTAAAAACTACTTACACTATACAAAAATTAATAATTAGCGATAGAAAATTACTAGTAGAAACAAAACCGTAACAAATTACCAATGAAAAATTATGTTCTGTCGATAAAATTGTCAGGAAAAATTTCATTTTGCGATGAAAAAAATATTCGTTGGTAGATATAGAGGGAATTTATCCCGACAAATTTTCTAATGAAATATAGCGACAGTAAAAAATTTCAGTCGGTAAAGAAGGTGAAAATGCTTGGCGAAATAAATAAGTTTTGGGATTACCGACGGAATACAATTCCGTCAGTAAAGTTTAGAGGTAAACATCATCGTTTACTTCGACTTCAACGATTTTAATAAAATAAAAACGACGTCATTTGGTGTTAACCTAAAACTACCACAACGCCTTGCCCCCTTCCCTCTTCTCCACCGATCACAACTAATTTTTCTCTCTTTTGTCGCCGTCGTCTGATCGCGCGTCCTCGTCATCCCACCATGCGTCCTAATCGTGCCAACATCCTCAATGTCCCAGCATCTTCATCTATATCGCTACCGAAGCCCCCCTCCTCTGTCTCTTATGCCACCGTGCATTCTCGTAGTCCTCGTCGCATCTACTTCAGGTACCGTATAATCGTCTCTCATGCCACCACACCTCGTCGTAGTGGTGGTTCTATAAATGCATAATCGTAGGTCAAGACTAACAAGGTTCATTACTTCTCTTTGATTCATCTCTCATTATCGTGGAAGGTAGGTTAAATGTATACCAAAAGCATGAAGCTACGATCACTTAAAAACAATGGATAGTGGTTGTGATACGAGGATATGCATCTTTAACTGTTATATGTAGATATATAGGTTAGTTTATGATAGCCACAGAAATTTACTAAGTTAGCAATGATGAATCTTCGCGTGTTTTATGTGTCTCGAACTCTAACCAGAAATGGGTAAAACAAAATTCCATGCTCTGAAAAGAAATGGAGATGATGTTTTGTAAGAAAGCAAAAGATGTTAATGTTATATGAGGAAATTATATAGTGAACGTGGAGAGATGTGAGTATAATTTATATTTAAGTGATTAACTTTTTTTTATTAAATGTCTAAATTTTAAAAAATCGAATAATTTAGTTTAAAAGGTTGTTAGTCGTTAATATTTTGTTGATACTAATGATGATGAAATATGTAAAAATTGACATTTAGAAATAGTAAATCTTGTATAAAATTATTGATGTCAGCAAAAGTAATAAGCTGGGTGAGAACTCTACAGATATAGGTAAAGTGTGTCGATTGATCATTTTACGTTTAATCTTTTTTTTTTCATGTCCAAACTAGAATTTTTTTGCGAAACTATGTCCTTAAGGATTTAATGATGGTAACGATATTCTTTTTAAAATTTGTCATAAATTCATTTAATTTTCTAATGTCTTGAAATATAAAATAATATATATTAAAAAAATAACTTTTGTTTAAGTAAAAATCAATATCATAATTAATAGCATAATAATAAAGGTTGATTTATATTATAACAATTTTAAAAATTGATTATTGAATTCCATCTAAATAAAATGTATTCTATAAATATATCAAATTCTAAAAAATTAATTTAGAAATATTGAAACATTTTTAACTTATTTAATTTTTTAAAAGATTCAAGTATTTTAAAAGAGGATAATTCATTTCTCTAGTATTTTTTTATGTAAGTGTATTTAAAATATTTTAATTAATTTGTAACTCTTTTTTAAAATAATTTTATAAATCAAAATTATATTTCGACAAAAATAGATGATACAATAAATAAAATATGAATGCTTTTTAAATAAATATTATCTTTTTATAGAAAAAATTTTTAACTGATAAATTATATTTTAAACTTAACTATAAATTTTAAAAGATAGATAGTTACAGAAGACGCTTTGGTAACAGCCGTGTAGCGTTAGCCTTTCCACATGCCCATTGCCTGTCTTAAAGCACAAACCATACCGAGACGACAAGATGCGAACCGTTCCATAGTTCCGAAGATGTCCTGAAGTTCTTGGTCGGTTACGCAAGCAAAGATGATTTGAAAGGAATTTATTCCATAAAGGGAAGGAGGATTATGCATTTCACCAACTGGATTTCGCTTGTTTTTATTGCTCTGGCAGTCTTCTGCTATTACGACTCTTCTTCTCCTTTCTTTGGAAACAACATGGCTGAAGAAACTCCCAAGTCCATCTATGACTTCACTGTCAAGGTGTGTATGCTTTTAGCTGATTATGAACTTTGTTCTTCATTCTATTTTCATTGCAATCTCGCTTTATCTGCAAGCAGTCAATTTTAAAATGATGTGAGTTTTTATTATGGAGATCAATGATGTTCTATTAATTGATGGAGGAGACTATTTTTTGGCTTCTCATTTTATCAAATAATTTCCTTTTTCTTTTTGGTCTTTCTTTTCTTCATTTTGATTGCTATGTTTTACTTCTGCAAGATAGAATATGTTATTCTATTGCACTTGCAAGTTATTGAAGAAGCATGCTGTTCAGGGAGAAAACATAATAGTGTTTAGAACTGTGAAGGCTTTTTTCCCCTGTTCCTATCATTTCTTTTCCGGTCATTTTCTGTTTCCACATTTTACATTCAAGTTATCACCGACTTGGTACTATGAGTTGAGTTCTGTCTTCATGAATTCTGTTTTTTTTTTAATTTTTTTTATGTAATTAGAATTGAATTATGATCTTGATTGCAGGATATCCGTGGAAACGACGTGAATCTGGGTGACTACCGTGGAAAGGTTCTTCTAATTGTGAATGTTGCTTCCAAATGGTAAATCCTTCTTCATTCTATCTATGTTTGACTTTCTTGACCAATCTGCCTCTGTATTTTTGCATTTCACTGTTTTCTTCATTTGAATAACTGCGAAAGAGTTCTTGTAAGACTGATTTGATCTTGTCACTACCATTAACAGCTTAAAGATGGTTAGAAACTAACCGCTTTTCTTTTTCACAAAAGGGATTATTAAGATTAAAGATCATATTTATGGAACTGAAAGATTAAGTGAAATTCGAGCTTTTATATCCAGTTTAGTTTCTGTACAAACCAGTAGCTATGTCTAATTTATACATATTTGTCAGTCAACCGGCTGTACAAGGAAATTGAGTAAACATGGTAAGTGAATAGCTGTCATTCTATAATTCAAGATGTACGTTGGCAGCAATTGTGGGGTGAGATATTTGCCATTATGAGATTGGTTGTTTAGATATTTTCATGTTAACAGGAACCTGCGAACTTTCTATTTCCCTAGTAAAACTTATACTTCTGATACAGTACTACTAAAGCCAAGTGGAAAGACAGGAAACTGTGATCTCATAGTGGATCTTCATATTCTCTGGCTTGAAAAAATTCCCCATGTCCGGTCTTCAATGTACCAAAAACGATTCCCTTTTCCCTGAATTATGCTTCCTGTTGATTCTCATGGACAAATTATCAGATCATTTTTAGCATATTTTTGTATTTCTTTTTGTACATAAATTTATATCATTTTGAGTTGGCTAGAGGTTCCAAATTGTTCTTCTCATAATTATCTACATGTCTCATGATGGTAAATGTTTTTTTCTGCACTCTCTTGCTAACAATTGGACCTACCTAGATGATGCACATCTGTACTAGTTATTTTCACTAGTATTGAATTATGTCTATCATTTTTCAGCGGCTTAACGTCATCAAACTACAAGGAGTTGAATGTTCTGTACGAGAAGTACAAAAATCAAGGTTGTTCTCTCGTTCACGGGGACAACAATCACGCTTACTTGTGTCATTTATGGACATCCATCAACTTTTCAAGAAAACATCAAACTTTTAGAAAATGCTTTTGTGGTTCACTAATATTCCATTGGCAACCTGAATTTAAAACCAGTTTAGAATTGCTATTTGAAAAACTGTACACTGGTTTTGGAAAGATGAAGATGGTAGTTGTCTAAGTTTCTAGACTTGAAATCGCATTCTTGTCAGTGAATTTTGTGTTACCACTGTATGACAGTTTTCGTGTTTCAGTGAGTAAAAGCAATTCTTATTCATTCTATTGCGAATGCAATAAAAAATGAAAATGAATAGTGAAATAAAAGTTTGTT
The DNA here is from genome assembly GCA_025531955.1 of Erythroxylum orinocense. NCBI lineage: Eukaryota > Viridiplantae > Streptophyta > Magnoliopsida > Malpighiales > Erythroxylaceae > Erythroxylum > Erythroxylum orinocense. The sequence continues at coordinate 19,221,104 of JANZLX010000001.1, forward strand.
TGGTAGTTTCTTACAGTTTTGAAGTTTGTAATCCTACATCCTGTCATTCTGACAGGATTTGAGATCTTGGCATTTCCTTGCAACCAATTTGCTGGACAAGAACCAGGAACCAATAAGGAGATTCAAGAAGTTGCATGCACAACGTTCAAAGCTGAATTTCCAATATTTGATAAGGTAAAGTCATATTGTTTGCCACATAAAAGAAATGTATTTCCTTCCAATTTCATTATTGTGGGAGTGTTCCCAAAGACTCTTGATTTAACCTTTCAAGCAAGCTATTTTGTTCAGCAATTGTGACTGTTATTCATGCACAAGTAATAGAATTGGCTATCCGCTTGTATAGGCCATATGTCTAGGGTTCAGTAACTCTTCATAAAGAAACCTATTCACTGATTTCCTCTGCTCGGTTATGCATATTTCCATTGTTTACTAGCTCTGTTGCCTGCCGCATCATTCTCTGTTATGGAAGTGTGGTCATTATGTTTTTATCTGATTATTGTAGGTTGACGTGAATGGGAAGAATGCTGCACCTCTTTACCAGTTCCTAAAATCGCAAAAGGGTGGATACTTTATAGATGCCATCAAATGGAATTTCACAAAATTTGTGGTGAACAGAGAAGGGAAGGTGGTGGAAAGATATAGTCCTACTACATCTCCCCTTAAAATTGAGGTTTGGAAATCCTTTTCTTTGACAATGGTTCCTCTAATTGGTATTCATTCTCTTCATTTTTTTTATGGCTCTCTACAGAAGGACATACAAAGCCTGGTGGCAAGTGCTTAGGACCAAATAAAGGGATTATCTGTGATGGTGAAACAGCTTAATACAGTGAATGTTGGAGGCTTTCAATTATTATTTAAATTTAGTTCTTCGTTAATCAACAAGGAAATCTTTATTATTGTACTCAGTAAGATGGCATCTGTAATGATTTGAGAATGGTACAACTACATATGCATCTTTCTTGTTATACTTGTGCAGTTCCATTTCGTTTTCTGCTTTATATGAGGACATTCTGCATCTCCCTTCAGAGTTTCTGTAGATATGGAGCAATTAGTACTGCTAAATTTTTACTGATTGGAAAGCAAGAAAATAGAGAAGAGAGAAGGAAAAATCCGACTAATTTTTAACAGGAAAATTATAGTTGGTTTAATATGTCTCTTGTTTGTAAATCATACAAAAGTAATGGACTGTAGATTTATAGATTGAACAGGAAAAGGAAGATGGGACTAAAATCTTCAAAACATTTACGGCATGCGTCTTATGGAAAATGTTACGAATCTTGGATTGGACCCTTATGGTAAATTGTCTGTAAGCAATTTGTCCAATGTATTGTAAAACTTTAAATGGTCTAGAAAATGGAGAATAAAGTTTCCAGTTCTCCCAATGTTGCACACTAATTTGACGATAAGGTTTCAGCTTAACGTAAACTCAGTCATTGATTGCAAAGACATGGTCAGAGTGTTTTTATCGCTTAATTGCTTCATATGATTCTGAGCATGAGTAGTATGAAATCTGATTAACTGAAGAGCAGCCTCGTGATTCTTCAAGGTTTGATTCACCACCAACCCCTATAATTACCAGTTAGATAAGGAATATGAACTCAAGGAACAAAACCATACAAGGCCTCAAAAAGGGGAGCAATAAAGGGTGGTAAGGAATGTAGTATTGTACCATCATTTTGCCAAGGGAAGTCATGTGCTCCATTATTGAGAACAATCACCCGCCAAGCAACGCAAACACGTCTCTCAAGTTTTGATTAAGCATCTCCGTCATATTTCGGCGAGCCTTCTATGAAATCCATATTGGCATCAATCTAAACCTGACGAGGAAGGCCAAAGTTTGATATTGATTTCGTTGGCAAACACCACACTGCCTTGGCGAATTCTCACAAAATCTTGGATGGTGCTCATCTGTGACAACGGAGCTCTGGGATATTTTTACCAGGCTTATGCTTGTGTAGAATTTGGGCTTTCGACGAATCGAACTTGAAATAGGTTTTAAAGTGGTGTTTAGTATTCTCCCTTCTTCAGACCGCCGATCCAGGATTCTGAATCCCATTGTCCGGAGCATCAGCGAGTTGTTCGTCAAGAATTGGATTGTTATTCATCGATATATTTATCGAGAGAACAACAGATGCGTCGACTGGCTAGTACATTATGCTGGTTATTTTGCTATAGGAGTCACTTATTTTGATACCATACCTATTAGGTACCACCTTATACTGTTAAAGAATTTGTCGAGAATCTGTTTCCCCAAATTTGTTGTGTAATTTATTCCGGTAATCTCCCCTTAAAAAATAAACATCACACTGCCTGATAAGTTTTCTGATGTGAGTTTGCATCTTTTTCAGCACAACAACCGCTTATTCCTCCAATTGGTTACATAGGTTGCATAAGAATATTGAAATAGTAACTCCTACTTGTTGACTTTTGCGTACATCTTGGATTAAACAACTTCACAAGTTACTCAAATTTTGGCATTGAACCCTTCAAAAACTAATTCACCGAATGCATTCCCACCTTCACATCAGCCAGTGTTCGATCCAACTTAACCAAGACCTTTACCATCAAAGGTTGCAACTTCATTTTACTAAATTGACCCATTAAGGTGCAACTCAAGTACCCTCTTGTCGTCTTCCATCATTCTTAGATTCTGATTACTAATTCATATTTTCTTCTGGTCGTCGTACATCCTGAGACTTGGTCTCCTCCGCCCATTTTTTTTTTTAGCTCAATCACAATTCTTAGTGACAATGCTATTGACACCAATTTGATACAACAACAGTTGAAACTTGATCAGGATTATGTGTTTTAAGAAATTTTAATTGATTGAAATGGAGAAGGAGAGATAAATCAGAAGTGATTGAAATGGTCGTCGTACATTCATCATTATTGACTTTACAGCCCGATGTCGTCTCGTCTTCTACATCTCACTATGGAGATGTATCACAGCCAGGGTAATCCTGCATGATCTAACCAAAAACACAAGAAAGGAATATAACAACAAAGTGGGCATCAGTAAGATTGCAGGATCTGACAGATTAGCATCAAAACCACCTCATAATAATGGTTGGAGAAATGAACAAATGAAATTAGTGTTTTCATTCATGAAAATGACCTCCTAATGAATACAGATGCCGCAAGCAAAGGACATTGACTAATTCTCTATTTCAGCCTATGGTGTGAGAGAACGGCGCATCAAAGACAAATGAGAATTGACGCCAAAGGTTTGATCCGGTACTAATCGGCCGTTAAATCCGACATCAATCACGTACACCAAAAATAGGTACATAAAGTTCGTTGAAGTAAAACCTTAAATCTTCATTTTTACTGAGAAAATATCAAAATATAAAGTGAGAATTTGTCTCACCTAAAGACTAATATATAAATCAGTTATTACCAATTAATGTTAAGATAAAACTTCTCATGTAGCCTGGAAGCTCGTGTTCAATTCTAACATGTATCATCTGTTACATCCATTCATTCAATAAAATAAAATGGTTAGAAAATGATCATGTTGTTTTATGTTTTTCAACCCCGAGGACAAGCTATAGAGACAAGTGATTCGATGATATAATTTCCACGATCACATGGAGCACTCCAATAAACTAATATTGTCACCGTCTACTTATCTTATGTCTATGTCGTGAATAAATTATATCAACGTGCCTTGATCCAATATTATACCTGATCTAATCAATTCATTCATCAGCTTAGTATTGCCATGAGACTCTTCAACATGTAGCAATCAATCCACAATCATATGCTTGCATAACGGATGAAGAATTAAATTTATGTCATTAGTTCATTAGCCTGCCATCTGACCTTAGGCTCGTGCTACCTTATGAGCTACTCCTACTTTGCATTTCTTGTCAGATCATAATTAGGATCACATATTCACTCACTTTGTAAGGCTTTAATGATTATTTAAGCTGGAAGTCCGTAAGCCAATGCCTTATTTCTTCCGACTTGAATCATCATAGAAATTCTGATATGGTCCATAAGTTCCATTACTAAATCACGGTCACAGACAAACAAGAACAATCCACCAGTTTGCCAAAATCCCAACAAACTCACATAGCAAAACTCATATCTCTAACTATTGAGGTTAACTTCAAAAGCTATTCAAACCAAGAACTTGGAGACGGACCGGACAACATTGTACACATCAAAGTCCGATATCGCACTTCACTGTCTCCTTCACTTCTTTCACCACTTCCCTCCTCCCCTGGCTCCTTTTCCATCCTAGCATGATGGGGTAGTTTATCGATCCAATAATAGGTAAACACAAGTCTGTTGTTAGCATGAGTGAACATTGTCAGTGTAAGGGCAACACATCAATCATGCTGGGATCAACCAACTTGTGAAACGACAATAACCAATGGCTCAACCCGGTTAGATTATTTACCTCAGCAAATGCAGAGGTCCGAAAGTATTTGGTAAAGGCTCTCACCACTGCGTGAAAAATAAGAGCTCAGGTTGTGATGTAAATAGACATATCCAACACATGGAAAGAACTGTCCAAAGAATAACTTCTATTCACAGGTTCGGTTATCCTGAACCTGATGGAATACATATTATTATAGCAATATACATAGCCTTCTTGATTTAAGCCAGTTTCAGGTAATCTCAAACCTGAAACATTTGACTTCTTTAAACTTCATTGAATAGCCACTGCTGCCTGTTCACATTTAAAGAATAGCAGGAATTTAATTCGTACAAACAGGTCCAGCTGATCAGCCCGGCCAAGCACAATATAGGCTTGAAGCTCGAGGCTATTGATTTTCCTTCGCGAAAGATCATATCCCTTGTTCATAAACATAGCTTCTACTTTTCCTCAGCTGCATAGTTTAACTGTGCAGGCCACTGCCTGCGCCCAATATTTGAGCCTAGCTTTGACATCTTCGGGATGATCACCTGATTAAAAAACACAAGGAACATATGAGTGACAATCAGCTGAATGGTATATTTATCAGGGTCAACAATGAAGTAAGCGAATAAGGTCTATTGTTGTCACTGCACTATTCTCAACGATCATAAAACATCTTGGATGATAATTTTCACATCGAGCAAACGTACTTGGTCCGAGAATGCACATAAAAAGTTCTTAGCATAAGTGGCTGGGCTTACATCCCAGATCATATGAATTAACTCACTACATAGTGCACAGAATAGCTGAGAATACACAAAACAACAAGAACAACAGAGAAAAGCATTTGGCAATGACCAAAATTCTAGGATCATAATAAAGGTCATCCGATATTGGTAGGATCAAATTTCTGGATCTAAATCTATATGTTCAGCAAACAACCTTAACCCCTATTATTTTGAGGTCATATCTAATATTCAGAGTTTGCCTCGATTCAAACAAAATCATTAACCATAAGCCGATATTTGGCATAAAATTATCTCAACAACCAGAACAACAACAAAATAACTCCAATAATCAAAAGCGAAATAACAAGAAAACAGACCAACTATAAAACAGTGGGCTGATGGCTCACCAGGACTTGAGATCTTCCAATTGGCAACAGGACTCGAAGCCGTCTCACGCACAGCAGGAGAGGTTCTCTCAGGGGACTTATAGTGCTCATCGAGGAACCTCTGGCTCATGGAGTAACAAAGCTCAAGAGCTGGAAGAGTATTACATAGCTCGGGAATTTCATCGAAACTGAACCCAAACCCAAGGTCCAAACACCCTTTGAGCTCATCGAGATCATCATCAGTCAAGCTCTTGGTTCTCTTCAGATCATCGTCACTGCTGTTGCTGCTATCACTTGCCACCTCCACATACCCTTCAAGCAAGACCTGGGTTTTCTTCTTCTTCTTCACCATGGCCTGTGAAAGACTCTTGCTTTTTTTGATAATGGGCTTGCTTGGGTTCATTTTTGTCCATATATCGTCAGCTTCAGGGTTCAAAGATTCATCATTTGCATATGTTTGAGAAGATGGAGCTTCAGTTTCAACTCCTCGTTGGACCAGGGTTGCTGAAGACACCCATGCTTCATGTTCACAATAACTACTTGCCATGTCTCTTTTTTTCTCTCTGCAGTTTGTTGTCTCTATCTAACTAAACGTGCTCGTCTGACGACTCTGGGAGATTGAGAGGTGGAGATACCGAGCTTATAAAGCTGCACGATATGAACAGATCAGACCGACTTTTCTTTCATCTTATTATTTTAATTCGGTGGAAAATCATGATGATGGATGTGCATGTATGTATGCATGTGAAAACATACATACATATCATATCATGTATGGTAATGGGACGAATTGGCAGATGGGACAGCTATAAGTAGGTCGATCAAGACAAAAGAAGCCGAAAGAGGACCAGTAAGGGGGCTACTAATTGCGGGGCCCACCATGTGTCTAAATGATTTCCTTTCTGATTTGATTCTGAATTTTTATTGGTCTACTCTTATTTGTATAAGAAATAGTTTATTTAAAATATATAAATAATTTATTTTCATTAAGCCATTTAATAGTGAATTAGTTTCAATTTATCTTTAATTTTAAGTTATCATCTTTCCCAAAATTAGAATTATCATAAAAATACTTAAAATTTAAATTTTGGTTACATACCCAAAAGGCATATGTAATTTAATAAGTGTCGTTATCGTCATCACCATCACACTCAGTCTGAAATTTCGCAATGAACAGAGTCTATGTAGGTTTGATAGTACGCAATCTTATCTCTACATAATAGAGAGATTGTTTTTGATAGACTTACATGCAAATGTGACGTGCAAAATAATGATGTAGGAAACAGAAGAAAGAAGTAAAAATAGTAATACAACAAAAACTAAATACTAGAAAATTCAATAAATAATTAAAGAGTATTAAAAGAAAATATTTAATCTTTTTAATTTATTTTTAAAAATATTTTTGTTATTTAAAAATCATATGATATTAATATATGTGAACATTAGGAAATTGAAGAAATATGCTTATTTTTTAATTAAATATGTTATTATTTCTCCATATCATTGGTCACCAGTGATCACAAGGACTACGTATGACATGTTTGATCGCTTTCTAGGACGGAAAAAAAAAAACCAAAATTCCAGGTCCATACTTGTGGCATGTCTACGTACTACAATACAATACTGTGATATGTTCGGTCTTCGTGACTTTGGTTTGGTTACGTATAAATATCTCCATGCACACCGACCAACCGCGGATGCATTGATCAATTCACGCTACTCGGAAGTGTGGAAACAATAAATAATTTAGCTCCGATTTATCGTTAGGAATTTGAACATGGATAAAACATGTATAATATATATACACAAAGTTTGAAGATGAGAACGGTCCCAACTGAGCTTTAATGTCTACAAGACAAATTCGCAGGTAAATTGAGAGAATTCTGTCGTTTCCCTTTAGCCTTACGGTGCCGACGAATCAAGTTTGTAACTTTGTGATGGTGAAAGATTTAGGTTTATGTTTGGTATCACTTTGTATAAGTAGTAAACAAGTAAACATTTCTTAGATATATGAATTTCAAGTTTGAAGATTACATTGAGCTTCCTCCCTTAATCTTCTGCATCTTATAGTCTTTTTTTTTTTAGGTTCTAGAGAGAAAGTCTTGAAGTAACCGATAAAAATTGCTCTTTTGTGATTATAAGATTATATGTTTGAATTATTGAAACAATTTATTTGTAAAAATTACAAAGGAAATATTCCGTACATTGATGACCCTCTTCCGACCTTCGCAAAGCAGAAAATCTTGTACTACGTTAACTTTAGTATCCAAACTTAGTGAAGATAGATGTGCAACAAAAGTAAAGTTTTATTAAGAAAGTATATCCAATAAGTAAAGAATAATAGAAACAAATAACAATAACAAAAAAAAAATAGTAAGGTCAAGTTAATTTAGTGTGTTTACATCCTCAAAAGTAAGAATTTTTATTTTCTTTCGATTGAATCTCTCTATAAAATAAAATTACAGATTTTTTTTACTCTTATAAAATTATATTTACAACAAATATGTTGATATATGTAAACTTTAGCTAGTTTACACTAAATATATTAATATGTGAACTCCAGTGGATACATTTTTGTGTAGCTTAACCCTTACTAATTAAGCCTAAAATAACTCAAGCATCACTATAATAATTTTTAGAATCCTTGTAGAATTTTAATTCACTAACACACGGTTTGGTTATCGTCCTCGAACATGAGGACGGATGACGAGGACAAAAAAATTTTGTCCTTCGACGTATTTACTTACGAAAGACAGAAATTTTTGTTCCGTCTTCAGAGGACGAAGACAGAAATTTCTGTTCCTCTCAAAGCTGAGGTACGAAAATTCTTATCCTATGAACAAGAATTGGAAATGTTAAAAATAGCTTCATCTTTCCAAACCTAACACCAATAATAAT
>JANZLX010000001.1:19229673-19244453 GCA_025531955.1 Erythroxylum orinocense
AATATACTCTACATAGCTTTGATTTTAGCATCGTTTACCACTTTGAGATAATAACCAAATTTAATTGAGAAAGGATTAATCGGTAAGGAATAAAAAGTGAGTGGTTAGTTATTAATTATCATTATAGAGGTAATAGTTTGATATCCTACTTTTAGAGAATCCTCTATACCCTATATTTAGGGTGTTTGGTTTATGAGTTTAGAAAGGAATTAATAAATATGGAATGAAAAGTACTTGGTTGATTATTATTATATGGATAATAGTTTGATATTTTACTTTTGGGAGATCCTCCATACCCTTCATTTAGTAGAAGAATGAAACTTATTCTTTAATAATGACTCTTTTTAAAAATATATTTTTAATAATAATTAATTAAATACAATTAATTAATTAAAATATAATTAATTAATTAATTAATTAAAATATAATTTATTCATTAATTAAAATATTGTAATTTTTACAAACCAATCAGTATCAATGGTAATGGTAATTATTCCTTCCTCTTAACCAATCATCATAATTATAATGATAATATTCATTTCATTCCTTACTATAATCATTCCCATTTTTATTACTATTCTCCCGTGCTAATTAATTGCCCTTAATAGAGGAATGAAACTCATTCCTTAGTATTGACACTTTTTTAAATTTTTTTTAAATACTAATTAATTAAAATAATATAATTAATTAAAATATAATTCATTCATTAATTAAAATATTGTAATTAATTAATTAATTACAATAAAATTAATTAATAAAAATATAATAAATTTTTATTTCTTAATATTTTTTACAAACTAACCAGTATTAATGGTAATGGTAATCATTCCTTCTTCTTAACCAACCATCATAATTATAATGATAATATCCATTATCATTCCTCGCTATATTCATTCTCATTCCTATTATCATTTCCTCATGCGAACCAACCCCCTAAGATCATTAGGCTTGTAAAATGATTGAAAAAATATATGTACTTTCTTAGTTGGCCTTCATTCTATTGTAAATAACTATTGTAAATAAGCATTGACTTGGCCAAGGAGATTTTTAATCTCCTGGTCCATCAATCAGGTGACTTGCTCGAACAGATCAAGGCGTCGGTCCATTCCAGAGGAGAACGCTAGATCCTGTGAGGAAGTACTGTGTTAAAAAAAAAAGCAGGGCGGACACTTACCCTTGCGCAGCCAGGAATGAGACTAGCCATCATCTCCTTGTCGGTTAATGAATCCAAAAACTCCTCGTCTGCAGAGGAACAACCTTTTGAGCAACGTGAAGGGCAACATTGATGTCCCTAAGCGATGCAGTCTTATTCAGACTGATCGTGGACACCCATTTTTCGGAGTTGGGCGCTCACTCCTTCCTCTTGCCCTTGTCTAATCGGCTAGACGATCTTTCCAGACTCCGAGCGGTTTTCTTTCTCTTGAGGGGTCGTTCCACCTCTTCCTCCTCCGTAACCGCTCGGTCTTCATCTACCGACTGGATTAGCAGCGGTGTAGGTTGATCAGGCACGGTCGGCTAATCGAGCGTTGCAGACTGCACAGGAGCAGCTGGCTGAACGAGCATGGTAGATGGCTTAGGTACAGCCGACTGAGCGATATTCGTGCTGACCTCCGCCTCTCTGTTTCACTCCTTCACCTTCAAGGAAGGCTTAGTGACTTTGCTCTGGCCTCTGGACTTGGGGGAACTGGAGGACGAGGCGACACTCCTGAGTTTCACCATGGCTGCAAAATAACAGAAGCGGGTCAGAAGTCGAAACTAATATTTATGAATGCAGCAAGCAGTTAAATCACAAAGAATCGACCAGAAGGGGCAGTCTCCTCCTCTAGCATGTTAATTCGAGGTGGGGGATCAATTAAAAAGGCATCAGCCGATGCCCCGCCACGATACCCCAAAATAAGACGATCGACAATATATCGACCGAGCGCCTTAATTTGACCGATCACTTCCCATTCCTTTTTAGTAAGGGGCAGATCGGAGAGGTCATTCCATCGCTCGAACAGAGGATATCTCCATGGCCTGGACTCATGGGTAGATCCTAGGGGCCTCACAAAGAAATACTTCATCTTCCAGGCCTTGATTGCCGAAGCCATTCCAGCCAGGCGATATATGGCGTCTCTGTATTGGAAATGAGGGATTCCGGCGCCGATGCTTGAGCTTTGATTCATCCTCAAAAAATGGTGCAGAATACCGACTGATGGGGGACACCCGAAATGATGGCACAACAGAGCCAGACCGTTAATGAACCTCCAACCATTCGGGAGAATTTGACCCAACCTTAATTGGTAGGTGCAGCATACCTCATCGATGATAGGGGCATGCGGAAGCTTCATACCACCGACCGAGAAAAAGCTGTCCGAAACGGAAAAATAACCCCCATGTTGCTATGAATCCATTCGTTCTTACAGGCCAACCTAGGTCTCCAAGACGGAGGGATATTGTTTCTAATGATCGATTGGCTTAATTCCCTTTCGGTCATCGTCGATTGGTCACTCGGTGGCTTTACAACGACTTGCCCATCCTTCCGGGCACTCGCCCCGACTTCTTCATTTCCCTCTATCTCCGGCGCTTCATTCCCGCCGCCCTTCGACACCTCTACTATTTCCGCTGCTATCTCCAGCGACCCAACAATTTGTAAAGCCCTGTCGGCGGTCAGTCCCCGATGGAGCTCCCTCTCAACTGTACTTACCTCTTTGTTGGGACCTGTGGATGCTCGCGATGAAGGCTGGCGAAGAGGCGATGAAAAAGGAGAGGGGGGGTGTCTTCATCCCTAAGTCTAAGTTCACCTCTAGGGCTAGTCGACGACATGGTTACTGAAAATGAAACTTACAGGATAAGGAAAGAAGAAAGTACGTACCTAGTTTAGTGATTGAAGTCGAGAATGTAGACGGTGACGAAAAGAAAATTCTGGTGACTGCAAGCAAAGATATGGAGAGTAGAGAGAACATAAGATGGAGAATCGGATACGCAAAAATGGGAGTGAAGGAAGTCTGTCGACCCCAAGCAATTAACACCAAGATCAACTGAACGGGCTACCAATCGAAGTCAGACGCGTGGCAAAACCTGAGCCGTGTGATTTAGAGTTATCAAATATCCAGAGCGGCGCAACAGTTGAAAGGACGGGACCCGGAGCGGCGCAGCAGCTGAAAGAACGCGACCCTTCATTTCAAAATTTGAAAACGTGTCAAAGAACACGTGCTACAATTAATGATTAAACCCAGCGTCCTGACTGGACGTTAACGCCCGCTCGGTCAGGCCTATCACGAGCTATCATATAGACGATCCACACAAACCTCATGTACTCCATCGGTCCTTCCCCCTGATCGGACTCGAGGAGTAGGGGGCTTATGGCTGGGTCGGTCGTGCTAGGCCCAAGCCCAAACTTAGAACGACAAATGGGCCGATCGGCCCATTCCGCGATGTTGACCTAATTCCTATAGGTATTTACTATATAAATTCATTACCTCATCATGAAAAAGGTACGACTTTAGAACCCTAGTATTCTTTATTCATAGCCACCAAAATCTTCACAAAAAGACTAACTTGAGTTTCGAAAGGGCTTACCAGTAGTTAACTCCCGGTGTGCCTTTACTGTTTTGCAGGTATTTCCCAACCAAAGTCAACCAATCTCGTGGATCCAAGCAACAACACCCAGCCCCATCAAAATCAGACAGAACCAATTTGTATGGGCGTTAATTACCATGACAAGTGCATAAGCAGCTTTAGGATCAAATGTAATTAACATTTTTTCCGGGTGATGACCAACAACTTTTATTGAAATGTATGTACGATTTTAGAGGATTTAATTTTTCAGACTCAAGATAGGTTTTTGTGTGTGTGTGTGTAGATGTGATTATTCTTTACAAAGAAAAACACTAAACAAAAGTATCGGTCATAATTTAGACTAATAGATTAAATTTGAGTAAGTTTTACAAAATAATTAGGGTTTAGAGTTTAGACCAAACTTCTGGTTTATTTGTAAAAGAATTATACGAACATTTAGAGTGTATAACGCAAGTAACTCAAATTGTAATTTCATAAATGTAAAATTTAATTTAATGGTAAGAAAGTTATATTACTTTATGATTTATCAAAATTGATGCAGTGGAAATTTTAAGTATAGTAGAAATCATTAACGAGTACCGCAAGAATCCTGAAATCATGGTATTTTGGATGCCGTGTTTCTCTCTGAAAGCACGTCATGTTTCAATTGACACGCGTATAATCTTGTCATACCTACCTAGCTTTGTGTATATATCTAATATGCTATGGTTTTTTATTTTATTCTTATTTTAGTCATAAAATTGGATATTGATCTTAATTATGTAATTTAAGATAATTAATAAATTTTAAAAAAGTAATTATAAATTTGTTTTAATAAAAATTATTATCGTAAGACATGGGTTGAAGATATTAAATTTACATATTTTAATAAAGAAACAATTTATCTATTTGTTAAAAAATAAGGCTACGTATTATTAGATCATTCTAGACTCTTTGGAATTCACGTTAACCTTTTAGTTAAGAAAGACTATGTGCCTGTTTGGATGAGCTTTTGGGAGGTCAATAAGTACTTTCTCAACCACAAAAATCTTTTCTAAAAAGAATGAGTATTTAACTGTAAAATAAAAAAAACACTTCATTAATAGATATAACTTTTTTGGCAATTAAAATGTAGCTTTTTAAGAAGGTCAAATTTGGAGCTTCTTAAAAAAGCTTTTTTTTAGGTACATTTTTCAGATCAAATAATGAGCTTATTTTTTAGTCCCTTTTACTTTTATATTTTACACATAATTCTCACAATACTCACAAACTCGTCTTCTCATTTATTATGTATTTAACGATTTACTCAGCTTGAATATTTATTTTAAGATTTATATAATATTATTTGTTTTTTATATGTTTTAATATTTTTTGATATTAGTTTAATATAAAATATTTGGTTAGATATGTTTTTATTTATATTTTACATGGCTTAAAATTATATAATAATTAATATATTGTGATTCGCATATTGTTTAATATACTTTAAATAATATTTATATTAATAAATAATTTTTATTGCAAAATAAAATATAGTTAAAATTATAAGTACTTTTTATTTTTATGTTATCAAACAATCTATTGTAAGGTCTTTCAATTTTTTTTAAATAACAATCAATTGATTTCTTAAAAAAAAAATAAAAAAAAGTTCAACAGAAAAAAGCTTACTGATAAAAATTCTACTAATATAAGTCCAACTAAAGAGGATAAAAAGGATCTCTTCAAATCCTCTATACTATCTCCTCTGTACCAACCTTGTCCTCTTAAATCTTAACCTTTTATTTATGTGAGACCTAGATAAATAAAAGGTAGAGATTTAAGGGGAGAGAGTTGGCATAAAAAAGATGGCAAAAAGGATCATGTCTCAAAAAGGATGAGTTCAAATTTTCTGTCTAATATTATGATATTTTATTGTGTCTAATGAATCTCAGTTATTTATTTGTGTAGGTTTCGCATAAATTACGTATGGATCCTACAAAATAAATGGTTAAGATTCTATAAGATAAAATAAGACATATTAATATTAGACAAAAAAAAACTAGGATGAAAAGAGGATAACTTTAAGCGATTGTTAAAAACAAAAAGTTCACGAAAAAAGGTCACCGAATCGTGAAACGAGCAGGAAATTCTGAGCATCACAAGATTGGAAAATCCACGTCATAATTAATTATCGTATGTATATATATAGATATAAATATATAATGTATGTTATGCATATGTGTGAGGAGAAGGTTGCATGTAAGGAGATAAGAATGACATACATAAACGTGATGTACAGGGGACACGTGGAGAGAAGGCGTTGGGTAGATGGCCAACAACCCACGTGGCCTGTCCTAATCAGTTCATAATTTGGCGTCAGCATTTTCCTGGTTAGCTATGTAGTTAACGTGTGGCCCACAGTTTTTGTTCTTATCTTCCGCATTCTCCTCTACGCTTCACCATTCCATCACTCTCTCAGTCTCTCGCCCCTTATCATCCTCCACCCTTTTTGACTTTTCAACTATTCAAATTAGTTCTTGAGCTCAACTAAAGTTAGCCTAAGTTAACCTATTACCAAAGGCAAAAACCCTATTGGTTTAATATTTATGTTTGACAATTAGCTTCAAAAAGCATAAAAGTAGTCAAAAAGTGTAACCCTTTTGCCTCTTATTGCTAAAGTAATAACATAATGATTGATGATGATAAGTTGTTTTGCATAATCGCGCTTTTTATGGTTTGTCTCATAAAGAACTGAACTGGACCCTTTTTGGTCGTTTATTTCTCACTATAGTTGAGCCACTACTTGACCTTTTGGTGTTTAGCAACTGTTGCAAGCTGAGCAGGTTGAGGGACTCAAAGACTTTCTGATGCTCCTCAATCTAATTTCTGATGGTTCAGCTAAGATTTGTATACATATTCTATAAACAGTTAAACCGTAAATTCAGTCCAATCAGTCATCTGACTGTCTCCTAAGTCCTAATACTTGGAAATGCTTAGCCTGATTTGTTGAGTCCCCGTACATTATTTGGAGTGTAGACTTCTTTGTTTAATTGATTTCCATGAAAGTGACAACTGCCACCTACTAGTTGTTCAAGATGGTCTACCAGCTTGGGCCTCACTAAATGCTAATAATGGTGACATCAAAAAATCTCTTCTTGTGTATAAACTGGGGAACCAAAAACAAAAATGTAAATGTAAGTTTAGATTCATCAAGACTGTAAAAGTTAGGAACCAATTTCAAGTTTTCAACCGTGAAATGATACATCCAGAGAAGGAATCTTCATGAACTTCAGAAGAAAACAAAGAGGCAGTAACAAAAAGAGTTTTAATTTTATTGCGTAGTTCAATACTAACCAAAAAGTTCTTTTATTTTTATTATTTTTCAATTCAAAACTATTTAATATGCATGACAACAACTTGACGTGAATACTTTTGTATTATTTGATTGCTTTATGTCCTAGACGTCAAGTATCAATACAGTATGCATGTTATTGAAACTCAAAAACGGGTAGAGGACCCGTTTCATTTAACTAATAGACCGGAAGCGTTCCAGTCATTCCAATACTTAGAATTTCCATCTTGATATCTTCAGGACTGCAGTTTTGGAAATTTTAAGTAAAAAATAAAGAAAGGGAGAGAGAAGGAACGTTCACGGTAGCATAACATGAGCTAACCTTGTAAAGAAGAGCACGTAATTAGAATTCCAGTGCAGTACTCCATTAAGATGCCAGAGCAGAAGACTTCGGAGAAGTCAGTCAATGATCTCACTACCAAGCGTTATATTGTGTCAAGAGATGCTTGCACTAGTGTACCACATCCACATGGAAGATGAGCTGGTAAAGCAAAAGCCCACTTCAATTATCAAGATACGTACTAGTCATGAGGGAAGAAAGACCCGTCTGATATTGACCAAAGCTGTTTCTTTTTTTTTTTTTTATTTTCTGTGTTACCCACAAGCATTCTCGAGCTTCTACGTTCACTCCCACCAACTTAAAAGGAGGAGGAATGCTCATAGTTGTTCACAGGTACCTCAACGCACAGAAGTCTCTACATAAACAGCACTTACAGATACAAAGAGTCACTATTCAGAACCTATACATAACCCTTGCAAAAATTGGGCCTATATAAATGAAAACAAACATTTATGAAGATCTATTTCCCCGTTCAAGAAGGCTCTCTCTGTTGAGACCACTGCCCCTAACCCTTTCCTTCCAGATTTGTTCCACTTCAACAAAAGTCAGTCCCTTCGTCTCAGGCACAAACATAGTTACGAACACAAATGCAGCTACACCCACACCAGCAATAATCAAGAAAGTCGCACCAGTCCCCACAGCCTCAGTTACTGACAGGAAGGTTTGGGCTACTATCAGATTAGATATCCAATTTATAGTGGCTGACATACCCCCACATATACCTCGATACTCCTCAGGATATATCTCTGAGTTGACAGTCCATGGCACAGGTCCCATTCCAGGTGAGAAGAAGGAAATATACAGGACCAATCCTACAACAGCAATCCATCCGTAGAGACCAGTTGCAGAATTCGGTGACTGAGCCAAAAATGCCCCTGCAAGAACAACAAGGGATGCAATCACACCAGCTAAACTTGAGAGAGCCAACTTCTTTCGGCCAAAATGGTCAATGAGATAAATGCCAACTACTGTTCCAGCAGCATTCATGGCAGCAACTATGAGGGACAAGACAAGTGCCAATTGGTTGGATTGGAAACCAGCCATCTGGACAATAGTTGGGCTATAGTACATAACTGTATTTATGCCGGTGAATTGTTGAAAAGCCTGCACCATACAGATTATTTACAGTGAATGAGCTGGTTAACAAGCACTTCCCTACTTATAATAAACGACATACTTCAGCCTCACATCTTAAACCCAAGTTTTTTTTTTCTCCTTCAAAGTTTTATTGTGTTCTCAAAGAATTCAATAAAAGGACATAACACGCACCGTGTCTCAGGTTTGCAAGCATGAAAACATGAAGTGGAGAAAGATAAAACAAATTTGAACAGAACAGTTGTTTGTTGAATTTTCTTCCACTGTTTTCCATCCCCATTGAAGAACAAGTAGTTTGTTCTTTTGTATATGTTCGGACTCTAGTTTCTGAATACTAGAGTTGCTATATTATTTCTATATATATATCTGTAATGTGCTGGGCACTACAGTATAACCAGAGCAGAATATGCTCCTAATCAGAGCTGAATAAGCTCCTCAGAAGGTGTTAATCCTTCTGTCACTCTTCTTCTCACAATTTTCTGCCTATCGTTCTCTCTCTCCCTTCCCACATATATTCCCCTTTCCCAGTACATTCCGTTAGCTAACTACTTGGCCACCTTAGCTAGTACTAACTGCCCTTCTGCCCACTGTTCTTCCTTCTAGAATAATCTTCTCTCTCTCCCGACGATCCTAACAGTATAACATATTAATACTTGATTCAAATATTAAATAAAAGCTTCATATGCATTTTTTTCCCTTTAATTAATCACACACTCATTTGAACGGGTATTGGCTTCTAAGACGAAAGTAACTGATAAGGAATACTATGTGCAAGAAAACAGTCAATATAGCTCAAGGAGTTTGCCCATGATATACCTGAAGGCCAGCCCCAGCAAGAAATGCCAGTCTGATTTCTTTTGATTTGAACACATCCAAATATCTGATATTACTCTTTTTGAGACATTCTTCCGCCGAAGCAGAAGAAAGGTGATCAATTTCATCCTCCAACCGAGCAAAGTCGTATATTTTAGAAAGCACTGTTATTGCTTTAGCTTTATCACTCTGCACATTAAAAAGACAATTGTCCATATGTCATCATGTCAATACAAAATTCAGATCACGTTGAAGCACATTGTGCAAGTAATTTTTCATAATTGAAAGAGAAAAAATAATTAACTTTATGCTGTCTACCTTCATAAAAAGCCATCTAGGAGACTCTGGCATAAAAAGCATAAGGCAGAACTGAATTACAGCTGGCACACCAGCAACTCCAAGCATCCACCGCCAAGTTCCTGGGACCTGTCTAACAATAGCGACATCAAAAGCCATTCAACACAAACTCCAAGACCCTCTTAAATCTCTGATAATAAGACTATATCATCTCCTAAATTCTGAAGAAATATTGTTTATTACTTATTCGCTAAAAACATCCTACAAATTTATGATGCAAAAGTTCATCAATTGCAAATCATAACAATGTATCAAAACTTGATCAATTGTTCGTATGATCAATTTGGGATCATATTTCATTATGTTCACAACATCCATGCTTTTCCAAAAGAATCTGAAAAACAAGGCGCCACTACTATGCGAAGCACTGATAACGAGTGACCTTTTATGATAGAATAGTTATCCATCATGCCGCAGAAACAAAAGAGCAGCAAAGCTGGAGCAAGAGGAGCTGTGGCATTTGAACTTGAAAAATAAAAAGGTAAGATACATAGAAATATGAATACAGAACCGCAAAACATAAGAATATAATGAAAAGGAAAAACCTTGTGATTCATTGCTACCACTTGTGAGGCATCTATAGATATATGTCACTTGGATCATAATAGGGACCTGGAATCACAGTACCCCATAATGGAAAAATATATATATTTGGAGCATTAAAGGTTCTCAATAATAATAACGTTGATATTTAGTGACTTTAAGCATAAAATTGAAAATGCAGAAATTGGGAGAAAATATTCAGAATGTCACATTCAATTGTAATTACTGTCAGTCCACGTGACAGATTAAGAGAACTACAATTACCTATTGGCAGAATGGACTCCTGAAAATGGTTAACAGATTACTTATTATGTTCTCTTCTCAAATAAGATAGCACAAGCACAAATCACACTTGTCAAATACTTCACTTCTCACATTGCAGATTACTATCTGAAAGTCATGAAACCACTAAGTAAATCTATGGCTAAGGATGAAAATAAGAATCACTATAAGATGCTACTTCAGAAAAGCATGGAAGGAAAACTTATGCTCTACTTCATAGATTTTAAGCCAGTAAGAATCAATCACATGTCGTAGACAAGAAATCATCAAATAGCCAGGAAAAATAAGAGACTAATTTAGTGATGTTTCTCAGTGCAAAATCTTAAAATGCTATCGCCATATTGCTGTCTCTCCAAAGCTAAACTTGTCAAAAACTTTTCACAAAGTCAAACATAGATGGTGAAATTCACATAATCCTTTGCAGTAACTTTGAGTTCAAAAGTAGGAGTCGCCGGAAAAAGAATTTTCAATAAATGCAAAATTCTAGACTTTATACTAATGATCAACTACCTCAAACTGAATCTGCAATCTAAGATGCATCTCAATATAGAACGCTTGATAATCACGGGTCAATTAGCAAACTAAAGCTAAGATCCCTGATTCTGACATCTAGGCTATTTGAAGAGGGGAAAGAACCCTGTTTCACTCTGTTTTAATTGCAAGGTTAAATTAACAAAAAAAGTCAGCACTACCTTATGCTGGCTAGGTTCATTTACTTATAAAATATAAATGAACTACAATTCTTCAGACAATTAGGAATCTTCGTATCATTATACGTGATGCTTAGGTTACCTCAAAAAGAGTGCAGAGAAAGAACAAATGAAAATGAGAATATAATTTAATGAAAAATGAACCTCTGCAAGGACTCAAATTTGAACTAAGAAAATAATTTTGACAAAGTACTACTAAAATTGAAAATTGTACCATCCATATGACAGCTTGTTGAAGTAATACACACTGGATTGTGAACGGACTTAATATAAAAGAAAAGATTAGCTTTACCTCCGTAAAAGCAAGATTTACAAGATAGGAAAGAAACTGTCCACCAGTTATCATCAGAACGTTCGTGCTCACCAACCCTCCCCTTACTTCTGATGGGGATGCTTCTGCAATATATACAGGAGCAGTAACAGATGCTATACCAATACCCAGGCCAACCAGAAGCCGTCCTGCTACCAGAACATATGGATCCGGTGCAGCTGCCATGACAACTGATCCAGCAGCAAAGATAACATCAGCAAGAAGAGTAGCATTTTTACGGCCATATGCATCATTAATCCAACCCCCAGATGCAGCTCCTATCATTGCACCAACCAAAGCCATGCTGACAATGGTTTCCTGCAATAAGATGCACAAGCAGAAGAATGATCAATTGTTGAGTGTAATTTCTACCAGACTAAAGCTATAGAATACATATTGGTAAAAATCCAAGAAATTTGCTACCTGTAGGAAACTACTCTGGTTAACTGCCTCAAAGTCATCTTTTATGTACAAAAGGGCCCCGGAAATGACACCTGCGATGCAATCACACTTGAAAATCAACTATCATGCGACAAACTAATCTGTGTAACTGTGAAAATCACGACATTTTGCCTGGAACAAATAACAAAAATGTTCTAATTTTACATAGAAAGAAGAAAGAAAATGTAAAACTACAAAAAAGGCAGATGATTAATGGATCTACAGTAAAATAAGCATACAACTTAAAAATTACGTTTCAGCAATATCTACGTGCTTTAAATATTTATCGTGATCAACAATAAAAAAAACAGACCAACAATCCATGGACCACCACATCCAAAGAAATCACATTCATATAAGGCCCACCAAGGCTTAACAAAGAGTGGGCGCATGATACACAGATCCCACTAGAAATCTCAATATTTGGCTTACATTTTCTACTAAGAAATTAACAAAAAAAATCTGTTACCTTCTGCAAATTGCATGCTTAAAAATGTAATGATAAATTAATGGATAGAACATGAGCACATACTAATATATTCTGAAAATCAATACCAATCCACTCACAAAATCACCACGCAGAACAGTAACAACAATAACAATTTATCAAAAAATAAAAAAGAAGTAAAATTTAGATGCTGAGCAAAGTAATCAACCCATCAAAGGGGTCAGTTCGAAACAGTAACTATGTCACTACAAAAGAAAAGGAAGAAATGAAAATTAGAAGAAAAATGGAGAACCTGTATCGTAACCGAAAAGGAGACCACCTATACCAGCAATCACAGTCAATCCAACGATATAGGGATTACTGAAATACGACATTCTTCTCTCCGGGAACAAATCCAAATACCCTGAACTTCCAGGTAACGACTCGATCGTCATCTATTCTTCTTCACGCTAACTCTATTCTCAATCAATCTTTTCACTACCAAATTCTGTAATCTCAACGAATACAACTCACTCGCACACACATACACCTCTCTCTCACTCGTTTGACCACCGATTGACTGGAAGAATTCCGAATCCTACCTAAAACCGAGGAGTGTACAAGTCAGAAAAGAGTGGGGAATTTCAAAATAAATATAAATTGTCTTATTATTTGAAAGAAACGTTAGTTAGGTATGGGTTACGTAAAAAGGGAGCAATGAGATTTGAGCAACCTAATCGTTCAAACTTCGTTGGGTACTTCCGACAGGGGACAAAGGATGGGATGGGAGGGTAAAGCACAGTACAGAGCCTACGGACAAATGGAAACGTCCGGTTATGATGTAGAGTGACACACAAGAGGGGCGATGTCGCGTTAGCTTGTTAGTTGGGAATCTGATGCTTTTTGTCTCTTTGGACATTAATGGTCATTATTATGAAGACAAGGGCACTTTAGGTTTGTTTAGGAGGCCTTCTTGTGTATATCTATGTGTTTGTGAGTCAATGGCATCTTCATCATTATTCCATAACATCTAAACCATGTATTATTAATCCCTTTTTGTTGTTATTGCTTCATCTCTTTTATTTTTTAGTACATGATTGACCCCTCATTATTTTTATGAAAGCTAACTCCCAGGAGGTGACGCCAATGGATCATGATTAAGGATTAGATGCGTTTTCTGGCTACTTTTCAGAACACAACACTTGAGACCTCTGTTTTGAAAATTGGATCGAACGATCGGTTCGACCAGTTTGATCGATAATCGGTCGACTAACTGATCCGGTTTACCATTAAAAATCGATTCTCAATTGAATCAGTAAAAATTGGTCAAAATCGGTTGAACCGGTCCGACCATTGGTTCAATAATTTTTTTTAGTATATTTTTGTATTTTTAATATTATTAATATTATATATAATTATTGCATAATTATGACGTTACACCGGTTCGACCGGTGATTGAATCGGTAACCAATAAGGCCTCCGATTCGATAGCCGGTCCGAGTTTTAAAACACTGCTTGTGATATTGAAAAAACAGAGAGTGTGGAAATGGATAAACTGGAAATTGTGGTTGTTTATTAAAGATATATCCCTTTTTACAGAGAGAATAGCCTGAATCAGGATACCTCCCAATAATCCTTACTTAGTATATATATTCTGTCGGATCCTATTTTCGGAGCCCGACGGGCCCGGGACATGAGCCTGGCTGAAACCCATTCCCGAGACCGGAGCCTTGATGAAACCCTAACCCTGACATTTGCTGCTAACTCACATTGGAGGTGAGCGTACACCGATTAAGACTTAGACCTTAAACTGTTCTTAAGAATTTCTGAAAATAAGCTTCCCAACACATGTCCGTTAAACGGACATGAATTGAACTTGGATACCATTTTATCCGGGCGTGTCCGTTAAACGGACATACGTTTCCGTTTAACGGACAGACACTGGACAAATAGTCCAATCTTACCTGAACCTGTCCGTTAAACGGACAGGTGTGTCCGTCTAACGGACACGAGGTGGCAAATGTACACTATTTCACCCGAACCTGTCCGTTTAACGGACACGAGGTGGCTTAAGGGTATTTTTCACCCGAATCTGTCCGTTAAGCGGACAGGCGTGTCCGTTTGACGGACAGGAGGCAGCCAAAGGGCGTTATTCCACCCGAGGTTGTCCGTTAAACGGACATGGGGATTTCCAAAACCCCATCCCCCCCTTTACCACTTCATGCCTACTTCATATTAACAAACATAATCAACACTTCAAATCTCCCAAATTTCACCCATTTCTATACTATGACACTTCATACACAAGTCAAACACCTAGTTCGACCTAACAAAACTCGCCTCCCTAACTTCCATTATCTAACAACCCTACACATTCACATTACTCATGCAATTATCATCAATCACAAACCGAATCAGCATCCTCACATGTACTCAACATGCATTCCTACCCACATGAGTTTCAAAGCCATTCAATAAAACTTTGAAAGCCATACTTTAACATGATAATAAATAGTTTTGGGATACCATGATAAATCATAATTCATGTACATTTCATTTACATCAACACTAATGTTTTACAATGCTTTAGA
>JANZLX010000001.1:19251108-19261819 GCA_025531955.1 Erythroxylum orinocense
ATTTCTTTATTTTTCTTAATCTAAATTACCTCAAATTTTTAATAGCTTTCTAAAACATCCTAAATGTCTCCAAAAATGCAGAATTAATAATAAGATACACCAATTTAATAATCCAAGACAATTAATCCATAATTCACCAAAATTTCGAAATACCCGAAATATTACCAAAATTGCCAAATCACATTTTATTCATGTTAACAACTCAATTATACCCGAAATTTCATAAATGCATGCACAAATATTGGTATGAGTCAAAAAATGTATATGCTCAAATAAGCAAAAATTCAATTATTCCAAGCATACCATGCATTGAAATTCCTTAATATTTTAACCCCTAATATGGGGCGTTATATTATAGGTTGCTCCAGAAAATATTTTAGAGAGTTTTGGTCCGTGAAAATGATGAATTCACATCCAAGTATATATGAGCTCCATCATTTTACAGCACATACCAAGGTAAGTAGTTCCTTTTTATTAAGATATATGGTATATATCTTTTTATTTAATTTTGAAAATTTTAATAATTAGATCTCCAAGATAATGAAAGACTTCAAATTCAAATCAAGATAAGGTAGAAGATATATTAGGTTTGACTTGGATAAAGAAGAATCTTCTAAAAGATATGGATATGCCTACGGTTGTGAATATGAAGAATTCTATGATTAGAAGACTATTTGTATGATGTGAGTATCTTGTTTTGGGTGTATCTACGGATGGTGTACTGTCAATGTTCCATCTTTATTATTGTCATAAAACACTTCATTGCTCAAATTGAGATGATGGTCGTATAGGTTGATAAGTGGCTTACTTTCAATTGAGTTGTTCATGTAACCCACTTCATTGTTCTTGGATGGTAATGTCTTACGGCTACAATTATTGATGGTATGAGAAGCAGTCAATTGTGAGTGGGTGATGTATTTTTGTGGTTAATTATATGATTTTTTGCAGCTGGTTTGGTGGCTGTCCAATGTTAGGTTGGTGGTTATTGTGTGTGATTTTGTAGCTGATTTTATGTTGATAATTAATAAATATTGTTGTTGCATTTTTTCTGTTTTGAATATCCATTGAGAGCAATTAGGCAACTGGTTTTTCTGGGTATTGCCGAATTTTTTTGTTAATGGATCATGTAATTTTTTGGTTGTCGTTTTTGGTGTTAGTGTGCAAAAATTTCAAAAGTTTTCATGACTTTGTAGTTGCTGTCTTTGTTTTTGGTTTGGTGCAAAAAACTTCAGCAGTTATTGTGGTTGTTACAGCTCTATTGGGTTAACGTTTCAGTGATGAAATGCTTGTTGATTTGAGATATTTTGTGGCTACTGTACGTGGGATGTTTCATTGACTATATCGAATATTCATAGCAACGTTCTTAGTAGACAACTTCCCATTCTTTCGTTGATGAAGCGATATATTTAAGGAAGTTTTTTTTAATCTCAAGTGTTGTCTTTTTTTATTTTAGTTATTGTTTAATCACTTGTTTATTTTTATTTCATAACGTTATCATTAAACATTGTTTGAGAAAATCCTCTGCCAAGGTTAGTACTAGGTGATCATACTATTAGGTGTGAAATTTGTTCACGGGTAATGAGGACGAGCGATAATGTCAAGGGTTGGGTAATGTCCAATTAATAAAGCCTTGTACAAAACTATTGTCGTCAATGAAAGAATTAAGTTGGGTGAGGGCCCCATAAACGCAGTCAAGGTGTGTAGAATAACATTAACAAATTTCAGTGTTGATTTGCTATTTCGCTTTTGATTGTTTAATTTTTCTAGTTTTTGATTGTACTAAAAATGACTGCGGCAAAATCTGAAAGTTTGCGAAATTACTACACCTCAACAGTTTTTTTCATTTTTCATAAATAGACAATGCATGGTAACATGGTCCTATAGTTTTATTGTAATATGCAATCGAATGAAGATCTTGCATAAGCACAACACTAATACCTGAGCCAAAAGCATCCACCTTCAACATGAATATCTTGTCAAAATTTGGTAAACGAAGCACATGAGCTTGAGTCAACGCTAGCTTGAGATTTTCGAAAGCTGTCTTAACAGTGACATCCCATTGAAAAGCATCTTTCTTCAGCAACTGAGTGAGGGGGGCAGTTATTTTGCCAAAATTATTGATAAATCTGCGGTAATATCCAACAAGGCCAAGTAACCCACGGAGTTGTTTCACATTCTTTTGAACTGGCCAGTTGAGGACACCATTGACCTTCTTATCATCCATCAACACATATTTTTTAGAAATAATGTGGCCCAGGTAGTCAATGTGATTCTTGCCAAAGCTACATTTGTTTCGTACTATTTAAGCTTATAAAAAACGTTATGCATGTGTTGTAAATGACTTTCCCATGTTTTACTATAAATTAAAATATCATCAAAAAATACCAACACATACTGTCGCAAGAAAGGTCTAAAAATAAAGGTCATTGTCGTCTGGACTGTCATGGGTGCATTAATTAACACGAATGACATCAAGAGCCACTTATAATGACCCAAATGTGTCTTAAAAGCAGTTTTGGGATGTCCTCGGCAACCATCCGAATTTGATGATATCTTGACTTTAGATCGATCTTAAAGAAGAAAGCTGCCCCGTATAACTCATCATGCAATTCTTCAATCAATGGCATGGGAAATTTATCTTTGAAGGTAATTGCATTGAGTTTGGGGTAATCCACATAGAACCTCCACATGCCATTTTTCTTCTTGACTAGCACAATAGGACTTGCAAAGGGACTAGTGCTTTCTCGGATTAATCCAGCTTGCAACAGTTTATCTACCTATTTTTCAATGACTCCTTTTTACATGTGAAGGTATTTGTAGGGCTTGCAATTAATGGTGAGTGTTCGTTTATGCCCTTGCAACCAATTTTTTGGTAGTATATTTATTTGTATAAATTTTGTTTTTTATTCAATAAAAGACATTCTTATCTTGGTGTATTCGTTAATTATTTAATTATTAATCATAAAGATAAAATCCTTGGAATAATTATTATGCAATTAAAAATTATAATGTGATTATAATTATGATATTCGAATTGCATTTTGTATTATTCCTAAAATGTTCCTAGTCATAGTTTCATCAAGACGGGGTATTGATGAAATGGTTAGACTAGTACATATTTGTTTCTTTCTTATGAAGAAAGTAATTGATCTCATAGATTAAAGTGTGAAAATACTTAAACAAACATGTGAGTGCTTATTAGAGAATAAGTTCATTGAACTGACCCAATTATGAGAATCCTGAATGGAACATTACTTGTGTATCTGTGGATTATCTCATTATGATGATTGTATAATTGATCCTTAGACTTGAGATTACCAAAGTTATTTCATGTAGGAATTACTATATTTTGATGCTACTTATGTTCTATCCTTGGAGTAGTTCAATTCGATAGTTATTGGATATAGTATGAACTATATGGAGATAGTTGAGTAAATCAATAAAGAATTCATTGACCTAAAGTAATTAAGGAGAATGTTCTGTTGTTTTTGATTAGTGATGATTTTGAAAATCTTTGGCTAGAGTAAATTTAAATTTGGAAAAGTTGTTGTCAAATATCAATTATAAATCATTTACTAATTAGCAAGAACGAACATGATTGGATTATTTAGAGTAGATGAATTCCATACTCTAATTCCAATTGGAACATTAGATGACGAAAGGATTAATTTATACATTATAGTCATGTATAGATAGGTTAAATCAAACCATTTTGACATTCATAATATTTGGATAGTCATGACATGTTGTTAGACGTCAATTATGATCTATTATTGTAAATTGTTTAATTGGGGAATTAAAGATAAATTAAAAGGATTTTTAATTTATCTTATTCTAATTATGAATTAAAATTATAATTGTAATCATGACCAACATATTGGAAACCTAATAAGTCACGCATAAAAGGTCTATAAAGGAGAAAGTGAAATTTGAATTAAGTTAGACTTAATTGAGAAGTTTTAAAAACTTTAAGGAATAATATGTGATATTTAATCTTATAAGGATTAATTCATAATTATAATTAAAGTTTGAATTTAGTTATAATTTTTAATAAAATCCAAGAACATGAAAAATAAGTTTTTTATATAAAAAGAAAAATTAGAAAAATATGAAGCTAACATTTCGTACAATTTTCCTCTCAAATTAGATTTAAGTTTTCTCTGAATAGATTTGTGGATATCATTAGAGGCCGGATGATTGAATGGCTCGTGGATTGACGAATTAAAAGAGACAGGAAGTTGTAATAAGAAATCAAAACAGGTTAGTATAGCTTTGTCAATTTCTTGTTTTATGTTTCTTATTGATTTTTTGTTAAAGTTGATTCTATAAAAAAAATTTATTCTTTCTGTTGAGCTTAGATTCGATCTTTTGTGTATTCTTTGATAGTGAGGATCCTTCCAATATCGGAATTTTATGATCTTGTGGCCTAGAGGGAGGTAGTCTATGTGGCTCCTGGAAAATTGCTGTGAACTTTTCGAGTAACTTCTCGAGTTGATCGTGTTATTCTTTGGTTAATGAGTTCTGATCCACCTTTTTGTCATCTCGTGTTTTGTCCTATAGTTGCAGAGTGAAAGATTTCATAATAGTGTTATAGGACTAATCTTGCGCCCCTAACATCTCCACTTCACCCTTATTCCCTGGAAATGTATTTTCTTTCTCATGTGTATGAACTTCATAGAAATCTTTTCATAATCCCACTCTATCAGTCCCAATAGTCTCAACCAGTGTATACCCTATATGGTGCAGTGATTAATGAACGAAAGTATGAGGAAATTTGTGTGAAATACAACATTTCCATATGTACACTTCAGATTTTCACAGCAAGAGGTGACGTCCAGGATCTCCTCATCAACCACCATGACCCTGCATCTCTTACCCACATGACTTTTCAGACCCAGCGTTTTTACCAACTTAGCACTCAAAAAAATGTGCATACTACCTGTATCTATAAAGAAGTATACTGGTTGTCTCTTGATAAACCCTCCACCCTCATTGTGTAATTACCAACTTCTCCCTGTATATCATTTAATGAGACATGAATTTCTTCTCTATTCTCCTCACCATCAACTTCTACGAACTTGTAGTTTTGATTTTCAGTCCCAGCTTTTGCAATTCCTTCTGTATCTTCCTCCTCTACACTCTTTATAATCAAGGAAAACAATTTGAGATTTTTGCATTTGTGGTTGTAGGTGTATTTGTCCCCATATGACATACAAAGCCCCTTTTACCTTCTTTCAACTATGATATTATGGTCTACAATCCTTGTGTTTCTGTTTTGTTGTTTGTGTGGGGCTATGTATACTGATTTGTTTGTGGAAGAATTTATGTTTGGGTTAGTGGAATTTGAGTGAGACGATGAGTTTGATATTGGGTTTGATGGGTTAGAATAAAAGTTAAAATGGGTAGATTGTTGATTATGATACGAGGTTTTTGTAGGGTAATTTTTTTGATTGAATATGTTATGACTTGGGATAAAAGTGTTTGAGCTACGGTAATGCTTACGATTTGAGGAGTATTTAGTGTTTGAAAAATACTTGGATTGGTTGTGGCTATTGGTGGGTAGGTGGGTTCTTGTAATACTGTGAGAATACTTTCTTGCAATCTAGTGACCATCATAACTTCATTGACTGTTTTTGGTTTGTGTATTTGTACTGCTTTTTCCAAATGTCCCTTCAATCCACCCAATAAAAACTAAGTGCTATGGAGCTGACTAAGTTAGGTCTTGCACTTAGTTCATCAAAATTTCCATGTATTCTTCAACACTACCAAGTTACTTTAGGTGCATTAGTTCAACAATGAGGTTGTCAAATAGAGACTTATCAAATCTACAACCCATATCTAACTCCAGCTAGGTAAAGGGTACATTACCTCGATTTTTGAGGTATTGTTGTTGCTAGGAAAATGCTTTCCCCTCTACTAGCAAAATGAGTTTCACCTTTTTCTCTTAATGGACCTTTTTAAGCGCGAAGAATTACTCTACCTTCTTTCTCTAAGTCATGAAGTTTGTACCATCGAAGCTAGGGAACATCACCTTCGTGAATTGATTTTCTATTCCAACTCCCCAATTTTGTTCTGCATGCCTCCCCTCTCTCTGGTCATTGCTTTCTCCTTCTTCTTCAACTCTTTTTCCTTGGTTGATAACTTTCAATACCTCCTAAAACTTAGCATTTATTTCCATCGATAATTTCTCTAGCTTCTTATCTCTCTCATCCAACCTTTCAGTCATCTCCTTCTCCATAGAGTTGAGTCTTGTTTAAAGCTCTGATATGGTCACCATCGCAACGTCTCTTATACCAAAATGTGATAGTGGAAAAATAGAGAGTGTAGAAATAGATAAACATAGAAAATTTTGGTTGTTGTATTAAAGATATATCCCCTTTTACAGAGAAGAAGACCCCTGAACTAGGATAACTCCTAATAATCCTTACCCAAGATATATATCATCACCTAAGGCACAACCTAATAGACTCAACAATAACGTTCCCTGAGGTACAACAACCTAACAGACTTGACCCATGGCGCTCTTACACTTGCCAGCCATGCTAACGATAGGTAAAGGAAATAGCATAACAATATATGTGACTTAGAGACATTCTCTGCATAGCTTCAACAAAATGTTGTTTTTAATCTAAAGCACGTACACGGCAAAATGGAGTCGTGACTGCGTGTCGGACATATGTCTGACACGGACATGCACAAAGAGTGCATATATATGCTCCATATTTTTTTAGAGGGACTTATAAAGTACAAAATATGTATGAACTATCAAGATATTGAAAGTCTTAAAACACATCAATCAATATATATCATATTATGAATTCTGATTTTTTTTTCTTAATTCTAAATTTTTTTCTATAAATACTTCTAAATTTTATATAATTATATATATATATGTCGTGTCCGTGTCCACCAAATTTTAGAAGTTGGTGTGTCCTTGTGTCTGTAGCTTTGTCGTGTCCGTGTCTATTTCCATGCTTCTTAGTTTTTAATAAAACGTTGCGTCTGGAACTCTATCCTATGATCGAGTGCACAACTTGGGTGGTTTTTATTTTATGTTATTGTGTGTTTGCATACCATAGAAAATGCGGTGTCTCAAATTTTATAACCTAGGACCTGTACAACTGCGTCACTTCATTATTATTAATGTTTCTCTGGCGGTTGATTCGAACAGAAAACAATGATTTTTCCCTTTTAACCGTTTCAACACACTATTGACATTGATGCACGAAAAAAACACAGAACAAGGAAAACGTGGGATGCAATTACTACAATTAGCGTTTTCTCTTGTTCTTTGAGGAGTCTAAACATATCTGAAAGTGCAAGTTTAGTTCCTGTGTTTTGGGAGCAAAGCCTTTTTTATTTCCTGATAGGACCCGACTGATTTTGTATTCTCATAGGCCCTGACAAGTCTTGTCTCAGCTGCCCAGATAAGTTCAACAGCTGCCCTGATAGAGTTTGTATTGATTTATCTTTGGCAAATCTGATGCTCAGTGCATTTAGCATTGCTCTTGAGTATTGTCTGGAAGCCATTTTCCAGTCCATACCTGATTTCATCATCATCTTGAACTCATCGTAGCTGATTCGACCATCCTACAAAACAACAAACAGATGACAAACAATTTTATCAAGTATTTGATGCTAAATCTGTTTGATCATGGGCGTACCTTATCAAGATCAACATCAAATATGATGTCTCTGATCACCTGCTCGTTGTTGGGACCGGGGTTGAAATCATCTATCAGGGTTGCTTTCAACTCTTCGAACTCAATGTATCCACTTCTGTCCTTGTCGAAGAAGTTGAAAGCTCGAGTTAGGTGTTCGTCGTTGGCTATTCTTATCAAGTGAATGATCATTGTCACAAATTCCTCACAGCTCAGTGTTCCATTTCCATCAGTGTCCGCCTTTACCAGACAAAATGCAAGTTTTGTACAATGTAAGTAAGAGAAATGGACAACTCTTACGTAGCATATATTAATATAGCTGAGCTGATAGAAGTCAGTCTCGTGATCTAACAGACTCACCGCATCCATTAACATTTGGACCTCAGGGTCAGGAATAGAATGTCCAAACTTGTGGAGGCCATCTTTCAGTTCTTCAAATGACAGACCTCCGTTGTCATCAGTATCCAATTCATTGAACATCTGTTTGATCTGACACATTTGCTCGTCTGACAAGTTGTCAGCTACAACCTACAAAACATGAAAACTCAAACTCAACTCTTAAAAGGTTTGTTAAGAGACTACATTGAAATCTGCAGAACAGAACTAGAAACAAACATTGAACTCACTCTGAGAACTCTCTTCTTGAACTTATTCATCAGGGAGAATTGCTTGATCCTTGTTCGGACATTCTCTCCAAGTGAGACATTAGGGGCACTGTCTGCGTTTTGTATCCAAGGGTGTCCTTTACATGAGATATAATGCATACTAAGTTTAATTAGTACTAAATTTTTAACTCTCTACATGTCATGCAATAATGCAGACATGCTTATCGAATGGAACAAAAGCACTAGGAGACGCAGCAAATTACCAAGTACTTCTTGAACTGTCAATCTGCTGTAAGGGTTTTGATCAAGCATACTCCTTACAAGGCCTTTGGCTTCTTCAGAAACTTTAGGCCATGGATCCCTCTCGAAATCAATGTGACCACGAACAATTGCACGGGCAATTCCTTCCTCAGTTTCTGCAGAATCCAAGACCAGAATTTCACATTAGTTATTAGCAGTAGTCCAGGGCAAAAAGGGCAACTTGCAGATCCTTCTTTTACACGAATTCACGACCACACGTTTGGTTTTCCGCATCAGAAATTGTATTTGTATTTACCTGCCCAAAAGGGAGGAACCCCGCAGAGCAAGATGTAGAGGATGACACCTGTGCTCCACACATCAATTTCAGGTCCATAATTTCGCCTCAGGACTTCCGGAGCCATGTAATATGGACTACCAACAATTTCCCTGAAACGCTGACCTGCCATCAAATTTCCAGAGAGATTTTAGGCCTGAGAGGTGCACATTAAAAACTAGTAGAGGGGTTAAAAATTGCATAACATGTACCTGGTTCAAAAAATATTGAAAGACCAAAATCAATTGACTTAAGTTGGGAGTGTTCAGTTCCATCTGCAAATAAGAAATTCTCTGGTTTTAGGTCTCGGTGTATGACCCCGTGTTCATGGCAAACCTGCAACAATTGTTAAAAAATAAGATTAATAACACTAACTTTCATGGGTATCCAATTAAGAACATAAACAGCCAACATGCCTTGACAATCTCCAAAATGGTCTTGATAACCAAGGCAGCTGCTCTCTCTGTGTAATGACCTTTTGCGACAATCCTATCAAAAAGCTCACCACCCTCACAAAGTTCCATGATAAGATACACAGCCTCTTTATCCTCATATGCCTCCTTGAATGTGACAATGTTAGGATGCTTAGGCAAATGACTCATGATCGCAACTTCTCTCCTCACATCCTCCACATCTATTTCGGTCTTGAGTTTAGCTTTAGATATGGTTTTGCATGCATATGTCTCACCACTTTGAATATCGAAACACTGATACGTGACCCCAAACTCACCTCTACCTAATTCTTTCCCAAAATTGTACTTTTCAAAGATGTTGCTGCCTGTGGGCTCGTTAAGAACAGAAACAGAACGGCTACATTTACGTTTAGTCTCATGGTGATCCGGGTAGGGATTGGGTCTACTGCACTCGTGATTCAATCTCTTGGATGTAATTCTGTCAACATTTGCATGTGAAGAAAAACAGCCTCCCATGGAATAAATGTAAAAGGGTTTCCTCTCTTCCTCCTTTTTTGCACAGAATCTTCTTTTTGGTAAGGTTATGGGGTTATTGGCTTATAAGGCTCCCATGCAAAGCAAGAAAGAGGAAGAGAGCGATAGCCAGAGAGAGACTGGGGAACCTACAGAACAAAGAAAAATATGAAGAAACAACCCAACAACAGAGGCTGGTTAAGGGAGGGCTTTGTCAGCTTCAACGGCTTATAACGAATCGATTATGACATTGTCTCTCCATGTTCTTAGGACGGTTAATCGTTGTTGGTAGCTAGTATCTTCCTCATGATGTGGTGGAAAGCTTTGGAATGAGTTGCATACAACCACTTTCAACCAAAAAAATGCAAAATAATTAGATTTTTCCTTTTTCATTTCATTAATAATCATATCATTAATAATCACATCTCTATGTCTAAAAAGCACATTTATACGTCAAACATGTATAAACTTTCCTATCAAATTATAATCATAAACAAATATATAATTTAAGTTGCTATCTTCCCTTGACTAAACTCCTACTTAAAAAAAAGGACTTTTGAAGTGATCTTAAATTTGAAACCTTGCTTTCTATTACAGAGTATAGGCTTTGGACAAGGGCCGAAAGGTCACTTACCTAGGGCTTACTCTTGACTTGTCTCTATTTTTGCCCTGTTTGGCAATCTGTTAATTACATTAATTGTTAGCTGATAGCTGATTATACCATTTGACCAGCGAATTACATTAGATATTTGTCATTTGATGTTCGGTAAAATTAACTGTTTATGTGTAAAATAACTTATGAGGACATGACTTTAAAAAAATTATAAGGGTATGAATATTATATATCTTAGTATTTCATTAAATATTTTTATAGGAATTTAGATTTTAGATATTTAATTCTACAAAAATTAAGTTTATAACTCTAATAAAAAACATAGAACATAT
>JANZLX010000001.1:19263767-19274058 GCA_025531955.1 Erythroxylum orinocense
CGAGTCCAGAACCTAGATTTGTGAATTGGGATTTGTCGGTTTCATCTAATACAACCTGCTGAATTTCTTCCACAGGGTTCATCTTCTCTAGTTCTTCATCAGTTCTCACGTCGAGAGAGCTTGTCAGGACTATCGCTTTGTTTAGCGTTCTCACTTCCGTCAAGTAACATTCTCTAGTAGTTCTCTACTGACCCCTGACAACACCAACTCCATGGGACGTTGGAAACTTCATCGCTTGATAGTAAGGGGAGACAACGGCTCTAAGAGCGTTTTGTGTGGCTCGTCTGATTATTGCAATGTACGCCCCTACCAACTTTACTACCAGGAACTCAACATCCCGCTCTGTCTGACATGGCATTTGCTCGAACTTTACCTTCAAAAAGACTCGGGCAAATGGGTGAGCTGATGCTCCTGTTACCCCTTTGATAGGTCCCTCTGCGGGTAATTGTCGATCCTCCGGTATCCCCATCTGATTGAAGGCGTCATGGTATAATAGATTGACCGAGCTACCAGTGTCGATCATTACCCGTTTTTACCTCACTTCCATTCATGTTTAGACTGACCACCAGCACATCATCATGGGGACAGCTAACACCATCGAGATCAGATTCGTCGAACGATATTATTCTATCGTTCTGCTTTTGTTTCTTGGCGAGCAAATCTTCATTGACCTGCCTGTCGTACCTCTTTCTACCTTTTGCGATCCGCCCGCCTGCCGCATTGTCCTCAAAAATCATGTTGACGATCCCAACTGGTCGGTCATTTTGTCATTCGACATTGCTATCATCCCTTGTCCTGGGTCGTAACTTCGTGTCACGTTGGTCGACCGTGTTTCTATTCTACCTTTCGCCCTCGTCAGTAATATTGTGCCTCTAAGGTCTTTGCCAACTGTCTGGTCGGCCGCTTCGATCATTATTGTCTCGATCGGCTTTACCGCGATCGATATTTTTCTCAGACTCGAGCCGATCATCCCCGATTTTACCTAGGGCTTCAGTAGAGTGGCGATCGGTCATCACACTAATATGTCGAGCAATGGTCTGCTGTTGTTCCGGCTGAGACTGCAGGACTTGGTGAATTAATAGGTCGACCGCTTCCTCTATCTGTTTCTTGGTGAGGGAGGTTTGCGGCGGTGCAAGAGAATTCGCATCCAAGGGGCGCGGGGAATCGGGGTGTGAATTGACGTCGGCGTCATCTCCCAAGGCTATGCTTCGTTTTTCATGATTTTGGTTGTGAAGCTGCGGTTGGTCGTTCGGATGCGACGACTGAATGTGGGAATCAAGATGCGGTAGCGGGTAAGCGATGGGTTGCTGTAAACCCATCCGTTGCATCGCAAGAGCCATGACGGCGGCTATATCAGGATTGGCTGCTGCCGCCTGACTGACTTGTGTGTTTCTAGACGTGGTGCTCTGATGTCGGGCCCCATAGTAGGCGCCAACTGGTTCAGTCGAATTTTGCTGGGGCTGAACATCGTGGTTTGGATCCATAATTCTGAGTGGCTTTGGCTAATGAATACCTGCAAAACAAATAATGGCTCGCCGGGGGTTGATTCCCGGAAGCCCCTCCGACGCTGAAGTTAGTATTTTGAGAGAGTTTCAGTTGCTAAGAACTGAGAGGGAGCTAGGGTTGTAATCTCGTACCTGTATCATGGTAGAATAGTACCTTATATACCGGGGATTACCACTAGATTTAGGTCTTTACGTAGATCATTGTGTTTGCTTAGGAGTCTAACACCTGATGGGCCGTGGTCGTTTGGAGATGGGCCTTGGCCTAGCACAGCCGACCCAACCAATATCCATAGAATTCAACCTGAGGGAGCTTAAGGACAGTTGACTGACTATCCATGCACGACAGATTAAATTGTGCTTGGCAACCATAAGTCCAATCGGTATGATTGACCATGGCATACCCTGGAATGCAGGAACATTTCCTACCAGAAACTGGATCATAGTTGCAAATGCTATTTGATCCACAAACTCCGTCAACCTTACATGGATCAGAGAACACCTGATACTGGACGATCCACGACTCATTTTCGTCCTTTTGACTGTACAACCTGATAGAGAACCCAAAACAATGGGTTGGACCGTGAAGAGCAATGGCCCAGCTACAAGCTGTTTTTTTTGTTTTGTCTTTTTCTCCTTTTGTCCTCTTCCTACTTTGCCTTCTTTTTCTCCTCTCCTCTCTGTAATGTATAGCTAGCAATTGCACATGTCAGTAGGTGGTTAGAATATTTTTCCTTGATTCTAGAAGACTCAACCAATAGCCTTTTAGACAAAGTAGTATAAATAACACACTGTACATACCCTGCATAGAGAATATAACTATTCGCTCGAATTACCCTACATACTGCCTTTCCTCTGCTTCTGTTTTCACAACCGAAGATTACCGTCGTAATCAAGGGTCAATCTTCTTTGAAGCCTCATTCCATTATCCGCAGAGCTAAAAGTGAAATTTTCAGTAGAGGAAAAGTTGCCCAATGAACCAAGCAAGACAAACTTACTGTTGTTGTATGTTGTCCTGCCAACTTCCCATAGAATGGAACCCTCCTGGGGTCTGGCCAAAATACACTTGAAATAGTAAGGCCGGAGTAAAGAAGCCGTATGACATTGTCGTTGTCAAAATTTTTGAATAAGTATAGTTGACTGATTCAAAAGTCAGTGCTACTTTATTGCAACACATTTATTTAGTAGGTTCTAGTTGTTATTATGTTAGTAGTTAGTGGACAATAACAGTAGCTAGGTAGTTTAGCAGATTGTGGGATTGGGTTCCTACTTTTTAGCTTTATTGTTATTCTTAAGGTTATTTAAGCATTGTACTGGAGTCATCGTTTTTTAAGCTTGAATAAATATTCAGTTTCCTTTGATATTTGTTTTTGTCCTTTGCGCAAAACCAACAATCCTTTTCTCAAATCCAACATTTGGTATCAGAGCCTATTTTGGTCCATTGGGTAATTGCTTTCATTGGGTATGGCGTAAATCCTCTTTGGGTCCTTGATAGAGACATACAAATATAGCTTATATTTTAGGAGTTGGGAAATACATGAGTGAGAGACACAAATAAGCTTTGGGAGTTGGGAAACACGATGGCAGCACTTGGTTTTTCTTCATCTCCACTCATACCCATCTTTAATGGAGAAAAGTATGAATTTTGGAGTATCAAAATGAAAACGTTGCTTAGATCGCAGGAGCTTTGGGATGTAGTTGAATATGGATTTGTAGATTTGATAGATCCAGATGATGAAGAAGAAGATGGACAGATACAAGATGAACAGGAGCGACAACAGTTGCGAGAGACCAAGAAGAAGGACGCCAGAGCCTTGTATTTCATCCAACAAGCAATGCACGACACAATCTTTTCTCGAATTGCTTCAGCAAAAACGTCAAAACAGGCATGGGATACATTAAAAACGGAATTTCAAGGCTCACTTAAGGTAATTACTGTTAAACTACAGGCTCTCCGTAGAGACTTTGAGACACTGGTTATGAACACTAATGAATCAGTACAAGAGTACTTATCTAGAGTAATTGAAATTGTGAATAAAATGAGATCGTATGGTGAGGTGATAACTGACGAAACGATTGTCGCAAAAGTATTAAGGAGTTTACCTCCTAAATTTGATCATGTTGTTGCTGCGGTTGAGGAGTCGAAAGATTTATCTATATTTTCACTTGACGAACTAATGGGTTCCTTGCAAGCACATGAAGCAAGAATTAATAGATCATCCGAGAATACCGAAGAAAAAGCTTTTCAAGCAAAGGATAATACAAGAGCACCAAATGAACAACCATTTCAGCAAGTACATCTGGATATGGTAGAGGAAATTTTTGAGGCAGAGGTCGACGTGGAAGAGGCAAAGGTAGAGGTTGATCTGGATAAAAGAAATGAAGTTCAATGTTACTAGTGTCATCAATTTTTCCATATTTCATCTAATTGTTGGCAAAACAATCCTCAAGCCAGTTTTGTAAATGAAGAAGAAGCTGAGAACATGCTTTTTATGGTGCAATATGAAGCAATTACTATGGATTCCGATGTATGGTTTGTAGACAGCGGCTGTTCCCTTCACATGACTGGGAACAAATCAGTCTTCAAAGAGCTGGATGAAACCAACAAAAGGCAGACCTGGCTTGGAGATAACAAGAAAATTCAGGTTGAGGGCAGAGTTATGGTTTCCATTAACACTAGTCAAGGTATGACACAACTTATACAAAATGTTCCGTTTGCTCCTAGTTTGGTGCATAATCTGCTGAGTGTTGGTCAGTTGATGGATAGTGGTTTTTATGTTTTGTTTGATAACGAGATGTGTGCTGTCACTTGCAAAAAAACTGGTCATATCTTAGCACAAGTTACTAAGACTGTAAATTGGATGTTTCCTCTTACAATTTCAAGTATTGAGCGTGCTTTTGTTGCTAGTAAAAAACATGATGCAGAATCTCGATTATGGCATTTGCAATATGGGCATTTGAATATGTCAGGATTAAAATTGTTGAGTCAAAGTGAAATGGTGAATGGTTTGTCGAAATTGGAGTTTACTAATGATGTTTGTGAAGGCTGTATTTATGGTAAACAACACAAAAGAATTTTTCTAGTAGGTAAATCCTGGAGAGCATCTAGTAGTCTTAAACTTATACATGCAGATTTGTTTGGTCCAATGCGTACGGAATCACTTGGTGGGAGTCAATATTTTCTGCTTTTCACAGATGACTACAGCCGAATAAGTTGGGTGTATTTTTTGAAGTTTAAATCAGAAGCTCTAGAAAACTTCAAACTATTCAGAGCTTTGGTAGAAAATCAAAGTGGTAATAAGATAAAGGTGCTTCGTACAGACAGAGGTGGAGAATTTTTATCTCATGAATTTAATCAATTTTGTGAAACTAACGGAATTCACAGGGAATTAACAGCACCTTATACTCCTGAGTAAAACGGGATTGCTGAGAGGAAGAATCGAACAGTTGTAGAGATGGCTAGGAGCATGTTGAAGAGTCGACATCTTCCAAATCAATTATGGGCTGAAGCAGTCATAACTGTAGTCTACTTGCTGAACATTTCTCCAACAAAAGTTGTTATGAATCAAACACCATTTGAAGCATGGAGGGGTAAAAAACCAGCAGTGAGTCATTTGAGAATTTTTGGTTCAATTGCATACGCATTAATAAATTCTCAACATCTTCAAAAGCTTGATAAGAAATCTGAAAAGTGTATATTTATTGGTTATTGCTCACAATCTAAAGCTTTTCGTTTGTATAATCCCATTACTGGAAAAGTTATAATAAGAAGTGTAGAGTTTGATGAAGACTCTTTTTGGAAGTGGGAGGTTGACAACAATTCAACAACAATTTTGAGAGAAAATATAGCAGTAAGTCAATCATTCAATATGAACTTAGGCTCTTCTAATAACAGCAACACAAGTGGTAGCAACAGTGACACTCCAACTCAAATTGTGCCTGACTTAGAAGATTCGAATGAAACACCTCCATAAAGGTACAAATCACTTACAGAAATTTATGAAACATGCACTTTTGCTTTATTTAGTGCAGATCCATCTTGTTTTCAAGAGGCAGCAACAAAAGCGGAATGGAGAAATGCAATGGAAGAAGAGCTTGCTGCGATAAATAAAAACAGAACATGGGATTTGGTGGAATGCCCAGAAGAAAAGAAAGTTATTGGTTTGAAGTGGGTGTTCAGAACAAAGTATCATCCAGATGGTAGTGTGCAAAAATATAAAGCTAGATTGGTCGCCAAAGGTTATTCACAACAAGAAGGAGTCGAATTTGAAGAAATCTTTTCACCCGTTGCTCACTTCAAAACTGTGAGGACTGTATTAGCAGTAGCAGCACAAGTCAATTGGAAAGTTTATCAATTTGAAGTAAAATCTGCATTCCTCAATGGAGATTTGAAGGAAGAAGTGTACGTCAGCCAACCAGATGGTTTTGTGGTAAAAGGAGCAGCAAATAAAGTGTATAAGCTGAAAAAAGCACTTTACGGACTTAAACAGGCTCCACGAGCATGGTACAGTAAGATAGACTCATATTTTAGAGAAAATGGATACGAAAGAAGTAAGAACAAACCCACCCTATATGTGAAGAAGAATCAAGGTGATTTTTGAATCATTTATTTATACGTTGATGACATGATTTATATGGGTTCCTCTTATTCTCTTATATGTGAGTTTAGATCTTGTATGATGAAGATGTTTGAAATGACAAACTTATGTCTTCTTCATTATTTTCTTAGAGTTGAAGTAGTACAAGAAAGCAGTGGAATTTTTGTTTGTCAAAGAAAATATGCTAGAGACCTTTTGAAAAGATTTAACATGCTTAAGTCCAAATTGGTGAATACACCTATGAATGTGAATGAGAAATTGTCATTAAAGATGATACTGAGAAAGCTGATGGGAGATATTTCAGAAGTCTTATAGGAGGTTTGATTTACTTAACTCAAACACGTCCTGATTTAGCATTCTCTGTTGGAGTTATTTCGAGATTCATGCACAATCCAAAAGTATCACCTTGGAGCAGCCAAGAGAATTTTGCATTATATTGCTGGAACCATAAGTTTTGGGTTATGGTACACTTGTAATCCAAATTTTCAGTTATGTGGTTTTACAAATAGCGATTGGGCCTGATCAATAGAGAATCGAAAAAGTGTTTATGGAAATTTTTCACTCTTGGATCTGCTGCCATTACTTGGAGCTCAAAACAACAGTCAATGGTTGCTTTGTCATCGTCCGAAGCAGAGTATGTTGCAGCTGCATCTTCAACATGTCAAGCTCTCTAGTTAAAAAAATTGCTTACTGATCTTCATCAAACCCAAGAAAGAACAACTAAAATCTATTGTGATAACTTATCAGCAATAGCAATGACAAAAAATCCAGTATTTCATGGGAGAGCAAAACACATAGACATCCGGCATCATTTTATACGAGACTTAATTGCAAAGGATTAATCAAGTTGGAATACTGCAACATTGAGGAGCAAGCTGCTGATATTCTTACGAAGGTGCTGCCACAAGCAAAGCATAGCTACTTCAGGGATAGTCTTGGTATGTGTGATTTTGAATCAAGGGAGACTGTTAGAAAGTGATTCAAATATCTTGTATTTTGTAAGGTTAAATTAGTCTTTTTCGTATAGTTGAATAAGTCATTATTTAGTTTGGATAGAGTCCAGATTTGTTGGTGAACACCGAGTCAAAAGCAAGGGACTAGTACAAAGTGAGGATATTGCTTTAGTTTGTTGAGTCTGTAGCCTATAAAAGGCATTGTTTCTAAGTTGAATAAAATATCTCAATTGCGTATCTGCGTCATATGCTCTGTTTACATTTTTCACTTTGTTCTTCTGATTTGCTACTCTATTTTCTATCTTTGCTTTGTCAACAGTATCTTCAGAAAGAATGGTCGCCAATCAGAGACGGAGCCAGACTCAACTCTAAGGGGGAGCCGGGAGCCGGGAGTCGGGAGCCGGGAGCCAACATTTAAAAAATATCCTTATTTATTAAAAAATTATATAAGTACATTTAAAAAAAAATTGAAAGGGGGGCCATGGCCCCCCTACCTTTGTACATGGCTCCGTCCATGTCGCCAATCTACCACGGCTCGAGACTCTGTCTATCCTTCCCCATTTGGGTTAAGCATCATTGCTTTGTCGCCACCTTTCACTGTGAGAGTTTCCCTGGAAAGAGTGGGGAAATCCTCTTTTGTGGACAAGGGTTCACCTTACTCCATATGGGAGACCTTAGGAAGGCCTGCCCTGGAGGGAGATGTCGCTGCCACTGTGAATCAGTCGAGGAAGATGCGTGATTTAAAAAAAAAAGAAAGAGTCGGAAATGGAAAAAGGAAGAGAGAGGTTAGAGCACGGTCAAAGATGGTCGTCGACTTGCTTGCTTTCTGAATCTGACTTTTTTCCCTTTCATACTCTCCACCGCTGTCAAAACCTGTATTCATGATCACAACAGGATAGATATAGAAAAAGATGGTACTCGACGATTTTCAGGAAAATAATTCATTTTCTGAAGTTGCATGCAATGGACTACCTCAATTGCACCACTTTTAATTTCTTCCACTGTTACAGGGTTTATAATTGGTGATCGACGAGTTGTCTTCTTGATATAAAAAGGACCCTCTTTTGGCTTGATTATTCCATATTTTGAAAGGTTCCCGAATATGACTCTTGTAATCGTCATAGTTAAATGAAGTCTACGAAATTCAGAGGCAAATATCTTAATAGCCACATTCCCATATATACCGCTTCATTGGTAGTCACATGTACCTGTAGATTTCGAACAGGTTTCAAATTAGACTGTTATTTAGATGAATTAGTAATTTAATCACGTCAATCAACTGTGGTTTTATATGTTTTTCTGTAGCTTTATATGGATTATTTGGTGTTGTTTTCGGTGCACTAGAATTGAAATTTTTATTTAGCTTTTGACAGCTTAATTTTATAGACATTTTAAAAGTTATATCATGTGATCTGTTCAACAATGAAACAAAATTGATGGACAAATATGTATACCAACTCAATAAACATGAAGTAAAAGAATCATTCTTGTGATGCCGACTCTATTCAACTGTATAAGAAATTTGCTTGTCAAATTCCTCTCCATTTCTTTACTTCTTTTTCACAAGAAAAGAACAAAAAGGTTTTATTTGACA
Source organism: Erythroxylum orinocense (assembly GCA_025531955.1). NCBI lineage: Eukaryota > Viridiplantae > Streptophyta > Magnoliopsida > Malpighiales > Erythroxylaceae > Erythroxylum > Erythroxylum orinocense. The sequence continues at coordinate 19,272,415 of JANZLX010000001.1, forward strand.
TTGTTAAGATATTTGTTGTGATATTTTTTAATTAATTTTGGGCATTATTTAAAATTGGACTTAGTTGGACATACTTGAAATTTTGTATTCTACCTTACGTGGAATTCTATAAAGATAAAGTTTATTTGGGATAAAATCATAGTCAATATAGGATTTAATTAGAATAAAATCACTATAGCTTAATTAAGATAAGGTGCAGATTTTTTTATAATTTTGGGCTCTTCTTGACAGCCTATTTTGGTACTTTCTATCTAAGGCAGCTAATTTTTTGGTTACTTTATCTATATTAAACAATTGTTTTTCTCTACTTATTGCGTAAATTTTGAATTATGTGGGAAAAATGAATAGAACATGGTGACTTGACAATTGCAATTTCGGGTATCTTGAACTATTTTTTGTGGTTGATTTTGTTGTGATTCTGTCTAGAATGTGAGCTGCATTTTTCTTTAAGGGTTGTGTGATTTTCTTAGTTGTCTATTATTGTGTTTTGTGCGAAAACCTTCCGGAGTTTTTGATGTGGTTGCAGCTATTTGTTTATGACGTTTCGGTGATGAAACGTTCATTGATTCGAGTGGTGGTTGCTGTGTGTGAGATATCTCAGTGACATTATCGAAGGTTCACAACAATTTTTTTAGTGGACAACTTCGTATTCTTTTATTGAAGAAGCTACATTATTAGAGGAGTTGTTTTTTATCTCAAGTGTCTTTGTTGATGTACTTATTATTTAAATCACTTGAGTTATTTAATTCTTCTCTTTATTATCGAACATTGTTGAGAAAATCTTCTGTTAAGATTAACATGAGATAGTCATGTTATTGTGTTTGATTTACTTTCATGGGTTATAAGGACGAGAGATAGTGTCAAGAGTAGGATGAGTCGACTTTGTAATGCCTTGAGTAAAATTATCGTTGTTTTTTGATGAAAGTGATTAAACTGGATGAGGGCCTCGCAAATGTAGATAAGATATGTCGAACTGTGTTACCAAATTTCGAGAGTTAATTTGTTTATTTTGTATTTAATTTTTATAATTTTGTTTATGCCAGAAAATTTACAATTACTAATATATACAGTCCAAAGCAATTGCAATTGAACTAAAATTTTTAGGCAAGCACATCTTTTAGGATTTTCAGACATTAAGAATTAACTTTTTGTATTTTGACAATTCGTAACAAAAACCTTATAAATATCCAAAAGGGTGTCTGAAAAGTCACATAATTAAGAGTATAAGTATCGTAAAAAAGAATTTTAAATATGGAAAAAGAATCTAGGAATATTTGATGCTTTTTATCACACAAGCAAGGTATAAAATTGAATTCCAATTTCTTTTCAAGTATAACGTTAAGTTTAAAATGTTCCAAGTTTCTCAAAATTTTAAAGATAACTAATCGCACTTGGACACAGCACTCCTACTTCCTTTATTATTTTATTGAAAATTTAAAAAAATTCACTGATAGTGGTAGCGTGTTTATATAATAAGCGAGTGCAACGAAATTTCAGTGGCTATCATTCCGGCGCGACAAAATTGCTGTAACGATCCCTGTATTATACGAAAGTAGCTAGTTAAACTCTGAGATATAAAATGTTACTCTATTAACCTTATGTTTTCAATTTTACTGCAAAAAAACCCTTAGCCGTGTGTTGTTC
>JANZLX010000001.1:19277514-19291596 GCA_025531955.1 Erythroxylum orinocense
ACCCATGTCATAAAATCTTACCAGTATTGACATAAATAATTTGCTCCAAAAATTAATCCATCAAACCTCATAAGTCACGTAAATCATGCTTAATTCATCAAGAAAATTTCGAGGGCCAACACTTATCTGTGATTTCCATACAGGATAATTGGAACCGTCCAATAATGGTAGCCTAATAATTGATGCTCCTTCTCTTATGGCCATAGTTGCGAAACCCAGATCTGCACCAACTTGTTACCAAGTTCTGACTCAGTGACCTTACTCTGATACCAATTGAAAAACTATAGAGGGTAGTAGTTTCACAAACTTTCCAATTTTACCATAGACGTCTCTAACACAAACGAAAACAAAAGCAATCAAAAACGAAATAATGAAAAGCACCAAAAATTTGATAACGTAGTTCGACATACCTTGTCTACGTCTACGAGGCCTCACCCAGCTTAATCCTTTTATGAAAGTACAATAGATTTACCCAAGTCTTTACTGAGCCGACGCCACTCAACCATTGACACTATCTCTCAACCTTACTTCCTGTTAAAGAATTTCACACTCAATAACACGACCGACTAGTATTAACCTCAACAGAAAATTTTCTCAATAGTATTTAATAATAAAGATACAAAATAAACAACCCAAGTGATCAATCGACTAAGAACAAAACAATAATATAGTTGAGATAAAAGAGAAGAACAACTTTCCAAAAGGTTCAGCTCCACTAAAATAAATCTGGATAATTTGTTCACTAGGTGGACTGATCCACAACAACTCTAGAATCAAACTATGGCTGCTCAGTTAACAACCGACAGAACATACACACAGTCCTCAATTACCTCTCAGTAGAAAGCCAACGCATAAAGAAAGAGACATTTCCAACTATGTGCTACTCTAACGATCCAATATCAAAGCAAGACTCCCAAAGTTCTTCACTCACGCAAATCATCCAGCTTGAACAATTCCAATTAAATCATATGGCCCATGACACACACCATTAACTTACAAATTAAAAGAGACCCATGTATATTTAACACACAAGCCAAAAAGAACAACTCTTGGAAATCAAAATTTAACCCACGATGTTTTTAAACCCAAAACATGTGCACCATATCAGCTGTGTTTTATCCCATATATAATTAATGTCCACTGCACACTTAATTCCACACACACACCAAATTCACTTATGCTATGTCACCCCCATTGCACACTTAATTCCACACACACCAAATTCACTTCTACTATGTCACGCCCACTGCACACTTAATTCCACACTCACACCCAAATTGGCTTCTCCTATGTCATAGAAACATACATGAAAATCACTTCTGTTGTGTGATAGAGACATACACAACTCTAACTCACAAATCCCCTTGACCTACACACAAAACAAATTCCTTTATTCTGCTATCCACAATATCCACACAACACAATTTAATTACCAACATGATAATAGACATCAATTCAAGATACGATTCTTTTTCAACTAGAAGATTATCTATATAGCTTTTAAATCCAAACCATTATCCAATTAATATCTTATATGTCAATTAATAAATAATGTAAAAACTAATTATTTAGATATATAACATATATCCTAATGGTTTGCTATTATTTGGAGTAGATTCATCAACAATGAATAGAATCATCACAACCATGCTTATTCAATGAAAGTAATATAACACATACCGGTTAGAGCTCTATCTCAACCAAAGAAAAAGAGAATCCAAGTCATAGACACATACGATAGATTAATTTTTCAAATGAACATAAACAGAGATACCGGATGGTAGATTAAAATTGCAATCATTATAAGTCAAATATGTCATCAAGCACCAGTATACAAAGAAGAAGATTAAGTAGTAAAAAATCATCCCTCCAAATAAAATTTCGGGGAAAGATTAACAAAACATTCTAAAATCCTAAAGTTCCTCATTAGAAGCAACTATCACAATCAAAAAGGCAAAGTGGGGTACCACCAGCGTTACCATTATTTATACCTGATTCCTCTTCTATGTAATGGTGAACCCATCTTCTGTTTTCCTTTGACGTTTAGCTCATGGATCAACAAAATTTCCCTTTATCTCTTCTCTACTCTTCTTTTGGTTAACTCACCACCATCAATCACTGTCGTGGGATACTGTCAGATAGAAGAGGCTAGTGTGATCGCCGCCGCCGTGACATCTGAATGAAAACAAAGAAACGTGTAAAATACAAGGGAAAATGGAAATAAGAAAAGAGGAAACTGTCAATTTCTCATGCAAGCTACAAGGATTCGAAACCGATGACTGATATGGTTAGGAAGAAGAATGTGAAGAATCTAGAGAAAACAAGAGTGAGATTGATTCTTCTAGAGAAAATGAGAGTGAGACCGTAACAAGGTTGGGTAAAACTTAAGAGCAAAATCAGCATTATAGAAAAGGGTAATTAGCTGATTGCCTTAAACGCTACTTACAAGGAGCTTCTAATTTTTAGCTGATCAACCCAACTAGCCAACAACCAAACAAATTAAAATAGCTTCTTAATGAAGTCAAACAACTGATTTTGGTCAATCAACTAAAAATTAGCTAATTAGCTAACAACCAAACAAGGCTTTTATCTCATTTTGTTCTTTATAAAGACTCGCTCTTAATACTCATAAAGAACAAAAAGAAGCAAAATAGGAGTCCTTTTTGTTCCCAGGACCTATAAAATATTAGGAACCCCTAAAGCATAGAATTTTAATAAATTACTTGATATTTATTGCTATTTCGTTTTAATCACTACTTTAAACCATTTCTAAGCAATGAGATGTCTTAGATTTTAATCACTACTTTAAACCATTTCTAAGCAATGAGATATATATATTCATCATCTCTTGCCATAGGACTTCTTCTGCATACCCCCGTCTAATCTTAAAAGGCATAATTTTACGTTGACGAGCTAATATTCTAGAACAAGCGAGTTCCGGACACGTAATGGTATTTGGTCTTCCCTACTCTTGATTAGTCTTTGAGTACCAAAATTGAATTCTAGAAAACCCTTCTTCAACGTTGGTATTTATCTGCGAAATTTCATCAATCGATTTGTCCTCTTGGTTCTATTGATTGCGCCATCTATTTTCTTATTTGTCAGGCTATACCAATTTTTTGACATTTTCTTCGTCTGTACATTTCGGTCTTACTTGACTTACATTGATCATACCCGTCTGGAAGTTTTGCTTCTGTCAAATGTTGCTAGTTTCTTTCTGATGTAACAGTGTCGTTGATGAAAACAAGGACTTGAAGCTCCATAACTGATATAAGTGTCTGCAAACCTTAAAAGTCCTAAAACCTGACGAAGAATATTTCTGAGAAGAGAAGCTCTGAGCTTACTCCATCAATATCAGACACTTTCTCAGGAAGAAAGCTCATTCCTTCACAGATTAAGAAGATGGGTCATGTAGACAAAAACAGAAAGACGGATGCTTCCATTTATCCCCTGTTAATAGAGGAAGAGGACGCTGATGTTCACAGCCAGATTAGTGAGGGAACAAGCACTGATGGCAAAGCCTTTCTGTGGTTGTCTTCAGATTGTTCCTCTACTTCAACATTCTTTCCAGAGCATGGCTTGTCTACTTCATTGCATCTCTCTGTTGACAAATGGTTGATTTCCTGGTTATCAACACTGGCAGATTCTTATCTTTACTTAGATAAAGGAAGTACTCTCTCCCAGGACAAGTCCAGATGCTATCCTGGAGAGGAGGCATATTTTGCCCTTGAGAGAACTTCAGCAGATTCCTCTGCTATAAGTTCTAAGAGCTTTAGCTCTTCATGTGAGCAATGCTCCGAGGAGATGACAGTTTCTGAAAACTCTTTGACACATGATAATCCCACCTTTGACTCTTCGTCTTCTTCAGAGATATCAGATATGGAAAGAAGTATTTTAGTCTCTCTAGTGACTCTAGAAGGTGAAGGATCCAAAGGGAATTCGGATAAAGACCTGGACTTGGGGTACTTCAAGTTTGGTTACAGCAAAGAAAGCTGGCTTTCAGATGTATCGCCGTCTAGTTCTCAAACTTCAAGTCGCTTCTCTGAAGTGAAAGATGAATATCCACCACACGAAACATTTTTGAAGCTTGCTTCAATAGGACATGCATATTTTGAAGGTTCCGACAATGATGAACCTCTTTTCTGGCCTTTCGAACAGAAAACCTGTTGGAACTCCAAAGATTCCGGGGAACTTTTTTCCATGTCTCCTCGTAGAGACACAATTAAGCTTACAATTCCCCCAGGGCCCTCTTCCAAGCATGTCGGGTCAAAATCCAGCGCCGAGAGAAAGGATTTAAAAGTGAACTGCGGAAGAAGAATGGTGTTCAACTCTAGTCCAGCAGCTCCAACGACATTGGAGAGAAGACGAAATCACGGCATCAACAAGAAGACTTCTTCAGTGTCCAGGTCAAGATTCTTGACGGAAGTTAAGCCTTTAAAAATGAAAGATACAGCAAAAGTAGGATAGAAGGAAGAAGCAATCCGATTCCAACTCTGAACTTTTTGGATGCAAATTTCCAGAACATGATTTGGAGTCAGGTGGAGGGCTTTCAAATTCCACTAGAGACCTCGTTGGGCCTGGATATGAGGGGTTCGATCGAGAACATAGAGAAGTTCTATTTTCACTAGATGATGATAACCTCGAGTGAGAGCTCTCTGTTATTCAGCACAAACAACCCTAAAACTGTGACTCGAAAGCTCAAGAATAGTTGCTGGAAGTCTTTACTTCTTACTATCATTAGTAGGTAGCCATAGTGGTAATATCATCGCATATATTAATAATTCAGGAATGGTTGCATAGTTTATGAATGCTTTAATGGCGGTATGGTTATTGGTTGATAAGGTCATCAAAGTTTACGAATGACACAAAATCAATCAAAGTTTACGAATGACACAAAATCAATGGGGTATTCTGAAACTACTGACCACTGTGCTCTCTGCCCGCCTTTCTGTTCTAAAACTAATGCTAAAATTATATATCATGCGAGGGAGACAGGCATTTAATCCGTCGTGCAATATTAGTTAGCTCAAGAACTTTCTTTTATAAAACTTTTACACTTCGGAGGGAAGATATGACATCTACTCTCTTATTGACGCATAAAGTTTAGTGGTACTAAATCTCGACTTACTTGACAAGAATCTCAACATAATGTTTCTTGTGAGCTATATCTTTTGTCTTTCGATTGGACCAGGATGGTTAAAGAATTAAGTGGCAGTAATTTGTTGTCTTTCATTTCATACAGGATGGATAATAGAAGCAGTGATAAAAGAATTTTGCTGGGGAAAGACCAGTAAAATGATCGACCAAGTCTGGAAATCATGGATCAAAATTGCACCATCACTTAACTTCCATTCTTGTTGATACATATTAAGCAACTACGTAAAATTCTAAGTAATTAAGAAATGAATCAAGACTTGATTTCAAGAAAAAAAAAAAAGAAGGGTATGATATTCATCAACTACAAGGGAAGACTTGGAACTCACTCAAACAACTACATGACATTGCTATATACAACTAGTGCTTGTCCTCCTTGGTGATGTCCTTTGCTTTTGATTCAAGTTCCTTGGTTGCTGCCTTATCTGCAGCCCTGAAACAAGTACATTACATAGCGTCCATAAAGCTGCAACTTAATAACAGTTAAATAAGTAAAAAGCATTCACAACAGTTGTATAGAGTAAAAGCTTATAAATTTCATTTGGTTCAATAAGATTCATTATGCTGGTCAAGCATACATTTATATTTTAGCCTTCTACAAAATTGGTCTTGAGAAACCATACAACTGTAATCCATAGACCAGATGTAAGCACTAGAACTCAGGCTTTCTTTAGTCACCAGAACTCAGGCTTTCTTTAGTTCCAATAGTATACAAAAGATTCACAAACACATAAGCAATTATAGGAACATGATCATCTTCCTCTCAGTAAACATAGACAAAATGATGATATCAAAAGAACTCTAAAGAAAACAGGCAATTAGAAGAAGACCCTAAGATTGGAAGCAAAAGTAACGAAAGACTATATCTTTCGAGGGGATTTGAACTAATACTTGGAGGAAGCAGCAGATTCTTCTTCGAGCCATGAGCGAATAGTCCTAACGTTGCGCCTAAAAACGGAAGCTGATTGCTTCACATCGCTCCTCAATAGAAGAATGACGGCACCAACTCCGGCCACCGTCGCTATAAAGTTCGCCAATCCCATCTCTCCCAAACCCCAACAGAACGATACGAGGATTTGGTATAAATGAAGCAGAATCCAACGGATCTCTGCTTTGAATTCTTTTGGATTACTGTATGATTTTAGGGTTTCAATTACCCAAACACTTGTTTTTAATCTCTCTACTATTATTTTCGTATCTCATTTTTAGGAAGAGTTTGTTTGGCTTAAGTAAGATGACCTATAATCCATTCAAAAAAAAAAAAGTAAGATGATCTATAATAAAATTGAATGAAATAAGGTTTTCGGGAGAATTTCACGTTACATCATAAGTTACTTTAATTTGAGGGATATATGATAAGATATAAAATAATAAATATGTAACATATAATATACAATTAATAATTTTTATAGTATTAATTATACCATCAACCTTAATAATAAGCAACAAGACAATACCTCTCATTATTCTATCAAGAATAGAATAGCTATTTATTATTATTAAACATACATTCTATCAATCTTTCAAATAATATTTCACTGTTATATTACGGGCTTTTCCATCTTTCTCAAATAATAATTTTCTAATATTACATTCTATTCCATTATAAGTCATTTCATTCTATTACATTCAATTTGTTTTGTTGTTTTACCACTGTGAAAAATATGATTCCTGAGGTTTCATCTATTTTTTATTTTCTAAATACGGGAGGAGACTATATAAACTTTGCTATATGTTGTACACTAAATATATATAGTCTCAATGATTGTATAAAATAATATTAGAAAGATTATACACGAAATAATATTAGACAAAATAAACAGTACTTGTAGAATTAGTAATTTCATTCCATTACATTCAATTTGTTTTGTTGTTTTACCGTTGTGAGAAATATGATTCCTGATGTTTCATCTATTTTTTATTTTCTAAATACGGGAGGAGATTATATAAACTTTGCTATATGTTGTACACTAAGTATATATAGTCTCAATGATTGTATAAAATAATATTAGAAAGATTATACACGAAATAATATTAGGCAAAATAAACAATACTTGTAGAATTAGTAATACCATGGCTAATGTCTTCCCGTTCATCTCATGTCAATATAGCATCTTTGCACAAGTCTAACAAAATATTTAAAATAAACTTAACCTAAGGTTTTAAATGACTAAAAAATTATTTAGTTGAACAATAATAAGTTTCAACCCTATTTTAAATAACTATACAAAATATTTAAATTTCAGCATAAAGAACTTATTCAGGATTGCAATGCTATCACCATAAGCCTACTTGGCACTTGCATTTGTCATCGAATGAGCCTAACCCAACAAGGGGGCAGCAAGCTTACTAACTCGGCGATGGGCCCAGACCTCAACCACTCCCTATCGAATACTCGACTGGAGATCTCCAGGCAGAAACGCATTCTTCAAATCAAATTGGTGAGCTATAGGTACAAGCTAACCATTGGACGAAAGGTTGAGTATGATCCGCCCTGGGCCAGGTCATATCAATCTTTGCCTCTAGAAAGCACCTAGAACGGTGAAATAAAAATGGTTACCCTCTTTTTTAAGCTCCTTCCTCTACGCTAAAGAGAGCCTTTCTAAACTCATCCTTGGTCCAACCTCACAACCTGTTACGGGTCGGTCAGAAGTTAGTGTGGCAAGAAACATTCTCACCTACCTAAGTCTTCGAGTAGGCACAAGACTGAAAAATACAAACATTTGTGCAGGATGATTAGGAATTTTGATTAAAGCAGTACCCTTTCATCATTTGTCAATCCCTCTATCTCACCCAATGCACCATCTAACTCTTCAACTCCTTGTTGAATAATCATTTAGGTCCCAATACTCTTACACAATTCTTTTTTCACCTCTTTTATGTTATCACCAAACAACTTGACAGCAACAATAATTGAATCTGCATGGCTTGGTTCTCCTATATCATTATTTTTTTCCTTTTTGCTGAAATATTTTCAACTTGTCTTTCAACAATTGATGTTTGAGGTTGGGTAAAAGATTCATCCATATCATGCAAACCATGCTTAACTACATATTCATCTTCACCACTTTCATTTATCCCTCCTAGACCTTCTGGCTTTTCCATTTTTTCAAGAATATCCGCAGTAGTTTGTGCATCATTTTCAGTTGCATGATCTTCTCCATATGCATCATTTTCAGTTGCATGATCTTCTCCATATATCCCAGTGAACTCACTATAGAAAGGAGAACTCTTCCTTTGAAATTGAGCAACATCCTTGTGACTCTAACAAGATAAAAAAAAACAATATTAATAATTTATATAAATGACAAGAAAGTAGTTAAAGAAAATACTTAAAACAAGTTAAAATTTCTATACTTACACTCAAGTAAGATTCTCATACATGATCTTCAGCAGTGATGATATTCTCTTCGCCATCTAATCCAAATCTACTAGTATTTTTCCTTACCGTATCATAAACAATGCTCCACTCTTTCTTTAAATTCTTAATGATAGACTCTATGTGAGGTTTCACTTTTATGTTTGAATTAGGAAGTTTTGTTGCTACCAATCTTTCTGATGCATTCAGATAGTCAACTTTAAATCCAGTATCAGCATTGTATGTTCCCACATTATGCAAATCAATCATGTAGGAAACTAGCACAACATCCTCTTCATAGTTCCACTGTCTTTTTGTTCCTTTTAAACTTTGAAAATCAGTAGTTGACGGGGAATTTCTTGACATACTTATCTAGCAAACTAAAGCATTATTGAAAAATAAAAAAATAATCATCATAATTAAGGAAAAAAATAAAATCATTCTATTTTTTTTCATTGTATTAACATTAAGCATCAACAGCTTATGAGAACAACATAATGTATAATAGCAGCGTACAACATAGACGACAAAGAGTACAACAACTTGCAGAAACAATAATATAAAAACCCCCATCACTCAAACATAATAAAACACTTAAAAAAATCTCAATTTTCATTTTGCCTAGATGTTCACCATTTATTGAACATTTTATTTGCCAATTCAATTCTCCAATTTGTCCTAGCATTAGTTGGGTCAATTGTTAGGTTTTGATTTATCACCATATAAAATAAGCAAATTATTAACAAATGAAAGATGAGAAATTTTAAGTTTACTACATCTATAATGGTAATTAAACTCATGTTCCTTATTAATTTGCATAGAAGTGATTCTTGATAAAATCTCCATGCAATTTACAAACAGGTAGGGCAATAAATGGTCTCCCTATCTAAGACCCTAAGCCCCTTTAAATATCCTAAAAGGTTCCCTATTTACAATAATGGCAAAGAAGATTAAAAGGCAAGCTAAGATCCAGTATCAAAACTTACTCAAATATCCTAAAGCAAATAGAGATTCTTTGATAAATTCCAAGCTAACATTATTAAGTGCCTTAACAAAATCGATCTTTAATGCTCAACTATTATGAGTTTTGCCACTATTATATCCCTTAAACAACTCATGAGCAATAAGGATGTTGTCACTAATGCACCTCCCATTTATTCATTCTCTTTAGCTATATATTGTTATGGATGAAATGAAAAGCTTTTGATTAATGTTAAATATACATACTAAATATTGTTTTATAAAAAAATATTAAATAATGATGAAATTTTTATTAAATAAAATTTGTGAAAATTTTAAATTAGATAATTTTATATTTTCATTGACTTTTCATAATAAAATATTATATATAATAATAATACTTTTGAAATTATTCCAACATAATACAAATTGAGCATCTTAATTGATCATATTCATAGTCATCCCAAAAATATTTACAAATTGAGATTAAGATATGAACAAATTAAGCAACATCATACACAATTTATTAGTTGGGGCGGCTCGTTCACAACATCTTTGACATATCTTCATCCTTGTTTGGGTACTTGTGTGTATACAATATGGCGGGAACATAATTAAAGGAGATTGGCAAACCAATGCTCAACACAAGAATCCATTCAATCAAATATAATCCGACATGTTCATGAACTACTGATCATCAAGAAGATTTGCAAACCAATGTTCAACACAAGAATCCATTCAATCAAATATAATCTGACACATTCGTGAACTACTGATCGTCAAGAATCTCCACCAATAATGCACAGCTGACATCTTTCAACATATAAACACTTATGAGCTTGCTCCTTTTCTTACTGATTTCTATGTTATCTTTCTTCCTTATAGCTTCGTGTAAGGAGTGGAAAGGGTATACCCCTCAACCTTTTGTCTTTCCTGTATTCTTTCCATTATTTATCTATTAATCCCATTTTCTGTTTCAAAAATAAGCATAGTGATAGACTAAATCTCAGTCCAACTATAAACTCATATTCTACCTGACGTGTAAGTAGATTTGAACTCATAGTCTACTAATCGTCTATACATAAATATTTATAAATTAATCATTTTGTTCGAATAGGGCTCAACATTAACAAGTGGATTTTACTTTAATTAACTCCGATAATTATTTATAAGCACATCTTCAATTTGAAAGTTCTGTTTCTTGATTTTTAAAATTGATATAATATTAAGTTAAAATTAAGCGGTTGCTGGTTTTCTTTTTTTAGGTTTTTTTGTTGTTTTTTTTTTAATTAGAAACTGACGCTATAATCATGTTTGGTTAAACTTGTTTTTATATTTCATTTTTAAAAATGAAAAAACAACAACCATTTTAAGAAAATGTAAAACATCATGTTTTCGTGTATTAAAAAAATTCAAAAAAACAAATCATATTGGTTTCTCTCCCTCTGCGCTGACTTCGTCTTCTGCATCTTCACAGGTGTTGTGATTTCTCCAGATTTGCTTTCGTATCTATTGGTTGTTGTGATTTCTCCATGTTTGTTTTATATATTGCTTGTGTGTATTTTTGTATCTGTTGCTTGACTTGCTATTGATGTTACTTGCGTGTTCATCAACTTCTCTTATAATGTTCTTCATCTTAATAGAAAATAGCAATAAGTGAATTAAGAATTTAGTTTTAATTATGCTACAGGACCGATGCATATGTTACTGTAGCATATCTCTATTATTCACTTATTTTGTTTCTGCAATTCCTCCATGTATATGTTGCTTGTATGTGTTTTTGTATTTGTTGTTTGAGATGTATTACTGGTACTTGCATTCATGGCCTTCTCTTCTAATGATCTTCGTCTTGATTGAAAACAAGTAGTGAAAGAATTTAGTTTTAATTATGCTAAATACTATCCACATATTACTGTAACATATATCTGTTATTCACTTATTATATTTCCTTTCACTTTTCTATATATAGTCAATCATGATAAGCATATCCACTATTTGCAACTTATGTTGCTTGGTTTGTGGTTTTGTGGAGAAAGGTTATGATTTTTATGTCACTAGAAAACCAAAGCATGGTAGACTTAAAAATGGTTTGAATTAGGTGGCCTCATGGCCTTCCAGCTGTCATAAAAGTTAGAGAAGGCACAAAGGCAATATTTAGGAGTTTGTGGTTGTTAGTCGTGTGATTGTAAGGTTTCGATCATCCATCTCATACATAATATATATCAAATATACGCAGCGAAAAATAAAACAGAACCTCAAAAACCAGATCTACTCATGCATATAGATATAGAAAACAAAAACATGAAATGTGAGATGTTTATATATCTTTCTGATGATCTCCTTTATTCTTTAATCTTCTTTGCGTTGGGTTTCCGTAAACCACAATGATCGACATAGACCGTCTCTAATGAAAGTACACACAAAGATACAAGAATGAAACCTTATTAGGAGATGGCTAGAATTCTTTATTTGTGATGGCAAAGATAAGAACTCTTGTGAGAGTTAGAGATAAAAAAGAGTGTGTGTGTGTAAGAAAGAACCTTTCTTTCTTACTTATGTCTTACATAAGATGCACAAAAATCATCTCTATTTCCTGCGTCATTTGGCCTTCCATAACTCCCATCACTAATGGAGAGTTATGGGAAGTTAATGGTCATGAATAGCATGAATTAATGGAAGTTATAGGAAGTTAATGACCATGAATAGCATGCAGTAATGGAAGTTTGGGAAGTTAATAGCCAAATTGGCAGCCAACAACACTTGTTTCTAATCCATTCCATGCAACGTTTCTACCACGATCATATCGCGATACAATCTTGAAACACTCTCTCATATCTTAAATCATCATTCAAGACCATTTTACTCATCCTTCGAATCTCCTATGTGTGTGATCCATTAGGTTTCCGGTTATGTTGGACACTTGAATTAACACTTAATTCAAGTAAGTCAAGAGCAGTATCTAGTAATACGTCATGACCTCCAATTGACTGGAAAGTAAGTGATTTGACTACAAACCCTTCCGTACGCAATGTTGCCATGCAATTCGTCCTTTCACCACCTATATCCCACTTGGTTTAGAGTATGGTAAAAGTATCAACTCCCACTAGACTGACTACGTCACATCTAGTCTAAGTGTTATTAGATCTTGTCCTGAGGATCTCATTACTCTATGTATCGTTAAAGACTCTCTTCATGATACATATCTGCTATGACCAGAGACTCCCGAGTAATGAACCTGACAAGAGGCCGTAGGTATCTTCTCCTTTTATTAGGAGTGGTGAATCCTTTATTAGCTACTCAATTACCTCCAAATACCTCAAGTTGTACCCAATTACCACCCTAAGTGTAATCCCTGAAAGGCACCGATGAATGGAGTCAAAGCATAGGATCAGTCTCTGAGATATCCTTGAGCACCTCAAGTCAAAGGATACTTACACCATTGCTATGATAAGACTATCATTGACACTAGAATAGAATATCCATATGATTGTCTCATAGTAGGTCAATCCAATGTACTTACTACCCTTAGTAAACATCCACATGTTAACTCTAAACAATTCATGTCTAGAGCTTATGAGATCTACTGCTTAATCCAATCAAGGAGTATAACATGTGCTAGTCTATCTAGATTAATAATATCCCATCTAATTAATCCTATGATTAGGGAAAGTTTAGATACTAACATAATTACACATGATAGGAATCTCATCATCATAATCTCATTATGATTTCCTCCATGCTATGTTTTTTATCAAGGACTTCATTAAATCAATTTAATATCAACATCAAATTCATAAATGCATGAACATCGAAATAATGAAAAATGCCTTTATTAATTATAAAGTGATTTGTATAATAAGTGCTAAAGGTAATTGCCTTTAGAACACTTCTATAACAAACTCCCACTTGTATTAAAGTCAATCGTCTTGATATCTAATACCATAGGCGTGTACATATGACACAAAACTCTTTTGGAAAATAGGTTTAGTTAACATATCGTCTACATTTTGATAGGTGGGAACTCTCTCTATCTTCACATCATTTCTACCAATGATTTCTCTAATCAAACGGTAGCGCCTAAGTACATGTTTGGACTTTTGATGAGACCTCGATTCCTTCGCCAGCACTATAGCCTCGTTGTTGTCACAATACAACTACATTGGGTTAGCGATGCTCGGAACCACTCCAAGTTCCATGATAAACTTCTTGATTTGTACAATAAATGCTAAAGGTGATTACCTTTAGAGCACTTTTCTAACAGTGACTTCATCAATGGCAAAAAGTGCAGTAGACTTATTAGAATCTTTAGAAAGGGAATTAGAGAGAGATTTCCTTCTTTTGTTTCTCTTGTCCATAACATCAAAGCCATCATAGTTCTTGCGACCATCAATACTACATGTTTACTCCTTATCTTCTCTATATGTTGCTTGATTTGAGCTCCATTCTTTAAGTTTCTTACAAATACTTGACAATGCCTTTGCCGTCAACATTTTCCTAACTTTAACAATAGTCAAATCTGTTGGGCCCCGTTCTCAAAGCCCAACGGTCGAATCGAAATCGAAGCACAAGAACACAAGCGAGTTTCCTAAACTCCTTAACCCTCACGAAAA
>JANZLX010000001.1:19302012-19321550 GCA_025531955.1 Erythroxylum orinocense
ACTCAACCCATATCCATATCCATATCCATCGGTTTTTACGATTTACTACCCATATCCAAATCCATTGGGTCGGGTAGTGCGGATATGGATCGGGTTGAAAACCCATTGCCATCCCTAGCGATAACTCATCAGAAAATGAACACCATTTATTTCTTCATTGTGATTTTGCTCGTTCTGTTTGGTATCTTTTCTCTATTTATTGGTGTTTATCCCATACTGTTACATTACACCATTGGCTTATTGCTATTATATTGGGCATACCAAAGACACAGCAGGAGGAGACTTGCATGATTTTATAGAGCTTATGGACTTACCAAAATAAAATTATCTGGCAGCAGAAAACTAAGGACCCCTCCTCAATTTTTTTGTAGAGCCACCACATCATTATTAGAATGGAAGACTATGCAATATAGGAGAAACAACTCATCAACAAAGCCTCAATCCATAAATCCATCCAAGTGGCAAGCACCGCCACCGAATCACTTTAAATGCAATGTCAATGTGACACTTTTATCTTCTGGTTTTTATAAATTAGGAATGGTAATCCGTGACTGCAAAGAGCTAGACTGTGCGGGCAAGTTAATGATTTTACCGGGATGGAGGGATCCTCAAATTGGTGAAGCGTTATGTTTTTGGGAAGCCCTAAGCTGGATAAAAGGTTTTTCTTGTGTTCCTATTTGCGTGGAAACGGATTGTCAAATCATTACTCAATTCCTGACATCCATACATAATTTTTCATCATATTTTTCGATGATTATTGAGGATTGTAAAGCTCTTCTTCACGAGCATCAGTTTATTTCCACTGCTTTTATCAAGAGATCAGTGAATCAGGTTGCTCATAAGATCACTAGGGCGGCTAATTCTATGTCTGATTTTGAATGAGAGGTATGCCCTTCTCATTTTCTACATGACGTTTTATCTTTGGACATGAATAATATGCGCTGAGTGCACTTGCCAACGTTTCCAAAAAAAAAAAAAGGTTATGGCAATCCCTACAATAACTATATTAGTGTCCAAGTGGTAATCTTCTTCTGGTTCCCTTCATTATTACCCACCAAACAAGGTTAGGACACACTAGACTACGTGCGAGAGCTTCAATAGTTATATGATTATCCTCTTCCGAAGTGTGGCCTTCCAGAGAGAATTTGTTGCCAATAGGTCTCCAAACTTTAACTAGATTAATTTGACCTGGTGTTCAAGGGGGAGAGAGTTATTTTTTAGGTCATTAAGCCACCTTTCTCATTCAGACATAAATTCTTAGAGTTTTAAGGAGATCCTTGTCCTTTACTTCCTCGCACAACTTAGCATACCCTATTCTCCTCAAACTACCAATATATTCATTTAGACACACAGATTTGCCTATTAAACTAGCTAAATAGCTAAATCTCATTGTAGATCAATACCCAAGTGAAATATATGGAAACAAACCCTTATATTAATAAGCTTTTTTGTCTAAGGTTATGCCAGGTTTTAATTTAAAGAGAAATAATGACATTCCATTTCAATGCCAGAGACACTACTGTAATGCACTCAACATTCCAAGACATCGTTAAACTTGAAAGGGAAGTGGTCATCTGCTTTAATCAAAGGTTAAGCCCCACTTGTCCTATCTATTCTCGACCCAAATTTTGTTTTGTGGGAAGTTCACTTGTTCAAGAAGTATCCCACTAGTGTTGTTTTGCATTTATCATCTCCAACTTTAAAGGATTTTCGAAGGTGAAGAGATAACAAAAGGTTGTAGAATCCCTAACTTCAAGAATGAACTTGAGTTTGAGTTCTTAGTCCCCTACCACTTGATTCCAAACTTTATGTGAAGTATTCTAAACTAAAAAGCTAATAGTTTAAGGGGCAACAGAGGGGGGCAAATAATTTTTTGGAAGGTGCCTATCACCAGGGATACCTCATGGTGCTTCACTCACATGTAGCAATTGAGGAACATTGTTTACCTTTGGTTGAAACACAAACTGGGGACTGGTGAAAAAAATATGGGTTTGGTATGATAATTAGTGCAAAGAAGAGAGATAGCTTAGCTTAGTAATAGAATTCCCCTTAATGCAACAGCCTCTTCCCTTAATTCAAAAAGGTCTGGTAGTTTCAAAGGCTTCACCTCCTTACTTGAATACTTTCTTGAAACCACTATTAGGTATAGAGAAGATGAACTCACATGGATAGCTGATTCTAAAGGAGTGTTTACCAACAAATCTTGCTACAAGATCTTCCAAAATAACAGGGAGAGGGTGCGTTGGTACGATTTGTTATGGAGAAAATTCCTTACTCCTAAAGGCTCTATGATCACTTGGTTGGTTATTAAAAACAAAATAAGAACCAAAAATAGATGGTTTGGCTCATATGATCTAGTTTATGTGATATGCAATGAACTGAAGAAGACAGAAAACACCTATTTTTTTCAATGCGCATATTCCATATCAGTTTGGAGTAGAATGAAGCATCAGATGATAGATTATTGACAAACCTATGAGTGGCTTAGAGTTCTGAAATGGATGAGCAGATTAGCAAGAATGCAGAAGCAAAACGGAGTAATTTACAAGGCAACATTTACAATTACTATCTACTCTTTATGGAAAGAAAAAAACAATAGAATCTACAAAGCTGAAGAAACAAGCTAGATATCCTTACTGTTTTTGGTTTGAGTTGATAACTTGATTTATGCTGAGGAAATCATTGTAATGTTGTAATGATGGTTTTAGCTTTGCTATGGTTAATGAAAATTTATTCATTTTCTAAATAAAAAAAGTAGGAAAAGAAGAAGGAATGAAGCAAGCCACCAAAGAATGTGGCACGGAATGAGAGGTCAGGGGTTTTGACAAAATGCCTAGAAAACAAGAAATATGCTTACCCTAAACAAAGGAAAGAAGAGGAGTGATCAGTGAAGCCAAAGCAGAAGAGGGACCTCCTGAAGCCTAAGTTCTGGGAGTGGACACTAAACTTAGGCCGGAAGTTGCCATTAGCTTAAAAGATATCAAACCCAAGGAAAAGTCGGATGAAGAGAGAAGGCAGGCAGAGGATTTTGGAGAGAGGATCTCCTTGTAAAATAATAGATTTCAACTTAATGATTTTTTATTGACTTAAAATACTGGCCAAACTCTTCATTTTACTATTGTTCAAGCATAGGGATTTGTAAAAGTTAACTCACATTTTTTCGAAAAAGACGACATGCATTGAAGTATTAACTCAAAAAGATAAATGGAAACCAGAGAAAAGGCATTTAAATGTATACCAACTCTATTGTATGGTGTAAACTAACCTGACTTCCAAAATTGCTAAGCTAACAGCAGCTGGTAAAACCGTTAAAGGATGCACATGCAGAATCCCTTCCCAAGAGAAATGGGTTATGGCCAACTGTTTGGTTAGATGCAAGGCCCAAAAGCGGAGGCCACACCAACTAAATTCTTACATAACTTCACTGTTCCAAGGCACAGGAAGGCAATGAAAAAGAATACATACTTTACAAGTCAAAATGGGAAAGATGTTTCTGTATATAGACTGCTCTTTTATATAGTCAGTGATGAAAAAGATGATGCTTTCCACAACACTACTCCATTTCTCTCTAAACCAGTTGCTGTCCAGAGATTGATCCGGAAACCAAAACACTATCACCAACCTCACTCTTGCATAGGGGACAAGATGCACTTATCTTTAGCCACTTATCTACACATTCCTTGTGAAAGAAATGAGCGCAAGGTAGCTCCCTGAGGTCATCATTGTTGACGTATTTAGCTAAACAAATGCAGCAAACCTATCACAGTAACAAGATGATTTCACTAGTGATAGAAAAATTAAAACTTCAAGGTGATTTAGACGTCTACAGATTGTAGAAATTTATAAGCAGGTGGTCTTACTGCATCTTCACCAGAGATGGCTCGTTCATTTTCAGTTCCTGCTGCTACAACACCACCATCACCAGCAGGGGAGTTATTATCTATATCATCTCGGTTTCCATTCTTACTGGACTTGAATTTATACGTTGGTAAAGCATCAATTGCTTCTGATGTCGCCCCTCTGGTCTGTGATAGATCCTCTCTAAACCCAAGGATAGAAATTATACAAGGCAAGCAACAGCAGATTGTTGCGCACAAAATGAAGGGCATGGCATATCCAATACAGCTGAATGTAAGAAACACTATACATAACCTGAAAAATAGATACAAAGATAGATACAAAGTAGGTATCAACTCTATGTAACGCAAGATATATTAGAGACAACACCATGCGTCACACCTGTACAAGTTAGGAGCCTCATTGGCAGATGAATGTCCTCCAAAGATCCATACATTGCCAACCACAAACCAAACAGCAAAAAAGCAATCCAATCCCATTTTATAGTAGTCCATCAGGAGTTTAAGTCTGCAAACCCAAAGAAAAGATGCATCATGTTGGAAGGATCAAGTCATGGTACAAAGCATTACAAGAGAGACCATATGAAGGAATCCAATCCACTTCAGCTACATTTGGCCTTTCTCATTGACTACTGCCCTTGAATCATCAATGATATTTTACTTTACTATTGTGTTTGGGACATGCAAAATGAAATTTGGAATTTGGATTGAGCCTATTAATTCCAACCCCACTATACCACTGTCATGAATTTAGAATCCCAATTTTTTTAATCTAATTTCAAGGAATTGCAATGTGATCATTTTAGTATTATCTATATCGTCACATGAGTAGCTCAAAATTAAGATATCAATAACTCCAATTTTGATATATTGCTTCACAGCTAATTACAATTTTGTTGCACCACTAAACTAGGAATTACTATCTAACCCAAACAAAACCTTTTAAAAGCTGCAGTAACCCCATCTTGGGTTCTTTCCTCCATCCATTTTGCCTACCCCAACAACCCCTCCTTCAACAATACACACCCTCCCTCTCTTCCTCTTGGATAATCTAAGACATATATCTGTTGTTATTTTAAAACAAGGAATCCAACACTCCGCTCATATTTGGTGAAGGGATTATGAATCTCGACTTACTGGTCATTTAACAAGTTGGGAAGAAGCAACTGCTAGGATCTTTTCCAACACAATCAATCTTAAAGATTTTAGATCTTTGTTCAGTATCTATCTTCCACAAAAGGGGATAAAGGCGACGCTTTATGCGTTAATATCTTCAGTTACCAGTTATCACTATTAAAGATAACAAACTGGAAGAAATAAACTTTAATGCACATAAAACCAATGAACTAGACATGGTGGAAGCTGTCTAGGCACATATAAAGTCTTGTGATAGAAAATGTGTTGAATATCAATGCATGAGAAACAAATAAGTCCCAACTGAAAAACAGTAAAGTAAAGAACCGTTTTTTTGCAATTTTAGTCAATTACTTACAAAGGAAGAAGAAATACGACCAGTATGAACAACTCTAAAACAATGAACGCAACTGTCTAAACAGATATTAGAACCAACACTTATCCAATATGTTCAAAGTGCATGGCACAATCACAACTGATACAACTATAATACATCTCCAAAGAGCTTTGATTGACACCAAAAATACCTTGCATTGAAAGCCCTGGCATATTGGCTACCTCTAGTTGATGGGACAGCATTTCTTCGATCTTCACCTTCTGAAGCCCTAGTAACTGAAAGGGCAAATAGTCCTGCAGGGACATTAATGTGCGTTGAAGTCTGACGATGTTGGGACAAGTCTTGATCCAAAGTCTGATTCCGATGACGATAACGCCAATAAAGCAGGGGAAGGGTTGCTAAACAACCAGATGCGTAACCAACAATCCATTCAAACAATGGTGCATGGGGATGCTCATCCCTAGATATAGACAATACAACAATAGATGCAATAATCTGGCTCACTGTCAGAACTAATTCAACAGAAATCCACAACCCAGAATTCAGTGGACTCCTACGCCTACGAGCTTCTCCCCTCCTTATGAAGGAAGAATTTTGTGAGTTTGGACCATTTGATGAAGATGCTGATGGCTGAGAAACAGGAACTCTTACATTGCTTAAAGAGCTGTCCTCATAGGAAGAAGTTTCAAAACGACTATAACTTCTATCATGAGATGCTGAGACGGAACCATCCATACTTTGTGGTATGTCTACAGTGTGATCACTCCCATTAACACATTCGAGGCGCTCCATTAATAATGGATAAATGTCAATTTGAATCTCAGATCCTTGTTCTAGTGGGCCAACATCCATCTATACCCACCAACACCAACTTAAACGACGGAAGCATAGAATCACTAGAAAATAGCACACCTTAAATGATGTCCGACTCCCTGATTTGTTCTTATTCCAAGAAGCAGTGCAAGTTGTACAGAAAATCCAAATACCTTGACAGCACAAGCCAAGGTTAAATTAACAAAATTCTATTTCGAACCAGAAAAATATAATAACATCGGCATCAGTATAAACTCAAATTTCTCAACGGGAAGACACACATATTTCTTTTGGCTGGGACTAAGAAGCTGCGGTTTAACAAGGAAAGAAAATAATTAACATAAAGCATTAAATTCAAGAAGCAAAAATAAAGAAACCTGTAATTAAAATATCTTTCCTCGGTTTTCTCGGAATCCAAACTAAGAGAAAGAATCCGTAGATCAAAGAGCTGATGTTGAGAGCAATGATCCAAACTAAGAGAAAGAATCCGTAGATCAAAGAGTTGATGTTGAGAGCAATGAAGAGAATAATTACAACTAAATGGATAAATGCTTAGAAGACTACAAGTTTCCCAAAGAAAACAATAAACCCAAGCTTTGGTCACCAAAAGAAAATGTGTGTGTGTGTGTGTGTATATTACACAGCTTTATCTTCCATTTTCTTGGACAATGTGGAGAATCTATCATCTCAACAAAATCAAGAATTCTGAATTTTAATTTCTTTCCAAAATCAAAAGGAACTTGATTTGATTGCTACTTATCCAAAAACAAACACAAAATTTACTTCCATTTCCATATAGACATTATTAGCTTACCTAAACCTGAAAAAACAAGAATTCAAATCAAACCAAACAAAGCTTAACTCTAGAAATGAGCAACTCGAAAACAACACCCTAAATTGAGAACCGTTGACTAATATTCAACAACTGATGAGCTAACTCCATCGAGGAGGGAGCAAGGGCGTTGCATAGAACCTACCAGGTTGGAAGTTGGGACGATCTGACAGGAGCAGAGGCGGCAAACGACGTCGCACTGGTGATCGGGCGTATAATGCTTTTCTATTTTTATTTTCTTGCGGTGCTTCGTCGCGTTCTTTTCTACAAGGAAGAAGAATAAAATATAATAAGAAAGATTAATAAATAAATAATAGAGAGTCTTCTCCATTTTGCTTCGCTTTTTTCTTTCTTCAATTAAGAAAAGGATAGAACAAAGCACCGATACCAAAAACCATTTTTGATAATTTTTAAATTTATAAAATAGTTCATGAAATTTTTAAAATTTTCAAGATAATATATTGATATATTGTACTGTATATTTTACTAGTTTACTGTTTACATCAACTATGTTTCCAAAAATCATAATAATAAATAATAATCACAATTGATAACAATAATTTTTAAATATTTCACATATAAATAATAACAACGATTAATATAAAAAAAGTCAATCATCATCATATAAATATAAAATTAAGAATAATACAAAGTATTTAAAATATTACAATAATACAATTTCATTATTTTAATAAATAATAATTACATCAAAACATCCAATAAAAAGAACAATAAATACCCTTAAACAATTTACAAAAAGAGTTCATGACGAAAAAATAGTTAAGTATAAGTTAAGTTGAAACAAAAATATTTACAGTTATATTACATATATAGAATTTAACATAAACATTAAATACAAGTAAAATTAAAAGAAGAGGAAAAACAAAAATCTAGAACAAAATTCAATCGTCAACGGGAAAATACTCGCTATAACTGCACTGAACCTAATAATCATTTGATACAAAAATCCTCATCATTGAAAGAAGTTTCATTATCATTATCATTCAAATTTAATGCACCAAATAAAATGTCAATGCTTTCTCATCTAAGATTATCTTCCAAATCATTCACATCTACCAAATTCGGTTGTTCAGAAACCCAGTCTGCCAAAAGATCAATGTTATCAATGGAAATTGGATCAGTTGAACTACTTGTACTATTAAGACTCCTAGTAAACAATTAAATTTAATTATTAGAAAATTATAAGAAATTATATCGAAATTAATAATGATACTAATGAAAATAACATACATTTCCTAAAGCTTTAAATTGTAACGAACAAAAACCAAGCCATTCAACCTTTTATGCTCCAATCTATTCCTTTTCTTTTAGTGGATAAATTCAAATGTGCTTCAGTTTCGTTCACAACCGGTTGCACTCGCACATATCTTAAAATCCCAATTGCAAACCTTTTCAATTCTTGAACATCATTTCTGAATTGATCCTACCAAGAAACTGTAAATTATAAGATTACAAAAGTAGTGTTATAAATAAAATAAAGTGATAATTAATTTTCAACAAATAAAAAAAGGAAATAACTAATACCTAGAGAAAGTTTTCCTCTTTGTCGAATAACAATCAACATTCCAAAATCCCTATAAGATAACTTGCAAAGCTCTATTTGTGAGCTTAAAAGATCTTGCATCGCGTCATTGCTAACAATGTTGTAATAATTAAAAGCATTCATTTATTAACTTCAGCTTGCTGAGTAAGATCCAATCTAAAATAGACACTAAGATTCAAAAATGTCCCAACTGCAAACAATGGAGAAGAAATTTGTCTTTCCCTTATCTCATTAATGATTGAAAGATGTAGTGTGTATAAAGAAGGCATATGTTTTAGATTGGCCTTGATTGCTTCTGTCACTCTCTCCGTGGCATAAAAAATATAATTTATTGTTGGCTTTTCTTTCCTATCAGCCAATCGAAGCACCCTCACCAAAGGCTTACAAACTAGGATAACAAATTGACATTGAGACCAAAATTCTCTATCTTCTAGTATAATATTACAAACCTCCACTCTAGCATTAAACCTAGCATGCTGAGATGTAATCCACTTATCACTTGTTAACATTTGTCTTAGCTCTTTTTTCATCGAAACAAAAGACTGAAGTGATAAGAAATTTGTGGCAAATCTTGTCACAACAGGAAGACACAGATTTCTACCATTGGTAAATTCCTTTCTTATCAAATTCAATACTCATGCATGATTATAGATGAACTTTGTCACCTTTTTAGCTTTTTGCATAGTCTTATCAATAACAAGAAAATACCTAAGATTCCCTATGTTCTCCATCATTAGGTCAATGCAATATAAAGAGTCCAAAAAATAAATTATACATATTCTGCAACCTTTTCCTTGTTGTTTTAGAAGCGGAATCATTGTCAATAATAAACTTAACAATGTTTTTCGGCCCTAGTTCATTCACAACTTCATCAAATATCGCAAACAAAGTCTCAGTATTTCTAATAAGGCCAGATGCATCAATAAATTTCAAAAACATAGAGGCATTTGAAGAATAAACCAAAAAATTTATAATAGGCTCTTATCTCCTATTTGTCCAACCATCAAACATGATTGAACATCCATAAGTACCTCAATTCACTCTTCTTTCGGCCAAATAACTTCTAATTTCAAAAATAGCACAACTCAACAGTTTACCTCTTAAGTTATCAGTCGAAGGACCTTTGTATCCTGGACCATAAGAGGTTATTGCATCTATCATAGGTTGATAATAATAAGATTGAGAAGCATTGAATGACGAATCTGTATTATACTACCATTTAGCTACTGCCATATTGACGTTGTGAGTCGCATCTATTGATTGCATTGCACTACGAATTGAAGGTTGGGCTCTAGGAGTTGTTGGTGGTGCAAAAAAACTAGTCACCTACCTTCTTCTCTTCCTTACAACAGATTCAGGTACTTCTTTTTGAGCTTGAGATGGAACACTACCAGTACCACTACCACCATAACTTTCACCTTCAACATTTCCAAAATCATTACGGAAGTTAGAAAATGAGCTTCCACTACCAATTTCAAAATTTAACATTTCCCTTCTATCTCTCTTATATTGATATTTATCAAGCAATGTTTTCATCTACCACTTCATATCATGACTTTCTTTTTTACAAGACTCCACATCTCCTTTAACCCTAACTAAATGTTTTTTTAATTGAGTGATTCCTCCACCTTTCAAATGCTTGTTACAAAACAAGCAAATAGTATGGTTCCTCAAACCGGGAACCAATACAACATGAGCCCAAGCTGGATCATTATATCTTCCTCAAGTGAGTTGATCAGGAGTGTTTGAACTTTCTTCCATTTATCTGTACACATAAAAAAATAACCTATAATTTTAGTACACAATATGCATGTCCATCTTATATAACTTATTCTGTATGATTACATTACACACGATTCAATTTCATGAAACACAATTCACTATAAATCAAAAGCTAACAATTAAAAATATTCAACATATATAATAACACAAAACATACATCAACAATTTTCATTTTCAACAATTTCCAACAATTTCTATTTCCAACAATCACAAAACATTCATAATTCTATTTCCATTTCGATTTCTAACAATTTACAATTCTATTTCCAACAATTATCAACAATTTCCAATTACATTTCCAACAATTTCTATTTTCAAGAATCACAATTTCCAATTTCATTTCCAACAATCACAAAACATTCATAATTCTATTTTCATTTCCAACAATTTTCAATTCCATTTCTAACTATTATCAACAATTTCCAATTTCATTTCCAACAATCACAAAACATTCATAATTCCATTTCCAATAATCACAATACATTCATAAACCAATTTCCATTTCTAACAATTTTCAACAATTTCCATTTCCAACAATCACAAAACATTCATAATTCCATTTCCAACAATTTCAAATAATTTCCAATTTCATTTCCAACAATTATCAACAATTTCCAATTTCATTTTCAACAATTTCAACAAATTCTATTTCCATTTCCAATAATTTTCAACAAATTCCATTTCTAACAATCAGAAAACATTCATTATTCCAATTCAATTTCCAACAATTTCTAATTCCATTTCCAACAATTTTCAACTATTTCCAATTCCATTTCCAACAATTTCCATTTCCAACAATCACAAAATATTCATAATTTCAATTCCATTTCTAACAATCACAAAACATTCATAGTTCCATTTCCATTTCCAACAATTTCCAATTTCATTTCCAATAATCATAGTACGTTCATAAATCAATTTCCATTTCCAACAATTTTCAACAATTTCCATTTATGACAATTTTCAACAATTTCAATTCAAAGTTTCAAAAATAAGGATCCAGTTGAAGGGTATGATATGATTTACATAATTGTCAAATAATAAATGACATATCTTATACAATTGTTCATACACACATATTCATAACATGATGACCAAGTTGAAAGATATATTCATAATATGAAGATCAAGTTGAAGGATATAGCTTCTTTGGAAATGTTTTTATCTTCTTATTTAAAGCTTTGAATCTTCTTTTCATTTCTAACAAACCATAATATTATATACACCATTCTATATTTTGTTCTTAAATATATAAAAAGTTATGTGATTACCGGAATCAAAATTAAGGTATTATGAAGAGGAAGTACCTGATATGACATGTGAAACATGAGAGGAAATATCACCAAAATCTGGTTAAAGTTATTATAAAAGGGCATAAAGATTTTTCAAGGATAATTTAGGAGATGTAGATATATCACCTATTATATGCACTAATTGGTAGTAGACTGATAAAACTTAAAAGATTTACCTTGTGTGGATTACATTTAGAGATGTAATGACCACTCTTTTTATAGTAGTTGTAAAATACTTTCTTTTTAGTTGAAATTTAATAAGTAGAAGTCTGATAATGGGAGGTCTTAGTTGCAAAAACAATCTCAATAGATGGAATAGATGGAATAGATCTCTTCATTTAAAGGGTGTTAAGTCAGGTCTTTTTCATAATTAGTTCTTTAATTATAGTCTCAAGGCTCATTATAGATCCTCGATGAAGAAAGGGCTACAGATGGACTCAAACTCATTTATATAGTGACAACTTAGGCATTGGGCCAAATATGATATCTTAGTACCCACTGATCCCAAAGCTCTTGTAACTTAGACATAACTATTGATAGTTTGAGTAGGTTTTTATTATATACGAAGAAATGGTTAATAAAGTTAAAATTGATTAACATTATCAGATACAAAATAATAACCTTTAAAATATTTCAACCTCTTTAATAGTATTAAATCATCAAAAGTTATTCTTTATAACCACTAAACAGAACAACCAAATAAGTGAAACAACTCATTCTTTAGTCATCACCATGACTGAATTCCATTTCCATTTTTCAGACCACAAATGACAAAACACAAAACAATACCATGAGCAACTGAGCATTCAACAATTCATTCCAATATCCAACCAATTTAGATACACCCAACCAATTCAGATACACGCAAATTGCACATCAGAAAATTTCCGACATCCAACCAATTCCCAAATCCATCATCTAACATTTACAAATCCAATAAACAATTCCAACCCAACACAATAAAAATTGCAATTAAGCAGGAAACATTCGAAAACAGAAAAAAAAAAACACCCAAAATCAAATCACTTGCTTCGAGTTTTCGGGTTGGGTGACGGGTGTTCTATGTCCGGTGGCTTCCCATGTAGATGAGATCGGGTGCGACCTTCTTTCCTCCTTCAGACGTTTAGGGGCTACTGGCAACGACTTGGTGTGGTATAGCGATGGCGTCTTCGGGTCCCCATGGAGGAAGGTTGAAGGCGGTGGCATCTTTGGGGGACGCCAAGGGAGGAGCCAAGGAGGATGAGGGAAGGAGGAGAGATAGAGACCGGGGAGGGGAGAAGACAGAGGGAATGGCGATAGCGAGATGGAGAGGCAAAAGTGAGAGCGCGAGAGTGAGAGGCTGAGAGCGCAGAGTCAACAGGGGGGATTTTTAGGATTAAATTTTTAATATTTGCAAATTGGTCCTCCATCTTTTCAAATTTCACGGTACCGGCCGGTATGTCCCTTTATTATTAGTACCAATCAGTATCAGCCAAAAAATTCCAATACCAACCAATATTTAAGGTTGATATCAATAGAACGAATACCGTTTCATTTTCCAGCCGGTATGGTATAGGATCCGTGCCATGGCTACATGAGCGTCCCTCCGAAAGTTCTAACTTTCTCGCTCGAAACAGTTTTAGGACTATTAACACAGAGAGTACACATGCAAACTTCATTGCTGTTTTCGGTTACCTTTCTCTCTCCAAACAGTTTTTGGACTCTTTTAACACCGAGAGTACACATGTAAACTTCATTGCTGTTTTTGGTTTTGTATGGTAAGTTAAGGACTCTACGCTATACTTACATGTGTAATGTAGCCCTCTTTTTCTTTCTCTAGAAAATTGGTGCCTGTAACAAGAAATTCCACTTGGGGTTTGTTTTCTCTCAGTTGTTGACCAACAATTTCGTTAAAAGGTACTTAATTGATCAACATGCATAGTACTTTTGTTTTATTTAAACCTTGAATATTTTTCATGCTGTTGTTTTTCGGTCCTCTTCTTTTAACTTGCATCTTGAGGAAGATGACTCATTGAGAAGAATGTTGCCCTTGCATGTGTTAGAGGGAGAGAGCGAAAGAGGTTAAAAAGTAAAAAAGGATTGTTTTTTTTTTGTAGATAATTCTTTAGATTGACCGATTGTTAACTGGAAGTAGGATTACTCTGCCAAAATGAAGCAGGAAACAACTTTACCATCCTTGTGATGTTGGTAGTTTCTGTAAAGAGTTCCCAAATATTTTGAAAGAGAATGAACATTGTACTTTTTCGCCGTTTCTGTAATTAAATAATTAGGGTTTATAAGCTTTTTAAATTAGGAAGTTGTGAATAGATTTAACTATTGTCTGCAGATTGATTCTTAGGTATGTATTTATAGTTTAACCAATTCTAGGGTTTTGCTTTTCAAGTTTTACTCTATTTTTCCGATTTTTGATAAACTGAAGACCCGAAATCTTGATGATGATGTTCTGTTCGTTAGTTTAAGGGCAATCTGTCCCTGGTAGGCAAGAGGTTATGGATGCATCAGATATATGTCCAACTGAGGATGCTATTGCTGCATTGTTAGCCTATCTGGTTGATCCAAAGCTACTCCAAAGATACTCTGCCAAGGACATCCCATCACAGCTTGATCAGGAATCAGTTTCAAAACAGGTTCTATTTACTTTCTATGGTCCACTCTTAGCTAAGAAATTGCAAGTCTTACGCAAAAGTACGGCTATTTCAAATTCGTCATTGAAGTTAATTGTTGGGAACATTCTGTTACCTCACATCTTGGATCTGGGAAAGTCCCAAACAAACATATATGTTGACCTGTGTGATTTTTCCCCATTGAACAATTGTGGGTTTTGTTTTGGATGCAAGATCGTTTATGAAGGAAATTAGGCTGGGTTGATTTTTTCCTAAAATGGCCTTTTCTAGAATTCTAAGTCAACTTCATTTGTTTTGCTAGTGTTATTGGGTGCAGAAACATTGTACTTTTTCTCAAATACCTAAAATACACGTTTTGTCTGAAGGCCCTGTATGTGTCTTCTATTTCTCTTTTCTATGTAACTTTAACATGTTAGGAGTTCAGAAATTTCAATATAAGTGGTCAGTTGAGGATGCTGTGTATCTACTTACCCTTACAATTGATAATACAAGTAAGAAATTTTAGCTTTTAAGTTGTTTCTTCACCAAAAGTAGATTGGATTTGCTCATCTTTAAACAGTTCAAAGACTTTAAGGGACCTGTTTGCTTGTCCTTTTCTGATTACTATTTTATTTACAAGTCCAAAGACATATAAATATTCAGAGTTCAGGTCACATTGCTGACTTTATTTTTTAACCTTTGGGAATGTCATTAAGAAGTTTTAAACTCTAATCTTCCATTTTTCCGTTGCAACTGATTTTGTTCAGGTTTATGTAGTTGTATTACTGTACAACTACTACTATAGGAAACAGCATCTGAAGCTAGAATATCTAAGCTTTGAAAACTTCTGCAAGTTAGCTGTGATTCTGAGACCTACTCTATTGGCACATATGAGATTCATGCGCTCTAATGACACAGAATTGAATGACCCAGAAAAGCAGCTTTCTTTGACTGAAAAGCACATAATGAATGCATGTGAGGTATCTAAAGTTTTAGACGCATCAGAAAATATACCGAAGACAGTGGGATGGCCAGTTACCAACGTTGCAGTTTTTCTAGTAGACTCCAAAAAAGAGAATTGCTTGTTGCAATTTGGTTCCATTACCCATGGGATTTGGTCAGTGATTGAAAGGGATGTGGGTTTTTCAACCAACAGATCTAAACCTGTTAACGATGTAGAACATGTAGACAAAAAGAAACGAATTATTAAAAGAACATCGAGATGTGAATTGAGCACAGATGAAGCTTGCCTTAACCAACTTGCATGTTCTGCTATCAAGGAAACAACAGGTATGATAGCAACTTATGTGCTTCAAATAAAAAATTGCATTTAACATTCTAAAATTGTAATTGATGAAGACAGTGTCATGTTGACTTCTTCTGGTTTGATTACTTGTATTTTAGTATCCCAGATTTTTTGGGTGATTGCACCTCTTAGTGGAATAGTTAAAAGCTTTGGTTTACTATATTCCTTTTGGAACTTTTTTTAACTGACTCTTCCATGTGAAACAGGTATTAATGAAAGTGACCTTGTACTCTTGGAGAGCCATACTGTATATTCCATAAGCAAGGAAAAGGCAGCTACTCGCTTCTACATAATTCAGTGTATCGAACCAAACAATAGTCAGGCTATTCAAGTTCCCATTAATAGAGCCATCATTAGGTTTGCTTATGGTTGTAGCTTTTCTTTTTCTTCTCTTGCATTCTTCCATTACATCGCAACCAATCATTATTAATGAAAGATGTTCTGGTAATGAATACATGAAGAAGACTTGTTTGTCAATGCTACACCTGATATTGACTAGATAACGAAGACAGTTACTAGACCAGTCACATTTCACTTTGATTTGAATTGAGAATGTATGCATGATATTTTCAGGATGGATCACAACTCATAAAGCTTTCAGCTAAGAATTTACCTCTTGTAAAATTAGTCTGAGTTGGTTTTGCTAAAAATAAGGCATATAGTGCGCCACCTAAATTAAATTTGCCCACTTTAGAAAAATAATTCAAATGAAACATCTTTTCTTTGTTGTGAATAGCTTGCAGGGCCCTATGTTCTTAAAGAGTACTCACCAATGGACACATACTTCAGTTGTTGAATACTGTCACCTGCTTCCTTATGCTGGGATTCTGTCGGGCTGGCTTTCCAAGTGCGTAAGTTCGAAATATATTGTGCTCTATGTGTTACACTATGCAGAAAAGCCCAGGCTTTATGTGTTCAGGTTCATCAAAGATTGAATTGGTAGATACATAAACTTGACATTTTACAAAATAATGGTATTGTCATTTATTTGTTCTTGGATCAATATTTGATTTTATTCCAGCTAAGAGTTTATGCCAAACTCTGTTTTCTGATATCCAAATGCTGTGGACATTATGATTTCCGATTGGATTTTTAAACCATTATTGATGGTATTGCAATTTTAGTTTTTATTTCCCAGATTGTTTCCAGAAACTGTGGTTATGTAAGCAGCTGTTCATATGGTTATTTTGTTAAATCTGTTGTTTAGGTTTAGGATACATTGGTTTTGATCCAGGGTTGGGTTACAAGACTAATGTAATTTGTTACCCTGTGTTTGTAACAGGAAAGGACTTTCAAGCTATTTGGAAATTCCAAGAGTGGAATTGGTAACCACAAACTTAAGTGGTCCTGGAAAAAGAGAAAACCCATCTCATGTGAATGCTAGCATAATGGTAAGTACAGGTGGTGATGGTTTGTCAGAGCATAGTGGAAATACTGGACATTCAGAAAACGAGGCAGATGCTTCTTTACATTCAGTAAAGCAGAATGACGATATTGGACCTGGCTGCACTGATACAGATTTACATTCAAAAGAGCAGGATACCAATTGCATAGTTGATTCATCAAGTGGTTTTGGAAGGTCCTGTTCTGTGGAAATGAAAGCATCCAATGTGGTTCACACTACAAAGGAAGAAGAACTGACAACTAATGCCAGTACAGTCCAGCCTGATAATTTCCACCAAAAGACGTCAGCGGAGAGATGTTTAGAAGCTTCATCTAGTGGTCATGAGGTATAGATTCTCCTACTTCATCCTAACTTTGGCAAGTTAAGCTCCTTCCATTTGTGAACTCACACAAACAAATATAGTTAACATAAGAATTCTATGAGTCTATTAGATTATCCCAGATTACCTGTCTTTTCTAGAAGACTATGCTGGCCTACATCACTCCATCTGTGCTAACCTCATTGCAGCTTTCTAAACATAGGACTTAGAAAGATCGAGCAATTAAGGGAATGGATACATGGATTTCATTCACTTTGATACTTAGAATGAATAGATTGTGGACTGATCATTAAGCCACAGGAATCTCTGATGTATTCAAGGTCTACAATTTTTGAGTAAATGCATAATTTATTATTACAAAATGAGAGCTTTTACTGTGTTGCTGATGGTAAGAATCTCCATCTAAGATCACCTCATTTGATTTGCTACGTCTACCATGGACATGCAGATTGAGATGTTCTACTCAAGGAGTAGCTGGAGAATATCCCAAAACAAAGACAGAGATGTGACCATTGGAAAAAAGAGGTGTAACAACATCCTTTCAGATCAAGGGGTGTTGCCTTTAAGTGATTATGCTCCAGATACTACCAACTCCGATGATCTTGACAAAATGCCTACCATCACTGCTTCAAATGATAAGGAAATGATACAATCTGCACTTAGATCTATTTTAAGCAGAAGAGATAAATTGGTATGTAATTCCCTACATTATATACAATTCTGGAGATTCATTCTACCAACTTACAATTCCCTATATTCTAGCAACTTTTGAAAAAAAAAACACTTATAAGAGCAAAAGGTATACATGCAGTGGCACACACAGGTGTACACTTTGTCGGATTGGGGAAAAATGTTATAGCATGATGTTGTGTATGGGTTGTTACGCAACTCTTGGCAAGTCTGGTGATCATCTCCATTACTATATCAGGTCTCCATTTAGATCCATGGTCAGTGACAAACCAATGCTTTGGAGCGTTGTAGAAAGTGAATGGGATTTTATTTATAGTCTGCCATTTGTTTTATTAGCTAAAAGGTTGACTTTCACAAATAAAAAATTTTCCTTTGCAACTTTATTGCTGTGGAAAGTTTCATGTTAGATCTTTGGTTGTTTTTGCAGTCTTCTCAACGTAGAGAAATAGAAGATCAGATTGCTCAGTGTGATGACAGTATCCAGAAAATTTTGAATGGTATGGTCGATTATATTGAGTTTGGAATCATTTTATCTTTCCGAATGGTCCTTCTTGGTCATGTTCTCTAGTTGGACTTCTAAACTTGAAGTGTGGGTCAAGATCTGATCATGTTATCTGTCCCAATGGTTCTTCATGGCGATATTCTGTAGTTGGACTTCGAAAATTCAAGTGTGGATCAAATTCTGAATGTTATTCGATTGTTTAGGGACTTATAAGACTTATTGGCTTAAATCAGAAGTAATGGATTTATTATGATGCAGGTAGTTAAAGGATTGAAAGATTGTGGGAGATAAACAAATCAATAACTTAATGTTGTTTTTCTTAAACCAGTATTTATTGGGTTGGCCACCAGTTTACTGGTTTTTATTCACATCCACAGCAGAGTTAAGTGCATATTTTCAGTTACTCTGAAATTCATGAAATGGATTGGCCTTTGTACTGTTTCATTTTTGGAGTTCAAGCAAGGTTTAAAATTTTTGAACTTTACAATCTTCTGTTTTGTCCTGGCATCCAATAGGCGGTGAAAGTAATTTGGCTTTGATGATAGAGTCTTCCATAGTTCACATAGATTCCTGTTCACAAGGCCTCAAGGGACAATGCCCTCCTCATGTTGGAGACCAATGTTCACGTAATTGCATTAAGAGAAAAACATTTCACGACAGTGTAGCCAAAGTCCTAAATCCATGTCAGGCAAGTTTGTTTTCAGATCTATTTCTAAACAACTTTTCTTTTTGTTGATGCATGTTAGTATCAATATGGTCAAATAATCATCCTGATTTGATAAATTTCTAGGTGCTACTACCTTGACTTTTAACTGTATAATACCTTCAAGGTCCTAACGTTGTTTTCAAATCTTTGGCAATGATTTCTTGACATAGTATTATTAGAGCTGTTCTGTTAGGTTACAAGTTCAAAACCTAATTAAAAAATTTTTGGGTTTTGAGGCATTTTAGCATTACGAACTTCACATGAGAGGCATGTTTGACAAAATACGTGATATTATGTCTTGAGCCTGTTGGAAAATATGGGTAATAAGGAAGAAATTAAAGGACACAAAAGATTTACGTGGAAAACCCCAATAGGGTAAAAACCACGGAGAGAGAA
>JANZLX010000001.1:19330033-19347386 GCA_025531955.1 Erythroxylum orinocense
GACGGTTTTGAGAGAAATCGAAGGTTTATGAAAGTTTTGAAAAGTTTGAAAATGAGATTTTTGGATAAATGCTTAAAGGGGAAAATTTTTGAAAAGTTTGAAAAGTTTGAAAAGAAAAGATTTTTCTGCTTATTGTTCAGTTTCTAAATATATTATCCACGAGCTTCCGAGCTCACCCTCCTTTCATCACCATCTCCAGGTTTTTGAGCAGGAGATCGGATGGAAGACGAGTATGAGGTCAACCCGATGTGTATGCTTTTGTTTTATGTGTACAAGATTTATGGATTTTGTATTGTTTTTGTTTATGACTTGGAAAGCCGTTATTGTAAATTCATGATGTATATCAGTTATGAGTTAGGTATGTTTTGGATTTGAGTTTGGTTATGATGAAGATTTTGCATTGTGAATGTTTATGTATACGAATGAGTTGTGATCGGATTGAATTATGTATTATGGATTGAAATGTATACAAATGGTTTGTGATTGAATGTATTATGGATTGAAATTTATGAAGTGTTTAGAATTAAGAGTGTGTTGTTGCTGGTGCTTGGATGCCGGACGGGAGGTCCGATATTGCTTTGGGTTGTTGGATTATGACATTAGAAGTGTATTTCTTGTGTTTTAAAATTTTTTGGGCTGTCCAAATACAGCCGTTATGTTGCCCGATTTTCGTTAAAATCAGGATAAGAATAAGCATAAGAGTTAAGAAATTAGAAAGGAAGACTATATGGTTTGAAATGTTAAGATGAATAAGATGAAAAAAAATTATATCATGATTTTCGGAGTAGTCTAAGGTTTCCGACGCGGATTCAGGTTCCAGTTTGATTTTGCGTAAGAGGTTGGACATCCGATTATGGGTTCCAACATATGTGGTATCAAAGTAAGAAGAGTTTATGAGAGAATCTGTATAAGTAGTTGCGTTTCGGAAACGGGATCCAACATGAGCCATAAAGAATTGACTATATATAAGTATATCATAAAAAAAAACACAAGAATAAAGCATTTAAGGAATGGCTTAAAGATCTTATTCAACAGGAGTTGAAATGTAGATGGTGTGTTTGTTAATCCAAAGGGCATAATGAGGAATTCATAATGTCGTTCATGAGTTCTAAAAGTTGTTTTTGGAATGTCCTTAGGTTGCTTCTAGATTTGATGATAACATTACCATAGATCCAATTTGGAGAACCAACTAAAGCCCTGCAATTCATCTAGGAGTTCTTCAATCAAGGGAATCAAGAACTTATCTCTGATCATATGTTTATTAAGCTCCTGGTAATCTATATATATATGTCACAAATTATCTTTTTGTTTAACAAGTATTGTTAGTGAAGTAAATGGATTGATACTACACCTTATGAACCCTTGATTCATCAACACTGGATAGATTATTCTATGATATCCTTTTGAAACCTTGACTAACAATATAGGCAAATATTAATGGTCTCCACATCCTTTTCAAATGTATTTGATGATTTAACTCTTGTTCGATGGTAGTTGGGTTAGTTCCATGAATATTATAACATAATTGGATAAGACATTGTTGATATCATTGAAAGTTCCCTATTAATCCTCCTTAATTCCCATCTACTGTAGTTGGCATTTAATAGGATAAGTGAGCTGCTTCATCTAAAGCTGCCCTGTCTTTGAATGTTTTAAGAAAATGTTTACCTTAGATCACCTTAGATCCTCCACTCGGGTGCCATTCATGGTAACCAAATTTTCACCCCATTTGAACTTCATTTTCCTCTTCCTGAACCACAAGCCATTGTATTCCCAATACTACATCACATCCTCCCAACGCTAACAATAACAATATTAAACTGTAAACCTTGTATGGACCACGTAAAATTCATACAACATTGGTTACAAGTCAATTTCAATCCTCCTCCTACGGTGATATATAACAGTTTAATTTCCCTGATATCGTACATTCCTTTTCTAATAATGGAAGCTTCCACAAAAATTGTGAGTACTTCCATTTTCTATCAAAATATGGATTGCTTTTTTTGATAGAATCCTAAGGACTTCATTTGCCTGAATTTCCACTCTCCATCCATATCTACCATTGCTTGTAGGGAATGAGGCTCTATATACTCCTCAATCACCCATTCTTCCTTCATTTCTTAAGTTGCTTCAAAGAAATTTTTGTTCCCTTCTACCAAACACAACTATAGTTGTTTCTTCTCGCACTTGTGACTTAGAATATATTTTTTGTCACACCAAAAATAGAGTCTTTAGTTCTTTATTTATCAAACTCTTTATTTCTAACATGTCTACACATCTTATTATTAAATCTAAGTTAGTGGGTAGGGAACAATCCACCTTCCAGAGAGTTTCCTTGTTTGTACCTTGATGGATTCTCGAAATAGAGTTGTTGTTTTCCCCTCCACTTGGCGTCTTTAATTTCCCCCTAAATGAAGTTGCACCACTCATCATCAACATCATGGCTTTTTATCTTTGTACTAACACATATGCCTATTGTACTAAAATTGGCTCCAACATCTTAACTGTTTAACTCCATCTTAGGTTTAAGACCCTCGAGTAATAACCTAATCAAGTGATCTTCTGGTAGAGACAACATGTTTGAATAAGGGTCGAACTAAGTAGAATATTACTGAATAGTGTTAGATTAATTTAATAATCATAAAGGTGTGACCCATATTACTTGGATTGATTTTAATATAAGGTGTCTCAAGATAATGGTTATTGGGTTTGTAAAGAATATTAGAATCACTGGGGTTTTATTATAATTAAAGAACCCTTTCCTTCTGGTTCATTCAAGTTAATAGTTATCAAAAGAGAAACGTACATTCTTGCACTATTGTTAAAGAACAAAGAAAAGCAGAAGGAGAGAGTGGACAAATCTTTTACACAGAGAAGGTGTTTGCAACCAAAGGATCAAAGATTTATTATTGAAGACACATATTAAACATGAATAAAGGTTAGTATTTCTTTCTCTCTATATTATAGTATGAATCATATTTAATGGTTTAATCAATTGTGTTATAGATGATCTTGGGAGAATTCTAGACTTAAAATATTGTTTAAAATATTAAAGATTAAATTTACATATGGTATCAAAGCATGATTATGAAACTTTGATTTTAATTAAAGTTAACCCTAGGATCATGATAGCAATTAATATTGCTTAAGGTTATAGAATATTCTCAATCTTGAGAAACTGAACGAATAAAAAGAACCCAACACCCCTGCAAAAATTGTTATAAGGTTAGATATAACGTATCTAGCCTCTGTTGTAAAGAAAAAGGTCTTTGGGTTATCGAGAAAAGGTTAACATGATTGTGAGAATTTGGATTTGTGGTTGCCTGAATTTTTTAATTTGTAAAGGTCAATGTTTGTTTTAATAACATACCAAGTTTTGACAGAATTATTGATACCTATCCATTCGATGAGTGCACATAACAAAAGCTATAAATTTATTATTGCCATGTACACTTGTTTGCTTTAATGATCACCCTCTTATCACCAAGGTCTTAGTTGATCCTTTTGTTGTTCACTTTTATTAATTTAAGAAAAAAGCCCACCATCAAAGGCTTTCGATTTGTGTTTGCATTTATTGTTTACTACAATTTGCATGAATTCTGGAAAACAAAAGGTTAAAGAAAAGTCAATTATCTTATATTTACATAGGGCCTAACATTGAAAAGCTTTAGGTTTGTAGTTGTAAAGAATAAAATGTTTGGATTAAAAGATCTAAAAAAACATGATTCCATGTAGTTGGGGCCTACTATGGAAGGCTTTAAATGTTGTAAAGCATAACAGTCAAACTCATTTGTGAGTTTCATGGCTTGAGGGCTGATGTTTCTTAGGTTCCACCTATTCTATCTTTTATGTTCATGTAATAGGAGAGAATAGATATAGAGAGATGACATTGTAAGGAAATGGTTATGTATGAGTATGACAATGCGTTGAGACTTGTTCTTAAGTCTTTATTGTGCGTTTTTATATCGCATGCACTTGCCTTCTCCAAGATGCATTTACTTGTGGACCTCTTGATAGTCCTTAAATTTTTTTAAACTTTACAAAATGATTTTAGGGTTGAAACATGTGGACATTTTATGTTGAAAAGTCAAAAAGGGTGAATATGCATGCTACCAATTATGTTTTGGTCTTGGTAATAAATGAATATGCATGTTAAAGCTTGTTAATTTTGGAATTTACATAATAATCTTTCCACAGTATAATAAATTTTCAAATTTATTCATACTTACTCAATTAAATGTTTACTATATAGAAAGCTTGTTAGTCACCAAAGTTACCTTACTTGAAAAGATATTTAAACATTTAATTATGCTTTCTTTCAATTGTTCATATTATATGATGCTAATAAATGGCATAAAAGATGAACTGAGTAATTGAGATTATTAATTATAATACCAGGAGATCACCCAAAGGTATATCTTGCTTATAATTAATAACATTAAAGAGATTTATCAATATACTTGGTAAATATGTTTGTATATCCAAAGATAACGTGCATACTAACTTAAGTATGATTGACTGTCTATTAAAATGTGAATATATATATTGTTAGCATTATTATGGATTAAGGTATGTATTTAAGTATTACCCAAAGGTGAACTTAAATATATATATTAAAGTTTTTTATTGTCTAAATCTATTAATTGTACTCAAAGCATTAATGTATGGGTTTCTTTTTACGTTTGCAGTTTCTAATAATTTGTTAGTCATAGGCAATGGTTTAATCAAGTTCAATGGGCTAAACTATGTCGATTGGTCTAAGCAAATCCAATTTTAGTTGGGTATTATGGATAAGGACTTGAGATTAGTCGTTGAGAAGCTTGCAACCATTACTGAGACTAGTACACAAGTCAAAAAGATATATTTTAAGGCTTGGGAAAATCTAATAGATCGAGTTTAAACTTGATGCGGATGAAAATGATTGAAAATGTTAAGCCATCAATGCCCAATACGGACAATGCAAGGGAATTCATGATGAAAATCAATGAATACTCGCAATTAGACATAGTTGACAAGTCTATTATAGGAAACTTGAAGAGTGAATTGACAACCAAGAAGTTTTATTAGTCTCGACCTATCTATGATCATATAACAAGCATGTCAAATCTGGCTACAAAACTGAAATCAATGGGCATAGATGTGAGTGAATCCTTCCTACTACAGTTCATCATCAACTCACTTCCTCCTAAATTTGGTCAGTTCCAAGTGAATAACAACACTCTTAAGGAGAAATAGAACTTTCAAGAAATCAAGGCCATGTTACTATAAGAGGAAGGGAGATTAAAGAAAATGAAGGAACAATCTGTTCATCTTATAGTACACAATGAAGTTAGTAACAGAAAGGCAAATCTAGGAAAGAAGAACAAGAAGGATAAAGCCCCAATGAAGGTTAATGAGGGCCAAATACATAAACAGCAACGTTGTTTCTTCTGTAAGAAAGATGGTCACCTCAAGAAAGATTACCCTAAGAGAAAGGATTGGTTCAAAAATAAAGGTAGGTACTATATTTCATTATGTTTTGAATCAAATTGTATTGAGGTGCCCAATAATACCTGGTGGTTAGATTCAGGTGCAACTACTCATATGTCACATATTAGATAGAGATTTCTTTCAATCCAAACCATAAATGAAATTGAAGAGTTCCTGTATATGGGTAACATAATGAACGCAGGAATAGAAAGAATTAGGACGTACATATTGATTTTAGACAATGGCTGTAGTCTAGATCTTGAAAAGTGTCTTTATGTTCCTAAATGTATTAGAAATTTAGTTTTTGTTTGTAAGTTAGATAAGATAGTTTTTAATTTCAATGTAGAAAACAATGTTTTTTCTTTATGTAAACGATAGTATTATTATGGTTCTGGTACATTAATGGATGGTTTATATCGTTTTAACCTTAATATTAATTATTATGAATCCCTGTTTCATATTGAACACAATATTGGTAATAAATGTAATGCACATAATGAACACTTTCCTTACTTGTGGCATCAAAGGTTAGGTCATATATCTAAACAAAGGGTGAAGAGGTCAGTGAAAAGTGAAATCTTACCTTAACTAGATTTTATAGATTGGGATGTGTGTGTGGATTGCATTAAAGGCAAGCAAACTAAATACATATCTAAGTGTTACTTGAATTCATAAACATTGATATACGTGGTTCATTTCATGTTCCGTCTTGGGGTGGTGAAAAGTATTTTATCACCTTTATTGATGACTGTTCATGTTACTGTTATCTTTATTTACTACATGAAAAGTCTCAATCAGTGGACATTCTTGAGGTGTTCATTAGTGAGATAGAAAGGCAGTTAGATAGAAAGTGAAAGTAGTAAGGTTTGATAAAGGTGATGAATATTATGGTAAATATTATGAGAATGGTCAGTGTCTAAGTTCATTTGCAAAATTTCTTCAAATTCGAGGCATTGCACAGTATACAATGCCCAGTACACAACAACAGAATGGTGTAGCTAAAAGGTAGAATCGTATTCTTATGGATATGGTTAAAAGTATGTTAAGTTATACTAATGTACCTTTATCTTTATGGATGTATGCATTAAAGACATCTATATATCTACGTTCCTAGTAAAGTAGTTCCTGTAACACTTTATGAATTATAGACAGGTAGGAAACCTTGCTTGAGACACCTACAAGTTTGGGGATGCCCAGTTAATATAAGGATTTATAATCCTCTTGAAAGGAAGCTTGATGCAAGAACCATTCGTGGTTACTTCATCAGTTATATAGAAAAGTCCAAAGGTAAATATTTTATTGTCCTCACCGTGGTACAAGAATAGTTGAGTCTGATAATGCCAGGTTCATTGAAAATGAACAAATCAGTGGGAGTAGGGAATCACAAAAGATATTTAAGAGAATCAGGTGAAAAAAACCTTCACCCAGTGTCTCTTCTCAAGTTGTTGCTCCTCTTGTTGTATCACAGTCACGCAACATAATGGAACAAAAAGTTGATATTCCAAACCCATAAGAAGACAATGCTAATAATGAACTAGTAAATAATGTTCAAATAACAAATAATCAATTGATACCACAAGAAACAATATTGTGAACATCTTTAAAGGAGAAAATATCAGCTATATCAGATGACTATGTGGTGTATTCACTTGAGCAGGAGTGTGACTTAAGCATTGATAAGGATCTAGTCTCATTTAAAGAAGTCATGAAATGCAATAATTCTAAAAAGTGGCTTAACGTTATGAAAAAAGAGATAAAATTTATGGATGATAATTAAGTTTGGGAACTAGTTGAGTTACTTGAAGGCTCAAAGCAAGTGAGTTGTAAATGGGTTTTTAAAACCAAAAGGGACTCGAAAGGTAATATTAAAGGTACAAAGTCATAATTGTAGTTAAAGGTTATACTCAAAAGGATGACACTAACGTTAAAGAGACCTTCTCTAGTTTCAAAGAAGGACTCTTTAAGAATTATTATTGCATTGGTAGCTCATTATGATTTAGAGCTTCACTAAATGGATGTAAAGACCGATTTTCTGGATGGTGACTTCGAAGAAAAAGTTTATATGAACCAACTAGAAGGTTTTATGACTGCAAAAAAAGGAAAATATGGTGTGTAAATTAAGTCAATATGTGGTTTAAAACAAGCTTTCCGATAGTGGTATCTTAAGTTCAATGATACTATTACCTCTTATGGTTTTGTAGAGAACACTGTTGATAGGTGTATCTATATGAAGGTTAGTGAGAGCAAGTTCATTATTTTACTACTATATGTTGACGATATTCTTTTGTTTATTAATGATTTGGGCTTATTACATAATATATAGAAATTTCTCTCTAATAAATTTGAAATAAAAGATATAGGTGAGACATTCTATGTGATTGAAATAGAAATTTGCTGTGAGAAGGAACAAGGATTAATAGGGTTGTCTCAGAAAGGATATATTAGTAAAGTATTAGAGAGATTTAAGATGAAAAATACTTAACAGGGGTGGTTATAATTCAAAAAGGGGATAAATTTAATGAAATGCAGTGTCCCAAGTAGGGGTGAGCATTCGGGTAATTCGGGCCGAAATTTCACTGTTCGGCCTCGGCCTGAATTACTCGAATTTTTTTTCATCTTACCCGGCCCGAACCCGAACTTTTTCTTACCCGAGCTTACCCGACCCGAATTACCCGAAATTTTGTTCGGCTTTACTCGAATTACCCAAAGTTGTTTTTTTTTTATAATTTTTTTTAAAAAACCCGAAATTTTGTATTTTTATAACCTAATTCGGGTAATTGAGCCGGCCGGAAATTTTTTGGAATTACCCAACCCCGACCTGAAAATAATTCGGGTAATACCTGAATTACCCAAAATTTGAAAGTTTTTTACCCGAATTAATTCGGGCCGGGCCGAATAATGCTCACCCATAGTCCCAAGAATGATTTAGAATGAAAG
Organism: Erythroxylum orinocense; assembly: GCA_025531955.1. Taxonomy (NCBI): domain Eukaryota; kingdom Viridiplantae; phylum Streptophyta; class Magnoliopsida; order Malpighiales; family Erythroxylaceae; genus Erythroxylum; species Erythroxylum orinocense. The sequence continues at coordinate 19,338,443 of JANZLX010000001.1, forward strand.
GAAATGAACTCTATTCCCCATACATCTGTAATTAAGAGTTTGTATATTCAGACTTATACTAGACCGAATATTATTTTTGCTGTTAGAATGTTAGGCCAATATCAAAATAATCACATATTGGACCACTAAAAATCTACAAAGAAAGTTCTTATGTATTTACAAGGCATCAAGGATTACATGCTCACATATAGAAAATCAAATCACTTAGAAGTGATCAGTTATTTAGATTCAAACTATGCTGGTTGTGTAGACTCAAGTAAATCTACCTTCGATTATCTATTCCAACTAATAGGAGGGGCAATTTCGCGGAAGAGTGGAAAACAATCTATCATTCCTACTTGTACTATGGAGGCTAAATTTATGGCATGCTTTAAGGCCGTTATTCAAGTATTATGGTTGTGGAGCTTTGTCTTAGGGTTAGGTACTGTCGACAGTATAGCTAAACCGCTAAGAACTTATTGTGATAAGTCTACAATTGTCTGCTTTTCTAAAAATAACAAGTATTCTAAGGGTGCTAAATACATGAATTTGAAATACTTGTCATTCAAAGAAGAAGTGCAAAAACATAAAGTGTCAGTTGAACATATTGGAACTGATCTAATGGCAGCGAATCTATTAACTAAAAGATTACCGTCTAAATAATTTACTGGCCATCTTAAAAGGATGGGCATTATAGATAAGTCCTTGTTAGCATGAAATCGTGTTACGTATATTTACATATGTTTGGTTATTTTCCATTATTGTTTTGATACTTATTAATTCAATTAAAGTAATGTTTTTGCTTATTTGTTAATTGTCACATTATGTTGTGTTTACTAATTGATTTATTGTGATGACAAATTATATTTTTTTAAGAAAAATGTTAAAGTTGAAAATTATAGTATTTCTCAATTATAGTTATTTTTAGTTGTGTTGATAGTGTGATACATGAAAGAATCACGTCGTTAGACGACTAGTGACTGCCATGACCCTATCATTTTAATTCATTCAAGTTTGATAATTGTTGGATCATCAAATAGTAACATGACCAAGTAGAAGATTATTAAATTAATTTAATAATTATAAAAGTGTTACCCATATTACATAGGTTGATTCTAATATAAGATAGGCCCAAGATACTTGTTATTGGGCTTGTAAAGAACATTATAATTACTAGGGTTTTATTGTAATTAAAGAATCCTTCCCTTTGCCTTCATACAAGTGAACAGTTACCAAAAGAGAAACATACGCTCTTGTATCATTGTAAAAGCATGAAGAAAGCGGAAGGAGAGAGTGGATAAAGCTTTTGCATAGAGAGGGTGTTTGCAACTGAAGGATCAAAGATTTACTGTTGTAGACACATATTAGGCATAGATCAAGGTTAGTTTTTCCTTTTCTCTATTATAGTATGAATCCTATCGAATGCTTGAATCAATTGTGTTATAGATGACGATAGGAGAATTCTAGAGTTGAAATATTGTTTAGAATATTAAAGATTAAATTTAAAAAAGGTCTCTCCTATTTTATTATTTTATATATTAATCATGTTATATAATTTTAAGTAATCTTTTGTCGAATCTCGTCCCGATTTCTCAATGTCTTTCTCTATTCCTACATCTTCTTATTTGTTAATGATCCAACTGAACTTGTGCTCCAACTGGGCAACCTAGCGCTCAGAGTAAAGTTAACTGCAACACCCAGTGGAAGTGACAAAGAACCAGAGGACGAAATAGGCTTTCTGGAAACATATCAGGTTCTATATGATAATAACTGCCTAAATGGATGCAACTCTAGTTAAATAGGGAGAAGTTATGAAATCTTTTCTAAATCAATAAAAGACCGCAAAAATAAACAGAAAGAGGATGGTTATATCAGAAATTTTTGATTTTGAATCCAACCAAGATAAAGCATGAAATAAGACAACTCATCTCTTCAAGATAAATGATTATGTAGGAGTAACACTATTGCAAAAATGTAAAAGTTCAAACACTCATAAAACCAAACACAAATAGCAGCAATGCTCTTTGGAGATTTCATCATGTATAACTGATTGTATGTATTGTTATCATCTATAAGTAGCACTAGATCGATTTATCATACTCTAATATGCATATTACATGGAATGTATCCTTCTTCAAAAACTAATTTTTTTAAGTGGTCGTACACAGATGAAATGTGGGAATTATGGCATTGGAGGTTTGAGAGGTGTAGCAATGACTGGTGATGGAGCTCCAAATAAACGAGATAGACCAGTTTTTGAAGCGGTTGGATTATTAAGAATGCTGTTAACTGGATGCACTTCGTTATGAGAGGGTGTTAGTTTATATTGTGTGTAAGTAGGCAAACTAGTAGGCATTGAGTATAGAGTTGAAGTGTTTTGTGTAGGTAAATTCAAAGGATTTTGATTAGGCAAAGATGTTTGGGTTGAAACTGGCAAACATTGTCTTGCAGTTCCTGGTAAAGTTGCCACTACAGCTGATTTTGACGTTGAAAATAAAGGAGGAGAGTTTCTAGACAAAAGTGGTGGATTTGCAGCTTTCAGATATGGACTTGTCATCGAAGGTCAGGGTGATGATGGTTGTGTAGGTAAAGTTGGAGGTGTTTGTTTAGACAAAGAGGTTGAGTTGTGGCTAACAAAGGTGGAATCACAAGTTGTGGCGAACTTGAGATCGAAGTAACAGAAGATAGAAATTGCATAAACAAGTTTCACATTGAAGGGAACTGTAACGGTGGTTGTGATGGTGGAGTTGCAGTTTTTAAAGCTGATTTTATAAATGGTAAACTTGAGGTTGAAGGCAACTTTTGGTTGGACAAATTTGGCATTATAGGCAAAGGTAAGGGTGATTTTGCTGGCAGAGATGATGTTGACAAAGGTGGTTCTAAGGAAAAGGGTGAAGGAAAAGATGAAGATGGTTTGAAAGTGGAAACAGAAAGTGTTGTAGTTGTGCTTTTAATCCAACGTGGTGGTATCTGTCTAGGCGAACTTGGAGGAGAAACTGGTGCTGTTTGCAAAAGATTACGAGTAGCTGCTGTTATATAAATGTTCAAGAAAGCAACGATGACAAGAGTAGTGTGCTTGGTTTAGTTAGAAGAATAGTAATAGAAATTATAATAAATATAGTGAGAAATGGAAATAATTATAGATATGACTTCCATGAGATACAGAGTATTGGCTTAAAAGGAGATATAAAAATATTATTCATCTAATTATAATATATTATCATCTATTTTTTTCATTATTTACCTATTTTTTTATTCCCGGTACCAACTAACGAAGCACCCAAACCAATGCTTAAAGCCATCTTCAAGATATGTAATTACAAACTTGGCAGATCTATTGAGGTTTGTGCTTGTGCTTGTGGGGTTTAGGCTATTCTCTTAGGTCTTAAATAGATGAAGCAGGAGTTGATTTGTGGTTCTGCTACTTCCTTCACTTCAAAATCTCTTCACAGTTTCTATATTTGTTAAGAGGAAAGAGCATGTTAAGGATTACCTAATATGCCCAGTATCTAACTAAGACGTTCCACAAATTCTTTTAAAAGGAGCAACTTAGGTTTCACATAAGAGGAAGTAAGTGAGAAAGGAATCAACTGGTGAAAAGGCATGAAAAATGTCAACTGAGGCAGTGAAATAATCATAATGTACCTTCACTTAGCACCCTCCTAAATTGTTGAACCTTCATTCTTATCAGCAGTTGATGGAGAACTAATTAGTGAAACTAAACCAAACCCCATTACTGAATACTTCCATCGGATAAACAATTTGCGATGATTGAGTTTGTTAGCAGAAGTAATTGATTTCAACTTCTGAGCAAATTACTCTGTTTTCAGATGTTATGATCTTCCGCATTTAAGAAAAGCTTATAGCATGAAACCATGTTCATAACCTTCAAACTTAATTATGCAGGTAAGTTGGTTTGTGTTTAAAGTAGCAAGTATTAAATCAACTACTTCGGTTCCAGAATTCAATCTTCCCCTCCCTTAAAAAGTCATTTTCGGTCTTACCTATCAACTGACCGAATCAAATTTAACTGAAATCTTTTGATAGTCATGTTAAGAATTGGTGGGCACTGAGCATTTGTAACAGATTATTTCAACTCATGATCTGTTGGCACATTTGGCGTAGAGGGTTGTTTAAGCATATACTAATACTTTTCTATGTACATGGTACTGAAAATGAGTATACAATATCGATTTAAGGTTCTCAGGCTGGAAAATTTAAGCTTATTATGTCGAAAAATAGTGATTTAATCGATTGAATGATTATCCAAAGTTGCTAGGAATGCTTTCATTTTGGTTTCCGGATACCGAAAAGAGCAATACTGAACGAAGCAGAGCAAGCAGCAGAAACGAAGCATGTTAACTGGAACCAAACATGCCAGAATAATGGATTATTGATGTTTTTTGTAACTCATTATAGCATAACGGCGGACTATATGTATAACCATTAAGCATCTTGTTTTGTACTCCTTAGATTGAAATGCAAATATAATACTAACTCCAGCAAAGCTCATCATTCGCAGAACCCGATGTGCATGAAAAAGTGGGAATAGAAAAAAACAGCAGAAAGTACAGCGAGGGGCCTGTGTTTGTCCATACTGTGTACAAACCTAAAAATGCAATTGCAACGAGAAACCAAAAGTTACTGTCCACGTTCTCTTCTACTTTGTCTCTGCACCTTCTTTGTGCCATTTCGACATCTCTTCGATGGTATACAAAAGCTCTCATTTCTGAGCCACTTGAAAATGCTAAAAGCCGAAGTAAAAGTGAATGGAAAACTCATGGGAAGTAATGCAATTTACCAACACTTTTTTTTTCCTGAGTAAATACAAGTCAACAACACTGTGGTCTATAGGATATGTGTCGTCAAAAACTATAATCCGTTTTCATCACTCTGTTCCTCAAGGTCTTTGACGTGTCAGCAAGTCCCTTTAAAACTTCACTCTCACCGGCCGCTTCATCTTCTTCTTCATCTTCTTCTTCAGTCTCAAAAGCCGGATGATTGAGAATATTATTCAGCAACTGTGTTCCTCTAAGTGCATTAGTCAAAGGCAAGTGACCCTCAGGGGTGTCATTATTGAGCTCCCACATGAACTCATCAGGAAACGCTCTGTAGTTGTATTGCTCTACTTCTGTATCCAGCTTCTTCATCCACCCAACCTTGATAAACAACTGAGTGAAATCTTTGTTAGCCTTCTTCATCCATATACTTTTCTGCACACTGTACCCAAACCTGTTGTTGCTGTGCTTTCTCCACAGCTCATCAATGGCCTTAAGGTCTTTATCTGGGATGAACTTTACTTCGGAGAAGAAAACATATCCTCGTTTCTGTGCAGCTTCTCCTGCAAGGACTATGAGAAGGCGGCGAGTCTCCTCATCCGCTTGCCGGAAGTTCTGGTCTGAGAGATATTGGCTGAGAAGGTCGAGAGAGAAGGTTTGGGGTGAAGATGGAGCTGCAGAGGTGGCAGAGGTAGCAGAGAAAACAGCAGAGGGACTGTTTTGAGATGAAGCGGAGGTGATGGAGATGGAGAGGTGAGAAGTGGAAGTTGAAGATGATACGGAGGTGGTTGGTTTAAGGAAGAAAGAGTTGGAGGAAGGCAAGGTAGAGTCAGAGGGTTGGAGCTTAAGGAGTGAATGTTTATGGTGGAGGAGGGAATTCAAAGAGTTGGTAGCCATTAGAGAAAATTTGGAAGGCCAAGCAATGGAGAGGAAGGGGTGTGAAGGAACAGATAAAGTGTGTTAATGGAGGAAGGATATGAGGAAGCAAAAATGATAGATAAGGAACTAGTGAATAGGTGAATGGTGTCATCAAGAGCAATACTATGGAGGCTTCTGATTGGCCACCTGTGGGATAGGCTATATCCTCCCTCTCTCTTGCAAAATCTCTCGGACAAAACAGAATAATTTAAAGATTCGTGAAATAATTTCATATTTTATGTATCTTTTCTTTTGTTTTTATTCTTCCATTATTTGTTTTTAAAGACCAAACAAAGCAAAAACCTTAAGTTTGCAGTTCAGGAGAAGACAAAGACTCAAGACAAACAAGTGGTCTTTTGTGTAGTTCTGTTGTTTCAAAATATCTATAATTTAATTTAATAAAAATGCCATATAATTTAATAGTTAATAAAATATAATCTTTTATTATCATTTTGTAGATACAAAGACATTATTTAATTTCAACTCCATTCTTCTGTGGTTTATTATTTATAAAAATATTTATATTTATAATAAAAATTAAAAATAAAACATGTTGATATCCCTAATGAAAAGTTGAAATAAAATTTTGATTCTTTTATTATCTTTTTTTATTACAGTATTAGATATTAGTATTAAATTTCAATTTACTTTATTTCTTAACATATCAAATTTTATTTTTTAATTAATTAGTTATAATATTACTAAAAATAAAAATAAAAATAATTGTTATATTTATTTTATTATTTTATTGAATTTATTTATTTTTATTAAAAGAATATATAATATAATAAATATCAACAATTACTTTTCAAAAGGATTCATTTTATTGAACTAATTTTTTATTTAATTCTTTTACTACAATTCTTAAGAAATTGGAAACAATGTCTACATAGTAATCATACCCATTCATAAACATTTTATAAACCTTAGACAAAGTAAAAAAAAAAAAAAAGTCTTTATGAAAGTCAAGAATAAACACTATTTTGTCATCATTTTGTTTTTTATTAGGGTATTTTGCCTTGTTCTTTACGAGGGTTAAAATTGGGTTATATTTTATCTCATTTTATTCAAAAGTGAGCCCTATTTTATTCTTTATGAAAGTGAATACTGAGTAGGTGTCTTTTTTGTCCTTACTTAGGATCGAGTTTGAGAGTAATACGTATTATTGAATCTCTTCAAATTTCGTGTTCCAGTGCTTTTACTGATATTTTAAAATTCTCAAGAAATTTATCATTTTATGAAGGCAAATAGTGTCCAAGACTCAGATAATATTTTTAAATGTGTATGTGTTATTTCAATTACTTTTCTAATGACTCTACAAGCTATCTTATTAATTGTAATTTCTTATAATATTTGATTATTATTATTTGATAATAGTAGTAATAATAATTTTACATGGTATTCTTCTAAACTAGAATGTTTTCTATTTAATCAACTTATTTCTTATTTAATAAATATCAAGAAAACATAATAAATACTGATATTAATAAATTATTAAAAATATAATCAAAATAGCAATAAAAATAGTATAAAGGAAATATTAAAAATAATAAAAGTAAAGAGTGGTTTATCAGTATTAAAAATATAAACAAAATAATAATAGAAAAGAGATAATAACAAAGTGTTTTACTAAAACAATTTGATAAGAGAAAAAGTCAGTCTGTGACAAATTATAGTATTTATAGTGAAAAAGTAAATATATAAGATAAAAGTGTTTTTAATAAATTCTTTAAATACTCATTTGAATTTATTTGTTTTTTAATCTATCTTGATAATTATTGGATTGAGTATAATAGTTTTTAGGCTTTATTCTTGAACAGAAAAAACAATGAAAGGATAATAACAAAATAATAAAAAATAATGACTGAAAATTAAGTCATAATTTTTTAAGTTCTAAATAAATATTAATATTCTAAAATGAATAAAATTTAAAATATTTATTTAATGAAAATATGTAAACATACTGGGAAGAATCTAATTGGAAATGGATATGATTTCTTTGAAACTAACGTCACAAGAAATTTAGATTTTTTGTCTAGTTTTTATGGTGTCTTATTGTGTCTAGTAAATCTCAGCCATTTATTTATGCGAGTTCTACGTTTATTTATGTAAAATCTATGTAAGACTCGCATAAGTAAATGACTGAGATTTACTAGACATAATAAAACACCGTAAAATTTGTACAGAAAATCTTGCTTCCGTCACAACACGTTTCATTAAAAAATATTAACTGTAATCACCAATTGTTTGACGAAGCGTAAAAGGAAAATCTGCCACGATTCAATCTTTCAACTGGTAGTCACTTTGTGTTTACATAATCATCACAAAAGGACGCCATCTCAAACTAGGTTTTATTCCAGTTTGAAATTTTCTCCACTGAAATTGTTGGAACTGACGATCATATGCCTTGTTCATTACGTCCAATTTATTACTTCTTATCACAAAAGGGTAAATTTTGATACTAAGCTTTAAATGGACAAATTTAACTTTAAATTTTTAAAGAAGACAAATAAAGCTCTAATATTTGAAAAATATTTAAATATGATCCCAAAATAACAAAAAAATTAATAGCTATATAAAGTAGTCATTTTTTTTGTCATATATATCTTTTAATATTAATTTATTACTTTTGTGGACCCTATATAGTCATGTCATAATTGAGATGACAATGTGCTCACTTTCTTAAATTAAAAAATTAATTAATTTTTACTTGTAAGACTCATCATATTTAATTAATCCTAATTTTGATTAAAGTAACTAATTAATGTAAATAATTATTCTGTTAAGTTAACATATTAGTTAACGCCACCCTAACTTGTATTAACCTAACAATAAGATTAACTAAAAAAACTTACTCTCTCTGATTCATAATAAAAGTTGTTTTAAAAAAATACATGTTTATTAAGAAAACTAATGAAATTATAGATATACCTTTATTAATACTCTTATAATCAATATCTTAAATGATTGATAAGAGAATCAAATAATTAATGCTTTTAGAGTTTCGATGTTTCAACTTTTAAAGTTTCAATTTATTTAAGCACTGCAACTCTTCATCTTTGTTTCTACAGTTTATATGGGCATCCATTCGTCTCCACCATTATGATTTTAAATCAGATTTGTCAACAAAGCACAGTGCCAACTAGTGCTCTTAGTCTCTTTCTTACAGCACAGTGCCAGCTAGTGCTCTTAGGTAGAAGCATTAGTAGAAACAGTAATCCTCCAAAAACTCGTGTTTGTCTGTAGCAAATGGGACGTGGAACAAACTG
>JANZLX010000001.1:19383089-19396021 GCA_025531955.1 Erythroxylum orinocense
TTGGATAACTATAAACAAAGTTATACCCAAAATACCAAACATATTTGAGTTGTGCAGGAAAAACTTCGCCGTGGCGAACCAAAGAGTTGGTCGCGGCGAACTAAGGAAACTTTGCCGCGACGAACTTTCATAGAAACTCGACTCTTCTCCCAAAATTTTCCAGATTCTCTCTCTATTTAACCTCATTTTACTTCTAACTATCACCTAAACATGCTTCATTCATCAAATCAAGAAAAATGATGCTTAGACTTACTTGATTTAGCTTCAAATTCTTCAAACTCTTCAAAATCTCCATAAACCTAACTTTTTTCCCCCTTCTCTCTTTTCTCTCTGTTCTCCACGACACTCTCTTCTTCTCTCCCTCATTCACGATTCTTCTTCTACTAATTTACAGTCTTAATGATTGCAAGATGTCCCTTTTGTCCTTCTATTTATGCCTTATGCCTATTTAACCTTAAGTGATCTTCCAAAAATGCCCTTATACAATCTTACTACATTAATATTTTAATTCAATTTACCCATGCAATAAATCTTACTAACATTGACATGCTAATTACTCCAAAAATAATTAGTCTATCAAGACCTCAAAATTAATTTAAATCATGCTTATTCATCAAGAAAAAAATTTGGGGCCAATAGAGAGACTACAAAACTGACTTCAAATGATCCAAATATGGCAATATGAAGGTCTAAAAATTCTTTGATCATAACTTTGTTGATTAATTCCATGAAACTTGCAATCAGAAAGCCTCATATATTTCTACCAATGGCTAAAGATATGTGAGATATTGTTCAAGAGATGTATTTTGATATTAAAAATTCTTCTCAAAATTTTGAACTAAGAATGAAGCATAGAATTCCAAGCAAGGAGACCATAACGCTACATTATTTTATATTGAACTTGTAAACTTGTGGAAGGAATTGGACTTATGTTATGGAGATGATTGAGACTACCTAAATGATAATGTTCAACTTAAAAAAAGGAAGAAAGTGATCGAGTTTATGTTTTTTTTCTTATAGAATTAAATAAAGAATTGGATGAAGTTAGAGGCTAAATTTTAGGAAGAAAGCCTTTATCCTCCATTAAAGAGGATTTCTTACAAGTAAGGACAGAGGAGATGAGGAGAAAAGTGATGATATGGCAACAGCTAATTAGAGGCTGAAGGCTCTGCACTCATGTCGAAAGGAAAAGAGGTTGAGAGAAAAAAAAACAAAAAGACATAGTGTGATTACTATAAATGTGATTCATACACCTAAGAAACGTGCTGGAAAATTCATAGGAAGCGAACAAATCAGAAGAAGAAATAATTGGGAGAAAATTGTACCTCCTAAATCAATACTACTTAGTTAGGCCCCGAAACATCTTTTGGTACATAGCCTTTCATAAAGAAATATATAGAGAAAATATGTAAATTCTTCAGTCTCAAAATTTCTCTAGTCCAAATCCTATATGTTCTTTAGTGCAAAAAGGTAATCATCTAGTTGCCTCTTATTTTTGTGCCAATTTAGATCATTCTTGGATAATTGATTCTTAGGCAACTGATCATATGACTGGGTCCTCTAAATTATTTTCTTCCTATAGTCAAAATCAAAGAGTAAAAATAGTATATGGTTTTTACTCAGCAGTAAAATAACTATTGGCCAAAATTGTTGAGCTAATTTTTCTTCATGTGATTGTCAATTCTATGATTTGAACATGGGAAAGATGATTGACAATTATAAACAAGCTGGAGGTCTTTATTTCTTTAAAAATGGATATGACTCAAACAAGCAATCCCAAAGAACTTGTCTTGATTCTATTTCAATACTTCCTGAGAATAAAATTATAATATGGCATTTTAGATTTGAACATCCAAATTTTCATTATATGAGAAGTTTGTTTACAAAATTCTTTATAAATAAAGATCTATCTTCATTTCAATGTGAAATTTGTTAAATTGCTAAACATCATTGGGCATCTTCCAAGGCCACAAAACCCCTTAGTATAATCTATAGTGATATCTGGGGACGACCTTTGAGAATAAAAAACAATAACTAGAAAGAGTTTGTTCATAGCTTTTATTGATGACCATACTAGAATTACTTGGTTATTTTTACTCAATGAGAAGTCAGGGTGTTTCAAAACTTTTATAACATGATCCAAACATAGTTTCAAACTAGAATTCAAGTTTTTAGAAGCGATAATGGAAAAAGAATACTTTAACAAGGTTTTAAGTAATTTGTTTGTTGAAAAAGGTGTTATTCATCAAAACTTGTGTATTGACACCCCACAACAAAATGGAATAGTTGAAAGAAAAAATAAATATCTATTAGAAACTGTAAGATCTTTAGTGCTTTCAACTAATACTCCTAAGTACTTATGAGGTGAGGTTATCCTACCAGCTACATATTTGATCAATAGGATGCCCTTAAAAGCTTTAAAATTTCAAAATTCAAACTGAGATTTACCCATCGCTCTTAGAAAAGGTTCCAAAACTTGTATCAAATATTATTTGTATAACTTTTTCTCATATTAAAGTCTATCTCCATCATTTTAAACATTTACTTCTAAGTTATCCAATCTTTCCATTCCTAAGAATATACAGAAGCTTTAAAAATTCTTGAGTGGAGGGATGCAGTCCTGGAGGAAATGATAGCTAAAGAAAAACAGAACGTGGGAGGAAGTTGATCTTCTAAGAGGGAAAACAATGGTTAGATGTAAATGGGTGTTCACCATAAAGTTCAATTTTGATGGATCATTTGAAAGATATAAGACTTGCCTCATTAGTAAGGGGTTCACAACATTGACTATTCATAAACTTTTTCACCTGTTGCTAAGTTAAATACCATGAGTGTTGCTTTCTATAGTAGTTAATCTATATTAGACTCTACATCAATTGGATGTGAAAAATGTCTTTCTAAATGGAGATTTAGAAGAAGAAGTGTATATGGAGCCTCTCCAGGATTTAGTGATAGCTTCGAAAAAAGGATATGCAAACTAAAAAAATCTTTATATGGGCTGAAAAAATCACTAAAGGTCTACTTTGAAAGCTTCGTAAGATCTGTGAAGTCTCAAGGTTTCCTACAGGGGCAGTCTGATCATACTTTATTCATAAAATCTTATGCAAAAGGAAGGATTACGATTCTAATTTTGTATGTAGATGATATCATCTTTACTATTGATAATTTTGAAAAATTTGAAATTCTCAAAAAGAATCTCTCAAAGGAGTTTGAAACCAAAGATACGGGGTATCTTAGATACTTTCTAAGGATGGAAATTGCTAGATCTAAGAAGTTCATAGTAGTCACCAACAAAAGTATATCCTAAACCTTCTAAAAGAAATTGAGATGAGTGGATGTAAACCATTAGATACTTTTTATGGAATTCAACTCAAAGCTGGGTAAAGCTAAGGAAGGAGTTTCAGTGGATGCAGGTCAATATCAACGACTGGTAGGAAAGCTAAATATTTATCTCATACCATACCAAATATTTCCTTTGTTGTCGATATGGTAAGCAAGTTTATGTATACTCCATATGAAGAACACTTAGAAGTAGTATACAGAATCTTAAGACACTTAAAGGGAACTCTAGGGAAAGGATTATTCTTTAAGAAAAGTGATCAAAGGAGAGTTGAAGTCTATACTGTTGTAGACTGGGCAAGTCTATTACCAATAGAAGATCAACTTCTAGGTATTGCACATATTTGTGAGGAAATCTAGTAGCCTGGAAGAGTGGTAGCTAGAAGTGGTGTGAAGGCAGAATATTAGGCAATGACTCAAGGAATTTGCGAAATAATTTGGCTTAAAAGAGTAATGGAAAAGCTTAAAAAATCATCGGAGCACCTATTGAAGTTGATTTTTTAATAACAAAGCAACTATCAATATTGCCAACAATCAAGTTCAACATGATCGAATGAAGCATGTGAAGATTGACAAATATTTTATACAAGAAAAACTTGAGGGTAGATTCATTTACATACCTTTTATAACTACAATACAACAAGTTGTTGACGTCTTCACTAAAGGGCTACTAAGATAGAATTTTGAGTTCTTTATAAACAAGTTGGACATGATCAATATCTATGCACCAACTTTAAAGGGAATAATGATATTATTAAAATAATAAGCTATAGCTAATTCTCTATAGATAATTAGTAGTTGAATTAATGAGATTTTATTACTTAAAGAATAATTATATTCTTTTTTATTCAAGGGGGTGATTAGAGTTACATTGTACTTTATATTGATTATCCTATTCTAAAAAAAATCGAGAAAGAATTACTTTGTCCTTTTTTTTGCCTAAGAATTATTTTGTCTTTTTTCTTCACCTACCTATACTCCAAATCCTAAATCTAAAGCGGAAGGTACCAATAAATTCCTAGCGCGGAGAAGTTATTAAACTATGTTTACGAAGTGTTTAGCGTTTTAGAAGGATGTGAAAGTTAGGGAGGATTAATAAGGTTTTTCTTATAAACTCATGTACGCAGTATAAACAAAAGATGATTCTGACCTTTGAAGTCATATAGTTCAACTCTTTATCTTCTCAAATCTTGGATTTTATTGATCATTTTGACAAAGTTGAATATAATAAAGAGTTTGTCTGCAGATGAAACAAGCTTAACCCTGCGGCTTGGGTTGACTTATTTTATTTTCTATGCAGTAGTCTTCTATGAAATTGAGCCAAACTTAGGTCTGTATCAACCATAATTTTTGATATTTTGCATGTTGCCAAATCTATGGTGCAAGTGACCAGCAAGCATATGGATTTGTCGTAATGGCAATCCGAGAATGAAAGATCATATGGCTCATATCAGTGAATTTTCATACAGGTGAACAAGCGGGATGCTAATGACATGTACGAAATCACAGCCATACACCTGTCAAAACGGTACATATGGTCAACCAAATCACTCTTACAATTTGGAAGAACACTTCATCGAAACTTGGATCGCTTCAAGCGTTGCCATTTGAGCATTGCCGTTAGTTAATTAAGAGATTATCCATCTCTAAATTTGACATTATAATAGCGGGCCAAACCAATTGCAGTCTTGTCTTTGACGACATCATTTAGCAACTCATACTTCTTGTAGTTAGCTTTGAGGGTCTCTTCCTGCTGCTTGTGAAGCTTCTCTTCTCTGTCCAATTGTTGCTACATAAACATGACAACAGAGTGAAGTATAACCAGTAACTGAACAGAAGGGTAGAATAGTGGCCAAAGAAACACTAAAGAAAACTCACCTTAAGCAAGACAGAAGCCTCAGCTGCATGCTTCTGGGTAAGACGCTTCAATTTTTTTGCTATTTCAAAATCAGGGTCATTCGAGTCCAGCCAACGGCAATGTATCTTTCTACCAGGTTTTGTGGGACGCTCGTCAAACATCTCAACCTGGGCAGGACGTACCCTTACAGGCCGTGGCATACCAGACACCATGAATGAGAATCGATTAATGTCTAGGATAACAGCTTTGGCTTGCTTTTGGGATTCCATCTCCACCAAGGCACATTGTGGAATGTCCCTACTCTCTATATAGTTTGGAATGAACTTCACACTCTTCACAACCCCAAACTGACTTAAAGCAGTTATCAGAACAGATTCAGTGACCCGAGGTGACAAGTTGTCAATGTAAACAGTTCGCTTCACCTTCTCTAGAAATTCCTTATATTCAGCCTCAGCTGTAGACCCCATACGGAATGATGATGATGATATATCCAATCTAGAGGACACCAAGTACAAGAAGATATTTAGTTCTTCGACACACAAAAGACCTACTCTTGTCTATCCTATCCTGACAAACCATCACCAGAAGATTCAATTATCGAGTATGAACTCTACATTTTTAGTATTTTTCCCCTATTCTTTTCTTCTGTGCTATGTTCAATCATTAACGTTCTTTCGTTCTCTTGCACTAGGTCCAAGGCCAGAACAAAGTAGAAAATATTAAATACAACTCTAAAAGAACGAATCTTGCAGTTTCCATTATTAGGATAACATAAAACTTCAAAGAAATAGCAAGATTTCACATCCAAATTTAGGTTTACAATTAGAATCGAAAGGAAAACACATAATCAGATTGAAGATAGCCCAGAGCATCAATAGGCAATGCGAGAGACAAAGATTGTTTCTTTTTACAATTATCTACTTTCGTTTTCTTTCTCTTCCATCCAACCCAAACATACGAAAAAGACCTATCGCAGAGAGAGAGAGAGAAGCAACTTACTTGATACTTCCGGTCTTCGAATAGTCCGATGAGAACCAATGAATGTCCCGAGGGAAAGAGGGGTTTAGTAATGGGCTTTAAATTATTTCTATTTGGTAAATATGGTTTGTATTATTATAAATGTCTAATTAATTAATTATTTATTTATTTATTAATTAAGCTTAACAGTAAACAAGTTTACATAATTAATGGTTTTAATAAATTAAGCTTAACAGTAGAGAAGTTTACAGCAATTAATAATTTTCAAATTTGTAGTATTTCCGATAGGAGGGGTTTGGTCCGTTTGGACTCCAGCTAGAGTTTGGCAGTTTGGGTATTTGATTTGTGTTTGAAAAGCCTGAGCCTGAGCGCTATCATTTTTTCTCTCCTCTGGGATGGCTGCTGTTGTGTTGTGTTTTGCTTAAATACAAGATTCTTTATGGTGAAGAATGGGCCGTAATACGAAGAAGAAAAAGAAAGGGGGTCATGGCGGAGGAGGGAGAAGGAGCAAAGGAAAAACCCCATTGAAGGACCACTCCTGTGGTGCCGGCGATGACGCTGAACTTCTGGAGGAGGAGATCACTGCTTTGTAATTTCTTTGATCAACTGCCTTTTTTTTTTTTAATACTTTTAATAGTGTTTGCTGTGTAATTAGTTGCACTTGCACCTGATTTGGACATTGGTTTTGGAATGGAAGTTAAAAGTTTTACTTGGCTGATTTAATTCATTTTTTTTGAGATTCGAGCTGTGATAATAGCTGAGGATAGCCATTGGACTAATGAGAATTTGTTGTGATGTTTCCTGTCCAAGCTTGATTTTTTTGTTAACAATTTTCTACGTTCTCTTGTTTGTATAGGTGTGCAATATATCAAGAAGACTGCAAGATTGTTTCAGATTCGTCACCTCAAATCATTATCAAAATCAGGTTCTTGTTCTGTCAGGGAAGCCTCAAACTTGCAATTCTTAAATGTTTTGATCTTAACTGTGTTTTCATTAATTAAATAGGTGTAGGCCTTACTTGAAGGATAAGGGCCACGAGGATGTAGATATTTCAGCTTTGCTTTCAGTCAGGTTGGTAGTTGGCTGTAGGTTTTATCTCCATTTATGATTTCACATTGATCAATTTATCTTTTCTTTTATTTTTATGTAAGGTGCTTGCCTGGATATCCGTATAAGTGCCCAAAGTTGGAGATTGTTCCAGAGAAAGTTTTGACAAAAAACGACGCTGATAAACTTCTCTCTCTCCTTCATGACCAGGTAAAGGATGACTAGTTCCACCAGTGGTCGTGGTCTATGATATTCAATGGTTTTTAATTATTGCACTTAACTTTATTGCTTACCCTGCTAGAGCAGACACGTGGCTTTTGAAGGATCTTTAATGATTTTCTCTTTGTCTTAAGGCAAATTCTAATGCTCAAGAAGGTCGAGTGATGATTCACAATCTGGTAGAAGCTGCTCAAGAGTTCCTATCTGGAATAAAGCCACTAGCTCCTGATCCAGTAATCTTATTCATCAATCTTTTTCAAATATTAATCCATATGTATGCATCCTCTTTTGTTCTGCATTGCCAGCTCTGCATTTTCCATTGACTGATTGATTATGTTTTGTGTTCGGAAAGTTACTTTTTTGATGTGTAATTCGTTAACACTGGTTCCCTGTTGGTTTAACTTCTGTCTCTGTCTGTGTGGACCATATACATTATTGATAATTCTTACACTTCTTAAAGCTATTAGTTATTGTGCTTTTGTACATTGAGCATCAACCATTCTTATCTCTGCTCAAAAGCTTCTGTTAGGCTGCATTAGAAGATCTTCTTATAACTATTAGCTATTACACTTCAATATATTTAGCATCAGCCACTACAACTCTCCCTCCGAAAGTTGTTAGCCTGCATTATCGGTGAGATGGTCTTCAAGAAGTTTTCAAAGACTGTTAACCCTGCACTTTTAAGTTCTAACTATGTAGATCCTGGCTGCTGCAAACATTTTTATGCTCACATGCTAAGAAGTAACATATTGCCATGTGGCTCTTTCGCTTCGGTTCTCATAACTGTTCTCCCTCTTTTTTCTTCTTGTGCTTCATATAATCTAGCTGTTGTTGGCTTCGGAAGACCACACAATTTCGAAGAGCAAGAGTTTTGTGTATGGTTTCTTAGACCTTTTCAGTGGCTGTGGCGTGTCTTGGCAGTGGGGTATTGCAGTGGATGATAATATGGGCATAAATTCTTCGTTGACGTCTCATCCAAGGGATGGTTCACGAGTTGGATATGGTATACAAGAAAGGAAACTTGATAAGACTGCAAGATCATTTGCATCACTTGATACAAAGCAAGATCCATGGGGTTCCGCTATCACCAAGTTAGATACCCTTGAGGAAGAGAGTGAAGACAATAACAAGCTCATATCTACTACTAATTCACAGAGATCTTTGACACAGGATTCAGTAGGTGATGCTGTCAAAGGCAAGGTCAGACCATTTCCTGTGCTTTGCTTTTTATTCAATGTCTCTAAGAATTTTTCTAGTCTTTAATTCTCATCGGTTTCTTGTAAATGCAATGTCCATCGTATTCCATACAACCAATTTGTTGGAGGATAATTTTAAGGGATATTGAATTATATTATCGTCTTTCATGACTTTTTAGGGTCTTAATCATTTGATCCTTAGCTTTCAATTTGAATTTTAGTGTTTTGCTTAATGTGCATCTTGTAATGATTGCCTAGGCTTGGATTATAACTAATGCTTTATTGCTAAATATTATTGAAAACAATGATTATGAGACAAAAAATGGAGCAAAGCTTTACATCAACGGAATAGATTTTTTTATTATCTAGAGTCCTTTTATAATAAAAGATGATATAGAGATAAAAAAACCCAAACCATTTTGCGCAGTTCTTTAGAAGGAAGATTTGATGGAGGTTCCACATTTTCTCTTCAGATTTTTCTTTTGTAATATTTTGAGATGGTACTCATACTGTCTTAAAGAGTGTGAAATGAGAGAATATTGAGGGATAGGAATGAAAGGAAGTTTTTGGAATAGATCTTGTTGGACCAAGATGTAAGTGTTTTTCTAATTGCGTTTTTGCATTGGGAAGAGATTGTAGCTTGGATTTTCAAGGTTCAAATTTTGAGGTAACTTTTTGTTTGATGGCAATGTCAATTTTGGATGGCAAGATGTCTTCCTATAAAAAGTTACGCTAGTTTGGGTTTTCTTGCAATGCCTATAGAATGTTAGGAGGATGGTGGAGTAAAAGGAAAGAGAGAAAGGAAATGAAGATAGGTTTGATTGCAAAATGCAACAAGAAGAATGCATAGTAATTAAGATTCGATTACTAAACTCCAACTACCATTTTAGTGAATTAGTGAACAAGTGTCTTTATTTTTTCGGTTAATAAAAACTTCTTGCCTATTTTTACAGGATGTTTCTCATGACCAATTTGAAGTAGAAGATGATGATGATGTAGATTTTGGAACTGAGATTAGAGACTCAATGTCTTCTTCTTTCATAGATCACAATCAAACATCCCAAGATATTAGAAAGGATCTACTAATGGTAGTTTGCGTGATCTCTTTGTAAACTTTTGATATTATATGATGGAATTACCAAATTCATTGTTGTTTTCCTGCTTCTAAATCAGGTTCATTTGCTTCGACTCGTTTGCGCTTCAAAAGGAGCACTAGCAGATAGTTTGCCAGAAATTACTAACGAGTTGTGCAGTTTAGGTGTATGTGTTTGAAAAATATTTGCTTTTATTCAGTCATAATTATCCCTTTCTCATGCTTTGATGACAGTGTTCTGCTATCTGATGATAGATGATTTGGTTCAGATTTTTTCAGAGTACGCTCGAGATTTGGCTTCTAAACCATCTCTAATTTTCAACAAGACATTCGATCTTGTTTTTTATCAAAATATGGTTCGTTTTAGTATTTTTTTATCTTCTATTTCATCCTTTTTCCACTTCCTAAAACCTAGGTTTTTCTCTGATTAGTGTGTGGATTCGTTTCACATAGGTTTCATCCAGTCTCTCTCAATTTTGGAAATCCACTTTAGATTTAGGAGGCTCGAGCACATCTTCTCCGAGCTCTCGATATTTGAATGACTTTGAAGAGCTGCGATCGATTGGTATGATGCAATATGTGTGTATATCTTTCTTAAATTAACTTTCTTGTGTCAATTATATATATATATATATAAGTATATTCACGAATGTCACATGTCTTTCTATCTGCGCATAGTCATGCTTGTTTGTATTCATGTTTAGATGGGAAAGTGTGAATATGGATGTGTGTTAGATTTGGTGTATGTTTGCATTTTTCTATCTTGTTGTGGGCCTCATTAATATCATGCCTCTATTGTTACTTTAAACAAGACAATTGTTTATTTGAAGATCACAAATAGCCTCTCTACTACATAGGGGTCAGATTGCATGCTTCTGAACTTCTCAGATCTTGTGTCTCAGTGGGATTTCTATTGGGATTTTGCTATTGTTGTAATTGTTTATTTGGAAGTTTAATTAGTCATTCTTGATGCATATGTATTTGGTTGGGTATTTGCTCCCAATTGACATTTGTTTTCTAGAAATTCTTGACGTTAGATCTACTATAATGATTTGGGGAACCATTTTTTAAGTTGGATATTAGTTGTCATATGGTGTACTATTATCTTAGTAAGGATTCTAGGTTTTTCTCTATTAATTTTGATATTTATGGGAATAGGTCAAGGTGGTTTTGGCCATGTTGTACTTTGTAAAAATAAGCTAGATGGAAGACACTATGCAGTGAAAAAAGTTCGACTCAAGGACAAAAATCTACCTGTTGACGATCGAATCTTGAGGTAAATTCAACTTAATTACTGTACTATTCATCTAGATAATGAGTCAATTTTTCTAAGTCTTGGCTATGGTTGTGCCCTTTGCTTTGCTTGTGCCTTTATTTTATAAGACCATGATAGGTAGACTAATTATATGATATTCCAAGTCTTGCTGTTTGCTTTGGCTTGGTAAAACTATATTTCTGCTTTAGTTTTTGATATTCTTAATCTATTGCTTGAAAGGATGTCTTTTCTTAATTTCTTATATTATAAGTCTTAGAAAGTGCTTAATTTCACAGTTGGTGCCAATATCCCTTCACCATGTCTTGGTGTTATTAGTTACTGAACTCAATGTAGTAAAAGGAAAATGCGTCCTTAAGGAATAATGTGCTAAAAAGAGCTTAGCTAAAAGAGGCATTTTTTTGTTGAACCCATTTATAAAAAATGTCAAATTAAGCACAAAGCATATAATAAAATTTAAAACTTAATTTCTTTTCTATGCTTATTATGTCCCATAAGATACCAAAGTTTGATTTTTATAAAGGATTTACAATTTAAATTAACGTAATCATCCCAGTCTAACACTAAAGTTTCATCTATACCTTCTTTGCTAGCTTCATCTTTCACATCTTCCTCCTTTCTCTTCGGTATCCTCTCAGACAAACTCTTTTTTCTTCCTAGTAAAAAGGTGAATGTGAAGGTTTGCTAGGCTATGAGGAAGGTGAGGAATGCCTCCTTGGTATGTGGTCCATGTTGGCCCAATTGGAAAATCAGCAGCAATCCACGTGTGTTTCTGCATTGTAAACTGAAATTTTGTGGCTGGGCTAGGGTCCAACTTGAGCTTGAGCCTGATAAGGCTTGGGAGGCCCGAAACTTGATTGGGCCCAGGTTAAGCCTGATTAAATATATTTTTTCAATTTTTAGAAATTAAAAATGACATTATTTTAATTAAAAATTTTGGGCTTTTGGCGGGCCAGGCTCGTTGACTTCAGGCAGGGTCAGGTAAGCCTTGTCATTCCTGATTGTAACTTTTGGTTTGTCTCTTAAGTACTGAACGACCCTTCTTTTACTGGTCCTTTGAAAAGTAGCTCTGAAGTTGGTTGACTAGACTTAGAATCTACTTAAGAAAAGACTTTTAAGATTTCAACCTAGAAAAGACAAGTTTTAATGAAGCTCTCACCTGGTGAGTTTTTTCACAGCTTAAGGCATTGTGCATGTGCCCATAAATGAGCACCTTGCTAGAGGGACTTTGAAAGGTTCCATGCCTTTATTCTACCTATCTAGGCACCTTGGCGTATCTTAACAACTTTTGGTTAAGTTCATTTTGTATACTGTTGAACGTTGAAGATAATTTGCATTTCTTATATTTGTGTACATAGGAGCAAGGGTTTATATACAAAATTGCTAGGACTATTTAGGAAGTAATCTAGCTATTTAACTCTATGAAATCTCTCAATTGTAGGAGAGATTATAGGTGTAATTATAACAATATCAATGCTAATAATACAATATCAGTGCTAATAATCTCTGGTCAACACTCGCCCTCAAGTTGGTGCATAGATATCGCACATGCCCAACTTGCAAACGAGGTAATGAAACTGTTGTAGAGTCTGTTGGTGAAGACATCTGCCAGTTTTTCACTTGACCCCACATGGAATAATTGCAGAGAGCCATTCACAAGTTTCTCCTTCACGAAGTGTCGGTCAATTTCTATGTGTTTTGTTCTATCATGCTGAACAGGATTATGAGCTATATTAATGGCAGCTTTGTTATCACAATAGAGAGATGAACTTCCTTCATCCGTCAGTTGTAATTCATTCATTAGCTTCTTTATCCTCAATAGTTGGCACACACCTTGAGCCATAGCTCTATGTTCAGCTTCTGCACTGGATCTAGCAACTACATTCTGTTTCTTGCTTCTCCAAGTGACTAGATTTCCTCCTATGAGCG
>JANZLX010000001.1:19396121-19408917 GCA_025531955.1 Erythroxylum orinocense
TCATCATCATCATCATTATTATTATTATTATTATTATTATTATTATTATTATTATTATTATTATTATTATTATTATTTCTTATTATTATAAAATTTAAACTTCTTCTTCTTCTTCTTATTATTATTATACGAAATTAATTATCTTATTATTATTATTATTAATTTATTATTATTATTATTATTATTATTATCATTATTATTATTTTCATCATCATTATTATTATTATTGTTATTATTATGTATTTTGTACTTATTATTATTGTTATTATTATTATACAAAATTAATTTTCTTATTATCATTATTATTCATAATTAATTTTCTTATTATTATTGTGATTATTAAATTCCTTGTTATTATTAATTTTCTTCCTCTTCTTTTTCTATCATTATTATTATTATTATTATACGAAATTCTTTTCTTATTGTTATTGTTATTATTATTATTTGTTAACTTTTTTACTAATGCAAATCATTCGTTTTAAAACAACCAATGAATTACATATTTCCAATCATATTATATTGCAGGGGTATTTTAGTCATTGACACTGTTTTTATGTTCTGTTAACTGCAACCAAATACATTTTTGTCCTCAAGACGGAGACAACTTTATCTGTTTTGTCCATCACAACCAAACACCTCACTGTCTCCAATTTTTGTTCTGTTCTGTCTTCAAATTTTTGTTTTGTTCCATCTTTGCATACTGGAGATAGTACCGCAACGTTAGTGTTACTCAGGACAACCAACAAAAAACTGCCAATAGAGTAAATAGAAACTGTTCAAAAAAATGTGCTTCTGGTATATGGGGAAAAGAATACCAGATGGACAGAAACACAAAATACACCGAGGAGAGGCAAGAAAGCAAGGGTAATGGCAGAAGGTAAGGGTATGTCTGACACCACTAGAGGAGAGGCAAGAGGCCGACGACCCTGATGGAGAAAGAACAGAGATGAAATACTTGCCGGAGGGTGGCGTGTGGTGCTCACGTGCGGTGACAGCAGAGAGTTTGTGGCGACGCATGGCGGTGCAGTTGATGTCGCGTCTTTCACAGTGGAAGTCGTTGTTCATAGCTGAAGCAATCTAGGTGGGTGGTGAGAAGAAAAAACACGTTGCTATTTGGGCGAGTACACACTCAGCCAATGAAGAATAGCTGGAAAAAAAAGGAATAGTCCCTAAATCAGATAGGGCTCTGATACCATGTTGAATGTTGAGAATAATTTGTATTTCTTATATTTGTGTACATAGGAGCAAGGGTTTATATATAAATTTCCTAAGACTACTTAGGAAGTAATCTCTCTATTTAATAATCTCTCAATTATAGGAGAGATTATAGGTGTAATTATAACAATATCAATGCTAATAATACAATATCAATTCCTAGGACTATTTAGGAAGTAATCTAGCTTTAACTTCATTTTGTATGCAAAGTGAGAGCCAGTTAAAATCTTGATGCAAGCGTGTAGCTAGGAGTGAGGTTCATCTCCTAAATCTTCACTTAGAAGATGGTCTAACAACCCTTGCTGCACGTATACTTATAAAGTATTATAGGTTAAATACATGCCTCAAATATATAAGTTGGCTACGTTTACCAAAAAAGAAATATATACTTTGGATTTATAAAAATGTTAGGGATGTTGCTTTGACATTCGTGCAGTTGGAGAATAAGATACCTTGTGTAGATGTTCTCTGATGATGTTAATATACGATATACATGTGGGAGCAATTAGGTGAAAACCAGAATGAATTGCAACCATTTTAAATTATTGGCTTTGACTTTGTTTGCAATGTACATTTTGCTTGTAACTTTAGCAGCACCGTTCCTTTATCATGGACAATCTATCAATGTACTGTCTCGTCTGCTCGTGTTCATAAAATATTTTGTTTTATCCTTTTCAATGACAACTTTAGTCGTCCTGTCCATTGTAATTCTATGAAAATCCCATCTTATAATTCTCATTTTATTGCTTAATTGCTTATTTAGCTTTACCATGCTCCGGTAATCATAATTTGGAGCCTTGTTCCGATTGTTAAGTGGATTTTCTGTACTTGCTCCACGCATTAAAAATGTTGATGCAAATGTTTTTAATCCTTGCCTTTTCATATTCTCTCTTCTTTTGATCTGTTTGCATTAATTTCATTGGTGGTACACTTGTCCCCTTCTTTTCTGTTTTGTCGTGTTTTGAAATGTCTACCGATTCTTGTGAACTTTTTAGGGAAGTGGCCACACTTTCGCGACTGCAACATCAGCATGTTGTCCGTTACTATCAGGTGGAGCTTTCTTTTCCGCTAATTCTGTGTTATAAAGGTAGTAAAATTCCAATCATGTTTCAACTGGCTATATGCAAAGGTATTTCATGATTACTTATAGGCTTGCAATATACGCTTCACATTATTTCTTAGTTATACCAATTTGATATTGACCCAAAACGTTGAGATAATTTAATATACTGCTTTTGTTTTGTTTGTAAAAGAAGATTCAATAGTAAAAAATTCAGTCATATTCTACTTGAAGGAGAATAAGATTGATATTGAGTTAAAGAAATGTTAGTGCTAATAAATTTTTTAGCCTGTATAGTGGTTGTGATTTTTGTAAAAACCTCCAGGCATGGTTTGAAACAGGAGTTGCTGATTCTTGTGGTGATAGCCTTTGGGGTTCGGGCACTGTAGTTAGCTCCTCTCTGAGTCATAAAGTTGTAAACTCAGCTGATGTTGAGAAAGAGAATAAACTTGAGTCAACATATCTGTATATTCAAATGGAATATTGTCCCAGGTAATGTGTACTTCTCAACTTTGTTTTGCCAATAGTTTTTGCTGAAAAACTTTAATTCGTCTGTATTCTAGTCATTTGCCTCCTTTATTGGCATAAACTTTCTTAAATTTCTGTATAAAAAAGATGAGAAGGAAAAACATATATTTTTTTAATACTTGCTCATTTTGATGTTGGTAACTCTTTGTTTTGCTTGTGAATGTAGAATGATTTTTCTATACACAAAAATCCCTTGAATTTGGTTTTGAAATTATTAGATTTGATGGATCTTTTTCTCCAATGTGGATATAAAACATTTTTTCTTCCTTGTGTTGGTTGCTCCTGTGCTTTTAGCTTTCATGATCTTGTGCTCCATTTCTGTAGGCTCAATTGATCCTTTACTTCCTTATTATCCGCAAATAAATATGAAGGATATAGAGATTTCTGATCTATAAAATTGCTGTATATTCTGGCTAATCCTTTTCTTTTTATGGTTTGAAGGACTCTCCGCCAGGTTTTTGAATCATATAACCATTTTGATGAAGAATTAGCATGGCACTGGTTTCGCCAAATTGTTGAAGGCTTGGCACATATACATGGACAAGGCATCATCCATCGGGATTTAACCCCTAACAATATCTTTTTTGATGCTCGCAATGACGTCAAAATTGGAGATTTTGGTCTTGGTATGATTCAGATCTTCTAATCCAATTATTCTTGCTTTTTCATGACTGTTTGAAAGGTATCGCCTAAAGACAAAAGAAAGGAAAAAAGTCTTTTTGATTGTGTGATGTGTCAATGGATGAAATGAGTTTGAGGAAAGTTAGTTTCTATATTTATACTATGAGACGCAGTCTAAATTTACTAAGGACTAGGTTTTGTAAGATTCCAACCTCAACAGGTGAAATGCACTCTTTATCTTCCTCAAAACGAGTTTGATGCTAATGCTTTGTTTTCTTGGGTGGGTGTTGGAAGGTTTAAGGTTTTTACTTCTGCTGCGGAGTACAGCTTTAAAAACTTGTGAACCCCATATCCTGGGTTGAAAAATTGTTTTATAAACCTGACTGATCATTGCAAAATTGCTTCCCAGAAAAGTTCCTGCATATTCTTTTTTTTTTCATCTCCATTTGTCGAGTTGCTTGAAAATATTCTGGAAGTTAATATTGTTGGTACTTCTGCTTAGTTGTTTGATGAGGTTGAATCTCTTAGATTGTTAGAGTCGCAAAGTGTCTTCTTATTTTGCCACTAATGGCAGTAATGCCTTCTTGGTATTTTAACCCTTGTGGATAAGAGCAGTGGAAAACAAAAAATCCAAGCTGAAAAATGGTGAAGTGAGATAACATGGTAGTGTCACATGATGATGATAAGCTTTTACATGATATGGTTTTGGATTTCATGAGGAGACTTTGGGAATCCTTTACTAATAGTATGCAATTTGCCTCCCACATTATCCAAGATAAAGGTTGACATTCTCATCTCATAATTTTCTTGTTTCAGCTAAGTTCTTGAAGTTGGAACAACTAGACCATGATTCCACTTTGCCTTTAGATAGTACTGGGTTTTCAGTTGATGGTACTGGTCAAGTTGGAACATACTTCTATACAGCTCCTGAAATTGAGCAAGGTTGGCCAAAAATAAATGAAAAGGTCAAAGCATCTACGAATTTTTCCTGTACCAAAGTTTTCTTTAGCTCCAGTGTTGATGTTCTATATCTTATTGTCATCTAAATCTAAACCTTCTTTAGCCCATTTTGTATTTCAGGTAGACATGTATAGCTTAGGAGTTGTTTTTTTCGAGTTATGGCACCCTTTTGGAACAGCCATGGAGAGACAAGTTATATTATCTGACTTAAAACATAAAGGAGAGCTTCCTTCATCATGGGTTGATCAATTTCGCGATCAAGAAACTTTGATGAGGAAGTTAATGTCCCCAAATCCATCTGAACGTCCGTCTGCTGTAGATCTCCTGAAGAGTGCATTTCCTCCCAGCATGGAGTCTGAGTTGCTAGATAGTGAGTTTTTCTTTTGGGATTCATATTTTTGTAGAGAATCTATACTTTCCATTTTTATATTATTGTGAAGATGCTTAATTTAATTTGATTGATTTTTTTTTCCTGATCATATTTTCAGATATTCTTAGAACAATGCACACTAGTGAGAATAATAGTGTGTATGATAAAGTTGTAAGTGCTATTTTTGATGAAGAGGTCCTAGACAAAAGCATCCCTTACCAAGACATGGGTATTTTCTGGAGAGGTAGAAACGATACTTCTGCCATTCAGTATTTGGACTCCAACACTAAGCTTCGTGATTATGTTGTTGAGTTCACCAGGGAAGTATTCAGATTACATTGTGCCAAGCATCTCGAATTCTCATCCATGCGCTTGTTAGATGATTGCCCAGATTTTAGTAGGTCTGGCTTCTTATCCAAACTTTCAGTTTCCTTTTCCTTTCTTTTCTTGCCAAATGTTGTAGTTCCCTAACATTTTTATTTTTTTTATAAAGGAACACGATCAAACTTTTGACCTCTGGGGGAGATTTGATGGAGCTTTGTCATGAGCTACGCCTGCCCTTTGTTTGTTGGTTTTGTAAGAACTTGCTATTGGACAGAGAATTCCAATCACAGCGAGTAGTACCTGTACAATTTTCTCTTTCATTTACATCTCCGTTACTTGCTTCCACCTGTTTCTAGTTTTCACTTCATAGAATTGGTATGACTGACAATAGATTGTCATAATTAAAAACGTTATGGTTGTTGGTAGCTTAAGTTAAGATGCTTGAATTTTTTTTCAACATTTTATTGTAACTTAAAGTCTCTTGAAAAAATTTAATAGAAAATGTATGTTTGCTTTGATTGGTTGGTGGAGTTCGGATTGCTGTTATTGTCAATCAACAGTTTTTATAAGTTTTTACAGCCATACTGTTTGTTTGGCTTATTTCTTGAATACGTTTGGTATGGTCTGTACTTATTTTGGCTTGTTATGTTTGATCTCATAGGATCCATTCAATATCTAGCAGCAGACAGTCAAGAATTTCACCTTTTATTGTTCATTTATCAAGGAAGTTTATGTTATTCAATTGATTCTGGATAAGTGTACATCAAATGCATTGAGGTGGAGGAATCCTAATTTGGTTTGGATGGGAAGTCATTATAAAGTCATTCAAACTAGATTCATCTTCTTTTAGCTGTTGTAAATGAAGGCCAAATGTTGCTTGGAGTGATAATATCGATTAAGGATATGTGTGCAACTTGTTACAATTTAAGAGCATATATAAAACTGCCTGTTGTAAATGAAAGCCAAATGTTGTCTTGGAGTGATAATATTGATTAAGTATATGTGTGCAACTTGTTACAATTTAAGAGCATGTATAAAACCGCCACTTAACATCTTGGAAAAAGAAATTCATAATCCATGAGTATGACGGATATGTTGATTTATGTACCAATTAGACATCTCATAGTTGGCAAACTGTTAAGGAGGTGTTATAATGCATAGAATGACTAAACTATTTGAAATATTAAGTGTCATTTGCTTATTACCTCAGATTGTTGATTCACTTTTTTGATTGCTGATTAATTTTGTAAAGCAGCTTGGATTTATCCATCTCGTGCTTCTTTTGTTGTAGGAAAGTTCATTCAAGAGGTATGAAGTGACACACGTTTATAGAAGATCAGTTGGCCATTCGCCCCCAAATCGCTATGCACAGGTTTTAATTCTTGAATGACCTATGCTGTGTCATTTGCTATAAGGATAAAAAAAGGAGAACAAGTGTGAAGTAGCAGTGCTCTTTTTTGTTTATTTTCTTGACTAATTTGGTTAAAATCATCTTTGACATTCTTTCACAGGGTGATTTCGACATTATTAGGGGTGCATCTGCCTTGACAGAGGCAGAAATTACCAAGGTGCTATTTGCTTTTATCTGATTGTCTCAGCTATCAATGAGTTGTAGTTTCATATGGTTGGAAAAGGTTTAATTCATGAGTTTGAATTCAGATTGCATTATGTATAAGATGGATTACTGATTAATATGCAAAGCTTGAAAATTGATCTATTACTCCACAAATAACGACACAAAGTTACTAATGATTATCACGTAAAAAGCCCTTGATTGTCATGGTTTGTGCTTGTGGTCTAAATATCTGTCTGAAAGGACTTTTTTTTGGTTGTTTTTAGGTGACACTGGACATAACAACACATTTCTTCCACCCAGATGAGTGTCATATTCATGTAAATCATGGGAATCTACTCGATGCCATTTGGTCATGGGCAGGAATTGAGCCAATGCAAAGACAGAAAGTTGCTGAGGTATATTGTGAATTCACTTGTAAAAACATAACTAATTTGGGCTGTTTGGTTTAGAGATGCTTTTCCTAAATGAAGGTTCTCTCAATGATGGTCCCTTTGTGTCCTCAATCATCAGAACGAGAGTTGAAATGGGTGGAAATAAGGCGTCAACTTTTGCAGGTTTGTAGGATATTATAACTTTTTCTTGCTGGTAGAAGTGTCTATCATTGATTAATACTGTTTGATTGTTATACAAAGATCAGATTGCTTTCTTTAAATTTCATATTATTTTGTTAGAGATAAAGCAAATACGACAATAAAAATTGCTGGTCATGATTTGATGTGAGAATAGATCTTTTATTCACTCAGTGAGATGTGCCAATCTTGTTGTAGGTCCTGATATTGAAGCAAATTTAGTTTCTGATCCTATTCAATCTTATTCTCTTTCAGGAACTAAATTTAGCAGAAGTTGTTGTGAATAGGTTACGAACTGTTGGTTTGAGGTTCTGTGGACCTGCAGATCAGGCCCTTCCTCGATTAAGGGGAGCCCTCCCAGTTGGTATAGACTTTCAACTGCTTGCTTTATAGTATGCTGTACATCATTTCAGACATCCTTAACTTTGGTATAACTGCAGATAAATATACGAGGAAGGCACTTGATGATTTGTCAAACCTCCTTATCTATTTGAGAGTTTGGATGATAGAAAAACATGTTTACATTGATCCACTTATGCCACCCACCGAGAGTTATCATAGAGATTTGTTTTTTCAGGTATAAATTCCTGTCTCATTTTCATGCATAAGTAGGCAGATAACTCTCACATGACTTTGAACTGACCTTTTATCATTTACATGCATAAGTGGGCAGATAACCCTCAAAACTGACTTTTATAACCCTCACATGACTTTGAAATTGACCTTTTTATTAGTTATAAGTTGATTGTGAAGTGTTAGAATATTATGTGAGCCATTTTGTGGATCTCACCTAACAGCTTAGCTTTTCAAGTTGACTAATTTATTGACATGGTCTCAAAGCTTTATGATAAGTGTCAAGTTCAGACAATGGTAGCCTCATTTTTTGTCGATTTATGATTTGTTCACCTGTTATATAAATAGTTCAACCATTTTTTAATTCTCACCTAACGGCCTTATTTTTTGAAGTATGTTAGCCTGGAAGAATATATGGAAGAGGACTGAGATAGTGAGACTAGTTGAAAAGGCAAGTACGTGGTGCAAGAGAGAATTTTAATACTGAAGAGTGCAGTTGCACAATAACCTTAATAACCAATTCTTGGTTGTTTGTAATAAGGGTTAGTTGTTAGACGTACTTTTAGCAATATGACATGAAGTCATCTGGTGTCACTTAGTATGACTTTATTTTTCCCGTATAAGCTTTTCCGTCAACATTTCAGGCCTTTGGTTAGAGAGCAGTGAGTTCTTGGTGATATTGAGGCTTTAGGAAGGTATTGGTCAAGTATATCAACCATAAAAAGATGGAAGTTAAACTCTACGGAGCAAATGATGGCTGCAACTGACCTTAATACCTTTGGACTTTTGGATATTTGCTATTGGTCTACCCTCTCTCAAAGTTCTAGTTAGAAGAATTCAATGTGCTACAATGAAGTCATTGCTACATCATGACTATTTCTAAATGACAATCCACCTTGGATTATCATTAGGATGGTGCAATAAATTTGATTTTTGACATGATTGTGTTCACGTGGAAGAGTTTGCCTGAGAAGTAAAAGAGGTTCAGAGAGAGTGATACCAAGATTAAGGTGGAGGGGTGAGTTTATGGAAAAGCAACTGGAAGTGATCATGAAAGTTGCCAAGGATACAGGCAGTTGAGCGAGAACACTAGAATAGAGTGGGGAATGGTTTAATTATGGGGAAATGAAGAAGAAAGGAAAGAAAATAGATAACAAAGTAATAGAACCTAAGTGGATTAGGAGTATAAAAGAGAATGTGAAAAGGTAAGAAGCTGATGCTAAATTCATAGCCAAATATCAATCAGGAACAATTTCATAATGATGAAGCTAGAGCCCTTCTATTTATAATAGTTTAGGGGCTAACTAGAAAAGAAAACAGAAACAGAGACTTATAAGTCAAATAAGATTATAGTTCCTTATTAAAGAATTATAACTTAGATCTACATTGAAGCCATGTTTGACAGAACCACATTAGATTGCATTGCAATGGGTAACATGCTTTTCTTTTTCCCTATTTTCGTATAATTCCATTTAGAATGCATTAATGAATTTTATAGCACTTGCATTTAAATTGTTTTTCTTTGCCATTATCATAAACACACTTCGTTTGTATATTTTAGTCCCCACGTTCCTGACATCTAAGTGATTAACTTGTCCTTTTCATGCCTAGTTATATTTGATGGAGCATAATTCTCAATCACTTGGCGAAGGAACTTTGCTTGCTGTTGGTGGCCGCTATGATTACTTGATAAACCAGATGTTGGATCCTGTATGTAGTGCAATAGATCTCGTTTCCCGTTTTCTTAGTTTTCTCTTCTTTAGTCTAAATGCATTATCATGTGTATGTAACTTTGATGATGTTAAGCTATCTGAGGAAATGCTACTGCAATGCAGATGATGCCCAAGGGAGTTTTAAGTCTTTAACCGTTTACTCATGCTAACATATCAAATAAACTTTTGTCATAAAAGCACTTAGATTGCAGCTCTTTTGCTTGCATGTTTATTCAAGTTATTGTTGTGGTTATACATTTATTGGATATGTAGTGTTGATAAGTGTGATTTGTCAAATTTGTCTTATCATTAACCATTCTTGATCCTTGTCCAGAGGCTAAATCCTCCAGGTGCTGTTGGCACAAGCATTGCACTAGAGACAATTGTTGACCGAAAAATGAAAGAGCTAATTGGTCGACAAAAGAAAGGGCTAACAAATCTTCATTCTCCTGTAGATTTGAAGTTTACTGGGTACCAGTTCGTTTTGACCTCACCAGTGTTCATCAATTTCGTCTTACATTCTTAGCTGCTGCAGTCTTAAAAGTACATTTTATCTTTGTGTTTTTCATGCAGAAATGAAGCAACTACCGATGTTCTTGTTTGTTCTAAGGGAGTAGGAGGAGGATTATTGCTTGAGCGCATGGGTCTTGTTGCTGAACTATGGAAGGCTAATATCAAGGTTGGAGGTGAATTTTGTGGTTTGTTTGTTTAAGCTTTGGCTGCTTTTTGCTTACTTGTTGTATACTACTACCAGGCTGAGTTTGTCCCTATACCTGATCCAAGCTTCGCAGAGGAGTATAAATATGCAGAAGAGCATGGTGTAAGATATCTTGTTATAATAACGGATGCCGGTATGTTGCAAACGGATTTTGTCCAGGTAAATAGTGATCATGTTTGCAGCTAAGTTTTGAAATATCAAAGAAAGCTTTAGAATAGAAAATTCTCCAACTTGCAAATTACAGTTAGTTTAGTTTAACATGCTTTAACATGTATTGACGAAATCCACCATTAAATGGCTTCAGTTTAAGTTTACAATTTAAAACTCATTCAATCAGCATATTGATGATTGGTATGCTTTTTGTTCTGCTCTAAGATTATTGTGCCATTACATCTCTCGGTTACCCTTATTTTGGTCATTGTTCTTTAAACGTATTACTCTCTTTCGGTTTTGTTTATTAAATTTCTTCTATATGCATATGCAACTCATTGGATTAAATAATACTGTTAAGTGTGATATCTCAAGTGGATTAGAAAAAAAGGCCTCCTGTTGGTTTACCCTTAATTGTGTTTCCAGAACTGTTTTGCACGAAGTATTGCTAGCAAACACAAACTTACCAAGAATCGGTAACTGCTTGTTAATCCAAAGCCTTGATATTCTTTCATCCACATTCAGCAATGTGGTTGAGATACGCAGCTACCCTTAACATAAGAGAACATTTATCGACTATAACCTATTTAAGTTCCAAGTTTGATTGGACGTTTATTAAAATATGATCTTACACATTATTATGCCAGGTTCGTCCTCTTGGCTCCAAGAAGGAGAAGGATGTTGAGAGACAAAATCTTGTCAGGTTTCTGTTGGATGCACTGGCACCACCATTGAAGTCAAATAAACCAAGTTGGCAATTGGGATTATGATCCTCAAGCCATTGATCTAAGTTGGTAAGGTGGATTTTGGGTGGTCCATTGCAACTTGAGAAGAAGAGAGGATGACTTGTGACTAGCTTTGATGAAAATACTCTTGCAAGCAAAAATCAGACTGACGAAGAAGAGCATCGAGAAAGATGAGAACACTCGGGGACTTTTGCTGCCGGTGCTCAAGGAATAAACTATCCGGAAGCCTGGAAATTTTGCAGATACAGATTTCTTTTTTTTTTTTTTGTAGGATTTTTTACAAATATGTTTTCACCTTTCCAAGCAATGATAGATATATGTATAGGCATGAGCATGATGGATTTGAGAAAAGAAAATTCTATAT
The DNA here is from genome assembly GCA_025531955.1 of Erythroxylum orinocense. NCBI lineage: Eukaryota > Viridiplantae > Streptophyta > Magnoliopsida > Malpighiales > Erythroxylaceae > Erythroxylum > Erythroxylum orinocense. Next base: position 19,407,608 of record JANZLX010000001.1, read on the forward strand.
ACAAGTCATTGTTGGACACATGAATTCTAGTTAATAAAGCCTTTGACATGATTTATTGCCATGAGAATGAGTGGTAAGTTATTTATATGGATTCTTATAGCAACAGTACAATATGCCCAAGCCCTATCAAGTATCAATGCTTAAGTTGGATATCAGTGCCATTGTAGGAGTCTCTATGTTTTGTTTTAATTGATATTTTAATTAAAACCTATTATACAGTGTACCTGCGGTGCCCTTATAGCTCAGCGGTAGAGCGTCAGTCTTGTAAACTGAAGGTCCGTAGTTCGATCCTGCGTGAGGGCATATTGCAGTGTTTTGCCCTGTTCGTTAACATTTTATTCGTAGTAGTATTGCCTATGTTTTGTCATAAAGACGGAAGCAAAAACACAAGTTCCGCATTTGATAACAGCAAAAGAAATAAGCTGTGACAAGAAGCTTCTGAGTAAACATCATCTGAAAAGGAAACGTCATCTGGCTGTTAGAAAATTTTCATATAAAATGTTTTGGTTACAGAACACTAATAATGGTGCTAGCGGCAGCTCAGCACCATCCACTTACTTGCAACCCTCCATACGCTCTTCCTTTACCATCCACATAATTGCATAAATATGGTACGATATGCCTCGTATATTACGTTGTCAGATATCAGGAGATGAGGAATCTGCAAGTGGCTTTAGATCCTTTAAAGTGCAAGACCTTTTCTTTGACTATGATGGGAGCAACGTAGAACTAGTTTTATACCATCTTGAAGGAAACAATCTCAAGTTTTGAGGCTCACTTTTCTAGCAACAAAAAGAGAACTGGGGACTTTTGACGTAGGGATAGTCTTAGGTGTTACATTTAGGGGTTCATGGAGGCTACATAAATGTCAGAATCTAAATTTCGCTATAGTAGCTATTGATTTTGAGAAATGTTTGTGTTGACATCATCCTTTGTAGAGATCACTCATAATAGAGGTGTATAATTTACAAGAGGTGCAAGAATAAGCAAGATAATTTATTGCTCTAAAGGAAGTAAAACACTCCTCAGTGAAGGTTGAACAATCATCTCAAGGAGTAGGGGGAAAAGGAGAAAGAGGGAGTACGTCAAAATAGTTCAGTAAGTGAAAGCCTATAGAAAGGGGCAGATTGAGGATAAAAGAGGCTGCAAGTTTAAGGATGATTCAGTAGCCGCGACCTCCGCCACCACAGATTTCCATGTTTTAGGGGTACCAAACGGGGGCTTCAAAGGCAGAGGGAGAGTCACCAGGGAGGCATCTTTCAAGGGAGGGAGAGCCTTTTTATATTTTAAGCTAGTATTGATACTAAGAA
>JANZLX010000001.1:19579734-19594788 GCA_025531955.1 Erythroxylum orinocense
AAAGGATGCGTTTAACGTGTTCGACCAGAATGGAGATGGATACATCACGGTTGGTGAACTTAGGGCTGTCTTGGCCTCGCTCGGGCTCAAACATGGAAGGACATTGGAGGACTGCAAGACCATGATAATGAACGTAGACGTTGATGGAGATGGGATGGTGAATTATAAGGAGTTCAAGAAAATGTTGAAAGGAGGTGGTTTGAGTGCCTAAGTTGATCAAATAAAGCAATTCTTGCGTATGATGGAGACACCATTGAAGGGTTAGTTTGTAAATGTTGTCCAAGGCCAAGAAACGAAGAGGAAAAGGTAATGAAGAGCTGGCGGCGCTGATTTGCACGGAAGTGGCATGGACATACTACTGGATGTAATGGTTCGAGGCAAAAGCAGCAAGTCAAAATCTCATTGTCTAGCAGTTAAATGTAAGAAAATGCATGAGAGGTTGGAGATGGGGTTTTGGCTGTCTTAACTTTCACCTCTGTTATTTGAATTCTTGTGATCCTTTCTTTATCTAGTTAACAGTTTCCCCATTTTAAGGATTATAGAGTTGGCTTTCAATTTCTCTTCGTTCCTATAAAGTGATTACAAAAAAGGAGTAGCTCTTCTTTTCTCATACTCCATATCATTCGAACGAGTATTTGAGCTTAGATCTCTTAATATTAGACTATTTTGCGATTGATATCTATGCTCTCATTTTTGTGGTTTTCTCCGATTATGTTGAATTGAGTTTTAAGTTCCTTTCGTGAGACCCATCTTTTATTTATAAGAATTGTGGGAGAGTTCTAGATTAACTCTTATCTATTTTATACTACTTCCAACTTCCATAATTTAATACAATGTCCATCTAACTTCTAACTATTAGATAATTCTAGATAGTGAACTCTAGATAATACGTCAAAATGTGAATTATTGTAGATAATGAATTAATACTTAATACTTTTGAGCCTAAAACTTAAGTTTACTTTTCTAACAACCCCTTTGAACATAATTCTTGTGACTCTAAATATGCTTCTTAATCTTTCAAAATCCCTTTGTTTGAGTGGCTTGGTAAGGATATTTGCAATCTGATCTTCAAATCTTGCAAACATCAACTAGACTTCCTTCTTTGTAATGCATTTTCTTGTAAAATGATAGTGTGTATTTATGTGCTTGCTTCTTTCATGAAAGATTGGATTATTTGCTAAAACTAGTGCAAATTTGTTATCAATATAGATTTATGTTGCTTCTTATAGTGTCATGTTGAGCTCGTTCATTAAACTCCTACACAAGTTGTGGCTGCAACATAAATAACTTGTGAAAGCTGAATTTCTAGTAAAGAATAGAAACCTACTATTACTCTTACAATCATCTAAGTTTCTAGCCTAGACACTCTCATTATAGCTTATTAGAATAAACTCTTTAGTGTGAGTATAGAGGATGCATACTAATAGACTTCTCTAAATCCCATATATCAACGAAATTACTAAATTGTTGATGTTGTTGTTGTTATTATTGTTGTATGAGTATAAAGGATCCCATAATCTAAAGTGTCTTTGATAAAGGGTAGGATTCTCTTAGTAGCCTTCAAATGAGTTGTTTTGAAGTTTCCATGAAGTGACTTATAAGTCCAACATCAAAGAGAATATACGGCCTTGTATAAGTGATATACCTGAAACTTCCATCCTAACTCTTGTAGGGTGTTGAATTCACCATTTTTCTTCATCTTTATTGGAAAATTTTGGTCCACATTCCACGAGTGTAGCAATTAGCTTACAATTTTCATATTGAATTTCTTGAGTGTTTCTCTAACGTATCTTTCTTGTGAAAAAAATTATTTCGTCCATTTGTCTTACTTCAATGTCGAGATAGTAGCTCATAAGGCTGTTAGTCATTTCAAATTTTTTAGTAATTGCCTTCTTGAATTCTTCAACTGTCCTTAGATTATTATCAATAAATATTAAATCATTCACATACAAGCACACAATCAATTTATCTCCGTTCTCACTATTAAAGTAGAGAGCATACTCATAAGAGCACTTTGAGAAATTATTTTCTTGAAAATATCAATCTATATAACTATACGAAGCTCTTGGAACTTGTCTTAAACCATAAAGAGCCTTTTTAACTTAAAAACTTTTTCATTTTGTCCCTTTTCGTCACATCCCATTGGTTGCTCATTACATAATTCTTCTTTAAGATATCCATTTAAGAATGTAGATTTCATATCCATTTGGTAGATATTTCATATATTTTATGCTACTAAAGAAATGATAAGTCTTATAGTTTTCAAGCAAGCAATAGGAGCAAGCACCTATTCACCGTTAATACTAACCATATGACTATAGCTTTTAGCTATCAATCTTGTCTTATATCTCTCAACTTCTCCTTTGGCATTTATTTTTAATTTGTAAACCCATTTTACACTAATCACCTTGTGACCCTTAGGAATTGTTGTCAACTTCCATATGTTATTCTTCTTTATTGTCTTAATTTTCATGTTCATAACTTCTAACCATCTTTTGTCTTCTATTACTACTTGGAAGCTTATAGGCTCATAATCAACAAATAGAAAAAGAAAATATTTAGTGACCTCATAAATTTCTTCCATAGTTTTATAGCCTTGGACTTCATCATTAGTACTCAAACTTAATGAAGGATCTTGAACTTATGATAAAGTAAGAGCTTATGGTGATGAAGTAAGAGTTAATGGTGGACTAGTTATTTTTTCGGGTAGTTGAATATCTTATGATTCTTCTCTAAAGATAGCAAAGAAATTATCATCTTTATTTTCTTTAATACTTCAATCCCATGAAGTTTTAGGGATGTCAATTAGGTCCAGGCCCAGCCAGGCCAGGGTTGACCGGGTCACTGGCCGAGCTCATTTTTTAAATTAAAAAAAATAAATTAGGCCTACCTAGTCAGCCCACCCTAGGCCAATCCTGAGCCCGGCCTGGCCCATTGTCATCCCTATAAAGCTTCCTCATAAAACTCAACATCTACTCACAATGATCTTTCTATTAATTGGATTATAAAGCTTGTAACTTTTAGACATCTTGTTATAGCCGATGAAGTCTAGCTTTTGACTTTTGTCATCAATTTTTATATGCTCTTCGTCCAGAATTTGAACATAAGTTATGCTTCCAGATATTTGCAAGTGCTTAACACTTGGTTTTCTTTCATTCCATGCTTTTATTAGAGTAATTTCGAAAGGACTTTTGGAGAGACTCTTATTGGATATATATTTGGCACATCTTACATCTTCAACCCAAAACTCCTTTAGTACCTTCTTACTTTTCAATATGTTTTATGCTATGTCAAAACTTGTTTTGTTTTTTCTTTCAGTTACATCATTTTATTGCATAGAACTTAGTATGGTTAAACGACAACATATCTCTTTATCTTTGTAGTAGTTGTTGAATTACTTAGATGTTGACTCTTCTTCCCTATCAAAACTCATAACTTTAATTTTGTGATCACTCCCCTTTTTCATGACAACCTTGAACTTCTTGAATATGGTGAATGTCTTTGAGTTTTCTTTAAGAAAATACACCCAATTTTTATGGTAAAAATCATCAATGAATAGTAAAAAGTACTTTTTTTTTGCCATAAGAATTTGGATTTATTAGTCTACAAATAGTTGTGTGAAAGAGCTCTAATAACTTCTTTGCTCTTGATGAAACTTCTTTAAGAAAACTTTATCTACTTTGCTTTCCAAGGAGACAACCTTCACATAATTGCTTAGGATGATCGATGAAAGGCAAACCTTTTACAATATCCTTTTCTAGAGAAAATTTAAGTTATTAAAGTTTATATGACCAAACCTCAAGTTCCAAAGCCAGTAGTCCTCCTTTACACATGCTTGTAGGAATTTATCAACATCATTTTAAATATTTAAAGAGAATAATCTATTTATTGTCATTAACACTTTGGTTATCAAATTTTTGCTCTTATCCATTATCTTGTAATGTTTATTTTTAAATTTGATCTCATAATTTTTTTTCTAACAATTGCCCTAAATTTAAGATATTATTTTGTAAATCAGGCACATAGTAAACATCATAAATAAAGTTATGCCTACTGTCATTTAGGCATATAAGAATATTACATCTTCCTTTTATTGGAACTCTGGAAGCATTTTTTAACATCACAATATATTATATTCTTTTGTTAAACAAAAAGAACATGTCTCTACTTCCAGTTATATGGTTGCTGGCTCTTATGTCAAGATACCATGTGTTATCTCCTCCTTTTTCCTTTGTGCATTATGCCATTGCTAAGGTGAGCTCCTCTTCTTATTTATGAATTTTTACGAATTTTACCTTCTCATTCATATTTTGGCTTTTATTCCAAGACATGTAGTGCCCATACTTTTGACAATTGTAGCATTGAACTTGATTATTGATGTGCTTTCTTGACTGATTGTCACATCTATGTCCCCTAATTAAAGGAAAACTTTGACTTCCTTTTTCTTCTTCATTAAGTTGATAGTTTCATCCTCTTTTATCACATTCATGGCCTCGGCCTCTATGACATCCATGACCTTTTTTATTTTTACCTCCATTGTCTGTAGTAAACTTAATTTGAAGAAATTGTTACTTCTTGATTCTTTTTGTTCCTTAACCTTTTTTATGAGCTTATAGTGTCCCTATAAGTTCATCAATATCCATGGAGTCTATATGTTTTTTATTCTTCAAATGCAATAGCAATATAATCAAAGTTTGAAATTAAAGATCGAAGAATTTTCTCGATTACTCACGCTTTGGTCAAGGTTTCTCTATTTCTTTTCATTTTATTAACAACAACCAACATTTGAGTACAATAATCTAAAATGGTTTAGGAATCTTTCATATTAAGACACTACAACAAATCTGTGGTTTACAGACGAAAAATACCGACAGTAAATAGAAGAATTTCGTCAATAATAATAATTATCGATGGAATTAAACGACAGACAAAGGCGTCGTTAATACGGCCGTAGGTAATTTTAACGACGAATTTTTTATGTGTCCTTCCGTCGATAAAATATATCGATGGACAGATGTAACCGTTAGTAAAATGTACCGACGGTTGGTTTTCTATCGGTAAACTATTGTTAAGGTAATCACAAAGGTTTCAATATTACTGACGGAAGAGGAAGAACGGTTGGTAAAATATCGATCAATTTCCCAACAGTATAAGGTATTCCATTGACAAATATAGTGCTTTTTGCAATGGTCTTATATATTCCGTCGGTAATTGAAAATAAGAACTTTTTTTAAAAAATCCCAACATTAAATTTTATTTCATGATTTTATGATAAATGCATAATTTCAACAGTTATGGATTATCTATACATAATAAATTAATTTTTTTATATATATTTGATTTGTTTAAACATAAAGTTGATTGATGATATAAAGTTAAAATTTTCTTAATTGATAATAAAAACATTACAGTGAACATAATAAGTCTTTGTAATTGAAAGAAAATGACTATAACAATCCTAATGTCCTGGTGATCATGGGTGCTCTGAGGTACTACCCCTCCCCTTCATCTGCTCCATCTTCTGTCTCAGCTAAGCCATTTGCTCCTTCAATGTTTACACTATGGTCCGAAGCTTAGCGACTTCATTGGTTTGCGCTGGTCTAGTAGACGCTGCTGTATTAGACATGGAGGATTGCGAATAACATGTGTTTGCAAATGAACCTAGCTCATATATCCGTCCACGACAGTCCCTACCACCCACATCATCAAGATACGTCTGAGTCTCATCAATAGGTTATTCCTCCTGAGACTGTCGCTAAATGGTTTGTTGTATTTGGTCTTATTAAGAAGCAATGTTTACATTAGTAAGGGATTATTATTAAGAAATAATAATAATGCATTAATTTCACATACATTCAGTTCTCTACATTGGTTGTTAACAAATGACACACCGTAATGCTTCTTCGTGTGAGTGTGCAAAAACAACTGAGTAGGTGTAGGCCTTATACCCATAGACTTTTCCTGCATATTTAACCTAAATTGTTAGATGTGAACTACATTCTATAAAAATTTCGATAGAGTTTCCTCTATTTTTTTTATTTTCCCCCTGTTAAACAAACAAAATCACTCAACACAGCCATATATGACACCAAACATTTATACCATTATCATTATCTATAATACAACAAAGTAAAACATTTACAATATAAGTGTCAAGTTTAGATACTTACAAGTCTTTGTGCATGCTCGTGGTAGGTTATTGATCCTCACGTATGTACGGGAAGACTCTTTCCTCCCGGGCCTCTACGTTTGTTGGTGGAGTACGTCCTGAGATGGACATTGCCTCAGGGTTTCTCCAATACTCCTGCCAACGACTTCATATTTGCTTCGAAATATAAGGCAGTCTTACACCAACCTTATGTATCACACCAATAAAGTCTCGATAACATGTATGAGCTTGCCTCTCCCATACTCTATGTATGATGACATCAATACCAGAATCCCAGAAAAATTCTTTCTGAAATAAGAAGAAAAAAATTAAACTATTATAGTGTAATAATATTTATCTAATTAGTGTATATAAATCAATATAAAAAGAAAATAAATCTTTATTATACCTCAAACTCCTGAAAGTAAAATCCCTTTATAGCCTGAGAGATATTCTTTCACACATAACTCTCAGGATCGATCCTTTCCTTAAATTTCGAAGTTATATTTTTGGAACACAGTTCAAATGGAACTAACCTAATATAAGAAGTAATTTTATACAATGAAAAAATGATAAACCTATAACTTAATTAAAAACAACTAGTGATTAAAGTGATTTCTCCTACAGATTATTGACAATTATTATGTACTTTCTTCCATCAGGTCCCTCAACTCCAAGCTGGCAAACGTCTCCTTCATCTGATAAAGCGGTATTGGATGATATATGAGTTAGGGATGAGGATGGTGTAGCATGAAGAGCAGTTGGTGATGCCTCATTTGCATCTGTAGGCCCTAGAGGGGGAGGAGGTGAGGCAGTGCGAGCTGTAGACTGTGACGATCCACCTTCACAGTAAGTACCTCCGAACATGCCTCTAAACCTGGGTCGCATTACCTCACGTTGTCTCTTTGGTCTCATTTTTTTTTGAAATTCATTGTTTATCAAATTTTCTACAAATATAAGAATTTGAATTCAATATTTTACACAATATATGGAAAAGGAAATAAGGCAATTTGTTGAATATCATATTCAAGTACAAATGATGAAAATGAAGGTTAACAATTATTAAAGTCGTAGAACAAGAACAATAACAGCCCACATTCAATAGGATGCAGGTTGGCCTCTAACTAGTAGGGAGGTTGTTTGACAAATTCTTATAGATGCAACAATAAATCAACTTTAAAGCTGAGTCTAGTGTATTGCATCGATAAATCACAATGATATAATTATTTTGTTTGATTCCATGTGACATGAGAGTCGGTAAAGTAAATGAGTTCTCGATGTCTGGATTCCTAAGAAGGGTCCTGACATGTTCAAACGTACCAATTGAAACAGTGATACTTCTTCCCTCAGGTGTAGGCTTTTGAATATCTTCTTGCAACAACATTTCTGCTATAGCTAAACTTGTAGAGGATACAATGAATGAGTCGACACTTTTAGTATGGAAGACTAACTCTCCAGATGAACTACTAGCGGGAACAGATTTACCTAAAACACAATCAATATAGAACTTTCATAATGTCATATTAGAAAATTGTTAAACGAACCAAAACTGTATATTAATGCATACGTGAATGTCCAGACGAGGTTTGTGGAATTGAAGAACTTTTCAAAAGAACTGATCTCCCTAATCCTTTATAAACCGTTATGACATCGCTCTCGCCTCCTTCAGCATGCATGTCATCTTTGAGTTTCAAGGAAGCTTAAAACAATATGTAGTATAGACCATCAAATATGAATATATATAATAACTTCATCCAAGGAGATGAGATGTACATACTAAGAAAAGAGATGTTGTGCAGATCATACTAAACACCTTGAAGTAGAGGATCGGCCATGGAAGGCAAACGATCCTTAGCGTATGAAGTGGTGATTTTTCCTGCATTATTTATTCCTTAGGTTGGGACAATTTTTTCACATTCCTCCTAACGGAAGCAATTACTACCATTCGGAACCAGTCGCCGTGTCGACATTCCTTGAATAAGATTTTGAATGAAATACTTTACATTCAAAACTGAAAGGGGAATAATTTATTTATTGATATATATATTCAATTACAAACACAAATTAATCGCTATCATAACTTAATTGTAAATTACAATCATCTTCTTCTTCGGAAGAATAAAAATCAAACTCTGGCTCCTCTTCAGATCTTTGACCCTCGTCATCCTCTTCAGATCTCTGACCCTCATCATCCTCTTCAGATCTCTGACCCTCATCATCCTCTTCAGATCTCTGACCCTCATCATCCTCTCTAGATGAAATTTCAACATATTCGTTAGATGGATCGTTTAAATGTTCATTATCGTCATATGTGACAGATGCATTTATAAAAGTGATATCTTCCTGAAACGCTTCACTTTCAATTCTATGCTCTCTTTTTCCATGTGATTCAAAAACACCTCTAGGTTTAACTTTGCAAACCGCCAACCAATTTGTCTTATCTCGTCGTAAGCTTGGAAAAAGGACATAACACACTTGTTTTGTTTGCATTGTCAATACGAAAGGTTCAAATTGTCTCAATCTTCTTTGGGAGTTGATTTCAACTAGATCGTATCGCCTATGCACTTTTGTTCCAACATTTGGAGTCGGGTCATACCAGTCACATTTAAATATCACACATCACTTAATTGGCAAAGCAGTGTACTCAAATTCAAGTATTTCAATAATTTTACCATAGTAATCCATCAATTCTCCCTGTATGGAAACTCCACTATTTATTATTGCCATGCTACGTCCATGATATTCTGTATAGGATTTGTATCCATTAACAAAATACACCGTATACAATTTAACAGTTTGCAGAGGTCCCTTTGCAAGATCACAAATGAACTTGTTCTCTATTGGATTTTCTAAGGCCTACATAAAAGAAATTATCATATCAAAGAGTATAATGTCATGAAAACACTTAAATATGGTATTGAACTATAATAATATATGTAAGTGAAAACTTACATATCTCTCGAACCATCGAGGAAAGTGTCTTCCAACTTTTTTATTTATATCATCCTGTGTGTTGTCCAACATTATCTCGCGTAATAATGCCTCGTATAATCTAGATACATTATTGTGTATTTCAACAATGATCAACACAGAATTTTAAAAGAACAAATAATCATGTTCAACTTACTACACGAAAGGTAGAACCTCTTGATAGTTCAATAAAATGTAACCATTTGTAGCCTCAATTTCTTCCTCTATTAACATTCTTCTCGTTGCACATCCATATGTTCATCTAAGATATGTGAAAATAGACAAGTTACCATCAGTATCACTCGTTCCTCCCCTATCTTCATTACGAGGAACTTTTTTTTCTCTTGTGTGAACATGCGGCTCAAAATAATGTCCACAAAATGTACTAGCTTCCTCCACTAAATAAGCATTACGTATCGAACCTTCAACTCTGGCCTTGTTTTTGACATTTTTTTAAGTGATGCAGATACCTATATTAGAGAAAATGGTTATTGCAAATTTGTAGTTAAAACATGGTAATATGGTTATTGCAATAATTTTTGTCGAGTTACCTCTCAAATGGATACATCTATCGATATTCAACTGGACCGACTAGTTTTGCCTCGTGTGCTAAATGCACAGGTAGATGCTCCATACAGTTAAAGAAGCTTGGAGGAAAACTCCCTTCTAACTTGCACAAAATTACTGGAATTTCCTTTTTTAGTTTTTCCATTTCAGCCAACTTCATTTCAGATGATGTTAAGCTTTTGAAAAATAAACTTAATTATGTTATTACTTCCCAAACCTTATCCTGTAGCAACTCCCGAATGCAATTGGAATTAGCCTTTGCATAAACACATGACAATCATGACTTTTCATCTAAAATAATTTGTACTTCCTCAGGTCCACACACCTAGTCAAGTTTGAAACAAAACTGTTAGGAAACTTTAGACTTTTCAACCATTCACACAAAAGCTCTTTTTGTTTTTTTATCCAAAGTGTAACATGCTTTCGGATATTTACCGGTGCGAAGATCTTTATGTAACTCATTCTTTCTACAAAAAAGTTGCAAATCAGCTCGTGATTTTGCATGATCTTTTGTCCTCCCTTCAATGTTCATAATGGTATTGAACAAATTGTCAAAAATATTTTTCTCAATATGCATCGCATCTAGATTACGATGTATCAAATTAGTTTTCCAATATGGAAATTCCTAAAAGATGCTTCGTTTTCTCCAATCAAAGTTTTGACTAATGCTTGTATTTACTTCATCGGCTTCAAATTCTGTTACTTTCAACAAGCTTTATTCCTCAATATCTTGCAAAATCTCTTCACCAACTTTGAAAGGAGAAGGAGGTGTCTTTACCATTCTATTCTTAATGAACTTATGTTTATTGCGTCTAAATGGATGATTTGGAGGAAGAAATTTCCTGTGATTATCAAACGAACATATTTTGCTGCCCTTGTTAGGCAGATAAAACGCATCAGAATCATTGCCACAATAAAGTCAAGCTAATTTTTCAACTGTGCTCCATCCAGATAACATGGCAAATGCCAGAAAATCACTAATGGTCCACGTCAAAGTTGCTCTCAACACAAAATTCTATTTCAACAAGACATCATATGTTTGAACACCATATTCCCAAAGATGTTGCAATTAAGATATCAATGGTTATAAGAAAACATCAATTTTATGCTTCGGATTTGTAGACCCTGGCACAATCACTGTCAAGAACATATATGCCTCTTTCATACACATCCAAGGAGGCAAATTATAAGGAGTAATTATGATTGGCCATGATGAATATTACTGGCCGGATCAACCAAAAGATTGGAATCCATCCGTCGACAATCCCATCCTAACATTTCGGCATTTAACCGCAAACTCAAGATGGGTGTCATTAAGATGTTTCCATGCCAGTGTATCTGATGGATGACTCATTACTCCATCTTCATGTTCATGTTCAGCATGCCATCTCATGTGAGATACAGTCACATCTGAAGCATATAGTCTTTGAAGTTTCGGAGTTAGCGGGAAATAATACATCCTTTTCCATGGTACTAATTTCTGTTTCATTGAACACTTTCTAGACTTAAACCTAGATTGATCACAAAATTTGTACTCTTGTAATTCCACATCATCTCCCCAATACAATATACATCCTAATTTGTAACAATCAATCTTTTCAATAGGCAAACCAAGACCCCTAATAAATTTCTTTATACTGTAAAAACTATCAACCATTGTATGATCAGGAGGTAATGATTCATTATACCATTCAAGAATTTTATCAAAAATACGGTCCAAAATATGCCCTTCAGATTTTATGTTCAATATTCTAGCAATTGAAGACAATTAGGTCATTGTCTTACAATTTGGCCACAATTTTTAGTCAGCTGATTGTAGTAAGCCAAGAAAACTATTTTGCTTGTGGGTTAGGTTCTTCTTCAAGATTTTCCCTATTTTCCTTAAAGGTATAACTGGCCTCATCATAAACCATTTGCATGTACAGATTTTCAGTTCCGTCCACATAATTTGTTCCAAATCTAATCTCCCTTTCATACTCATTTAAGTTGACAGATGATTATGCTTCATTACCCTTTGAGGTGCTAGAAATCAACAGTTTCCCATGTCGTGCCCACTCAAAATAATTGGGGACAAACCCTTTTCTCAGTAAATGCCCATTAACTTCATCAATATTAAGGAAACATTTGTGTTTGCACTTTTTACATGGACATTTGATCTTTGGCCCATCCATATATGTAGGTTGAGAACATGCATAATGAATAAAAGCTTTAACTCCCTCAACAAATTCAGGATTAATGAAACCATTGGGAGTTAATCGTCTATGCATCCAAGATCTATCTCGGAAACTCATTTCTGAAAAACTGTTAATCTAAAACAGTGAATCCATAGTTAGTGTCATTCATGTTAGCCAAAGATTACAAAACATCTAAGATAAGACTTGTGAATCAACATAACAAGTTTTTGTTCTAACTCTTAGGCTCCTGGTATTTTTCACTGACAAGCCTCACGGGAGCTCCATCGCAGGTTAAAGGTTAAGGTTTATGGGTTCACATCTAAAATATATGTTTGTAATCATATATGTTAGAAGAGAATTATTGTTAAAAGTTTGATATTTAATGGATATTAAATATGATAAAGCTTTTTAACCTAAGGAATTTGTGGCTACTGTACAATGCAGCCTAGAAGAATGTGCTAGTTTTTTTAACACTGTTTCAAGCATTCAAAAAACTTGAAGATTAAACTATAACAAGACCAGTAGTTTGATATAATATTGATCTCTTAATTTATACTTTTATTTGATTTTTAAAATTTGACATTTTATCAATTTCATTTAACGTTTCATTCAAAGAACTATGTTTAGCCCCCGCTCATGAAATGACTTTAATGACCCCAAAGCTCGACGTACCTTATGAATTCTCAGTCTCAAAGTATCAAGCGAGTCATTTGTAACATTAGAAGGAGCAGTGATGTACGATAAGAGAGAGAGTCTCATTGGGTTGCACACTCTTCGACTCTTTATATCTAAGGCAATGGAATTCTCAATAAGGAATGCAATTAGTATCTCAATCATAGAGTGTTCATTAAGGCCTTTTATCAAAACCTTAATTAAAATGATAGTTTTAAATAAACTAGGTAGACAAAGAAATCTATAACAATAAGTAGTAAAGTGTCTAATGAATGAACAAATGAAGGTAAGTTTGGCAAAATAGTTTGGTCCACTTCAATCTAACTTAATGCCTATTTAGTTGAGCTTTTAGAGGATGAATACGCATTTTTTTTCACAACAAAAGTTATTTTTTTAGAAAAATGAATGTTTGACTGTAAAATAAAAAAAACACTTTTTTAGTAGATATACCTTTTTTTGCAGCCAGAACACAGCTTTTTGAGAAGCTCAAATTTGGAGCTTCTAAAAAAAGTACTTTTTCAAGTAGATTTTTCAGATCAATTAATGAGCCTATTTTAGTCCCTTTTTTCGTTATGTTTTACACATAATTTTCACAAATACCTATAAACTTATCTTCACGTTTATTTTGAGATTTATATAATATTAATTGGCTTTTTTATATATTTTAATATTTATTTTTTATATTAGTTTTACTATGTTATAATCCATATAAAAGATTTAGTTAGATATATTTTTATTTATGTTTCATATGGTTTAAAATTATATAATAATTAATATATTGTGCTTTGCATATTGTTTAATATACTTTAAATAATAGCTATATGTATAAATAATTTTTATTACAAAATAAAATATAGTTAAAATTAATAAAAGTACCTTTTATTTTTATGTTGCCAAACAGTCTACTGTATGAAACTCTTTCAAAAAAAGCTATTTTTTTTAATTTAAAGCCAAACAGTCAACAAGCTTCTTAGAAAAACTCTTTTGATAAAAGTTCTACTGATATAAGCTCATCCAAATAGGCATTTAGTCTAGATGAAGTTAATGGAATTAGACTAAATTGATTGGATATTAACTCAAACTTAGGCTTAATCTTTATAGTCTCACCAGACCTTAAGCCCAACTATATTTTAAAAAAAACAAACTCTAATTTTAAGTTTTTACTTTTCTCTATTTTCTATAGCATATGACATTTTGTAGTTCTTCTTTGATCTCTTCAATCTTCTTGTCCATTTCTTGGATCTTTAATTGCAAGCTCACATCATTCTTCTTTTTCTCATCAGAAACTTTGACTATCATCCCTCTCTTTTCTTACTTGAGCAAAAGCTTCGTTATTATAGCAAACTTTAAAATTCCAATTATTTATTCTTATCTTTTTTTATTATCTTTGATGGATTCTTACATTGCAAACTCAATATTCATTACTTATCAATGATATCTTTCTTTCATCTATGTTTGTTTTTTGTTTTTTGTTTTTTTTTTCTATCACAATTCCTCTTCCCACTTTCATCATCTTTCTTCTCTTCTTTGTTTTTTTTCCACAACTAGTGTTATGTTATCTAGTGACCATTTACTGGTGTCAATTTTATTTAAGTTATATGTTTTATTGGCTAATAGTTTTTGTAAGAAGCGTGTGTCCAAATTAATCTACCAGACTCCCTGGTTCCTGTCAAAGTTGAGTCAGTTCAAGTAGGAGCTAAGTGGGTTTGTGGTCAAATTGCATCCCAAGAGGATCGGTATAGACCAAGTTATTTCCATTCTTAACTAAAGGATTATGCTTTTGTGTAAGAAAAAGTTTACTTCATGCATCTACATAGATGCAAAAGGAAGTAATAACATATACATTTAGTAGATGATGAGGAAGAGGGTGAAGATGGTGCTGAAAGAATAGAAGTAGAGGAGGAGTAACAACTTACTATTTCAATATAAGCTATAACAGAACCATAATTATTTCATCCTTGTAGATGCAAGTAGTGAGAATTTTTAAGAGAAAATTATATATATATCAATCTACTGGTTTGATTGATAGAGGAACTATATATCAATCTATTTATAAAAGCATAACTAATAAGAAAAAAGGTTTGGTTGAGGAGATTAAACCAGTAGATATTATGGTCGGTAGGCATAAAAATCATATGTAATAAGATATATAAAAACTTCACCCAATTAATAAATAAGCACTCTTTCAGCATTGGTGATTAATTGTAGCGCCCCCTCACCGTAGGGTACACGACGGGGAAACCCGAAGGTCGCTCCGGCGAGTATCCCACGATAAAGGTGCACCACCAGAACCTTTCTATTAATAATCCACATGGCATCGCAATAATTAAAACCACAATATAACACAATATCAGAAACCAATAAACTTATAAAACATAGTAACATTAATCTGATACAGTCATCCAGTAGCAGAATAGACAAGTCTATCAGTCCCCTAAACAAAACCAAAAGGAAACTGATACAAGCATCTATCCTAAGTCATCCTCAAAAATCCAATCCAGCTGACCGACCTGTGAGCCATCG
>JANZLX010000001.1:19613111-19626588 GCA_025531955.1 Erythroxylum orinocense
TCGCAAAACTCACCCAAAATTTGCAATTATTTTTCAGGACCTAGAAGAATACCCCGTTAGGCAACGGGCGTATAACAACTGCATGTGAGTGAAAGAAGAGGTCGGGATCAGTTCGCGTCTGCATTAGTGTCAAAGCATTCTATATTTTATTATTTTATACAAATATGTATTCCGCAATTTCTGGAAAAAAAATCGCCTTTGAAATTATAGTGGGCCCTAAATGGGCTATTGAAATTTTATTGATTGTAATGTGCTCACTGAAATGTTTATGGATAACATTGGGACCAATTTGGTTATGAAGTTTTGTACATTAAATGGCTATTTGAAATACTGTTGAGTGTATTGTTATGACTGACATATTTACAAATGAAAGTGGACCCAAATTGGTTATTGGTTTCTGAGCTTTTGAGTGTTTCAAAAAAATATTATATTAAGTTTACTGAGTGATGTAGCACGCTACCCTCGTGGGACACGGACTCGGATATCACCATCGATGTCGGGTTCGGGTCACGCGGGAGTGGGGTGTTACAGCTTAGTTTGGGACTTTGTTCCATCCTTAGATTCAAAAGTTTAACGTTTCAACTTATGCCTAGTTTAATAATTTTTTACACTGGAAAGGAAGGTTAATGGTAGGTACCAATGTAGAGTTATAGGATAAAATTATCTCATTATCTCATGATACTATAAGTGGATGGTCATTTTGGATGTTTAAGAATGTATGGAAGGCTATAGATGTACTTTTATTAAAGGAAAATACAAGGATATGACAAAGAAAACTGTACTTTTGTTAAAGGAAAATACAAGGATGTGCCAAAGAATTAATTCATAAATGTGACACTTGCTAAAGGAATAAAAATGAAATTGTGATTTGTCGAGGAATGTTGTAATTACCACCAATTCCAAAATACATGTGGACTAATATTATTTTCAAATTAGTAAAGAGGTTGCCTAAATTCAAAGTTTATTTTATGATAATAATTGTTGTGGGTATATGGTCTAAGTATGCACCTTTTATACCTTTATCTCATCCTTAATTGCATCTCAGGTGGTTCACTTATTTAATAGCTATATATATAAGTTATATAGGATGCCATTGAAAATTATGTGTGACAAGGATTTGATTTTTATTAGTAGCTTCTAGCACAAGTTTTTTAAGGTGCAAGGTATTTCATTGAAGATGTTGATCACATACCAACCTCAAATGGAAGGTTAAACTAGAGTATATAACAAAACCTTAGAGATATATTTAGCCTTTGTTTGGATCCTTAATTGCATAAGGGAAAGGAAAGGAAATATTGAGGGGAAAAGAGGAGAAAAGAATGGAAGAGAATTGTGATTTCCTTTCCCTTATTTGTTTTCCTAATTTGTTAAAAGAGGGAATTGAAACTTATATTGGATAAAAAAAATTTCGAGACCATTATGCCCTTGATTATTAATTTGTTAGAAGTTTGTTAGTTGATCAAAACATGGATATAATAGTAATTTCAAAAAGATAAGGTTATCTTCTCCTCCTTTCCCACCAATTTGGTGGGAAATGTATTTGGAGCAAATTTCACTTCTATTCTCCTACATTCTCTTACTTTCTCTTACCTTAATTTTGTCCAAACAATGGAAAGCAAGAGAATTGCATTTATCTTCCTTTCCTTTCTTTTGCTTTCCCTCAATCCAAACAAAAGCTTAGATGTACGGCTAGTGATTTCCCAACTCAATGGAGTTGATGGTTTCCTTCTATAGAATGATAATACAATACCACTTTTCAATTGGCAATACAATGTTTAGCTTTTGAATCATTACATAGATATGCATCTCATATGCATACTCCTTATGTTGTTGGAATTATTAAGTTGTAAATGGTTGATCAAGCAATGAAAGATCATATTTTATATGACTCATATATAATGGGGCAAACTTACAATAATTCTAAAAGAAAATGAGTATTAGTATTTGAGTGAACATGATATGTTATACAATCATGTACCAATATATGTTTTTCTCTAAAATGCAGAAATGAAGGCACAATTTTAAACACGAGCATATTGATGTGAAAGAGGATATTTTTAATAGGAATATGATTTAAGACACAATTATGATAGAGCTCATGGCTATATGTGTAGAGTGTTGGTATTGATTGTTTCAAAACTTGTCAGTTATACCCCACTTTTATTACACAATAACGCTTGTCATCGTTGCTGTTATACTTGAACAACCATCATAGACATTATTATTCTTTATTATATCCAAATGTCCAAAACGTCCATGATCTTTATTATTATTCTTTAATACACCCAAACGGACATTTGTTTTTCCTATATATATAGCTTGTCCATCTTGTTTACGAGCACACACATATTTACGTCTACAGTACAAAAGCTTATCAAGCATAGCTCATTTCTATTTGTTCATTTTGGACTCATCAAACATAGCTCTTTTCTTTTGTTCTTCATTTTTCCTTGCCCTCGAAGATAGTTCCTACTTCATCCTTTGGAGTGCACCAAAGTTGGTGGAGAAGGTGTTAACCCTAAGGTCAGACCTCGTTGTCCTACTACACTGTAGAGAGGAGATTTTCAACTTAGGACAATAATTTTCACGATGTCTTGCATTTCAGATAAATCATTCTGATTTAATTATTACTACTATTTTCGCTAAAAATAAGATCCATAATTTGAGACACAATTATGTTGGAGCCCGTGTCCATATACAGGTCATTTTTGTGTGGATAACTTTACCTAGAATTGCCTTTTTAGTGAATTTTGATATTTGATGGATATTTGGACTTATTAGACTCATGTTTAAGTTATGCTGATGAGTTTAGTAATGGATTAGATACATAAAACTATACTAAGTAGAGTTTACAGTTAACTATACTTGTATACATCTAATCTCTATGTAGGAAATTTTTAATCCTTATTAAGTGAGTAACAAATCAATATAGTGAAATTAATCGCTCTTAGCTCTTGATGACATAGGCACCAACCTCGTTAATCCTTTTTGTGTTCTTATTGATTGTTTTTTTCTACGATATTCTTCATATACGTTAATTTCTCAACAAATTGGTTTATATGAGCCTATAATAAGACAAAATAATTGACTGGAAAGAAGTACACAATTGTGGGACTTGCAATGAATGATTCGGTGTTTGTGAAGTTTCAACGATATGAACAAAAAAGTGTGCAGATTATGACTAATCGTAAGTTGTCATATTTATTAATTCTTTGATCCTTTTAGAATTGTGCAAAGAATGTGTATGTTTTAAGTTTATTATATCATGTATGAGTTTCACAAAAAAATTTGATATAAAAACTAAAAAATAGGATAGGTATTCACTTAATAAAATTTAAATATATATCAACCAACACAAACCATGAGCACTCGTCTTTAACCTTATGTCATATAGATAGCCATGGTCAATTTACTTTAAAGTAGCTAGTAATCTTACCAGAATGACAAGTATATATCAAATGAAGCATATCACTAATAAACTTACGTATTATTTATTCATACGAAATAATAAAAGAATCTTCTACTTCGTCCTTTACATTTATTTCTTGTGATCGAATAGTAACAATAAAATTAAGTGCGATCCTAAAATAATTAAAAGAACAAAAACGAAAAAAAGAAAAGACTAGGAGAAATAAAGAGCAAAGTCTTATAATTTCTTTTCCTGCTTCAATGGAGCTTGGTTATTCCAAAGAATAAAGGAATTGATGAACAAAAGTTTCATTCTTTCTTTTCTGCTTCAACGGAGCTTAGTTATCAATCCTCACCACCTTTCAGTGGGCGAGATAGCTAGTGACCACGACCTCTGGGGCTGGGTCCTGAAGCTAGAAGCTCAAGGAAAATCGACACGCTTCTCTTTGCGTTCTGTAATATCACGGACGGGTAGGTTTCCACATGATTTGAGCTGGCAAAATCTTCTGTCAACACTCTCGCTGCTTCCACCTTCACTAGGCTTAACATAGCCAGAGAGAGAACAAAAATGATCATAAGGGTTCCTGTTCTTTGGGAAGCCATTTGGTAGAAAAGACGAACTTCAGTGTATATATATCCAACTTCCAGGCTCTGCTTTGAGGTGCTTTGTCTAGCTTTTGACGATGAGTACTTGCCTTTGATGATGTGTGTGCGAGTATGGAGGAACACAAAAGTGCGGCATCAGTACATTATATATATAGGGGAGGAGGCACTTGAAGTTGTGTGGTGAGACCGTTAGAGCCTACTTGGACGTTATTTTCTCGCATGCTGACATAAATACGGTTTTTTTGACCATTTAAGATCGCCTTCCTTGCTGACCAAGGAATGACGTTGACCCAGTCAGGGCAAGCGGCCTACGATCCACATCATGTAAGGGCATTAGCCTGTTGGGTGGTGAATTCCGAAACTATGGCTAATCCCATTCCCATGTTTGAACCTGTCAAATTTTGGTTGCACACGGTTTTGGTTGAACATTTGGAGCTTGCCCTTATGGGGCTTACCATTTCTCAGTTCTCACTGAGATGTTTATTGATATAGTCTATAGACTGGGTGGGTGGGATTTGGTGTCCTCTTTGTTAAGTCCAAGGGTGGAATCCTTGAATTGACTAACACTATTTACTTGCATGTTCTGAACGGAACTCCGAACATGCACGAGGTGCGACCATATGTGCTATGAAGCAACGTGGGAAGAGTTTGCGAGCTGACTTCATCTGCGTTGTTCTCGTTTAATTTTTTGAAACGTTGAAAACTGGTGCCTTCAAAGGAACAGCAGTAAGAAATTCAACCTTGAAGACTTGGAAATCTGAGACCAATGGAAAAAGGAAAGTGGAACATGATTATGTTAAGCCTATTTTCTTGGACAACCAACATTTGAATTCAATATAATACGCACGAAACCAAGATCCGAACAAGGTAATTGCAAGGACTTTGAACCTCACTTAAACCATTTATGAGTCACTTCCTGTTATTTTATTGACTGTGATAACCACTATTCTTAAAATCAGATCAGTCTTCAAATCGAAAGTTTTATTGGTTACCAATTTGATAGGTTCGATCGGTTTAACCACCGGTCGAATCGATGTGACATCATAATTATACAATAATTATATTTAATTATATATAATATTAATAATATTAAAAAATAAAAAATAAAAAAAATTAATGAACTAGTGGTTTGACTTGTCCGATTGGTCAATTGACCGGTTCAATTTGACACCAATTTTTTAGCTTAACCTGGACCGGTCAGCCGACCAGTCATCGGTCAGACCGGCCTATCCGGTCCGGATTTCATAACAAAGGTGATAACGTAACAGACCCACATACCAATGCTATAAACCGAGCCCTGTGCTCAGTATTTTGAAACCCGAATCGGTCATTAAATCGGAAGTTTTATTAGTTACCGGTTTGACCAATTCGATCGGTTCAACCACCGGTCGAACCGGTATGACATTATAATTATGCAATAATTATATTTAATTATATATAATATTAATAATATTAAAAAATACAAAAAAAATTTATTGAACCAGTGGTCGGACCAGTCTGACCGGTCAATTGGCCGGTTTTGACCGGTTCTCACTGGTTCAATTGAGAACCGATTTTTAGGGATAAACTGGACCAGATAATCGACCGGTCACCGATCGAACCGATCAGACAAACCAATCCGATCCGGTTTCAAAACCATGCCTGTGCTAGTAAATGACTTTATTTCCTTTCATTCAACGAGTAAGCTAAGGCTATAATTAATTAAACACCTAATAAGGCCCACGAAAAACTTGGGCACAATTTTTATTTTCTTATACGTTCAGCAACATAATTAGGTGCTTTAGTGCATCTTTGTTTCTTTATATCCCACAACAATATTTAATGTAGGGAATTTTTTAATGTAAGAATTTTTTTAAAATTTATTTTTAAAAAATTTTTAAAATCCAATTTAATTTACCGACGAAAAATAAAAGCATTTTGATAAAATTTATTATATTTACCGACAGATAACATAAACCATTAGTAAAATCTAATATATTTATCAACAGTTAATTTTTGTTACATCAATAATATTACAAACCATCTAAATTTCCTGAATTACGATTTACTGACAGTCAACCATAACCATCAGAATATCACTGACGAAATAATCAGTACTATCAGAAAATATTACGACAGAATACTTTATCTATAGGTAAATTTACCGTAAATTGGTTAGTAAATTTACTGACAGTGAAAGACATCAGTTGGTATATTTACCGACAGTAACATAGTAAATTTAATCAATAAATTTACCTACGACTGTTTTAACAAAGTCTTTATCCGTCGTCTGTTTTTGTCACTAATTAATATTACTGACAAAATCCAAACGTATTCCATCAGTAATTTTAACCGCTAAGCAACGTTTTTCTTGCGGTGCATCTCCGGTCAAAACAAGATATAAACAAACGTAAAATCTCTGCCGGTTATATGACTAAACAACTCATTTAGGATACGGTCAAAAATACTTCCATGGATAGATTACATTTATGAAATCACAATAAGATGTCACATCATAACCATTTGAAAATTTTACTTTTTAGTCTATCTGAGTTTGGCCTATCTGTACAATGGTTATCTATGTGGCTTTTACAAAATTAAAGCACTTCTGCTCTATACTTGACAGTACCGCTTCCAAATGCGCATTCAGCAATCCCTTCTCTTTTGCCTCAATTCATTGAGTTCCATCTCAATGTCAGGATCACGGAAAAGAGAATTACCCACAGCTGTTCTTCCAGGGGGAAGTTCTCCTTTCTGTTAAACGAGGATATAACAGTAGATGATTAGTATGGCTTTGTGAACAAACGGAAGTTACTTCAGAGTGACAGGATTGTAGACAGTTGTTCTCTTTTCCTCAAATTCATTAACATGGGGAAAGGAAATATGAACAGTCATATAGTGCAGTTTATTAGCAACCATGATTTGCCACAAACACGCAAAGATCACACATTCTTCCATTTTTCCCAAATTTCATCCGTAAACTACTGCTGCAGAGAGATGCTATCTCAGTGATAAAACTCTTATGTTGAATTCACGGTTGCAACAGTATTATGATTGACAAGGGAAAAAGAAAAAAGAAAAAGGAAAAGGTCTTGTAAGAGAGATCCCATAAGGCACCTTAAATCCCCGTCCATTTTCCCCTGTCTTACCCTGTCCAAGTTGCATCTTAGCCATCCACTCATGTGGGTCGTAAGACAGGGGAAAATGGACAGGGGATCAGCCCTCCCCATAAGGAGTCATCTCTGAAATTAGCTGGTAAAAATTAAACAATATATATATATGAGCTGGAAACATCATCTACTACAATTTTCTCAGATATTAAAATGTTAAAAGCATACCTTTAAGCCACCAGATAACTCCTTCTTTAGATTCTCAAGATCATCATCAACTGATGAACTTTCAAGCAAAGCAAACTGCATCATGGATGACAAGTATAAAAATGGGGAAGGTCAGGAAGATGCAAGTATTTCCAGGCGTTAACCATCAAGTTTAAGTTCAAGCAAGCTACTTGTATAAGGTCTAGCTAAGCTCTCAGTTCCTACTGGTTAATTTGACAGGAAGGAATTGGAGCTCAAATTAAGCCCTAACAAAGCTTCAACTTTATTAACAGTCAAATCTAAATTCCAACTAAGGCTGCAGATTTGTGAGAGTTAATGAAGATAAAGATAGTTCTTAGAAGAGCTAATAAAAGACTCCGAGTCAGAGAAATTTAAGGAACCAAATTTGTGTACAAGGATGTAGGTATATTGAAACCCCCTATTTTTCAGAAAGGGTGAATGAAGAAATTTGTTACCTTTCCATCCAGGTCATCAGTAGTTAACTGGCCAAGAGCTTCAGCTTGTGATTCCATAGCCATTACTAAGATCAAAACAAAAGAAATAAACAGAAATGTTCAGACACAATACTTCCCTATATAATCTTCACCATACCATGGAAAAGGTTAAGTGATTTAGAAGATAATTTGTTTTTAACGCACAAAAATAGCAATATATTTCAATTCAGAATAAAACATAACAATTATCAACTCAAGACTTTAATTTGTACATTATGCATAAAGGGAAGAACATGATAAATCAATGTGTTTTCAAGATTAAGAATGGCAGATAAATTCTAATAAAGCTCTGTTTCATAAAAGCGAGAAGAGTCAAAGAACGGCAAGATAACTTCTAATAAAGCTCTGTTTCATAAAAGCTAGACGGTTCAAAGAATGGCAAATAACTTCTAATAAAGCTCTGTTTCATAAAAGCTAGAAGCTTCACAGTTGAACTAGGTTAACTTGATTATGTACACGTCCAAACATGTTAAGGGTATCAGTCCAGGAGATCCAGTGCAGACTAAGATCAATCGCAGCATGGAAAGTTGACAAAAGGGTGGGGACTGACAATGAGAAAAAAGCAGCCTGGTTATCCTGGTATTGAAATTTTAAATTAAAAAAACTGTGCAGGCATACATTCACAAGAAACTGATAACATCAGCTAAATTCAAAGTCAAATATACTTCGAGTAAACAAAGTAGAGAAAAGTAATGTCTAGCATTCTTATCATGCATTGTAATACCTGTGGAGAGTTGGAAAATTGCCAATATATTGAGCAAAGGCTAAATACGTAGAGAAATGATAAATAATTTACCTTTCTCTTCCATTTTTTCGAAAGCTGAAAGAGCATTACTTGTATCGACATTCCCTAACATCTCATTCACTTTGGTTGCAGTCCTAAAAGAACAAGACAGCAACATCACAGATGTGACAAACTTAAAAGGGAAAAGCAATTTCACTATTCAAGTAGTGAGAGAGACAAACTTTGCAGATTGAGCACGTGCTTTTAGAGTATCTTTCTTAGACTTTGCCTCTTGTATTTTGCTCTCCAGAAGCTACACAAAATGGAGTTCACTTAATGCACCTATATGAAAAATAACACATAGCTGTATGCATCAAGGTAAAAATAGATCCAAACAAAATATTAAAGATACAAATTCAGCCATAAATGTCGCCAAGTTTTCAGTTTATGAAAACAAACAAAATTTAAGGAATTAATCAGTTTCTGCAGTGAGTAAAACCCTTAAAGGAGACCATCTCAACAATCACTTAAGTCTCAACTTCTTTTTTTAATATAATTTGCTAGTCAGTTATAACACTTCAGCCCATTCGACAATCAACTAGACAAGATTAGGCATTCGACATCTGCGAACAGGAAATCTTGATCCCTTCTTTTATTGCTGCCGGGATTTTGTATCGAGGCATATTCCTCAAGTTTAAAACACAGCACCTCAAATGAGTTGATGAATTAAGGACAATGATTGGACGAAAGGGAAGGTTGCAAATAATGAGAATGCATGACTAAAGTTACACTGTAACATAATGCAAGATATATAAGAATAGAAGTACCCGAGTATTGGAGACTAGATTATCCACAACAGCTTTCTGCTGATCAAGTTGAGCTTTCAAAGCATTAGCATTGTCCTGCAAGTGTTAACAACAAATCTTAGTCAAGACATTATTCCAAAATAGGCACTTGCACTACAAAGTCTGTCACTCGGTATTTCTTGAAAAGTTAACAAAAAGCAAGAGAGTTAACTATGCTATTCTAAAACTCACTAGTGGGGAATCACATATATAGCACGAACAACTCTATTATAAAGGCTATACACCAACAAGTTAACGTGAGACGAGCAATTCATTAAGTCTGCCCTAGGATATTTATTAGCTGCTCTATAATGCAGCTTGCTAGTGAGGTGCAAGGTTCATTCTAGTTCCTGCAACTGACTACCATTCAAAATCTGCAGGTCAGAAAAGAAAGCACAGTAGGACACTCAAAGAGATGATCACAACATCAGAAGCAAATTGCAACTTGTAGGTCAGGAAAGAAAGTACAGTAGCACACTTAAAGATGATAAGCATAATATCAGAGGCAAATATTTAGTTGCTTGAGCAATCATAAAGTGCATCAACTAAGATCACTGTGCTCTTTGTGAAGAAATTGGGTATAAATCAGACCGTTGTTTATTAAACTCAGAAACAATGAGCAAAGAAGCAAGAAACAGAAATGCAATTTCATTTGAAATTTTTAACTTTGTTCTCGGTTCAAGTGTATTTTGTAAAGCATGACTCTTTCATTATGGCATAAACTTACAGTATAAGACTTCCGCCTTTTAAGAGCTTCACGTGCTAGATCTTCCTCTCCCATCTGAAGAGCAAGCTGAGCCTTGCGGTACCTTCACAAAAAGCAAAAGAACAATACTTAATTAGGATTTGCAATAAGGGTTTTTGGTGAAAAAAAGAATACCCATCTATTGTTAACAAAGTAATCAAGATTTACCAATCTTCAGAAGCTTTTTGCGCAGCTCCGTACTTATTTTCCAATTGTTTCCGAGATGCCAGCACCTTCATAAAACAGATGAGAAGAACCCAAACAACATAATTTTAAATTCCAGCCTAAAAGAAATAGAGGAGAGCATCCAAAAACTTAACATGAACATAGATTTCAATCCAATATCCCTTCAATGCTATTGTGATATCAAAGAGGCTCCAATTGTTGACGAATATGAAGAGAAACTAGAATTTCAATAAGAAAAGATGATTGTAGCTAAACAGAACTCAAGTTAGGAAATTCAAAAGGAAAATTGAAGATCATATGCTAAGATTAATTGGAAACAACCCAAGATAATTCAAGAAAAGAATATGTTAAAGCATGATACTTACTTGTGCTGTGGCCTGACGCATCTTTGTCAAGTCATCATTCATTTCAAGCACTGCCTGATCTAGAATTTTTTCTGGGTCTTCAAAGGAACTCAAGATTGCATTTGCATATGACTGTATTAGAAGAATGACAAGAATTAGCCATTACAATTTTTACCGTGCAGATTAGCAACTCCAAAGACCTTACCCTTACAACTCTAGCAAATCTATCAAAAAGATTCATATGAGTACCGAGAGCACCTCCACCTTGTCTATAGCAATGGGAACAATATGAAGAACCAGTCTTTAACCTAACAACTTTTAAAGTCTCAACTGCATGAAAAATTGAAAATGAAACAGAAACATAATGAGTCAAGATCTCTAAATTAGTAAGAGATACTTCAAGTTTAGCAATTAAAAAGATTACTAAGATTTTCTATCATAGATTTTATAAATTAAAATTTGCATGGTTGCATTTGAAAAAAAAAATTCATAAGAAGAGTTTGACAAAGACTAGATGCCCCGGATTTTAATCTCATGACTGAACACTCTTTAATGTATCAGAAATTCCATTCTTTCTCTGCTCTGTTCAACTACATATATTGCTTGGAGACAAGTTTATCATTATATATAGATTATAGATCATGCCTTGAAAGAAATCAACTTTAGAAGATACCATTAAACACAAAGCATAATTATTAGCTCACAGTTATATCTTCCAACCCCAAGACCGTAAGAAATTCTTTCACCTATTTATCATTTCCAGGGAATGAATCAATTTCAACTACTTAAAAATAAGGTTCGTATTCATATGAGGTATATAATTAGCCCATCAGACTTAATATCCTCTATACTTGACACAAAACTAAAGACACCCAGAATTTCCAAAAAGCTAGCGAATTTGAACAATTTTGATAAGCAACTTCACAAGTAAATTAAGAGAAAGGTGAAAGAACCAAGAAGCACGCATGAAAGCACAGGAAACAGAGAATTACCTCCAGCGCCGAGAAATGACGTCGTGAGAGGCGGCCGCTTCACCATGCAGAGGGTGTTGATCTTGGAGCTAGACGACGAAGAAGAAGAAGATGGAGGTGGCAATGGCAGGACCAATCTCGTAATTGAGTGGTATTTCGAGGCCATTTTCGCAGTAGGCCAATGAGTTTCCAAATTCTGTGCTTTATTTTTGATGGACAGAAAAACAGAGGAGAAGAGAAGGGTCTGGGATCCCTTGGTTGATTACAAGGAATCACATTACCCTTTTTTTTTTCAATTTCGTTTTCTTTCTTTAATTTTCATTGGACCGGGTTGATACTGAACCGGCTGGTTTTCTATATTTTATTTGTAGTTATCACTTCTCACCCTCTCCCATACTTTCTTGCCTCCTAAAGAACATTTTCTTAAGAAAAACATAAAGCCTTTTTTTTTTAGAATTTAAAAAATTCATTAAGAAGAAAAGATGTGTAATTTATGGAGAGGGACTCTCCCCTGTGAAATGAAACAACATAGTTAAACAATAAAAACATTGAAGAAAAAACGACGACGTTGAATCCACTTGGGTAAAGTTGTGCGACATTATATCAGTAACTAGGGTAAACCCTCCCTACCTTTTTCGTATCTTCAATCAATTACTTAATTGGGGTAGAAGTCTCTAGAGACTGCGATACATCGATGGCGCTACTATCTGTCTCAAGGCTAGAAAAGATTTCTTATCTCAAGTAGGAGATTAGATTATGTAGATTTATGTGAATCTCCAAAGAGTTACAAGCTTCATTTTGAATATCAGGATACTAGAGGGGGACACCGAGGAGTTTCCTTCATGGATCTCGACTAGTGAGGTAGTAGATCTGGAGGAGTTACGCCAAGATGCTCTCAAATATCTACAACTGAGTCAAATTCCCTCTAAATCTTCATTTCTCTCTCTCTTTCATGAGTTGATTATTTCAAAATTTTGCTTGAGTTGTTTAGGAAATAGCAATGCATGGGTAACACTATTCTCTTTATTGTATCCTAAATAGAGTGAACCCACTGATGGAAGTCCATGATCTATTAATAAACATTGAGGACTATACTCTCCAAAAGAGAGCCAGTCTTCTGTTACAATGCTATCCCAACTAGTTTATAATCAGTTGTTCCCTAATATTTGCAGTAGAGATTTCTATAAGAGAGAGTAGGCTGTTAGATCTCCGTTTAAACCTTCTATTGTTTCTCTCTTTCCAAATTGCTTGAAGACAAGGTGCAACTGCGACCATAAATATTTCCTTATCATATTTAGAGATATGCAGTTGAGATATCTCTTGTCAGATATATGTGAGACTGCAATGACTAGTACCAGGGGCACATAAACTAAAGATGCTAATCCACACCTCTTTAGAGAAACCACACTCGAAGAAGAGATGATCCCTAGTCTCCTCCTCTAGGTTGCAAAGAATATAATGCTTAGAAAAGGATAGGAATTTCAGTTTATGCATAGTGCTAAGTCTATTCAACATAGCTAACCAACGGAAAAAGATGGCATTTTGTTTGAGAACCTTGCACCAAATTAGGGAACTACACCTTATTATTGTAACTACCCCATCCATTAGCTCCTTAGCTTTCCTATTAGTGATTTATGATAAAAAAAACTCTTCCCATAAGTATATATTGTTGGATCCCGTTTCTGGAACCCAACTCTCGTGCCTACTCATTCGTCTGTTGGAACCCGCTTGATTTCGAAGCCCAACCTCTGGCGGATTTTTTTTTCATTGAACCCTTATTATACATTATCAATTCATCTCCATGCTCATAACATCCCAAAATTCACTCACAAATGGT
>JANZLX010000001.1:19626688-19639250 GCA_025531955.1 Erythroxylum orinocense
TGTTTTTGTGCAGGTAGAAGTTAGGTTGGAACTTTTGGGCTAGAGCGTTTTTAGGGGAGGTGCTGTCCATTTTTTTTTAAAAATGGGCAGCCACCTTGTATTGTGTTTTAAAGCATCTTAGAGTTACAATTTGGAAAAAAGGTATTTCTTAAAGTTGATAGAGTTTGGCAAGATCTTTATAACGGGATAAAATGGGTTAAGTTTCGAATTAAGATGAAAAAGTTATGGGCGTTTGAAATTTCCAGATTACTATTCATTTGGTAAATGTTACTATTCATTTGGTAATTTGCAATATTCTTTTGGTAATTAGATAAACAACATCCTTAAACAAATTTCTACTTCTTTTAATGATTCATATGACTTTTGTTTCCTTCTTAATTGTTGTAAAGAACCTTATATCTTTCCTATATAGTAATATAGGTCAAATTCGATTTCTTTTGGTTAAAATGATATACATTTTTTTCAACTTTTGCAAATGTAGGAAACCTTAAGTTTGGTAAACCTTTAAAACAACTTATGGATGCTTCTTCTTCTATGTTTCTCATGATGTTCCGATACGCTTCTAATAGACACTAAAATTTTTTTTTTTCGAAATTCGGATTTCGGGGTAAAAGTCGTTAATAATACAAAGTTGGTTTTAAACAAACGTCATAACACCCTTTTTCTTATTTTCTTTGATTCGTCTCTTTTTGACCTCCGATTTGCATGGAATTTGAAACGTTGGTTAACTAGCCAAATTTTCTATCCTTTTTCGGTAAAAAGGAGAGTGTCGGGTTTTTGTTGGATTTTAGGGCCGATGTGTGTCGGTTTTGCCCGAAAGGTCGTTTTGTGACCTACAAAGGTCCGATTGAGGCATTTTCTGATTTCTTTTGACCTAGAGGTATAGAATTTCGTATTAGCTTAGGCATAGGAGTAATTGTGGGCCCTAAATAGATCAAATTTATATAAAGAGAATTAGGGTCAATTTATCAAATGTTAATCGGATGACAATGGCATAAGTTCATTTGAGGATTCTTTCGTGATGAGGAATCGCTTCCTCGTGGAATGCGCGTCCAGATGTCACGCAGGACGTCGGACACGTGTCGCACCAGGGAGGGATTCCAACAAGTGTAGTGTTGGCAAGACAGTGTATAAAAGACATAAGGCATAAATGGAAGGCCAAATGGGACAATTCTCAATTATTAAGGGCATAATTAGAAGAAGAGTTGTCTTGCTTATAAATGAAGAAGAAAAACGTGATGGAAGGATAAGCAGCAGAGAATAACGAAAATTAGTAAGAAAGAGTTAAGAGAGAGAAACATGAAAAAGAATGAGAGAGAGAAAGAAGAGAAAACAAGCTAGGGTTTCAATTGTGTTAGCCCGCAAGAGAGATTTTAAGGTTGCTCAAGAAGCAAAGAGGTAGAGGCAGAGAAGAGCTTTTTTATGACCTAAAGATCCCTCCATTTGGTGAAGAATGAAGGTAAGATCAATTTAAATCTTTTGGATTTTTTTAAAGGATTTTAATTTATGGATTCTAGAAAATGTTTAGGTTTAAATATTCTAGAACCAATTTTAGAATTTGTGCTTTGAGGGATTTTCAATTGAAAACCCTATTGAGTGGGATTTTTGTTAATGTATAAATGGATCAAGAAAGACAAGAGGAATAAGAGAAGAAGATTTTTGAGCAAGTCTTTAAGCAAAGAAATCAAGGTGGGTACATGTTTATAATAGAGTGAATAAGCCACTACTGTTTTCTTTAAATAAAAGAAGTTTTCTTATTCCATTGCATCATAAATGTTGCATTATTGTTCATGAATGATTAGTGAAATCTGTTATATGTCTGCTATATGATTTGAGTGATGATTTTCAAAAGGAAAAGGCCATAAAAATGATGATTTAAAAAAATGCATGTTTATGAAGCTTTTGGAAATGATTTCCAAGTTATAGCAAGCATAAGAAATCAAGTTTCCAAAAAGTGCCATTTTGGGCAATAAGTTGACAAATTAAGAAATATGTATTATACGGGTTTGTGGTGGTCTCCTAAGTTAAATCAAGTGCACTTTGACTAAAAGGCTTCTCCCGCCTGCCCGCTAGTGGTATAGAGCTCCTTCATGGACTCCCATAAGTTCACGGCTACGCAAAACCATTATGTGGGAATGCGTAGTACGTTCTGTTTTTGGATCCGCCCGAACAATTCTGATGTGCTTATATGTTCATGATATGTTTGATCAAGTTTGATGCATTCATGTTTTGTGACTTATGGATTTTGGCTGAAAGCCCAAGAAACTTGTGATTATGAACTCAAAGAATGTTTTCTAAGACAAATAAAATGTTTTCAAGGTTTTTGTTTCCTTTTCTGTTTTAAACTATTACCCACGAGCTTTCAAGCTTACTCCCTTTCTGTCCCATCCTCAGGTGATAGCTAAGAGATCAAGTGATAAAGAGCATAAAGGATTTGCTACATTGGTTTTTTTTTGTACTTTTGTAATAAACCAATGATGTAGCTTTTGATATGTAAATAAGTTTTTTTTTTCAACTCTGTTGCTTGAGTAATGAAATGATACATTTTAAAGTAGTTTCGATTGTGTATGTTTATATTGACTCCTGTGTTACAATGGATGAGTTGGTTTTTGATGTTTGACCTTTTGTGGGCACGCCACCCTTGTAGGATGATGCCTAATGAGGGTTCATGGAAATAACCCTACAAGGTAATATGCACGCTCAAGTTAAGTAAGATGATAAGTATTATGATATTTTGCAAGCGTTGGACTTCATGATCAAGCAGAGTCCAACAGAGAACCTACCCAACAATGATCTTGCCAACTAATTATGAATTAAAGTCCTTTGACCGGTCAAGTTATCATACTAGAGAAAGATTCTATCTCTTGCACCAATTTGACATGTAATATGCTACTAAACTTATTTCCTCAACCTAAGGATTTGGTTGAAGAACCAAGAGTATTTGTCTTTAATTCTTAGAGCCAAAAAACTCTCACCATTTAATATGTAGAAGTGAATCCATTTGATCCATAATGGTTGTTTTTCACTTAGGATTCTCCAAATTCTCTTGGTCATTAGAAATATGTTGTTCTTGCTAGCTAACTCCAAACCTAACTCACCTGTCTCCTTCGACTAACAAATATGCTTCTAATTCACTTTTGCAATTCCTTTCTCACATTTTCCTTTGCCCCATAGAAACTACTTCATCAACTTTTCCATAGTTTTAATAAGTCCTTTGGAGAAGAAGATATAAGAGCACCAATAAATTTGCATTGACATAATTACTGACTTCAAAAGCTGAAGTTTACCTCCATAGGATAGGGTTCTATTAGTCCAAGACCCCAATCTTTTCTGAAATTTTCTATTAAAGGAAGACATTCTCAAAATCTTAGTCACCTAGAAGAGATAGGAATGCCTAAATACTGTGACAAAGAATTTGAAAGGTGAGAAGCACTTTTGGATAGTAAAAAGTAGCTTTTGTCAAAATTGATACTCAATCTAGACAGCTCTTTAAAACTTTAGAGAGTACTTATCAGTAGTGAAACGGAAAGAGCATTTGCCCTACTTAGGAGAATATGATCATCTGCAAAAAATAAGCGAGTTAATGAAAGCTTCTTACATTTAGAATGATATTTGAACTTGGAGTCAGTTGAAGTGTTGTGTTTCAACGTAAGGGTGAGAGCCTGCATGCAAATAAGGAGTAGGTAAGAGGAAAGAGGATCTCCTTGCATAAGTCCTTTTTTCCTTTAAGCATTTCTGTAGGGCTTCCATAATCAATAACCTATATGAGGTAGTGGTAATGCATTCTTAAATCTATTTGATAAACTTATGGGGAAATTTCATAACCTCTACAGTCTGTAACAAGAATCTCCAGTTAACACTATCAAAAGCTTTTTGTAGATCCACTTTTATAATGCAGTTTTGAGGGCTTCTTCTTCGAGTATACCCCTTCAAAAACTCCTGCAATATAAGGATATTATCCCCAGTATGTTTACTGCTCATAAATGCATCTTGATTCTCACTAATGAGTAAGTGAAGAACATCTTTTAGTCTATTTGCCAAAATCTTGGTGATGATCTTATAGAAGAAATTAGTACATGATATACATCTGAAATCACTCCAAGTGGTCAGGTTAGAACTCTTAGGGACCAAACATAGAAAAGTCTTATCAATCTCCTTAAGCAAGACACCATTTTAGAAAAACTCCTGAACAACATCTTTAACGAATCTCCCTGTGTTATCCTAAGTTTTTTTAAAGAAAAGACCATTCAAGCCATCTGAACCCAGGGCTATAGAGCCATTCATATTAAAAACCACCTTTTTGTTTCTTGATCTGTGAATTGCAACCGTACCCTTTTTTTATAAAAGCACTCTCTCTTATCAGGTTGGTGTCTATTCTACCATTTTTTGTAATATTATCGTGTCTAATGATGATCTTAAAGCTAAGCTCGTTCCATAAAGCCCACCAGAGCATCTTCAAGAGGATTCATACAAGTTGTTGATTCTCACTCATTGGATTTATCAATGTAATCAAGGTAACCAAAACATGTCACTAATGTGGCGTTAAATCCAACTAGAGAACTTATAATTGATTTCTTGGAACATTATAGGTGATTTTTCAATTTAGATGTGCTTAAGTACTTACATGAATTGCCATTGAGTCTTTATGGGACAATACTTATGAATATTTCACATGGAAAGAGTGAAAAGGTTCTAGGTTTTTTCATTTATCCTTTACTTTTAGATGGCATACAGGTTTAAATTATGTTAATTAAAGTTAAGTTATATTATTTAGGTTAAATTAAATTTAATATATATAATTACAATTAAGAAAAATTAGTTTGAATTAATTTAAGGTTAATAAAATTGTGTAGGTCTGATTATAACCCATATAACTAATATAAATAAATAAATTTGTGTCACATCATCGCTAACATAGCATATATGGAATGGAGATATAAATTTGTTATCATTTCAGTTCATTTTGGTTTAGATTGAATATTTGCAAACATTAAGATTCATTTTAAACAGCTTAAAATATTAAGATCTAACATATATTTTAATGAAACATTAAAGTTAAAATTACAATTTTTATATTTTGTTTATATAAGTTTATCTTTTATACTTAAAGTCTATATTCTTATGGAAATGATAAAAGAAAACCAAATTTAACAAGTAAGGTTGAGACCTTGCCAATAAGATATAACATAATTTTGTCTATGTGATTTCCATAACATTTAGACTTATGTCAATTGTGTTACGAATTATAATAAGGTTATTGATGCATCATTTATTTTAAAAAGCATATAGCTATATATTATTCTTATCTTTTATTAATAATAATTAATAAATACTTTATATACTTAATAAATCACTTTAATAAATTACCTACACTTATATTCTTTATTAGTGTCGCTAATTTTTATTTTTATAGGTATGCATGTTTATATAAAACACTATTATTATGTGCATATTTTTTCTATGTGTAATTTAAGGAGAAAATGTATTGATTTCTTTTAATACTCTGTACAAAATAGGGTTATATATATATATATATATATATATATATATAGACAGGCATAAGTGCATCAACATTAATTAGGAAATGTAATCCCTATAATCAAGTATGTAATTAGGCTATTTAATGAGTTGTAAATTAGGGAATATTGGATTATTGCATGGTTTAA
The DNA here is from genome assembly GCA_025531955.1 of Erythroxylum orinocense. Classification (NCBI taxonomy): domain Eukaryota; kingdom Viridiplantae; phylum Streptophyta; class Magnoliopsida; order Malpighiales; family Erythroxylaceae; genus Erythroxylum; species Erythroxylum orinocense. The sequence continues at coordinate 19,632,355 of JANZLX010000001.1, forward strand.
ATCTTAACTTTGTGATCATAATTAATTGATTAACTATATATGTCTTTTGAGACAGAACATACTTTTCTTATTTCTCATCACTTCTACTCTTAGAAAATACTCAAAACTCCTAAATATGTCATGTGAAATTGATTATAAAGAAAGGAAATTTAAAGAAGAAATGCCCATATAACCATATTCAATAATGTCAATATTATCCACATACACTACAAGTAGCATAATGATAGATCTAGGTTGTTTATAAAAGATTAAGTGATCATAGCTGCTCTTATTCATTCCAAACATTTCCATTAAATCTTACCAACCATGATAAGGACTCTATTTTAAACCATACAAGGACTTTTAAAGATGACAATACTCCTTGTGAGCAATAAACCTAGGTGTTTGCTACATATACACTTCCTCTTAGAGGTCTCCATATAAGAAGGCATTTTCATGTTTAACTGATGTAAGAGTTATTCATAAATAGTTACCAATAAAAATGAATAGATGAATAACAGTTAGTTTAGCAACACATGAGGGAAGTATCAAAGTAATCCATTCTCTAAATTTGAGTACTACCTCTTTTCATAAGTTTTGCTTTAAGTTGAGCCATTAATCCATCAAATTTGACTTTGACTATAAACACTCATTTATATTCAATAACCTTTTTTCCTACAAGTAAGTTCATTAAATCTTATGTATCATTAGCATCTAAAGCATTCATCTTCTCTATCATAGCATCATGCTTATCAAGATGGATAAGGCTTCATAAATAGTTTCGAGAGAGTCAAATCAAATGAGGCAATTATTGGTTTATGTCTTACAGCTAATCGCTTTAGTTGTAATTTAGTTACAAAATATTTAAAGACATTCTTTATCTTCTACATATGTAGATGTATATGGTAAAGTTCATGAGATAATTATACATTACAAATAAAATTATAACGAGATTATAATTATGAGATCTTGCATTTACGTATTATGCCTAAATGTTTCAGTCATTGTTTTATTAAGACTAGATATTAATAGAACATAAAATGACTAGCACATGTTTTCTTTTTCCTTATAAAGGAAATACTCGATCTCATAGACTAAAGTATAAAGATACTTAAATAGATATGTGGGTGCTTGTTAGAGAACAAGTTCACTGAACAGACTCGATATGAGATATCCATTTGAAACATTACTTGTATGTCTGTGGAATTCTCATTGTGATGATTATATAAAGGATCCTTTGACTTGAGATCACCAAAGTTATCTTGTATAAGAATTGCTATGTTTTGATACGACTTATAACTTATTGAATCATAGGTCAATCAATCGGTAGTCATTGGATGTAGTACGAACTATAAAGAGGTAGTTATGTGATCAAGATAGGATTCACCACCCTAAAGTCATTACGTTGTTCTCGATTAGTATTGAATCTGGAAATCCTTGACGAAGGTAGAATGGCGTTTTGTAAATAGTTTACAAGTATTATTAATTTAATTGATAGTTAATGGCATAGAACTAATATGATTGGACTTTAAAAAAAGTTTACATTAATTCCACGCTCTATCTAATCAAAACATTATATGATGAAATGATTGAATTATACAAAAAATCATACACAAAAAGGTTAGTCAAAACCATTTTGACATTCCTAAATATTTAAGTGATTATGATATGTTGCTAGACGCTAATCTTAATCTATGATTATATATTGTTTAATTGGAAAATTAAAGAAAGGAGATTTAATTTATCTAATTCTAATTATGAATTATAATTATAATTTATAATCATTGTCAATATATTTGTGAACCTAATAGGTCTCACATATAGAATGGGATGAAGAGAACAAAATTATTTTAATCAAGTTGGACTGATTGTAAAGTTTGAGAAACTTTATGCTTAAAGATGATATATTTAATAAATAAGGATTAATATAAGATATTTAATCTTAAGGCATAATTGGTATTTAATTAGTATTATTTGTAATTCTAATTAAAGTTTAATTAAAATTAGAATTTAATTTGAATTAAATTACTAAAACGTCTAAAACTTCTTATAAATAGACTTAAGCTCTAATGGAGCTGACACTTCTTATTTAATCTCTCTGTAAGAGTTACAAAGTTCTCTCAACCTATTCTATAGATACCATTAAAGGTAGACATTTATGTGGCTATGGTGATTAAGACGAATCAGTTTTGGAAACAATTCGAGAGATACAACAAAATAAGGATCAGGCTTTAGAATAAGGCACGAATTTTGATTCATGCTTTATTATAATTATGTGTTAATCATTTTATATAATTAAAGAGATCTTGATTTTTAGGAAATTAAATGTTACGAAAAAGTTTCGTAAGTATTCCACTACGGTCTGGATCAGATCCTGGCCTAATTTCCCTACAATAACAAAAGAGGAAGACAAATAATTATTAAAAACAAAAGAGAAAATAGGATAAGTGCGCTGAAGTTTACTATTGCAAATTGGGTGTTATATATCAAGTCAAAGAAGAGACAAACATTGAACTTGTATTAGGATGATCTCGTCTTCTCAAAGAGACAAGGTTGATTTGCGATAGTTTTAAATGTATAGAGGTAACATTAGTGGCTTGATAATTAATCTTGTAAACTATAAAATAATCATCTTCCTTCTCATGTATTAAACTAGTAGGAAAGAAAGGATTGTATTTTTAAAAAGTAATATCGACTACATATTTGTTAAGATTTGGATAGTAGTATTGATACCCTTTTTATAAATGAGATTAGTTCATAAAGACACACTTTAAAGATTTAAATCTAATTTGATAACTTAAGGATGAACATCATGAACAAAACAAGTATTACCAAAAATTTCGCAATGAAATATGAACAATGGTTTAGTAAGAAAAAGAAAATTATAAGGAATCTCACCACGAAGAATAAAGTAGGACACATGGTTAATAAAAAAATATGTTGTAAAGACAACATAAACCAAAATAATTTAGGAACGTGTATTTACAATAAGAGTGTTTTGATAGTTTTAAGGAGATGACGATTTTTCCTTTTAATCATACCATTTTAGATGGTGTGTAAACTATTCAGGATTGATGGAGGATGTCATTTTGGATCATATAGGTTTAAAACAATGTGAAAAAATATATGTATTTTTATTTGACTGCAAGAGTAGTAAAATGATAAAATAATTCAGAATGACTTTTTATAAAAATAAAGCCAAGTCACACACGAGAAACTTGTCAATAAAAGTAACAAAATATTAAATCTCGATTTTGAACACAATAGGACAGAGACCCCAAATATCATGATGTACTAATTTAAGAGGAAAACTAACTTATTAACTTAAAAAAGTGAAGATAGCTAATTATCTTTGACCAATTGACATGACTTACAATCTACGCAAGATATATTATGAAATTGATGACACAACTTCTTTAATATAGGTAAAGAGGGATGTCTTAATTGAAAATGATTCTTAAAGAAAGTTAAAGGCATTGGAAAAAGCAATAGGCCTGAGCACTTGGATATTTAGAATGCAAAGATCTCCTAAATAAAATCCTTTGCCAATAATCTTTTTTGTCATTAGATCTTGAAAAAGATTGGTTAATTTACTCCTAAATAATAATGCAAAGAAAAAATCCTCGCAAGTTTAAGATAGAGGACAAGGATAATGATAGAGTGAGGTTAACAACATGGAAACCGAAATTCATTTTAATATTATTTTTCATTTTTAATAAATCTTAATAAAACCTATAAAACTTGATTTAACCTAAATATTATACACTAGTATGTTCTTTGAAAATTCGACAAGATGTAATTTCGCAAAATTTCTGATTCGACCGCGATTGATTCTAGCACAATAAAAAATAGAAAAATTAAACGCAAAATAAAGAAATCAACACCCGAGTTGATAATGCAGTTCGACACACCTTGCCGCCCTCACCCAGCTTAAACAACTTTCACTTGTGATCCAACAATAGTTTTACTCAAGGTATTATAGAGTCGACTCACCCTACTCTTGACACTATCTCTCGTCCTTACTACCTATGAAAGTAAATCATATCCAATAGTATGACCGCCTTATACTAACCTCAACAGAGGATTTTTCTCAACAATATTTGATAATAAAGGATGAAAATAAAATAACTCAAGTGATTGAAATAACAACGAACATAAACAAAGACATTTGAGAAAGAAAACAACTTTGCTAATAATGTAGCTTTGTCAACGAAAGAATGAGAAGTTGTCCATCAAAATAATATGTTATGAAGCTTTAATATCGTCACTGGAACATCCCACGCACAGTAGCCATAAAATGTCTTAAATCAACAAACGTTTCATCACCGAAATGTCATATATGAAAAGCTGAAAAAACACCAAGATTTCTGGAAGTTTTTTGTATGAAAATCACTATCATTGACAACCCAAAAAAATCCCTCACAATAGACAGAAAATGCATCTTTCCGAATCTGAAAAAATCCTTGAAAATCAGCTTGCAAAATTTACTCTCAATAGTCATTCAAAACAGAAGAAAACACAACTACCAGATTCTCACAACCACCAAGATAGCCCTCAATTGTCGTTCAAAAATTGGAGAATATGCAACTGCTAAAATCAAAACCTCAACGACCAAAAAACCCAACAATAGTCTTTCCAAAAAGCAAAAAAGATGCAACAGCAAAGTTAGATGATGATAACATGAAATCAGTTGAAAAATAATATCCAAGATAGCCTTTAAATTCTAGCTTCCAAGTCACACACTACTTGTCATTAATTAACCCAAAAATCACAACACATTAGCCAAAAAATCACGTAAAATACAGCAAAACTATAGCTACAAAATAGTCAATGATATCTCCAAAAACCAAGCTACCTTAGTAGTCATTATCCCTAAAATAGGCTTCCAAAGATAGCTACAAAATTACCAAAAATTTGCACACTATCTTTATTTAGATATGATGATTTTATCCCAAATAATGAATCCTATCTTCACTAGGATTTTATCCTTTATGTAATTTTATCTTCAAGAGTTACAATCAAGGTAAACTTCCAAATATATCCAAATATGTCAAATTACAAATAATGCTAAAAATTAAATTATATGATATCATAACATATATCTTAACAATCTCCCTCTTTATGGAATTATTTGTCACATATCAAAACTCTCTCTTAAGGAGATAATTGGACACGAAACATCAAGTCCACATAATATATAAGAACTCCTCCTTAATCGAATATCAAGTTCCAAATAACATTCAAATTCACATAATATTAAGTTTGTTAAGTTCAAAAAACATTAAAGAAACGATAATCGCATATGAACAATTATCCAATCATCCAAATTTCTCACCCTTGAGATAAAAAGATGCCAAAAAGCAATACTAATAATCACGCATATACCATAAAATCTTACCATGAATGAAACAATCACCAAAACAATCCGTTGGTGCAATGAAAGAATCATAAGCATTTCAAGATGAAAGAATCACAACAAAGCCATTTGTATAAGACAGATTAAATTCATAAATCCAAAAATGCATTCAACGAATCATAATCAAACATAATTGATCTCCCCCTTACATAAACTATGTGAGAGTATATTGCCAAACTCATACACCCTACAATATAAAGATAAACCAAGATAGAACTTGAAAAACCCAAGTCATATAAAATCTTAATCTTCCTATAGTTCTCCAGCCAAGCATTAACTTTTTCTCGACATAACTCCATAAATCAAAATCCAAAAGAAAAATTCTCAAATCATCAAGCAAAACTTCAGTCTCACATCAAATATACTATTCAATAAGTAAGGGAAAGCTAGACAAACACCAATCACCTGAACCTTATAAAACTCATAAATTAAAAACTCAAAAAGTCTAGATGTTAACTCCTTCAAACCTCCTTTTTTTAGAAAAACAACATAAAAATATACTTAAAAAATGAAAAGCACACAATCCTTGTGCCTCTCGAAAAAATTCAAACCTGGTCTTATTCCTCCTTATATTACCTCTATCATCAATTGTCTAGTTGATTTCTTCTTTTGAAACAACTGATTTATCGTCTATCTAAACAATTTCTTCAATAGCAACAACTAACTGTGAATCTGGACAATTTTTTGTTTTTCCTTCACTACGTCTTTGTGCTTGTAATTAACCTTTTCTAACCCAAGTATGTTTTGTTAACATAGGCTGTTGCTAAAAATTTAGTGGATAGTGGCTAGATTTTCGATTTTGATCTTTTTAAAATATCATTTGTAACAATTTGTAACAATCCGGTATTATATACCCAATTATCCCACAAAAGTGACATGTAGGTATGAACTTTCTGTTCTTCCTTAAGATTTCTCCTTGGACAAATCTAGCCATACCATTTTTCTCATCATTCAACTTAGAACATTCACCTTTATAACTAATGCCTTGAAGGTCTCCTTTAATCTTACCAATTTCCAATAACTTTTCTAACTTTTCAGTACTTCTATTTAATATTCTTATTTCCTTTTCAGTACTGACCAGCTTCAACTTTGTTTCAATAAGCTCATCTATTGTAGATAACAACCTCTTCTCAAGGTTTTGAATGGTGTTCTTCATGGTAGAACTTTCCTCCTTCAACTTCTGATTTTTCTTACATGTTTGGATCTATTTATCATACATTAATTCATAAGCTTTGCAAATATCCTCTCTCTTATAATCCGAATTACTATCATAATCTGAAATTGAACTTTGAGTTGATCCATCTGTATTTTTCCCAAAAATTTGAGCTATTTCATCATTAGTTTCTTGCTTTTTAGTTTATGTTAAACTGGCAACTAGACTTTTGATATTGATCGCGGCTCGTCGTTCAATTTGAAAATCGATCCTTGGAAACCGGTCAAAAACAATTTAAATTCCAAGATTGCAGTATAAGCTGAACCTCGGGTCGTCTCACTTTTTGGA
>JANZLX010000001.1:19655304-19665949 GCA_025531955.1 Erythroxylum orinocense
TAATTTCTTAACTAATTCTATATATTTTATTATTATCAAAACATAAAGGGATTTAATTTGTCAACCACCATTGGTCCTACACTAAATTTCATACAATTTGGTTCATTATTCCTAGAGTTATGCCCAAAATGCTACAGGTTGTTCTCAAATAGTGACAAAATCTAAAAACTCAACTTCAAGCCAAATTTTGAAGACAGAATTAAAATTCGATTCCTTTATGAAAAATATAGCCATATATCTTTAGTTTAATATAAACTTAAAATCATCTCATTTGGATATCTACAGACCAAGTTATGGCCAAAATACTGATGCATGTTCAATGAAAACACTACAGCTAACATATTCCAGCAATTCTTCTTTCACTTTTCCCGAATTTTTTAACAATTTATACCAAAATTAAAACAACCTCTTTATAGTTCATCAAGTATACCTCTGTTAGGCTTTAATCATACTCCAATTCCTCATCAATAACCTCTCTTATTCTAGTTCAAAATTATTCAATTAACAGCTCACAAATTATCAAACCAGAAACTTTTACATTATTATGCACATAGTCCTAGTTCTTTCCCAATTCAAGAACATCAAATTAACATCTTTCTTTAGCACAAATCTACCTTCTTTATACATTAAATTCCAATCCAATTCATCCTCATAATGCCCTATACTCCACGGTTTCCATATAACAAAAACAAAACAGAAAAACTTCCAAGTTCATGCAACATTTTCCAACACATATCTTCACCAATAACATATGCATTTCATTCCAATTTAAGCATCATTCTTATATCATTTGACACGCCATAAAACTCAGATTGTCACTTACTTGTTAGGCTTTTAATTCAGCTCAAACTTCATATTAAATCAAGTCTCCATGCAAGCAAAATTCATCACAAACTTAAGATGAAAATAGGTTGATTTTGTACAACAAGATGAAGGTAACATTCAGCTGGTTTTCTTGGCTATTTTGTGTAAGGTAAAAAGATGGTTTTAGTGCATCAATTTGGCTAGGGTTCAGGCAAAATATCAAGGAGAAAGTAGGATCAATTTTTTATGATGAAAATAAAAGAAAGAAGCAACAAAACTCTGTTACAGAAACTTGCTATTTCACATGCTAGGTGTCACCATTAAAGTACAACACTTGTCCTAAGGCATGTCTTACATTTGCCTAATCAAGATGCTGCCACTAATCCATTCAAGATGCTGCCATTAGTCACTAATTAAGTTGTCTACATGTCGTCCCAAGATTGGTCCACTTGTCGCACAGTCCATTTGTCACACATTTTACTATGCCAAGTATCACTCAATTTTACGCTTGTTCACCCTAATTTTCAAGTATCAATTTGTCCTACCACTTGGCTTTTTTTTTACCAAATGTACATTTAATCCATTATTCTCTCAATTAATAACCTTTAATCTTAATTTACTAATTGAAATCTGAACATACCAAAATTTAAGACATACCAAAACATAATTCACATCATGTTCACTTAACTTCTTTCATACCTCATAATAAATCAATTGAGTGCATATGCTATCTTTGTAATGTGTACAAATATCTTTGTAGAAAATAAGATATTATAGAAGGAGATGCCAATGATCGTCTTCAAAAATAAAAGATGTCCTAAGGCGTGAAGAGATGTTATAACAGATAAAGAAAAGGATGAAGATGTCCTGAGACATCTGGATATGCCAATGATAGAGAAAAATAAGTGACCAATTGGTCTTAAGGTGTAAGAGACACCAATGGCATTCCCAAAAAATGAAAAAAAAGAGAGAGAGAGAAGAAGATGTCCCAAGGTATATATAATGAGATGTTGATGATAAAGAAAGATAAGGAAGAGGTTATCAAAAAACAATCAGATATGACAATTAGGGAGAAGATGAAGATTATAACAGTGATATATATTAAAGAACCCTTTGTTAGATATAGATTATAGTTCTAATGAGCTTAGAAATTTTATTTGTAATACAACCATCATTAATGAAAAGGCATAGTTTTAAGAAGATGTTGATGATAGACGTTTAATGTAATAAAGAGAAAAAAAGAGAGAGAAAAGCATTAGTAAGGAGGTAAGAGTACATAATTAGAAGCATAACCAGGCAAATGTGTTTATGAAAATGAATTTGATAAAAGTAATTTTGTACTTTCAATAATGAATGTAAACATTTTGACGGGTCTGGACGTGAGCATTAGTGATACTACATGGATAGAGTTGGTGCCATTTACTAAAAGACATACATCTTATAGGAGAACTCTAACGTTTGAATATGTGTATATTAAGTACATCCGAAGAAAAGTTGGTTTAACAATGAGGTAACGTGGTAATTTTGTTAAGATAAAATTAATGTTAATGCCGGTGTTATTGTATATTACTTGATATTACTCTTTTACTTGTCAAAAAAATGTTACTTGATATTACCATCTTTTTAATTAAAATGTTACAACAAGTTTGTTAATAGTGATGTCATTTAAAAATGTTAGGTTGGTTTGACATTTAGTGATGTTCTTTCATGTTTTAGGCCTAGGAATCATATTAGTAACATGGTGGGTCACATTGTACAAATTAATGAGCAAAATAAATTTCAAATTTCCTTTACAATATTCTAATTGTTTATGTATATTTTATAGTATGAATACTTGATAGTTTGTTAGTGACTTTTTTTATGAATTCTTTTACTTAAGAATGTGATCTTTAATGCTTATCTGTGCAGTTACATAATATATCCAATTTTTGTAGTGAATCATTTTAGCATCTTTTACTATGAAAAGAAGGATAATAAATAAATAATATAATTAAATTTGTATATTTTAATGTTATTAAGAGGATGTAAAGCAAGTGGTAGAGAGACATAGACAAATCTTTATCTTCTATTGATTTCTTGCATATTATTTCTAAGCATTCAAGAAATGTTGACAAAGATTTGGATAGTATCACTAATGCATTGCTCAAATAGCTAGGTAAGTATATATTCTCTATTTGTATTCTCAAATAATATTAATGTATTGTGAAATGATAGTTTAGATAATGATTTGGCGTTAAATATATTTATTTTTGTACTTCTTCACCCTCACACTTCGTAATGATCATTGGTGGTGTTGCTACATTTTAGTAGAAGCATGGGAAATTATAATGTTCAACTTCAATCATATGGAGAATAACGTTAAGAAGAACTTGAGTGGAACATTTGTGGGTTAGAACATATTGTTTATATTGTATGTCATAATATAAGATCTCATTGCATATTGCATAATGTAACTAACTATTGGTTTGGGATTGTAGGCACATTTGTTATGGCAAATGGTGGTGTCTTTTGATATACAATGCAATGATAAAGTTTTTTGGTATATATTTTCTATCTCTTATGTAAGAGAATTGAAAAAGAAAGAGAATAAGTAAGAAAAACATTCTCTATTTGAACGTTGAACTAGTTTTTCTAATTGCACATTTTTTATTAAGTTAAATTACAAAGATTGACTAACATTTTCAATTTATATGCTTGTTGCTAACAAAGTTACAATTGTAGCATTCACCTATATTATGCATGGAATTATGGTACAGTAATTAGGTACTTACATCATTTATTATCCTTGGTTTATATTTATATGATATGTGCACCCTTTAAAATGCAATATACTGTTAATGAAACATATGATTTGTAATGGAAAGAGTTAACTGAGATTCAAAAGCACGTCTACAATTAGGTAATATTTTGCTATTTTAACTCTTTATGTTATCAATTCCTTCCTCCAATAAATAAACTTCGAATAAGAACATGCACATGAAACACCATTTTAATGATTATGTTATAGATTGTTATATATTGTTGATTAATAATTAATGTAAGGTTTAATCTACCATTTTATGCCAACATATTATTATTTAAAATTCTACAAGTATTTCTAAGGTTATTAAGTGCGGTAAGATAATTTAATTATGGAACCAATTAGCAAATTCACCGTTTTTGCTATGGACCTTTATATTGTGGTCATTTTTAGAATAATTTAAAAGGGAAGTGAGTAGGAAATTCTATAACATTATTCTAAATGTCTATTTGATGTAATTTCCCTAGCTAAATATTATAAGGAAACAAGACTTTGAGTCAAAATATTCCATCACTTATTATCGGGACTGGGTAGAAAGAATATTATAATTGAATACAAACTATACCAAGTTTTAGTACATTCAATACGATGCCTACTTACAAAAAGTATCATTACTCATTAAGCATAGGTAACACCTAAATTTTAATATGAGAATACCATACATCAAATACGACAAGTATATACATTAAATACCTTTACTCATTATACATAAGAAATACCTTCAATTTAAAATAGGAATACCATGATAAATATGAAGAATACTATGAATTAATATAAATAATACCAGGATTTCATATATTTAATACCATGTGTACATATAAAAAATACCATCTCTTATTGAACTTTGGGTAACACCAAAATTTTAATGTGAAAATATTATGAGTGAGTAAAAAGAATATCATCCATCAGTAAAAACTATACCATAATTCAATACATCTAATAACATAATTATATACAAAATTCTTCTATTTATTACAGGTAAGAAACACTTTCACTTAAATATGGGAATTTTAGGACTAAGTACAAATAATGCCAAAATTCCATACACTCAACACCATGTCTGCTTATAAAAATTACCATAACTCAATAAATAATGAATAATACCTTATTTTTATTACAAGAATACCATAAGTGGGTATAAAGAATGCTATATATAAATACAATAGTATGACTAAATACATCCAATACCACAGCTAATCAAAAAATACCATAAATTACTTGAAATAAATAACACAATTTCCCATATGATAATGCTTTTAATTGTATTTATAATTATTTTATAATAAACAAATTTTTTCATACATCTGTGTATAAAATCATGTTTATAGACAAAACTATTTGGCAAGGACCAAGGAATAGTGCATAACAATTTGTATGACTATATCCTTACTGTTAAATTGATAACATTTAGTGTGTAAATGAAGATACATTAGTTATCCTCTTAAATTATCTTCATTTTTATCAATCAATACATATTATAGTAAAATTTAAACCCAGTTAAGAACACGCCCATTTAATTAAGATTATGCTTAACCAAATTAGGGTTCCGTTTTTTTTTATTTTGGGATTTTCAAACTTGGGACATTGTCGTGTGGATTCATTTGGATTTTTGATGTAGTATGTCTATAAAAATGAGTTAAACACCATCCTCTGGCAAAGCTCAAGGTGTTGGGAAAAGAAAGGAAGGTTCATATACCAAAGGCTGATAACCAGAGGAGTATAAATATCTTATGCTCCGTTTCAAAAATAAAAATTAGTTCAAAAGATTTAAAATTCTAAGAAGTATAGGTTTTTAACCTACTAGACATGCCAGACAATATTCTATAGTGTAAATTTGTTTTCTTGTGAATGTGTTAAATGTGGTTAACAATATGAGGTGGACCAAAATTTTGAAATATACGAAGATGTGATGATCGAGTTGTCGAAGCTCTCAAAATTAATTATAATTCTTTATCTTCTTGTACTAGTCGTGGAACTAGGTCGAATCCTAAGAGAAATAAAAACCGGTTTTTAATTTCAATTAATAAAACAAGGTGGGAGTTTATGATTTTTTTATTACATAGCCGGGGTTTATGATTAATTACTAATTAACTAAAATTATCAAGAAATCAAATAAATAAATTGACTATAAAATTAAGAAATTCAAGAGTACTTAAGTCTGATTCAAAGGAAGATCTTATTTAATTATAACATTGATCATTGGTCTTAAAAGAATAATTTCCACAATTCAAGTAGTTAGTCCAAAAAGTATTAGGATAGTCATAATAAAGCTTAAATTTTCTTAAATTAGTTGATTCAAACCCAAAATTGAAACTAAAACTTATCATCAATTGATTGGGTATAATAGCATTCCATATCAATTGTTACAAGCATAAACCATCCCATTAAATGAATGGGTTAACAAACCACCATGATGGTATTACAAAGGATCAAAATAAGTGTACATGTTGTTTCTAAATGTCCTTAAATATTCTCGTATTCCTTTCATCCTATAAAACTTGTATTAGATATGACATAGCAATGAAAAGGCATCATTGTGCTGTTTTATCATGCATGTTTAAAGTTTAAAACCAAGCTACAATCTAATACCATACATATGGTGTATCTCCTAAGTTATGTCCTTCCATAAAGGCTGAGTGAATTGCATCTGAAGAATATGTGAGTAACACTTTATTGTTCCTTCTTGCATAAAATAAATTTGTTTGGAATAGCCATAAATTTATTCAATTTATCAATTGTAGGTAACCTGTTCATGATTGCTCTCCATATTGTGATCAAAGCTCTAGGTATCATATACTTGCACCAGAAAAGTTTATAACATGCTACACATTTCTTTGCTCTTAAAACAACTTTCTACAGGTTAAATTATTGAATTTTCGATTTCTAGACAAATTCCACCAGTGGACATCTTCTTTGTTTTCATTGAGCTCAATATTATTGATCTAATTATAAAGACCTAAGTCTTATATGTAGCTAGAGATGGCATTTGGGCTTGGGTCTGGCCTGACCTATGGTCAATAAGCTAGGCTTAGGTTGACCAGCTCAAGTTGGGCCTTGGGACATGCTCAAGTTCGAGCTACCTATGTCCAACCTGAGGAACAACATCTATAACAAAAATGACATCATTTTTATAGAAAAGGATGACATTAAATACAGGTTAGGTCGAGCTAAGTTAGATTCAGGCCCAGGTTTAATTGCCTCATGTCTGATCTGGTCCTAGACAGGCCTAGGCTCAATTCGGTCCATTGCCATCCTACATCTAACATCATCAATAAAAGTAAAAAAAAGTATTTTTTATTACCTAAGGACTCCCCATCTATAGGACCACATACTCTAGAGTGCCCCGGCACCAACTTAGCCTTTCTTTTGATATACCTTTCATGAAATGAAACTTGATGTTGCTTTTTAGCCATGCAATGATCATAGGGGTTTAGGGAAATCATAGTTTTCATACGGAAAAATGATTTGTATGTTAGTAACTTGATCCCCTTCTCAATACTATATCCTGATCTCTTCTGCAATAAATCTAGAGAATTGCTCTTGTAGTTCTCCAACAAACACCTTCAAGTGTGTTTTTTATAGGGTGCAACACAATCCGCTAAGAGTAACTATCATTGCTCATTTAGACAACTTCCACTTACTATCTCTAAAAGTGTGCCAACATCCCTCTTGTTCAAGCACATTCACATATAACAAATCAAAACTTAAGTCTGGAATATATCAATATGCCTCAAGGTCAATATGTACCCAATGTTGTTTTGAACTTGAATGTCACCTAAGATGATGATGCTAGCGAAGCTTTGATTACTTCTCAACTTGAACCCATTCTTCATCTTACTTCTTCCTTTGTTTTTTACCATAAGAGTGTACGTTTTTGAAATTGATCTCCTTCCTCCTAATCTCTTCATTGAATAGGCTCTCTTTGATCCCATCAAAAGATAGCACACCATCCGAAGCGGTGTTGATGATAGCCACAACCAACATTTTCTAATTATTTGACAAACAACTTAACAGGAACAATGCTTGTAATTCATTATTCAGTGGTTAAATTCTTGATGATGTCTTAAAAATCATTGAGATGTTCCAACATTAATTTCCCAAATTTCAACTTCAGGTTCACAAGCCTTTTTAATCAAGGAGGCCTTGTTATGAGTGATCTTCAATTTCTTCATAAATCGAAAGGATCTATCTCTTGAGATATGTGGTTGAATATGTTGATATCAATCCACTATCTAATAATTCCTAAAGTCTTCCGCTTCATCTTCTCCTACTCGTTATCTATCATCTTCTCCATTTTAGACTAGGCATCATCTTTACACTTTTTTCCACATTAATTAGATCATAGAGATCCTTTTCATATAAAGGATCTTTCATCATAGGTATCTATATCTAGTAGTTGGTCGATGTCAACTTCATCATAAAGCTATTGCCACTCTCCATATCTAAGACACTGATACCACTTGTTGGGGCTCTAATCAATAATGCTCATAAAATCTTCAAGTTCACTCAACTAATAAGAAACCACTCAAATAATAAAGATGACTGAAAGATAATAAACATAATATTTTAACGTGCAAAACCCTCCAGTGTAGAGGTAAAAATCACGAGACAAACTGACAATAAAATCCACTAAAATTAAATAATAGGATACAAATGATAAAGCTTTCAGACTCTTAACTCTAACTCAAAAATACTTCACAAGATAATTACAGATAGTCTTTCTAGCTCTATCTCTTAAGTTCACTAAAAAAACTTTTAGGATTGAGTAAACATTATCACACACACACACACACACATACATATATATCAATACTACTCTAACACTAATCCTAGAAATCAAACTCTAATGAAACTAAAGTTGATGAATGCTATTTGGACTCTGAAACTATTCGTTTGCTGAGTATTTATGTCTCATGTAACTTCTGTCTCTCAAACTTATCTTTAAACTCTAAAGGTAAGGTTTTGTATACCAATCAAAATCATCCGTATAACCAAGTAGGGTGATCCTGTCTAACCTTTAAACTACAAAATGATAAATGTAAATTATAGTGTGTTTTCTAGGCATTAAAGTGTGTTTTTAAGTGTTTTCTTAGGTGATAATCATGTGTTTAGGATTTAGATATATGTTCTTATTAGTGTTTTTGTTTGTTTTGTTTGATTGTTATTGAATAAGGAAAGAATGTGATTTTAATTTTATCATTTAAGGGATGTTTAAGATATTTGATGATGAGTGGAAATAGGAAAATTGAAGAAAAAATGAAGAAGGAGTTGGAGAATAAAATCCGGCACGATCATGCAGGAAGGAAGCAAGAGCTTGGTGAAGCCTCTATCACGATTATGCATGGCATAAACAATTGTGACAAAGAGGTGGTGCAGGAATACACGATTATGCAACTACTAGAATTCTAGGTTGCAAGATTTTTATATTTTTTACATTTTGAGTTTATTTTTAGAACAAAAATAAGTAGAGAAATCGTAGGAGAATGAAGAGTATGCAAAGGAAAAAGAAAACATTAAAGAGGCAACTGGAAACTCTGAAAAGTTGACTAAAAAGACGAAATTCTAGAAGAACACAAGCTGCAGAAATTTCCATCTCAAGGCGAAAGAAGATAAAACTTTTAGACTTTAAGCCTCTACTCTTTTCTTTTCTTTCCTTGTCATTGAATGTTACCGATGAATCAAATGGGATATATTTTTGGATATGGATTGCTAAACTTTCTTTATTTTTTGAACTTTTACATTCTTGATTTGATTTTCAATATACTTTATGATGTTTATTGTTTTATATTCAATTTGAATCAAGAGAATAGGTTGAATTATTTGTTACACAATAAGACCTAATACCAAAATAGACCTATAAACATCAAATTAATAGGCAATTAAATCTTGTGGGTCATTTGGAAACTACCTCTCTTTTAGTTAAGGGTAAGGCTGCGTACACTAGACCTCCCCAGACCATGCATGTAGTGAGATTTTTTACTGGGATATTGTTATTGTTGTTGTTGTTATTGTTATTGTTGTTGTTGTTGTTGTTGTTGTTGTTGTTGTTGTTGTTGTTGTTGTTGTTGTTGTAATAGGCAATTGAAGAGAGATATTAATTGTATATTAGTTACCCATATGATTGCTTCAAATCCAATAGGATAGTTAAGAAGAGTTTTCAAAGATCAAGAGATCACAACTTAATTTTTATCTATTTAATTAGGTTATTAGGTTAGATCTCAAGAAAGGATAATCATAAGTATTGGATATCTTCGGTTAAGTATGATTAAATCAAAATGATGAATTGAAAACAAATAAGGATAGAAGTAATTCCTAATTTTTCATCATTGATTAATCAACTATTTCACTACTGCTTATTTCATCAGTCAATTATCAATTCTTTTACTTTTAGTTTAACTCTTAGCTATTTCATCATATTATTTACCTTAAATAAGGTGTACAAAAATTGTTAGTGACTAATACAATCCTCGCGGAAATGATACTTTTTATACTATAAGATACGATTTGTATACTTGCAATAAAAAGTTTTTAAAATAAACTTCTTTTTTATTATCATTGCTAGGGATTGATAATTTGGCATCTATTTTAGTTTGAGTTACCTTGATTTAAGAATTTTTCACACTTTTCTCGTATGATTGTAGATGCATTAAACACAAGATAAACTAGGAGTTCAAGCAAACTCTTAAATGCATAAGTTTTTTACATCACCAAGCAAGAGAGGAAGATTCAAAAACCAAGACGCCAAGATGTAATAAAGACGTCAATGAAAGAAGAAAGAAGCCAAGGAGGATAGTAAAGATCATGGACTTATAAGGTCAAGGTTCAATGCTAATCAATAAGGGATTACAAGACCATCAGTATAAGTTAATACTTTTTATGTTAAAACCATTTATATTAAATATGCTGCAAACTAATGTTCTGTAACATCCCATCCCCAAATGAAGGGTGAGGACCCGAAATATTTTACAAGTGTGCTCAAGGAGAGACAAAGGAAATGCATTGGTTTTGCTCATGCGTCTTATTAGCATACATGCATATACA
>JANZLX010000001.1:19667807-19682919 GCA_025531955.1 Erythroxylum orinocense
AGTGAAGTAAGGGGAAGTTTCATATGTCCCCCCCCCCCCCCCCCCTTCATATGCACCAAAGTTCCATTTTCCAGAAAGGCTAAAGAAGAATTAAATGATCATGTAATTTGCAAAGTTTGTAGAGAAGTTGAAGAGATTATAAATCAACTTGTCTTTTTATGGAAGCTTTGGAGAATATTCCCAAGTACTTGAAACTTCTCAAGGATATACTATCAAACATGCAAACATGAGAGGACAATCAAATGGTCTCTTTGACAAAAATTTGTAGCTCTATAATTACAAGCCATAAGCTTATAAAATTGACCGATCCAAGAATTTTTACTATATCATGTATATTTGGTAATTTAGAATTTGCTAAATGTTTATTGACTTAGGTTCAAGTATTAATCTCATGCCTTCGTTGATTTTTAGGTAATTAGGGCTAGGAGATATAAAGCTGACTTACATGCTCATCCAGTTAGAGAATCAATCTATAAAGAAATTGTTTTTTATGGTGGACGACGAGAAAGTCAAGGGGGATAAGTTCACTATTTCGGTGGATTTCATAGTGTTAGACTTTAAATAGGATTAGAATTGTCCACTAATTCTTAGTAAACCATTTATGAATATGGGAAGAGCATTGATAGATGTCCATAAAGGAAACTAATTCTTCATATTGGCAATGAACAAGTTAAGTTCATCATGAATAAATTCTTAAAAAGTCCAAAGTAGGGCAACTCTTACATAAACATTGGTATAGTGGATGTGTGTATAAAAGAGAAAAAGGAGAGCCATAGAAAAGAAGCTAATATTAAGGAGGTAGAAGATGAAGAAGAATTAGAGAAGGAGGATTTAGGTGATAAATTAAGGTAAGAGATCATAGTGAGAATTGATGCACCTATACCACCCTCTACTAAGAAATCACCCACTCTCGAGTTGAAGCCTTTGCCTATACATATTAGTTATACCTTTCTAGGTAAGGGTCACAATGTACCCATTATAATTTCAAACCAGCTAGATGGAGAATAAGCGAAGAGAGTGGTGGAGATCTTTAGGAAGAGGATGAGAGCTATGGAATGGCAAATATCTAACATAAAAGGTATAATTCCTAATATGGTGATGCATATGATTCAACTTGATGAAGGTTATAATGCGGTGAGGAAACAAAAAGAAGGTTAACTTTTTATATGAAAGAAATGGTCAAAAAGGAAGTGGTGCTATATGTGGGTATTACTTACACTATTTTGGATAGTGAATAGGTTAGTGTAATACAATATGTTCCTAAAGAAGGAGGCAAAAAGGTGATGGAAAGTGAAAAAGATGAGATGATTTTTACTTGCACATTCACAACTTGGAAAGCTTGCATTGGTTATAGGAAGCTTAACATGGTGACTAAAAAGGATCATTTTCCTTTACCATTTGTGGATCAAATGATTGAAATGATGGCTAGATACTCATTCTATTGCTTCTTTGATGGATATTCAAGATACAATCAAATTTTTATCTATCTAGAAGATTAATAGAAGGCCACTTTCACATGTCCTTATGGAACATTTACTTATAGAGGGATATTGTTTAGGCTTTATAATGAACTAAGAACTTTTTAATGGCGCACGATGTCTATCTTTGCAGATATAATTAAGGGCATTATGGAAATCTTTAAGGATGATTCTTTAATCTTTGGAGACTCTTTTGATCATCGCTTGACAAATTTAGATTAAGTTCTTCAACAATGTGAGCACTCACATTTAGTTCTAAATTGAGAGAAATGTCATTTTATGGTACATGAGGGTGTATTTTTGGGATAAAAGAGATTGTGCTAAGGTATATAAGTGGATAGAGACAAAATGGAGGTCATGAGAATATTCCGCCATTAAACAATGTTAAAGGCATATGTGCATTTTTGGGACACATATGATTTTATCATTAATTACCAGGAATTCCCCTCTTATTGCTAGACCTCTAACTAATTTATTAGTTAAAGATTTATCATTTAATTTTGATAAAAATTGTTTACATGCTTTCAATAGGTCAAAGGAGACAATCATTATAACACCCATATTGATGTCTATAGAATGGTCTTTACCATTCGAAGTTATATGTGATGCTAGTGATCAAGCAATAAGAATTGCTAGGTTTGTGGAAGGACAAAAGATTGCATGTTATTTGTTATTCAAGCAAGACGTTATCAGAAGCCTAACTAAATTACACCATTGTTGCTAGCAGTTGTATTAAAGATAAGAAGGGAAGTGGAGAACTTGGTGGTTAATCACCTATCACGTCTTGAAGGAAGGGACGTGCAATAGGATGGAGAAATCACCCAATGAATCCTTGATGATGATAAACCGCCTATTAGTTTAATGGTATACTGATATAGTAAATTATGTTTTAGGTGGTATGCTTCCCCTTGATTTGTCTTATCAACAAATAAATAAGTTCTTGTATGAGTGCACTTATTATTTATGGCATGAACCAATATTGTATAACATTTATGCTACATCTTAAAGGAGAGGAGGTGCAATAGGATGAAGAAATCAATGAACTATTCCCTGATGAATCCTTGATGATGATAAACTGCCGATTGGTTCCATGATATACTGATATAGTAAATTACATTGTAAGTTGTATCCTTCCTCTTGATTTGTCTTACCAAAAAAGAAATAGGTTCTTGTATGAGTGCACTTAGTATTTGTGGGATAAACCAATATCGTATAAGAGTTATGCTACATCTTTAAGGAGGAGAGGTGCAATAGGATGAAGAAATCAATAAGTTATTCCCCGATGAATACTTGATGATGATAAACCGCCAATTGATTCCATGATATATTGATAAAGTAAATTATGTTGTAGGTGGTAACTTCCTTTGTATTTGTATTATCAACAAATAGATAGGATCTTTTATGAATGCACTTATTATTTATAAGATGAACCAATATTGTATAAGATTTTTGGTGATGGATTAATTATGAGATGTGTTCCAAAGGAGGAGATGTTAGAAATGCTAAAACATTGTCATAATTTGACTTATGCAGGGCATTATGGAACAAACAAGATGATAACTTGATTATTGGAATGTGGATTTTATTGGCTGAAATTATTCAAGGATGCTGGTAAGTATGTGATGCAATATGATGATAGATGCCAAAGAGTGCAAAACATTTTGAAGAGATATGAGATGGCCCTTTTTAACTTCTTGAAGTAGAAGTATCTAATGTATGGGAACTGGATTTTATAGGACCTTTCTCATCCTCTATAGGGAACACATATATATTGGTAATAGTAGATTATGTCTCGAGATAGGCAGAAGAAATGGAAACTCTAAATAAGGATGGCAAAGTGGTACAATAACTAGATCAACCTTTGGTGAAAGGATAATGAGGGTGTTGAATTGTTAAATCTTATACATGTGATGTATTGGATGGAGAAATAATTCATAAAAGGATGATATTTATATTTCATTAAATTACTAGTGACTTTATGTGTTATAGTCATATGTATTAAAACGAAATGTTGATTTAAAAACTTTTGAAAATTTCAAACTGTTTAAATCTAAGTAGAAATTAAGCATTGAGAATGCTTAAACACTTTGATGAGATCGTTGTGGTGTGTTTTAAATTTTCGATTATCTAAAGTAAATGAGATTCTCTAGTGAATACCTTTATAACTAAATTCATTAAAGTATGGATTTATGTAAGGAGGAAAATATATGAGATATTATATAATACAATATTATTTCTTCTATATCGATGCTTAATACAAAGACTTACCTTCTATAGTTCCAATTAAATCAATTAGCAAGATTTCATATTAGATATAAAAAGTTAAGTCTTTGAAAGAGTCAAAGTTAATGGTTTAGGAATGTGATGCTTAGTTGAAGCATATATTATCCATTAAGTTTAGAACTAAAATAGATAGTAAAAGGTTATGAGATATCCAAAAGGTTGGATATAATCTTACGGTTCCATTAAACAAATTTTGTGATTCAATTTATACTTATAGGAGAATAGTTCTCAAGATAAGGAGCGAGAGTAAGCTGAATTTTAAAAAGTTTAAATCTCATGACAATACATCTAATTAGAACTAGTGCCTTTCTTTATACATCTGATGTATAGTTGAAAGGTTACGAGACATTAAAAGATCCACTTTCTTAATGAATTAAAGGAGTTTGATTTGTAGGTGATTGTGAATTTATCATGTCTACAAGAAGATTAATGGGAGTATAGTTGTCTTCTTCAATAGGAGTATGTGGAGACATATTGCTCATAGAGAACAACAATTCTAACTTTTAATTGTTAAAAATATAATTGTCCAAGAATAACTCTCATTGGATATGAAAAGGTAACATCTTAATTCTGCTACTTGGATCTATAGATATAGATTGGAAGTTGTTCACCTATTCTAAGTCCAAGTACACAGATAATGTACAAATGATGTTTAGTATTTAAGATATCAAATACTTGAAAAGTATCAAAGATGTCCATTATTCTTTGTATGAGTTGATATTTTAGTTTAAAAAGATAAGGATATTTACTTTAGAAGTAAATCCTAATTAAGGTCTATTTACTTAAAACAATATCACTCAATAATGGAAAGGTTCCAATGTAGCAATGGTTGCTAATTAAGCCATAATACATTTTTCATTTAGTAGAAATGATTAATTGGATCAATAAGTTCTTTAGTAAACTTGATTTAGTTCTTTGCATTTTTCAAAATAGTAATGTACTGTGGAACATTAGAGCCATTGGGCATACAAAAAGAGTTGAAGTCTTGTCAAAGATCCAAATATGTATTTAGGCAAATTTTCTTATTAATGATGATAATTAAGATGGAAGTTGTAATATTTAAGAAAGTGTTCACTATAGAAAATCTTGTAGAATTCTCGCATTAGGCTAGTATCCCAGCAGTATCATGATCGTCATATGGTGATAGGTATGTGATACTTAAATGATTGGCTTAGTGCAAGTAGGAGATAGTTAGTTTATATCCTATAGCCAATCAGTTGGTTATAGTTAAGTGACAAAATAATTTAAAACATTCTTTATCTTGTACATATTTAGATGTATATGATAAAGTCCGTGGGATAATTATACATTACAAATAAAATTATAATGATATTATAATAATGAGATTTAAATTGCATTTATGTATTATTCCTAAATTGTTCCTAATCATTGTTATATTAAGACTGAACATTAATAGAATGCACAAAGACTAGCACACGTTATATTTTTCCTTATGAAAGAAATAGTTGACCTCATAAACTAAAGTATGTAAATACTTAAACAAACATATGGGTGCTTGTTAAAAAACAAGTTCATTGAATTAAACCAACATGAAAATCTATTTGGAACATTACTTATATGTCTATGGAAATTTTCAATGTAATCATTGTATAAATGATCATTTGACTTGAGGTCTCAAAAGTTATCTTGTATAGGAATTGCTATGTTTTAATACTATTTATGACTTATTCTAATTATAAGTTATTCAATCGATAGTCATTGGATGTAGCATGGACTATATGGAGATAGTTGCATTATCAAGATAGGATTCATCATCTTAAAGTAATTAGGAAGAATGTTCCGTTGTTTTCGATTATTATTAATTCTAGAAATCATTGGCCAAGATAGAATGATGCTTTGTATATAATTTACAGCTGTCATTAATTAAATTAATGGCTACTGTAGGAGAACTAATATGATTGAACTCAAAAAGAGTAAATATTAATTATATGCTCTGTCTAATCAAAACATTATATGATAAAATGATTGAATTATACGAAAAAATCATGCACGGAAAGGTTAGTCAAAACTACTTTGACCTTCCTAAATATTTGAGTAATTATGATTTGTTGCTAGACGTCAATTTTGATCTATGATTATAAATTTTTTAATTGGAGAATTAAAGATAAATTAAAAACTTTAATTTATCTAATTCTAATTATAAATTAGAATTATAACTTATAATCATTATCAACATATTTAAGAACCTAATGGGTCACATAAAAAGAATTGATTAAAAAGAACAAAGATATTTTTAATCAAGTTGGAATTTATTGTAAAGTTTAAGAAACTTCTTAATTAAATATGAAATATTTAATAAATATGGATCAATATGAGATATTGGATCTTATTTAGGCATAATTAGTATTTAATTAGAATTATTTGTAATTCTAATTAAATTTTAATTGAAATTAAAATTTAATTTCAATGAAATTACCAAAATGTCCTAAACTTATTATAAATATATTTAAGCTCTAATGAACCTAGCACTTCTTGCTTAACCCTCTTTGTAAGAGTTACATAATTCTCTCAATTTGTTAAGTGGATACTGATAGAGGTTGGACATTTATGCGACTATGGTGATTGAGATGGATCAGTTTCATAAACAGTTCAAGGGATACGACAAGAATATGATCAAGCTTCATAATACTTTACTAAGATTTAATTGTTAGTTATTTTATAGAATTAAAATGATCTTGGTTTTCAGAAAATCAAAACACGATAAAGTTTTGTAATTATTCCAATGTAGTTAGAATTAAATCCTGTCCCGATTTCCCGACAGTTTTGTCGGTTTTAAATTCTGAAATCTTCTTATTGTCTAGGCAAAGCTGCATTCTTTTAAGCTTGTATGGATGTTGCAACATGAACATATGTTTTGTTTACGATGAAACTGTAATCTCCATTCTCATGGCGCTACTCTTGTTGACCTGTCTACCAACTGGTCCTTAGTAAGGAACCACCTAATACGCCGGAGAAACAAAGAACTGAAGAATTGAAGAACATGGTCCCAGCTGATATGGAAGGAAGCATGCATTATATTTGTTAAATATGTAATATGAGAAGAAGCTAAGTTTAACAGAGACCTGACAACTTCAAGAAATGTAAACATTGTTAGTAAAAACTTAAACATGCTTCCAGTAGTAGTACTGTCATTATCTATTATTGCTTCCATTAATAATTTTATCTCTTAATATCAACCTTTCCCCAAACTCAATTTGTAGTTGCACCCATTGATTGAAACCAAATCGAAAGATGTATGAGGATAAAATTTTGGAAGATGTTCCTTTTAGTTCTGTTTTTATTTTCATTTTCATGTTAAAAAGATTGTTCCCAGTGGAGCTGCGTCTTGGAAAGATACAGTATTAGAGGAGCCGGTTACTTCCGAACGGCGTGTCGGGAAACAATTCAATCCATATCCGATGGTTCGTACCAGTCGTACACAATATTGTTCTTGAACAGAACACAGCGTTTACTGGGGTTGTTCTATGCTGAAGAAGAGGAGCAGACTATGATGTTTAAATTGGAGATAATGAAATTCCGATAAAGAAGATCACACTTCCAAATGAAAAATACCAACATGCAAATTGCCACGCTAAATGCACTCTTTAAGAACGCAGGAAAAGAAGAAAACAAACATCAAGGATAGTCCAAATGCTGAACAAGTCAAGGAGGTCCATGAAGGATCAGCAGTTGTAAAAGGGGAAAAAAGGAACGGAGTGAAGGCTTCTCAACAGAGAGCTCCCATTAATCAAATCTCAAAAGTTCTTTCCTTTTGTACAAAGAAAAACTTATCTTCTTTCTCCAGTCAATAGTAAATATACAAGGACATTCTTCAAAGTACAAAGATTTTGCAGCTACAACACAAATGAGAGACAGCTGCTTGGTCGTCTCCATTAGAATTGGCAAAATACAGTAAAACAGTTCAAAGCAACCAAACAAGATCAGTTAGAGAAAACTGGTTGAGGCTGTTAACATATAGTCATAAGATCGCATCTAGCTAGCCAAGTGACTTGGACAGCTGTTGAACATACTATGCCACATGAATGCTTTAGAAAGCACCATCTCAAGCTCTTGGTGTGTCCAGTTCTGAGTTGGAAGGTGTTGAAGGAACATAACCATCTCTTGGAAGTCAAGCTTCTGGAGCTTATCCGACCACTACGATAATTGTAACAACAGAGTTAAGAAATTAGGTGCAAAAGATCTTTATGACAGTGAATTTTAAACCATCTTACTAGACATGAAAACATAAGCTTAAACCATAAGAAGATTGAAGGCACGACAACAATTTAAACACAAGTTCTCAACCAGCAAACTGCCCAGTTTCTAGTGCTTAAATAGCATTTTTGATGCATTTCAAACCACTCTTCGTAATGTGAAATGGTGAACCATTGCAAATATGCTATGTTAGTAAAAGCAATTCAAAATGCCAATGAGTCAACCACAGTATACTGATTGCAGCTTTCTTTTTAACTGAAAAGTACTCTGAGATGTTAAAGAACAATAAATCACCTGAGTAATTAATTTATAACAAGTTTTGATATGGACTCAAGTACTTGTGTTGATCCAAAAAAACGTCCCTATGCCACTCACCGTCAAGAGAAAACTTGCAAATATGTACACAAGGAAATCTGGCAAAGCGTCTCCTTCAGCAAGGTATGTGTCCCAGAGGCGAGTAACAAGATGAAAAGGTATCTGATGAAGCACAGAAATGTCATCAGCCAAAGAATAATACCCTAAAAGCAGTTTGGATAATTCCCTCATTTGGACTTGAAAGTAACATCAATATCATAGTGTAGTCCAATTTTGTCAATTGTGTGATATGCATAAACTTCAAACACAGACATAACATTATTGTACAAATTAGTGATACAAAGAAATCAAACCTCTCGTATTAAAAGACAGTTGAACCAACGGAAAGCAAATTGAAGAAATTCAAGCCCTTGCTCTTCCATATGCCTCGAAACAGGTTCTGTTGACATCCACAACAACATAGCACTCAATAGGTATGCACAATTGAGTGGGAAAGAGTGAAGTTTTAACTAATTTCTGTTATATAGTTAGCATCAGAAGTAGGTAAGGCGAGATATTTCATTGAGGAATTAAAAAAATATGAAAGCTAATTTTTGTACAACTAAAAAGATTTGCTCTGCAATCTGATACACAGCAAAGAAAGCAAAATATGTTCTTAAGCCTCAAGATAAAAGGTACAAATTGTATTTACCGTCAATTCGCCTCACCAATTCCTTTAACTTAAATACCAATCTCTGTATCCCTGGCTGAGCAAAGGTGTAGTGGTCTTGCATGCCATCTAGTAACTTTGACAGGCACCAATAGCAGTCAGCCTCTATGTTGGAGATTTTATCAGGTGATAGGTCAGAAATCGACCAGTTATCTATGTCTCCTTCCAAGTATTCGGACAAGAAAACAACTAAAAATGGTGTAGCAAGATCATTTATCCCCTGAACATATCCACTTGCTGGATGACGAATAGCCCTGTTAAGGAATCAAGAAACATTAGCACTGAAAAAGAACAAAACAGGTTACCACTAACATAATAAAACAAATATCCAGACATTCAAAAACTGAAGCATAAGCACATTTTTTCTGTCGTTAAATCAGAATATAAGCACTAAGAATCATGTCCAAGAACTGCAACATAGAGTATTGATGCAAATTAAAAGGCTAAATCATACAGCAACCAACAAAATTGGGATACAAATTCTTATGAAGTCTAAGGGCAAACAGAGAACTTCAAATTATTGCATAAAATAAGAGAACCTAATCAAATATCCCTAACCAAAACACACCTACACAACTAAATGCACAGTTCCCTTCATAATTAATATATAGCAAATTCATATTGACAACACAAAATTTATCACAGAGCATGTCCCATAATTTAACGAGAAATTACATTATGATCAAAAGCAACAATTGGAACGGAAGATCTTCAGAAATCATTGGAACAAGTCCAGATGACTATGTATACAGTCTTCATTTTGAGCAAACAATAACAACTACAATCAAGCAAGGGGTACATTTTGAATGTTTTGACCAAGATATCTAACCATGTATAGAGAACACGTTCCAGAGATTTCTGAACTTGTGGTTGCTGAAAGAAAGTGACATCGGGTACAGTTCTTGGACAGTCAACAGAAATCTAAAAGGTAAAGGGAAAAAAAAGGGATAAAAAAGGCATACAGGAAATCACAAGTGATTTTCTAAAATTCAATCATCAATGCAAGTACCTGCCGAAGCATATTTATTTCATCATCTGAACGTTCAGTATCTGGGATGTCATAAAACTGAGCAACTGAGTCAAGATACTCGAGCCGTTTCCTCTTAAGAACTCCCTCCCTTCTATCTGAATTAGGTGGTGCATATCCCTGTTGTCAGTTAATTATTTTTTAATTTTAAATAAGCAACAATAAAAGCCTAGGTTGCTCAATGACAAGATGCTGCTATTTGTTCAGTGTACAAGTTAAAAGAATTATCATAACCTGAAATTAACAGCCAAACAAGCATACTAAGCACAATGTATAAATGAGATACACATGGCCTCTAAAGGTCCAAAATAAAATGATGAATAAAACTAAAGATACCAAGCATGGTTGTTCTAGAATATGCAAATCATGAAGATTTTGAGATTTGGCAATCCGATTAGGGGTTGACTCAGATGCATTGTTACAACATCAATTCAGATGATTAAGGCTCAAATCCAAGATCACATTTATTCCATTTCCCAGTGATACCAATATCATAGAGTCACATCTGTAAAGTCATTCTCAGTGTAGAAACTCTATGAAACAAGAACAGATCTCCATAAGTCTGCTCAAATTTCGTCGTAATTTAATTTTCCAGGTACATTCTAGGTACTGATGACTAAGCTGAAACAGAATAAAACAACTCCTATCTACATATTCTATACCTGATTGAGGACACTCCACCTAATCCTAACGAAGTATCTAGAGAAACAATCCGTACTTGTTCTTACATTTGGGTCCACAGGACAGGCAAGTGCCCATGAGACTAGGTTCCCCATTGTCTATACTTATCATGAAACATATTCCATGATATAAATTAACCAGCTATATGAATATCCGACTTCCTTATCAGCAAAGAGTAACAATGAAAAACCTCCAGTGGTGGCTGCAACACATTATACAAGAAGCAGTGAAAATGAGCAGCAGTTGTCTTATACTAGCATCATAATGAAAAGAAAATCACACCAAATACATTAATTCATTAAGCAACATAAAATTGGATAAATATGAATGGGGAATGTTGTTGAATGCACAGACGCACCAAGAGAAGCCTCCACACAGTTGGACGCATATATGGTGGTATGCCACTCCAAGCTAATTCACGCAACCTCTCTGGATATGAATTTAAGAAATTAAAAATTGAAAAAGAAGGAATACTTTCATCCATA
This sequence comes from Erythroxylum orinocense, assembly GCA_025531955.1. Classification (NCBI taxonomy): domain Eukaryota; kingdom Viridiplantae; phylum Streptophyta; class Magnoliopsida; order Malpighiales; family Erythroxylaceae; genus Erythroxylum; species Erythroxylum orinocense. The sequence goes on from JANZLX010000001.1 coordinate 19,679,001, forward strand.
ATAGAATAGATGACATTGCTCAGCATATGAAGTTGGTATATATATGTGAAACTGGAAGATACAGATTAACTCCCATTAATGGTGATACCACAAGCAAATTTTCTTTACAAACACATTCAGTTGTCTACCTGAATTGCATGTTAAAAGCCACCATTAATTGAGATAAAAATACTAATCTAATAAGAAAAACAAAAGGACCGCGCAAAAAGTATGCAGCGCCAACTGTTTCATTGGTTTGACACGAATAAAAGAAAGAAATAGGATGCATCAAATTGTGTGAAATATCACATTAGATTACAGAAGCACCATGTCTTCATGTTCATATACACGTCCAGTTTGCCCTCACAAAGCTCATTACCAATCGCTTGTTTCTGTAAGAACTACTACCTAACATGTGCTGCTGACAAAATTCTCATTTGTTTAATGCTGTATACTGGTTGTTCCATATCTTCAATGAAATAGAATAGGCAAACAAGTCTTCAGTTTTTAGCACTTCGATTTCACTAGGTACTGACAAGAAAAAGAACGAAAAAAAGCTTCTGAAAGATAAAGAAAAGCTGCACACAGCAACGTACCTAAAATGATCATTGAGGCAGACAGCTCCTTATTGAACTTCATAACTCGTGCTGAATCTGTAGATCTGGCTCCCATGGGGGACTTCTGTACTTCGTTTGACATGGTCTCAATATTGGAATTTGTACTTTTTAACTTGACGACACTTGGACTACTATTTGGATTACTAATGCTATCAGATTCAGTCTGCAACACGGATAAGATTTTTCTCATAGAAATCTAAACAGCTAAGGATTGACGGAGTAAATCCTAAACATGAGGCAATAATTCACAACTTGAAACATTCAATATACCACTCTCGCCTTGTCCATACGATCACTAGTTCCAGCATCATTTCCAGAAAAGCTCCTCCCAAAACTTGGAGAACGGTCTTGTGGACTTACCTCCCCTGGAGGATCCGACCTCCTGGTCAGTAATACTTTACCAGGAATACTACGCCCTTTGAGCAACCTTCATCGAATAGATAAAAAGGAAATAAGCTCAGCGCCTTTGTCAATTGATTTATCAAACTCACCAAAGCTAGTGAATTATCATATCAATCTCATCAACCCCACCATCAAATCTGAGCATCGAGTTCTCAAATTAAGAAATCACAAGCAAATGGGATCTCAAATCTAAGCATAAACTAACAAGACTAAAACAGAAGCAACAAAAGAGCTCGTTCTTGGAATGATGGAACCCGATGAGAATTTTACCGTACACTAAAATCTAGGAATTTCAATAAAAGGTTGAAAGATCTGAGACATTTCGCCAAATGGGCATCTCAAACCCTGCTCAAAACCAATAATTTGCAAGGGTGAGTATGCAAAACAATTCCTTGTACATACCCTTGTACGTTTTTGAGTGTTTGATTGAATCTCGAATCCAAACTTGAATTGCTGTTGCTTGTGTCGTCGTTGTTCTTCATGACTAATCTTGCTTGTTGTGGCCTCTGTAAAATGAAAAAGAAGAGCCTTTTATTATTATAACTCTATTTGCTCCTCTTTTATTTCTGAAAAACTAGGGATCACAATCAAAGGGAGTATGCACTTCCCTTTTCTGCTATTGTTTTCATTTTTATTCTAATTTTTTATTATATGTTTTAAAAACAAAAATGAAATTTAAAGGCAATAAGATAAAGATTTAAAGTTTATAAATTTCGTGAAATTACATCTTCATAATATTAGATAAATGTTGAATAAAATTAAATAATTTATCTTACCAGTTAAAAATTTTGAGATTTAATTAAAAAAATTTATGCAATAAAATAAATTATTCTATTTTAATTTATAAAATTATTAATTTACAAAAATTAATCGTTTAATTATTTGATCAACTTTAGCAATATGAGTTATTAAAATAAATCGAATTGAAAAATTAAAAACATAACTGAATAATTAAACGGTTTAAAATTTTTACGATTAAACTATCAAACTAATTGAAATTCATTGCCATATATTCATATCTTTGCATAGAAAAAAATGTGAGGCAAAAATAACTCTTCTCCACCTTAATTTTTTTATATGACCATTGATAATTTCTTTTTTTCCCTACTTCTACCTTTTTCAATAATACCATATCGCACTTGATGCAAGATTGGATTCTGATACGGTATTGTATTGGTGCTATTCAATATTAAGTACCATTTCGAGTAATTTTTTAAATTTATAAAATAATTCCTAAATTTTTTAAAAATTGAAAAGAATCTTTTAATATTTTACTATATAATTTAAACCAACCTTGTCTTAAAAAATTATAATAATAGACATTTAAATAATAATAATTTATTTATTTTTCTTAATATTATTTTCACATATTCCACATATATATAATAACTCCAATTAATATAAAAAAGATAATTTTATCATTATAGAAATATAAAATTAAAAACAATACAAAGTATTTAAAATATTACAATTTTATCATATAATAAATAATAATTACATCAAAATATTAAATAAAAAAAATAATTATTATAAATAATAAAATATAATTTCTATTTAATATTTAATTTTCAATAAATATATATATATATATATATATATCTTAATATGTAATTGTTATTAATAATAAAATATAGTTATATTTAGATTAACAATTTAAAAAAACCAAAAGTTTGAGGCCCTTAATTTTTATTTTAACATATTTTTAAGTATCCTTCGTAGAAAAATATATTTTTTATGATATAAATTTAAATATTATATTATTAATAATAAAAAGAGATGATGATAGTAAAGAAGATGAGAGTGTGAAAGAAAAAATCGAGGAAGAAGAAGGTAGAGACTCCGGTGGGATGAGGTGGGTTTTTTTTTTTTTAATTTCATTTTTTGCAGAAATACTTCTCGTTTTTTTAAATTTTTGGTATCAATTAATATATTTAATGATAGATTTAAAATTTTAAACTGTTAGTATTTTAAATAACTAACAGTTTTAATCGGTATTAAGCAAAACAGGCTGGTAATTAGATTTGGTATCAAAAATCTCATTTTTTATAGTTTTCTTACTAATACGGTACATAATGTCCGATACCAACCAGTACAGTATGAGATATTAAACTGATTTTAATACCTCACAAGAAATTAGTCGATAATATTATACTACTCACCAATTCAAATTCTATCAAGTACAAGTTCAACTGAATTTTTAATTTTTTAAAAATAAATAGACTTTCAATATTTTTAAAATTCGAAGTGAACTCAATTTGTGTAGACTATAGCTAATTTTCTTATCACAAATTAACTTAAATATCAAATTCAAGCAACTTTATAAATAGCCTCCAAAAGTACATTATTTGAATTTTATATTTTGATAAATTCAAAATAGTCAAGGCATGGCCTTAATCACTGTTTTAAAATTCGGACCAGTTATCGGTTGAACCGGTCCGCTTTCTGGTCTGGTCCATCCCTAAAAATCAGTTCTAAACTTTGTTTTAAAATTCGGATCGGACCGGTTGGTTGGATCGGTTCGGCCGGTGACCAGTCGGTTATTCGGTCCGATCTACCCCTAAAAACTAGTTCTTAATCGAACCAGTGTGAACCGGTAAAAACCGATCAATTGACCGGTTAAACCGACATTGATCGGACTGGTTCGACCACCGGTTTGAAAATAAAACCTACCTTTTTTAAAGTAAACCCTTCTCAGTTTTCAGTTCTCACCGTCGTCACCTTCGTACAGCCCCCAACCCCCCGCTGCTGCCAATCTGCCACCATCCATCCGCCGGCGCCACCTAGAAACGCCGGTCTTTGGACTTGGATTTCAAGGGTGCCTTAATTTTCCGGAAGTAAGTCTTGTAGTTCCTGTTTACTGTCGTTTTTTCCTGAAAGTTTGAAGCTTTTGATACGAAGAACTGATCTTTATTGCTATATGC
>JANZLX010000001.1:19683019-19706028 GCA_025531955.1 Erythroxylum orinocense
ATGACCGAGTCATTCCACATATACTGAATCAAGTTGGTGAATTTTGTTTTCCTATCAATGCATTTTTGGGTGGATAAGTATCCTACGGTTTTAGAACTCTCAATTATTCAAAGATTTGATATATCATGAACAATTTTTAACTCACTGTTTCCTCTAATTTCTTATTCGATCATGTGGTTATTATTTGGGATAATTGTTGATTTTGTTGTCTTGTTTTAATGGATATGTTAGACTCGGATTTGGTTGTAATATTAAATATTTAGACACTTTTTGGTGGATTTTTTGATTTTGCGTTGGTTGATGCAATTATTTTGACATCTAGTAATGATATTTTAGTTATTATTTGAGAACAATTATATGATTGATGGTTGAAAATTTTATTTATATTTATTTGTATTATTTGGTTTTTATCTATTTTTTAAATATTATTAATATTAAATATAATTATTGTGTAATTATAACGTCATACCGGTTCAACCAGTAGTCGAACCGGTGACCAGTAAAGCCTCCGGTTCGACGTCCGGTCCGGGTTTTAAAACCTTAGCCTTAATAATAAGTTCATGTTAAGACAATATTTAATGATAGATTTAAAATTTTAAACTTACATGAATTTATATAGACAAGTACGCGTTTAAATTGAATCAAATACTCTATAATTTAATACAAATTTATAAAAATAGTAAATGTAAATATAAAATAAATACGAAAAGAATTATATGATAATTCTGAAAATATAAAAAATCAGATTTAAAACGACAGCGTTTGCTGGGAGTGGTCAAAACCCTACTGATTTCCTACCATCCTTTATGCCAGTCAAATTCTTCGTTTTTGTACTGAGTCCTTCTCCTCACAGGATATCACTTCTCTCTGTTAACGCCCTCCCGAGAAATTTCTCCTTTTGTTTGTTTCGTTAACCGGAGAAGAGAATGGCTGCGGATGGCGGCAGCCTTGAGCAGTCGCACAAGGCTCACCGGTCGCGCCAAGCTGGTCCATCTGCCAAGAAAAAGTCGAAATCCGATAAGAAAAGGAAGAAACAGCTTGCAGATACGGCAGGAGATCAGAGCAAACAAAACCCTAAGGTGTCTTTTCATTTTTCTTGTATAAACTTCTGTTCTTGCATTGAGTTTAATAGTTCATTTTGTTTTTGTTTGTGAATGTTTTAGGGGCGAGTAACTTGCATATGTATTGTGTGTTTAATGTGTTTGGTTTAGGCATTCGCTTTTAGGTCTGCTGTGAAGGCCAAGCGTTTGCAATCAAGAGCGGTAGAGAAAGAGCAGAAGCGGCTTCACGTGCCAATTATTGATCGAACCTATGGCGAACCGGCTCCTTATGTTGTAGTTGTGCACGGACCGCCGCAGGTATTATGCTAGTACCACTCTTTGTTACACCTAGGAGGTTTGGTGCTTTTGTTTACTTTATAATCATAATGGTATTTGTTAAATGATATAATCTGTAAAGTTTTGAACTTCTGGGGAGAACTTCCCTCCTTTTCTCTTTTACTTGTAGAAAATTTGAACTTCTGAAGACATGGTGTTTGTATTTCATTGGTGTTAATATAATTGAAAGCTAATTTATGAGAATGAAAAACTTAAACACGACGCATGGCTTGTCCTTGAAAATTTGGAAATTTCATCTCTTTAATGTTGAGTTCTAAATTTGGTGGCAGGTAGGGAAGTCACTTCTGATAAAGTGTCTTGTAAAGCATTACACTAAGCATAACTTGCCTGAGGTTCGAGGACCAATAACTATTGTATCAGGTGTGGGTTTGCATTATTCTCACAAGGTACAAATGCAAAAGGATATTTTATCATTGTTGTGTTTTGGAGCTCACTGGATTCCGTAATTATATTTTTAGGCAAGCAGCGAAGAGTTCAGTTTGTTGAATGCCCAAATGATATAAATGGTATGATTGATTGTGCGAAGTTTGCTGATCTAGCACTCCTTTTGATAGATGGAAGTTACGGTTTTGAAATGGTGAGGTGATTTTAGTATGATGTCTGCTTCTTAGCATTTTCTTTTTCATTTCATGCAATGAATTATGTACACTTTTTCAAATGGTTTTAACTTTCTGTGGAACTAAATTATGGTTTTGTATAAATTTATAAATCTGATTTGCTGATTCATTGCCAGTTGTTAGTTGCTGATATTGTAGTAACAGGACCATGATTGTGCTTACTTATATTTTTCTGCTGAAAGAAAAGCCATTTTCTTAAGACTTTTGAATCTTCCCTCTTTTTTGAGGTGCAAAGGAGTTGAGAGTATGGATTAGCCTCCATTATAGGATAGCAAGTACTTAATTTTATATTCTTTTATGATGCAGGAAACTTTTGAATTTCTAAACATTTTGCAAGTTCATGGATTCCCAAAGGTTATGGGGGTCCTTACTCACCTTGATAAGTTTAATGATGCTAAGAAATTGAAAAAAACAAAGCAACGTCTCAAGCACCGTTTCTGGACTGAAATATATGATGGGGCAAAGTTATTCTACTTATCTGGCCTTATTCATGGGAAGTAAGTATACTGAATTCACATACATGTTATTGTGTGGAAATTTATATATTAGGTCATTGTAGAAATTTCATTAATTTGGAAAATTGCCTAAGTGAACAGGTATTCTAAGCGTGAAGTTCATAACCTTGCGCGATTTATTTCTGTCATGAAATTTCATCCGTTGTCCTGGAGAACTTCCCATCCATATGTTTTGGTGGATCGCTTTGAAGATGTAACTCCTCCTGAAATAGTGCATCTGAACAGTAAATGTGATAGGAATGTGATATTATATGGGTATTTGCGTGGCTGTAATCTGAAGAAAGGAACAAAGGTGTGCTCTCTTAACTGTAACTTTTCATTTAATTTATTTATTTTATAACAACCATGCAGTGCTTGTTCAAGCATATTTTAGGAGTTGTCTATGATTGATGTGCTTCTCATGGTTTGAATGTTAAGAGTTCTATACTTTAGTTAAACAATTACAAAAAACTAAGTTAAACATTTATCTTTTATTATTTGGTTAAATTCAGAATAAAGTTTCTGGTTGGACTAGATTAAACTTGAGCCCTAGTTTTGTTTTGTTTTAGTTCAAAATTTACAAAATAAGCTTTGCAGATGTCTCACATATACCATCAGAACAGCCAGCAGTCCTTGTCTTTTCTCCTTGAATTATGATCTAATAAGATAGTCTGCATATAGGTACATATTGCTGGTGTTGGTGATTATGATTTGGCTGGTGTTACTGCCTTGGGTGATCCATGCCCTCTACCATCAGCTGCCAAAAAGAAGGGGCTGCGGGACAAGGAAAAGCTCTTTTATGCTCCAATGTCTGGGCTTGGGGATCTGTTGTATGATAAGGATGCAGTCTACATTAACATAAATGACCATTTTGTCCAGTTCTCAAAAGTTGATGATGAAAGTGGTGGAAAGGCACCCAAAGGTTTACATTTCCTTACAATTTTGTTACAAATATTGCTTTTATCTGTAATCACTTGTCTTGCTTTAATCATTTGCTTTCAGAGTACAATTATGGTGTCCATGATTACCTCAAGACTTACCTTCCTTTTTGATTGTAAATAATATATCTTAAACTTGATAGAGATTTTTCCAGTTATGTCAATTTCCTAGTTGCAATCCATTGATCACAGTGTTATATGATCTTAATAGTAGGAAACGAGAGAGATGTTGGTGAAACCTTGGTGAAATCGTTACAAAGCACAAAGTATTCAATAGATGAAAAGTTGGAGAATAGTTTCATTACCCTTTTCAGCCGAAATCCTACTGTTTCTTCTGAGACGCAGATCGACGCGAAAGATAGGCAGACAAATCATATAGAACCTGATGATTTATCTCACGAAAGTGATGATCAAGATCCGGATGATTCAGAGTCTTCAGATCAGGACGAGTCTACATTGGAGGATGCAATGAAAAATGCAGGAAATGATAACTTGGATGTACAGCATGGTGATCTTCCAAAACGACGAGTGAATTTCAAGGATCAACTTAAGGAAAAAGCCGAGTTTCATGATGGAAGGATTAGGAGAAAAGCTATGTTTGGAAATGAAGCTGATCTAAAGGTAAAATGCGGTGCTCTATTTTCTTGATGCAATATCATGTATCAAAGAAAGGAAGTTAAGGATCTTTTCTTTTTCGTGTGTTGAATATAATGTAATATTATCAGTTTTTCCTCTGATAAGTAATTACTGTGATAATTCTTGGAGCTACATAATAAAGAAGTTAAACTCCCATAATCACAACTTCAAAATCGATCTTTCAAGTACAGATCTCGTAGTTGAGGTGACTTCTTGTTGTTCAACTCAGTTAGCCACTTACCAAAGACTTAATGTATTCTTTTCTTCACTTTTTCATTAAAAAGAATTCGCTTTGTGTCATAATGAATCATTTTGCATCGTATTGATGTATTTATTTATCAATGATTATACCATTTAACTCTGCAGGATTCAGATGATGATGCTGATAGTGATGATGGTGCTGGTGGCAGTAATGCTGATAGTGATGATGGTGCTGGTGGCAGTAAGCAATCATATTCTGGTTCAGATTTTTCTGAGGAAGATGGAGAGGATCATGATAAGGATGGTACTTTCTCCTGCAAACGTTTAGAAGTTGCATCTTCTAATGTTTATCACAACCTTCATAAAATATTTGAGATTTTGCATCAATATATGTGATACTATTGAAGTATAACTATTCAAAGGTACATTAGGTTGCTTTTTTACATGGAAATCGCATAGGATGTGTGATTTATTTTCTTATATTATATTTTAGAAGATGATATGGGAAATGATTCAAAGTGGAAAGAATCACTGGCGGAAAGGACTCTCTCAAGACAAAATATTAGTCTTATGCAGCATGTATATGGGAAACCTTCATCTTTTTCTGCAACACCGATGAATAGCAATCAAGATGGTGGTGACGGTGAAGAAAGTGATGGAGATGAGTTTTTCAAGCCAAAAGGTGAAGGAAACAAGGTTGGTGCAACACTTTGGACAACATTTTCTGATAATATGTGCTAAGTAAGCTGATAGAAGATATGCCTTCCTTCTCTGTTTTCATCAGACTTTATATACATTTTGTTTCTTTATTTCAGAAATCGCAAGAAGGTTTGGATGGTACTAATTTCAATTTTGAGGACTGTTCTAAATTTACAAATTATGGAGACCTCAAACATTGGAAAGAAGAAGAGGTTTATGAAAGTATCCGTAACCGCTTTGTCACTGGAGATTGGTCAAAAGCTGCTGAAAGAAATGAAATCTCTGAGGCTAATGGCAATGATGATGATGATTCAGTCTATGGTGATTTTGAGGATTTAGAAACGGGTGAGAAGCATAAGAGTGTTAAGATAGATAAATCTGGCAATGGTGCGCTGCAGAATGAAGATGATGCAGCAGTAGAGGAGAGAAGGCTGAAAAAACTTGCTCTTCGAGCAAAATTTGATGCTCAATATCCTTTTAATTCAAGTTTTCATAACAGTGGATTTTATAAGTTACATTGGTTTGTTGTGATCTCTAGTGCCATACGTTATCTCTATCTAATGATGGACGAGAGCTGTGCCAGCTGACTTCAGAACCTGAAGTGTGTTCTATGTTATGTGTAAAATTGGCTTTTGTGACCTTAATTTTAGATTACATATGATGGATCTGAATCACCAGAGGAGGAAGCTGATGGGAAAGATGGAACTAAGTTTCACAGGGGTCAAGCTAGTGAAGGTGGATATTTTGACAAGGTAAGGTTTTTGATACACATTAAAACAAATATGCTTACCAATGTTTGGATTAGTGACTTATACTTGATTGCGGTGGTTAATTTCTCTAGTTGAAGGAGGAGATTGAGCTACAAAAACAAAGGAATATAGCTGAACTTGATGATCTTGACGACGAGACTCGGTTAGAGATAGAAGGCTTTCAGACTGTGATGTATCTGAGGTTGGAGGTTCATGGTGTTCCTTTTGAGATGGTTGAACATTTTGATCCTTTTCATCCACTTCTGGTTGGAGGTGTTGGTCTTGGCGAGGAGAATGTTGGATACATGCAGGTTCGAAAATGTTAAACAGTTATCTAATGCTATTGGCACAATTATTTTCTCTTTTTGCTTGTATAATTTCATGCGTTACTGATTTCTTCTATGTCAAATGGTTTTTCATTTGGGATGTTACTGCTGCTTAAAATTGTTTTGAACTTTTACTTGGATAGCATAAGAAATTTAAGGTGCAGTTACTTTGCTTCTATCAGCGAAGGTTTTAAGTTAGTGCTCTGAGTAGATTTACTGCTATCTTTTCTCAAGTCTTTATACAAAACAATTCAATCTGTGTGTCAAAAAAATTTAGAGAATGTAAAATGTTGGTTTTTGTTGAAGACTAGCATTGTAAATTTGACAATTTTAGAAATGTCATTTTCACTTCCTGTAAGGCTTTTATACGGCTGCAAAAGGTGAAAGTCAAAAAACTTGTAATAAAGCTGATAATATTCTGAGTTTTGAGAAGAAATAAGTGCAAACAAAAAAAATAACAGAGATCAATATTTTGCAGTTTGCTGCTATTGATCATGAAACTTTTCCTATCAGTTATTAAATATTCTGATTTCTTTTCTTCCAGGCTAGGTTAAAACGCCATAGATGGCATGGGAAAGTGTTGAAGACAAGAGACCCTATCATTGTCTCTATTGGTTGGAGGCGATACCAAACTACTCCTGTCTATGCCATTGAAGATTGCAATGGAAGGCTTCGCATGCTTAAATACACTCCAGAGCTCATGCACTGTGTTGCCATGTTTTGGGGCCCCTTAGCCCCTCCTCACACTGGATCACACTGGAATAGTTGCTGTCCAGAGCCTATCAAACAATCAGGTTAACATTTCTTTCGTCATTCTTAAATTGGGAAATTTTATTTTGGTCCTTGGGAATTTCATGTTCTGTTGGCGATAAATGAACATAGATTATCAGTGGGTCATATTGCAAAAGCAGGTCAAGTTGGTGCTTCTCCTTTGTAAGTTGGAGAGTCTTGGATAATAACCTTTTTGTAGTCTATCACCTTAATTTTTTATGTATTTTGGATTATTTGCAGAGTGAAGACATACAGGCTTATGAATGGTAACTAATTTTGTTAAACATATCATGTTGATATCATCATTTGAAACCTGAAAATGAAAACATAATCTCATACAGAAATGATTATGACAAACTAGTTTCAGACATATTTACATGGAAGTTGGGAGAGCCAGATAAGGTCCTCAAGTTACCTGTATTAGTGGAATAATTTTTTATCTAAATGTGTTGATGTGGAGATACAAGTGTGTGAATGGATATCTGTCGTAATGTTCAAACTGATCCTATGTTGAAGCTGATAGCAAAGGTATGGACAATAGTTGAATGTGGTTGAAGATTTAGTTAGGTTTGTTGTTCTGTTCAGAGCTTTTCCTTGCCTGAAAAATATTCATTAGAATCTAATCTGGCAAGGCAAATTTTCTTTCATCATCTTTCTTTTTTGTTTGTTTGAATGAAGTAATGTCTAGTGGTTGGATGCCCTTTTGTTTTTTTAAAATGCATGCTTTAAATGTTATTTCGAGACAGCTTTTTGTCTATTATTATTTGGATGGTGAAATATATTGCTTTTTGTTCTTTTACAAGGTAATGTTTTCCTTTTCCCACGAATTGTCAAATTTTCTTCTGCCCCTAATTAGTTTCATTTGATTTTCAGGCACCATTTCAAATCACAGCCACAGCAGTTGTGCACGAGTTTAACCATGCAGCAAAAATAGTAAAGAAAATCAAACTGGTTGGTTACCCTTGCAAGATATTCAAGAAGACTGCACTTATTACAAGCATGTTTACATCAGATCTTGAGGTTGCTCGCTTTGAAGGTGCTGCAGTTCGAACTGTCAGTGGGATCCGGGGGCAGGTCAAAAAGGTAAATGAATAATTGCACTATTTTCTTCATTGTGCCATTGGATTCCTGAGGACTCTGTTTCATTTTCTGTAACTGTTAAATTGAAGTTCTAGATTTCCTTGATAACTCAAATTATAGAGAATTATTGTTCAGTTATCTTAGTTCTTGGTTTAGTTGCATGTGCTTTTCATTTTATAAAACTGAAAAAGCTGCTATTTGCTTTTCTTCTAAGCAGGCTGCAAAAGAAGAAATTGGTAACCTACCCAAAAAAAAGGGAGGGGCACCAAGGGAAGGGATTGCTCGGTGTACCTTTGAGGACAGAATTCTGATGAGTGACATTGTTTTTCTTCGTGCATGGACTCAAGTTGAAGTTCCTCAGTTTTACAACCCATTGACTACAGCCTTACAACCTCGCAATAAGACTTGGCAAGGGATGAAAACTGTGGCTGAATTGAGGAGGGAACACAATATTCCTGTTCCTCTGAATAAAGATTCACTCTACAAGGTAGTTGCTGTTATGTGGCTGGTAACCTTTTTTAGTCTATATTTACTGTTCTACCAACCCCAATAGTAACCCGTTCCATATTGGATATTTGATTGTTTGTTTCAGCCAATTGAAAGGAAACCAAGGAAATTCAATCCATTGGTAATTCCCAAGTCACTACAGGCGAGCCTACCATTTGCATCCAAACCCAAAGATGTACCAAGTCGAAAACGGCCACTTCTTGAAAATAAAAGAGCTGTTGTCATGGAGCCACATGAGCGGAAAGTTCATGCTCTTGTTCAACACCTTCAATTGATCAGAAATGATAAGGTATGTACAGCAACTTCTGAATGATCCTTTTCAACTGTTTGTTTCATTATGCAGTTTCTGGATTACGGTCTTTTACTTCACTAAAACCCTTTCTCCACGAATTTATATCCTCTTTTTAATTGCATTTGCTTTTGACTGGACCAATATTGGAGTGAGAAAATTAGTAAGTTTCAGCTTGCATAAATGTTTAATAGCACCTAACATGTGATGGCAGTGTGGGGTGGTGGAGTTGGTTCTCCTGTCATGTATGCAATTATTAGCAGTTAGGCTTTATGAAAGCACTTAAGTGTGTTTAAAATTGACTAAAAATTTATATGATGCTTAAATTTTCACTTCACCTTCACATTTTTAGCTGTATGTACATGGGAGTTTTTAATCTCTTTTTGCCTTGGTAAAATCAGCTTAGTGTTTCGAAGGAAACTTTTGATTTATTGCTGATATGTGGTTGCAGATGAAAAAGCGAAAGCTCAAGGAAGAACAGAAGAGACGAGAACTTGAGGCAGAGAGAGTAAAGGACGAGCAAGTGCTGAGAAAGCGTCGGAGAGAAGAAAGACGGGACAGATACAGGGAGCAAGATAAACTAAAGAAGAAAATGCGTAGAAATTCAGAAGCATGATAGTTGCAGAAAAGAATTATTCCTTGAAGTTGTTGCAAATCAGGTGCATGAATTGATTTCAATCAAGAAACCTGGAGCTCACTGAATCCAGAATGGTGAGCTTTTAAGGACAAAAGCTGACCGGTTGTGGATTCAGAGTTTTATCACCATGAAGCAAAATTTTGCTGAATGTTGACAGCAAGAAAGCTAAATACACTAGAAAAAGCTTCTTTGGGATTCCTCAATAGGCATTATTTTTGGCTAAGGTACACCAGTGGTGAGGCGACTTGGGTTTTGAGCATCATGGCCAAGCAAAATGATGATATGTTTGCTAGCAGTGGAATGCAGTTGCATACAGACCCAATTTTATTGAACACAATTATAGAGAACATCGAGTGAAATAGGTTTTAAGGTGTAACGTTATATTTGTTGAGTGTATCTGGTACCATTAATGCACGATAGCATGTGCAACCGGTGCATTTTTATAGTTCTTCCCCATCTCATCAAGCATTTTAATGGGCAAACCCAAAGGCAAGTGTTTTTATCAGTTCTGCAGCACTAACTAAATCCTATTACACACAAGCATAACTAAGCAACAATCTCTACAGTACCTTAATATACACTCTTCACTGACCTTTCCATGATGAACAGCAGCCGGTGCGCAAACTTTCTGTATTGGTGTTAGGTTCCTTGAAACCAAGCTTTTATATCCATTTCATGGGCAGAGGATGAAGGCTCAACTCATTCTAGGAACATAATTTTGATTCACCAACTGGGTCTTCTTCTACATCCTCATTATTAACTACAATGGTGTCCATAAATCAATAACTTCGACAATCGTGAAGTTCATATCTCACGTAAGCACACACATTCTACAACTTACCAATGTAGTTGCGTTTTTTTTTAAGATCAGACAAATTACAAATGAAGTCCAAAACGATAAGGATATATTTCTCGAGGTAATTTATAAATGTCTATAAATAAATAATTTTGACAATTGTGAAGTTCATATCTCACGTAAATACACATTTTATGACTTAACAATATAGTTGAGCTTTTTTTTAAAGATAAAACAAAATTACAAATGAAAGCTAAAATGATCTCTAACACATATAGAGGATATATCTCAAGGAAATTCATAATTGTTTACAAAAACTGTTATACTAGCATTAAGCTTGGTTCCACATCTTTTTTTAATTTTATTTAAAATAGTACATTTAATAATATAGTGTGTAATTATTATTTTATTAATACAACTACAAAATATTTACTTAATAAATATTTTTATAGTAATTTACCATGAATCATTATAAAGAATTTATATCAAATTAATAAACATAATGTTTACTGATAAATTTTATTTTATGACATTTCGTAACATTTTTATATTTTCATATTTTTATAATTATTATAAAGAGATTAATTTTATAATGTTTAATTATACTTTGTAGACAAGTTGAAACATTTGAATTAAGTATAAAATAAATTCATATATCATCAATGCAGATTATTTTGATGATGATTCGTTATTCATTATAATATTTTTAATTTAGTATTAAGGAAATTAGTTATTTACATACTCATATTCAAATTTGAACTAAGATTGAATACTTAGAGTATAACTTTGTAGGTCGCAAGATTACATCCGATGTAGAGATCTAGATTGGCACAAAAATTATACTATAGAAATATTGTTTTCAGTATCTTGGATCTATCGTTCAAAGTAATAACGAGATAGAATATAAACAAGTTTACCGTATTAGATCATCGTAGCTTAAATAGAATGACATTTTAGGAGTTTTATGTGACAAGAAGATATTATTTAAGCTAAAAGGTAAATTATATCATTTACCAATTAGGTCAATCATGCTCTATGAGGCAAAGTGTTGGCTATCAAACAAGTGTATAGTTATAAATTCATGATGAAGGAGATGAGAATGAATCGTTAGATATGGCTCTAATAGAGCTTATCGCGGACCTGACCCTTAATGGAGCTTATCGCGGACCTGACCCTTCATAGGAAATTTAGACGAACTAAGATACGGGTAGATGATCCTACATAGAGAGGTCTTTATATTTATTTTATTTTATTTTCATTTATACAGTTATTTGTTCAAGTATTTGGCTATTATTTTTTCTGAAATGTTTTTAAAATCTTTTTTTCTTTTATAAGTCTATTGAAAACAATCTCTCGATTAGTTAAAAGTAAGATTCCGTACTTCTAGATCTTCCCAAACCTTACATCTTAGTGGAATTCCAATTGAGATGTTGTTGTTATTGTTATGTTTATTATATTCAATTTTAAATAAAACTAATAAATCTAAGTTAAAGGTTTTACATTTTCATTTCTTTTGAAATGTAATTATTTTGGTACTTATCTTTTACAAACTTGTTTTATAAATTTTTTTAAAAATTGTAATCAATACTACTTACTTTTATCATATAATTAAAGAAATAGAAAATACTAATAATGATAATATAATATAAAATTATCGTAATCATAATAAATAAAACTTTTCATTATTTTAAATATAAACATAAATAATTTAACACATTTTCTTAGTTTTTGTGATGAAAATGGTATTTATAAATTAAAAAATCAAAGAATCATTATAATTATATGTATAGTTTTTAATTATAATGTTTAATTTTGAAAATTATATTGTATTATAAATTAAAAAAACCTACTTAAAAATTTACAAACGCTTACGCTGGATCACCAAAATGATGATAGGGAATGTCAAATCACAAGGAGCATTCTAAAAAAAACCTACATCCAAGCTCACTTACATTTATACCTCCATACCTAACACAGACATCCAGTAAATTTTTACAAATCCTAAGCTCGTACTCGCTTCGCTGCATATAGGTGAGGAAGATTCGATGGTGGCAAGGCCTATTATGCCGATTAGGATGCAGCCACGGAAGATTCAGGAAATGGAGAGTGGAGATTGAAAAATAAACTAGAAGGAAAGGAAATTAAACACTACTGTTAAGGCAAAATGATAGATTGAGGAGGGTAACACTCCAAAGGAGGAGAGAATTTTTTTTTCAAACAATAAAAAATTCACAACTCATAATAGAGAGCAATTTTCGAGGTTTGGGATTGGGAGAATAGAGAGAGAGTATCGAGTCTAAGAGAAGTACAAAAAGAAGACAGAGATAAGCTTTAGCCCTGGTTTGGATTGAAGGAAAGCAAGAGAAAAGAAAGGAAGAGAATTGAACTTCTCTTGGTTTTCACGATTTGGACAAAAATAAGCAAAGCGAAAGTGAGAGAATGGAGAAGAAACTAAGGGAAGTTTGGGCCAAATGTGTTTCCCGTCAAATTGATGGGAAAGGAGGAGAAATCCAAGACAAGAGAACCCTATGTAAATTACCATAATATCCTTGTTTAACTCAACAAAAAGGACACTCTTAGCCACAATTTTTTCCACGCATAACACAACCCTTCCGCCTTTCTTCCTATTTTCTTCTGCACAACTCCCACCAAAGAGGTAAAGTTAATTAATCCCTTGATCTGATTACGAAAATTGCTGCTATGACTAGTAAATATGATGTTTTGTTGTTATTAATCAATTAATGGATCAATATCATATGGGTTTTTTAGTTCTTGGTAAGCAATTAAATTATTTTTTTCCTTTTGTTATTTGCAATGAATTTTGTAGTTGTATAAAAATTTGATAATCAGATTTTGCAGTTGTTTAATAATTTTATATACACCATTAACATGTTGCTATATAGGTTTTTCATATTGTTTAGACTTTATATACATATAATGATATTTTCTACATTGTTTTACATATTGAAATGTTGAGCAGAAAATGAATAATTTAGATCAGAGATTCACTGAAGAAGATTATTCAGAAGATGAGTGGGATAGGACAAGGCGAGTTGTTGTCATTCAATTAATATGTCATATAGTTCATATTCTTAGCCTTTGTAATAGTTCTATGTATGGAACTTTCAAGCAAAAAAACTTAGTAGCTCAATATAAAGAACAAGTTCAAGGAGAAATTATGCATCATGCAATGTATGATGAAATGGAATTAACAAAATTTTTATCTTTTAGATTATCAAAATATGAATGTTTAAATTCTAAACCATGTAAATATACATATAGTTATATGTAACTTGTTTTATTTTAATATGCATATTAAATCTTAATTTTCATTTTTATTCTACAAAATATAATAGTTTTTTCTCTGGACATATGGATGAGATTGATCTTGGTAGTGAAATAAGCATATGACAGATGGTAGTAGAATAAGCATGCAGTGTATGATGAAATTCTTTTTTTTTTATGCCAAATATATTATTTATATTACACAGCAATTGGAAAGTTAAAAACTCTAGTTACAAATAGAAATTTCAACTCCTTGAAGCTTCATCGTGGAGTTCTGTTATCAAATCTGATAATACTTTATCTGTGTATGATGAAGTTTTCATAGAAAAAATAAACAAGTTCCATAATCAAAGGTATAAAAATTTCAAAAAATTCTTTTATCCAATATAAGTTTGAATTCTATCCTTTGATCAATTAGGAAAATAAACAGAAGAAAGGAAGTCTCATTTCTCTTCCATTGTTTTTCCTCTTTTCCTCTCAATATTTCCTTTCCTTTCTCTTATGCAAGTAAAGATTTAAACAAAGGCTTATTTTTCGAATAAAGATGAAGTCGTCAGAGTCAACACTTTGGAACTAGTGTTTTATTATCCCCTTATTTAACCTGCAAAGCATTATTGCCTAAAGCTGAAAGCATATATATCTGCGAAGTTGATTGATTACAATGTAGGCTTGGATTTCATTAAAGGAAAATGCCAAACCAAAATTGTAATGGGTTTCTTACTGGTCTTAGTTCAATCAGAATATGAGTGAAAAAGATAGAAGCATAGCAACAGAGACCCCACTGCCAAGAGCCTTAGTCATCTATTCCTTCTTCACAATTTTTTTTTTTTTGATAAATATACCTTCTTCACAGTTGGTATTTCAGAACTTCAAGTTAGGCTTTTGGTGAGCAACGACTTTGTCAAGCAGTTACTCTATAGTGACTGGCGAATGACAAGGCAAAGCAAGCACCGAATGGAGGGAATAGAGGCGAGATGAGCCCTAAACAGAGGGAGGACTTCGTCGAAGAGGGAGCACAGGGATTTTGAATTTTGGTTGAAGAGAGTAAGGCTTGTATACCTTCTTCACAACTGATCTCTTGGTAATTCAAGTTAAGATTTTGCGAGGAAGGACTTTATCAAGCAATTACTCTACAGTGACTAGAACAATGGTGAGGACAAGCACCAAGCATCAGGGGAGGACTTAATCGAGGAGGGAAGGTGACCACTGAGAGGAGGGAGTAGAGGCGAGGCGAGCACTAAACAAAGGGCGGACTTCGTCGAAAAGGGAGCACAGGGATTTTTTATTGTGGTCGAAGAGCGTAAGGCTTGTATACCTTCTCACAACTGGTCTCTTGGTAATTTAAGTTAAGATTTTGACAAGGAAGGACTTTGTCAAGCAATTACTCTATAGTAACTGGCAAATTGGTGAGGACGAGCACCAAGCACCAGGGAAGGACTTAATCGAAGAGGGAAGTCGAGGGATATTGTATTTTCGTTAAAGAGCAATTAACAATTAAAAAACTCAACAATTTTTAAATTTCCAATTTTTCAATTTAATTTTTAACTTTATGATTCAATTTAATTAAACTTCATTAAGTATCTTCTTTTTCAATCATATTTTAAAGTTTTTAATTTTATTTAACAATCTAATTCTAATTAAACCTTAAATTTGTTGTCTTATTAATTTAACTTTTCAATATAGCCGTTTTGTTGATGATAAATCACGTTGTCTCCAATATAAACTTTAACAATTCTATCAATGTCTGGCGAAACATTTTTGTTTTGTGTATAAAATGACGTTGTTTCATAAGTATATTTATAAAAAAAAAATTGATTTGATTCTGATTGAATTTAAGTTTGGATCAGAACCCAACTTTAAAATCGATTAAATAATAACAAATTTATTAGTTTTAGATTCAGCAAAATTTTGCTCAACTGACGAATAAGGGAAGGAGTAAAATTTGCATAAAGAGAATTTTCTTTGAAAGAAGGTGTTTTTTGGTTTTTATCTTGTCGTATTTGTTGACAATAACTCTAGAAATGGGTGATATTGATGATACCATCAAAGGCGCGTCTCTCAACTTTACAGGGTACTTTAAAACTTACCTATACTGTTGACGATAAACTTTAAAATAATTGCTAAAATTACTATTTTATAATTATAAGGTCACAAGTTCAAGACGCATTTTTTTTATAAAAATATAAAAACTGAGGAATATATCATAACTCTTCCCAGACTCGTTTTGCATAGAATAAGTTGACAAAATAAGGATACTTCTCTTTCATTTTTACATTCTCTAATAACATTTTACAAAATTTTTCCATTAAAAAGAAATTGAAAGTGGACTAAACAACATGCGGCACAAGTTGGGGTCGCTTCGATTAGAAACATAAGCGCCAACGCAGGCGTACTCCAAATGCGCTTCATCCACCACCATTTCGATTATCGTACCCAGCGACGAACCACGAGATACTCTCCAGAATCCAGACATTACTAACCGATTAGCATTTTAAGGCCAGATGCCCCCTAGACATTAAGAAGCCATTATGCTTGCAAGCACACGCATGCTGGTTTCCTTTTCCTAGAAAACTTCCGTCGACGAAATCACCATTTAGTCTCGCCTGAACGCAGTTGGCGGTGTCTTGCAATTCACGTGCCAAATTAAGTTGTTATGACTATAAGGTCCCCTTGTTTTTTTTTTTTTGTTTTTGTTATATATTCATCATTCCTTCTTTTCCTTATCATAACATATCCTCCTTAGAAATTCGCGCAGTTATGTAACACCCCAAGTGCCCGTATAAATGAAGAAACTCCGAAATGCATTATAAATCATACACAGGTTATCTTAGTGATTTGGGTTATTCATAGACCGAAGCCACGATTAATGCAAATACTGCAAGTGTTTGCAATCAATTTCTGGAACAGTACCAAAGCTACCAAAGTCAAAAGCCCTGCGACACGACAGCAACTGTACTTGACACAACCAAATCACTGTACCAAATGAAACTAATTCCACTGACAAAGATGTCAGATCATTCCCTTCTCAAGGCCAATAGCACAATTACCATACTTACCTATATATCACGGCCACCCTTGTGCATTACATCTACCTGACCATGACCTGGACCCTGAAAATTTTTCGGGAACCCAAGTTTAATCTAATGAGGAAGAATTAAAAGATAAAGAGGTACGACTGTTTTTATATCCCTGTCAAACTAAACCTACAATACTTTACAGAAACTTCGTCTTTTTGTGCATTTTGCACAAACAATTGCAGTTAGAAGAATGTTGAAGGCTTAAAATTTTTCTCTCACACCTGTCCTCCCAAGAGTTAACTCTAATTTCAGTCTAATCTCAACCTACCATGGGATTCGGAAAGGTGATTGAATTTGTTCAGATATTAGCAGTAGCAAACCTATGATATTAACTCTAACACCAGGATTTATCTCACTTGAAAAAGGACTGAGATAACTCACCAGACAGTTCCATAATACCAATTTAGTATCGATTGTAAGCCTTCCCAAAATTGTCACGCCTCTGACGCTGGAATTCACCATAAGTATCATGAGCTCTTGAAGGATAATTTTCCACATTGCTGGGATACCTTGCACTTGGATCAATTGGTAAATTGGATCCCACATACTGAGAATTAGTTGAGGAGCCATCATAATCAGCATAAGCATGCTGTTTATAACCACCAAAACTTGGTGCGGACATTTGCTGTTGTGTTTGCTGTTGACGCCTATGAGCATCAACTTGAATAAACTCTTCCCACTGTCTTGCATGTGTGCCCCTTAGGAGAGCCAGTTTCTTCATGTAATTCTCTCTCATCTCCCTCATGGTCTAGAAAAGGACAGAAAGTCAAAAGATCATCATTTTCCAACTGACAAAATGATGAACTCTCAGCCTTCCATTTTCCACAAATTATGATCGCATCCCAAAAGTCTTTAGCTATCAGATAGCAAAAGTACATCACCAATCATTCTAGATAGGTAACAGAAAGTACATCAAATGCCTGGAATGCAAACATTTTCTCATTATTCAAGATACATGCACAGGTAAGCCAGCTAGAAGATATCACCAGAGAATGATGAAGGAAGGTGTGTAAAGCTAAGTTGTATCCTGCTTTTCTTACCTTCAAAATGGTGAACAAATACATGTAGCAAATGGTTATAGATTACAACTAACATACAATACGTAGTAGAAAGATTTCATACCTCTCGATGCTTGTAATTCTCTTCATCTTCCTCTTTGTCACGAATTCTACTGAGTTCCATTACTTCCCTGTTATACTCCATCTCTAGTTCTTCCAGTGTCGGTGGGAAGGCAGAATAATCAAATTGCTGGCCAGACTGCAAATCGGCTCCCCGTCTCTCGATGTCCCATCCATCAGTTCTATAACCACCAACCTTATGACTATAGCCATCATATGCGGCAAATGAGTTGCTGGCATATGGGGCACATGCAGGGGATTTAGAAAGGCTTGAGCGACTTCTAGCACTGCCATTGCCATAAGCTTCAAAAAAGACAATTATGTTAAGCAGATGATTCAAGATGCAGAATGAATGGTAGCTTTAATTATGGATACTATGTAACATTCACAAGGTGATCATCCATCGGAAACAAGAAAGAACATACTTTCAACATAAATTTTTGAATTGGGGATTTTCCATCATTTCAGAGCCACCACGAAAGTTACCTCAGAATCGTAACATAAGCTTGAAGACAAGTAACTTACCTCTTGCTGCACAAAGACCATAAGAAACAAGTGGGATCATCAAGAATTCATACTAGAATAATTACAACCAAGAGACATAGGATTCTCTGAACCTAGTGAGCTGTTAACATGGATTTACCAGTTTCCTATGGATGCCGTAAATCCTATGCTGTCCCTACCTTGTGGAGAACCCCTCGAGAATTTCTGTACATCACCACGAACACGGTCTTCAACAAACTTATCTTGTCTGCTAAATCTCTGTTGGTAATGTGACATATCGTTTGGGTGACCTGAATAAGACCGTTGAGATTCAGAGTGTCGCAACCGTGAGCCAACAGGGCTTCGATTGGGTGACCTAGACCTACTCCTGTGAGAACTAGACGAACCCTTCTGATTACCTTCACCCTTCACTTTGTGGACAGCATCAACACCTTTCGCCAAAATTAATCTATCCTTCCCACTAACAATTATAAACTTTTCCTCCATTTTGATTTTACAGCCAATGTCTATTTCAATCCTTTGTATCACTTTCTCAGTGAACAGATCTTTCACGTGCTTTTCCCTTGCAGGAACTCTTTCAAAAAAGTCTTGAGATTTCCGGTTTGCTCCAAGAGTCGAAGGGCATCCCTGTACACAGTTTAGTGGCATGTCAAGGTTTATTCACTAGAAAGGAAAAAAAAAACGAATCATGAATTAAATGGATTGAAATTTTAGACAAGGAACTGCATCTTTAACATTGTGAAAATGAATGGTTGCTATCCTAAAAAAAAAAAAAAACTGATACACATAAACTCTATCAAAATTATAACTCTAGAAATCCAAGTTGTGTCGGTCTGAAACGGTATAATGATTCAAAAGATTGAAGAACGAGCCCCAAAATTCTTCATGACAATTGAGAGTTCTAAACCAACTACAGTAGAAAGGAGGAAAGGCTCAGAAAGTGGAGCTTGACAGTCCTGGCACATCATTTATTGTAACTACATAACTGGGACATAACGAACGACACTATCAAATTTAAATGCCAAGCAATGACAGATACATGCCTGCGTAAAGTGACCAGATTCTCCACATATTTTACAGATCATTTCTTCTTCTTTCCTCTTCTTCCAATTCCGCTCCGTGGCTTTCGATTTAGCTTCCCAGAATTTAGCCTCCCTACTGGTGAAGTCAGTTGGGACAGCATTAGGGTCGCGCAATCTCTCTTCCTCGTCAGATTCCGCAGAGGGCCGTTTATTTATCTTTGCCTTTTCTTGTGTACTATTCACAACAGATCTTGGAGGCCCAGTATACTCCTTGTAAATATCAGCAAAATCGTCATCAATCTCATCCGATCTCGTTGCCATCAAGAACCAAAGCTCACGCCGTTACACCACCTTATCACCACAAACCCCACCTTAAATCACCATCTACTTAATAACTGGAACCAAAAACATAAAGACAAGACAAGAAACAAAGAACATCGAATCCCAAAGCAAGACAGATAACATAACACCCACCGAGCACAACGCTAAAATTATCGACCAACTGAAACCGAACGCAATGTTAAAGTGGCATGGAAAAGTGTATGAGTAACCGCTGTAGAGTTGTTACCTGACCGGCGACTACGGAATAGGAAGTGAGTGGCCAGAGAAAGCTAGGGCTTTTTTTTGCCTACACTCATAATCTCTGCTGTCTTGGCTTTTACGATTTTCTATTTTATTTCACTTTCGTCCCCTAGATTCTTGTGATTTGCAGATTGTTCCGGTTCACAGCGCAGAGTTTAGGGACCGGGCAGAACGCTATATGTAACCGATTTAATTATTATTTTATTTCTTATTGTATATCACCTTCCAATGCAAATGGACGATCCTGATTAAGTTTTAAGGAATTATCACTAGATTAAAAAGTTGATGCTCCTGATTGCATCGTGTTGTATTATCGAAACTTCGATGAATATCTACTCTCTCTTTTTTTTTTTTTTGGGCAAGAAAAAGTGAGCAAAGCTCACAAAAGTATACAACTACCTAATATAACATACTCTTATTAAATCATGATCAATTCATCTACTAATACTAGGAGGGAATTACCCCAAAACATGAAAACCAGAAGAAAAATCAAAAGCAAGATGGGAAAGGGAGTCAGCAGCAAAGTTCCCTTCTTTGTAGATGTGCGTGAGTTTCACATTATTGAATCGCTTCAGTAAGTCGCGAATTCTATCAACAAGAGATAAATAACCTGAATTTACTTGAACAGCACCGGTCAACATCTTGACAACAATCTCATTATCACATTCTATAAGAACATTCAAATAGGCAAGATTATAAGTGAGTTGTATACCATAATAAAGAGTCCATAACTCAGCACGAAGAATAGAACAGCGACCGATCTTGAAAACAAACCCATATTTCCAACGACCATTATGATCACGAATCAAACCTCCACCTGCAGCAATTCCCGTGAAGGCAGCCAAGGAAGCATCAGTATTGAGTTTCAGAAAAGGGGAATGCAGGCATTTCCAAAAAATTAACCTTAAAACCGAATGCCTATGATTCTCCGAAGGCAACTTGTTGAAGGTATCCTGAATCAATTTGGCTTCAAAAATAGTACTCTGCAATGTATGAAAAATGGATGGAGCACCAAAATTAAACACTCCGTCATTCCTTCGTTTCCAAAGGTTCCAGCAGCCTAAGCCAAAGACAATAGGCCAACTAAGATGATCATGAGAGAGATAGGAGCTTTTCATATTCAATAACAATCAGTCATCCAGATTAGCATTCCAGAAGAAGCTCAAATGATTAAAGTCAGTAAAAAGGTGCCAAAACTGAACAGCCACAAGACAGTCACGGAGAATGTGTAGAAGGGTTTCAGGTTCGTCATTGCAAATATCACAACTCCCAGATTCACTTAAGTGTCTTCGTTTTCTTTCCTCGTTAGTTAAGACTCTATTATTGGGGGCTAGCCAAAAAAACATTATGATTTTTTGAGGGCCCGGCCACTTCTAAATCAGGTTCCAAGGAAAGTTATGAGAAGGAATGTGATTTCCATAAAGAAAATCATACGCAGGCCTCAAAGTAAAAACTCCTGAAGAAGACAGGCCCCAAAAAAGGGAATCCTCACCACAAGTAGCGGAAGGCACCAGTGTAGCAGCAATATAAGAGCAAATTGAAGTGGGGAGCAACTGAGAAAAATACTCCCATCTCCAATCTCCATCAGCAGTAACAAAAAAGAGATAGTTTTATCAATAATATTATCCGGAATAGGCCCACTAGCTACACGCAATAAAGGCTCCTAGACACCCGGCAACCATCTGTGTTTCCAAAATTTAGCCATGCTCCCATCACCTAAGGCCCAGAAGGCGTTTGAAATCACTGCAACCCAATTCGCAGTCATCAAACGCCATAGAGGAGTACAAGAAGCAGGAGCTACAATATGAGTTGGGACATCAATACTGACTTTGTATTTGGAGCGAAGCACTTTAGTCCATAGACTATTAGAATCTGTCAAGATATGCCATCCAACTTTCATAACATATGTTATATTAACTAAACGAAGATTCCTCAAACCCAAACCTCTAACTCCTTTAGAATGTTGTACTTTATCCCAAGCAGCTAGAGACAGACTCCTTTGTCATCTTCCTTTGTCCATATGAAACCCTTACTGATTTTTTCCATCTCATCACAAATAGTAACAGGGATCTTAGAAGTTTGCATGGCATAGGACGGCATTGAAAACAAAGAAGAATTCACCAAAGTAACACGACTAGAATTCCAACTCAAGATTTTTGCCTTCATTTTATCGAGGATATACCCATAGCTCTTCTTAGTGACCCGAGAATGGAGGAGAGGGACACCTAGATATTTCCCCAAGTCATAAGTTTCATGAAACTCCAGAGTAGCCTTTATGGTGAGAGTTGACTCGTTGACCTGAACAAGCACAGAAGTCTTGGAGGACCCCTTTAACAATATCAACTTGAGAATTATCAGCTTTAGCAAAAAGGATAAGATCATCCGCAAAGAAAAGATGAGTAAGCAAAGGACCATCTCTGCTAAGCTTTATAGGTTTCCAATTCCCTTCTCAGGGTTGAGAACCTTACAAGACTTCCACACATAACACAACCTTTCTTTTTCTCTCACTTTTCTTTTTTGATTTCTTTTATACAATACAATGTAATGTCCATATTTATAGGAAGTATTGACGTGGAACGTGTTGCGGATGATTTTCAAGAATGGGTTGCGCGCCAGAAGTCCAAACGAAAGAGTTCGCAGATTTGATGGGTTTTAAAAAGTCAACTATTTTTTTAGTCAAATTCTATTGTTTTAGTTATTTGCATTTTAGGGTTTGGGACCTATTTAAACTCTTTTCTACACTATTATTGGGGTCTTTTTTTTAAAACACTTCATATTTTAAAGATTCTCTCAATTGAATTAAGTTTCGGGTTGACACTTGTATGTTTACACTTTACTCGCTGCATCAATTGGTATCAGAGCATGGTTGATTCTGATGGCAGGAAGAGGGAGCGGCGGTTTTGGCGACGGTGATCATAGAACTGAGGTGATAAGGGATGTCGATCGAAGGTTTCAAGCCTTGGAGGATCGTATTAATGATATTAATGAGTGAATTGACCAACGTTTTCGGGAACTTGTTGATCAGATTGCAAACCTGGCAATCGTAGGTAATGGGAATAGGAATGGCGGTAGGAATCGTGTGGAAGAACGACCTATCAACGAACTTATTCTTGAAGAAGATTCTGATTCAGATGATGATATGGTAGGCCAAGGACGGCGTGGACGTCGGAACCATGATCGTAACAACCTTGACTATAAATTGAAGGCGGATATTTCTTATTTCTACGGCAGCATGAATATTGAAGATTTCTTAGATTGGCTTGCAGAGGTAGAAAGATTCTTTG
>JANZLX010000001.1:19740053-19761924 GCA_025531955.1 Erythroxylum orinocense
GCTAGACTCAACTCTAAGGGAAGGCCATGTATAGGGATGACAAAAGGCCTCAGGCTAGGGACGGAGCCAACCTCAACTTTAAGGGAGGGCCAGGGGGGACGGAGCTAGACTCAACTCTAAGGGAAGGCCAGAGGTCAACATCTAAATGCAATTTTTTTTTTTGCAGAAGATAGGGATCTTTTTTAAAGGGAAGACACTTATATTTATAATTTTAAAAATTTTAATTATATAAGTAATTTTTTTTAAAAAAATTTTGAAAGGGGGAGCCATGGCTCCCTACATTACATGGCTCCGTCCCTGACTCGGGCCTCAAAATCAACAAATCAGGTCTAGGTTGGTCGAGCATGGTCAAGCATAAAGCTAGACTTCAGGCTCTGTTTTCAAAGTCTTGCTTGGCAAGAGTTACTAGTCCTTGGATTGTTGGATCTAATAATACAAAATGACATCATTTTATTTTTTTAAATAAAATTTGAACTGGCCATTGTCATCCTTAAAAACATAATTACTGTTATACTAGACTAATAATGGAAAAGAAAATAATTTGTGGTATATTATTTTGTGATTTAGTTGCTTTGTAATTTCAATATATGATTATATATTATTTATTAAACATAATAAATTAAAGATAATATTAGTGCAAAATTTGTCACTACATGTTTCTAGAAAATATGGGTACTACATAGGGATGAGAATGGATCAACCCCAATAATTTTTTTAAAAAAATTAAAAGTATAAAATAATATATTTTTAATAAGATCTGAGCCTAGGTTACTTTAGACATATCCAAGACTCAACTTTTTTAAACAAAAAGATGTTAAGCCCAAGTCAATCTAAATTTGGGTTTGACCCATAAGCCGACCCAAGTCAATCTAAATCTGGCCCGAATCCAAAATTTCATTATCTGAACTTACCTGGCCCGATTGGGTAGATCGAGTAATTTTGGGTTACCCAAATATTTTTTTGGTTTTCTATCAAAAATTACACAAAATAACTAAATATCTAAATTACATTCTCATATCTCATTTGAGAGACATAAAACAAAACAAATAGTTGAATTCACTAATAATATAACCAAATATTTCAATTAACTAGCATAATTAATCTGTTAATTCTACAAGAAAAATAACAAAATGTATTTTCATAATTCTTTTAAACCTAATTCGAGTAACCTGAATTTTTTTCGAAGTTACCTATCCCAAACCAAAAACAATTCGGGTAATACCCGCTCCGACCTGATTTATCCGTATTTTAGCATTTTATTACCCGAATTAATTCAGACCGGGCGAGATAATCGGGTCGAGCCGAATAATGCTCACCCCTAATATTAACATTCATAAGTGAATGACTCTAATTTTGGGCATCAGATTTACTGTCTGTCAGTTTCAACCCTATTTATGCCTCGTAATGATGCCGTTTTATAATAAGGGTAACGGGTACAGAAAATTTGAGCCCTAATTTTGTTTCAAAATCTTATGATTTTCCGAATTCCAATTAAAAATTAAACACTGAGGTCTCTGGAACAATCAAATTACTTAGAATAAGAAATATTCAGTTCAGTGTTCATGTTGTTTATGATTGTAAAGATCATGATCGTATCTAATAACCAGTACTAGATCACGATCTGCCTTAAGAAATCTCTTATTTAAGAAAAATAAATAGCTGAGGCTCCATTTATTATATAATATTTGGTCTGTCTTATTCATTGTAGGCATGCATATTTATTTGTCATAATGTTGAAGTAAATGCTACATATCTCTCTCTCTCTCTCAATTAGTCATTTGAAAATATATTTTTATTGAAATTATTTAGTAACCCTCATAAATATGTAATTTTAAAAATGACTTTTCAGTCACTTTAACTTAATACAATAATATTTTTAATTACTATTTTTTGAATCATAAAAATCAGAAAGAAAAAAAATAAAAAACATGTGAAATAAAAGGCAACAAATGAGACTGTTTAGAGAGTATAAGACGGAGAGAGAGAGAGAGAGAGAGAGAGAGAGAGAGAGGAAACGGTCCTTCTCTAGAGACTAGAGAGTAAAAATAAAATAAAGAGAGAGAGAGAACGAAAATTGTGAATGGCGACGGAGGAGGAGGAGATCCTCCATTTTCATCTTCCCTCCATCTCACGTTCACAGCGATCACATTCGCTTCTTCTTTCTTCTTTCGGTACTCATTCCATATATATGAAGTTTCTATCTCTAGCTATGTGTGTTTTTGTATTGAGATTAATTCCGTGATCAGCGATTTTTGTTAGGGAATTTTCGACGACGTCGTTTGGTTTTTGTATCAAATTCGATTGTTTGATCAGATATGAAATGATATATTTTTTTTTATTGTTAGAGTTCTTTTTAGAAATTTTAGTGTTGTAGAGTTAAATGCTTCATCTTTTCTATTTTGCTATTTGTTGTTAAGTTCGTATTTTTAAAGGAAATTTAATTGTGTTGTCTTTCTGTTTATTTTGGCAGTTGTTTGGTGGTTGTAGATGTTTAAATTTGTGTGGTGATAGTAACAAGGAGAAGGTGACAGTTGTGAGTGTGTTTGTATGTGTGGTAGCAGTAGATGTCTTGTGGAGGAAGTGGGGAAGAGAAGCAATGGAGTTGTGGGAAATCAGGGGCAATAAGTTTGCAGAGAGTGAGTTGTATGGTGCGAGATATTGGGGAGCCTTGTCTATCTCAGTCGCCAATAAAGGTTGTTATAGCCGTAAGCCTTTCTCATCTATCCATTTCATATTCATATTTTTTTACTTTTTGATCTTGTTCTTCGATCCAACCTTTTTGTAGTAATTGTTGTCGTTGGGCTAGGTTGTTACCTCAACTTTTTGGTCCTGATGGTAATTGGGTAATCTATTAATCTCCTTGAATGATTATGGTTACATAGATTGGATGGCTCATGGCTTAAGTTGATGGTAAGTTTAATGGATGGCCCACTTAGTCTATCAAATACATGAACTCGCTTGTGTCTTTGTATTTATCAGAATCAAAGTGAGAACAGACAGGTAAAGTAGATGTGCAATCCAGCATTGCCATAATAAAATTACTGATGAAACTATCTTAGAAGTTCTCTATCATCCACAGCTAAGTCCATAGTTCTGTGTCATTTTCTGTAGATAAGGTATCAACTTTCACACCCTCAGGGTGGTGGACTCCAAATAACATAGACAAGCTAATTAACTGGTGTTAGTCAGTGATTCTAAGTTGTTTGCTTATTTGCAAGTACCAAAGATCCGAATGGAGAAAATCATATTGTTCTTTCTGTTTTACAACTGGAGTGATGAGATTAAGAATAATTCACATTCTCTTGCGTATTGTGAATTCCTATATTATTTTATAAAATTTGAGAACTGTGAGAAGGTTTGGCTTGTTGAATTTGGATGGAGCTCTTTGTACATTTAAGTTTTCTTTCAGTTGTTGGTGTATTAAAATATTGCCTGAGATTCCTTGTTCTCATTGGTACAGTTAAGCAGAATGCTTAAGCCAGACAAGTGGCAGGCAACTTTCAATAGTGATGGGAAGGTGTCTGGTTTTCATAAAGCACTCAAATTGATTATTTTGGGGGTATGCTATTTCATTATTTCCAGTGTGCCTAAGTCACACTCCACCTCTCTCTCTCTTGTTCTATTTCACAATTGATATTTTTGAGATCTTCTTTTGTGGTTAGAAAATCTATGGGTAAAAGATAGTATGCCCCTTCTAGTTTTTAATTCACAGGTTGATTTATATATTGGATCTGTTTGTTCCATTTCCATCCAATCTACGTTACTGTCGGGGAACATATACTTACTTCAAGAGGGGAAAAAGAAAGCATATCTTTGTGTTTGCATATTCTAAATTTAATCATTGGTGGTTCGTGCACATTTTTGCTGCTTTTGAGGTTATTCATATGTCTTCACCATGGGTATGCTAGTAAACTAAGTTGCTGGTGCTATATACTTTGGAAGCTTGATAGGTTATTGGAGTAGTTACAACAAATTGTCAGTTGATATAAGAAATGAAAAGATGTATACCATGCTTCAAGTTGTCAAGCACAGTTCACAACCTCTCTCTGTATCTCTCTCACATACACACATGCATTAACTATCTTGGTTTTGTCCCTATCTTACAATGAATAAGTGATTGCTAGCCTTGTAAGATTCATTTTTCTTGTTTATTGTTTGTCCTGAATGAAATTTTCTTCCCACCAATCCAATTAAAACTCTCTTAAACTTCCATGTGAAGTGTTTCTGATTTTCTTTTTCATGTGTGAAGATTTTATTTGCTTTCTGGCAGGGTGTGGATCCGTCTATTAGGCCTGAAGTTTGGGAATTTTTGCTTGGTTGTTATAAACTGACGAGCACTGCTGAATATCGCAGCCAATTGAGGACAGCCCGGAGGTATAAAATTCTAAAACCATTAGCTTTACTTTTAATTTTTTCTCCTTTTGTGGCATTGTATTGGTCTGCTTCTGATTCTGAAATATAACTAATGGAATCATGCAGTTACTCTGATGAAGTTTTATGATGCTATTTTGATTTATTGGAACATGAGATGGGTTTGGTTCACTGAATTATTTGCATTGTCCAGCATTCAGTTCATTCCTTTTGGCCTCATGCATCTTGTGACAAAGCATGGTGATCATTGGTATAATTAGAAAATGAAAGAAGAGATGATGTTACATGGTAGACAGCTAGACATGGCCAGAAATTAGCATTTCTTTTATTCATAGTGTTGAGTTTTCTCTTATGGCTAGCGATAGTTGTTGTTCAGAAGACTCGTAGTTTCTGGTCATTTAGATTGCTGCACCTTCTTACAGTTTTTTAGTTTACATTTCTCATAGTAAAGTTTCACACTTTGGATTGACGAAATCCATTCAGAATTTTTGATTGATGATATCTAAACAAAGACTGTTTTGCAGCTTGTTTCTTGGTTGAGTGACTTCAATCTCATAGGCTTTTTTTTCCCTCCCTCTCTGACTCTCTCTCTCCTGCTGCTTTAATTCTACTAGAGATTTATAACGTCTTTTGTTTTTATCTTTTTCTTCTTTTCATCTTTGTTGTTGTGGAGTTGCCTGGATACAGGGAAAACCAAGTAGGAAGTGTTCTATTTATGTTGATTTTCTTGAACAAGAAATTTTGGAATAAGTACTGGTGTTATCCATTGAAGATTTGTCTCTTTTGAATATAATCAGATAACACTTTATAAGGTTGCGTCCAGCTATAGAAGTCTTGGGCACAAAAACAAATCTTAGTAGTATGTTTTGCATCTCCTTCAGGGTTGCCCTAGTCCTTTCCGAAATTATTGGAGTGTGGAGTTGCGTAGTGTTCTTTTAGTTAAATGGTTCACTGCTGGTCATGAAGTGTGAGTGAAAATTTAGGAAAAAGACTTGTTGGGGATGAAAGAGGACATAATGGTCCGTGGGACATTTTACTCTTGCACTCTTTCCGTTTCTCTTTTCTATTTATCTTTTTTCTTATTTTAATTTGTACTGGGTTACAGAAAATGGCTTATTTCCACATGACAAG
Organism: Erythroxylum orinocense; assembly: GCA_025531955.1. Lineage (NCBI taxonomy): Eukaryota > Viridiplantae > Streptophyta > Magnoliopsida > Malpighiales > Erythroxylaceae > Erythroxylum > Erythroxylum orinocense. The sequence goes on from JANZLX010000001.1 coordinate 19,745,556, forward strand.
GCAGTATATGGAGGCGTTGTTTCATATCTCATTATGAGCATGTCACTAGGACATCTGGCCATAAAAGACTTGGTTTCTTCGTTACCAGGATTTTTTTAAAAATTTTTATTACTCAATTTTACTGGGAAGTGTCATTGTAAATGTCTTGACAATTATGCATAGTATGTTTATGCAGATCTTGTCGATGTAGTGTGTGTTTTTAGCTGTCATTTGTACGTGTATAATTTATGATTTGAGATGCAGTAGTTGGCATCTGAATGTGATGTTGTTCTTCAATGGAGCACCTCTTTTTGAGTGGTTAAGCAAGTTATTTGAAGCATTTTCCTGTTAGAACTTCTGTTTTCCTTTTTAATACATCTGAAATTCTTTATTTAATGTCTTTACTTTGTAAAACCTTTCATGCAGGGAACGGTACAAGGACCTTATTAAGCAATGTCAGGTGATGCATTCAAGCATAGGAACTGGTGAACTTGCATTTGTTGTGGGGTCCAAAGTTATGGATATGCGGACATCATCCAAAGATGATGGAAAGGGGGAAGCTAAAGCTGAAACCATAATCAGTCCTAGTAATTCTACTCATATTACTAACACAGTAGAGAACTATAGCAATTGGAGTAATAACTGTATGGGCACATCCTATGAATGTGAAAGGGATAGCTCTAGTGATTCTGCTGAGCTTGCCTATGTGAGAGAAAGCACAGATAGCCCAACATTCGACAGTTACTTTATTCCTGAGCCTGGTCCATTCAGCAGTAATTCACCTAGAAGAGAAGATGCTGATGGATTACGATATGATGTAGAGAGTTATTTTGATTTTCCTGCTTTACCTGTTACAAATTTGTTTGACAACGGAGGAGAAGAATATAATGGAGAGTTAGAGGACAAACTTTCTACCCAACGAAAATTAAGATTTGAAGATGACAGAATGCACAGTTTTGAAATTAATAACAACATAGAACTAATTATGGAATCCAATGGTTCTACATATAACAGTGTTCAACGTGCATCTCATCATAGTAACTCTGAAATCGAAATGGTTCAATTTGATGACCATGGACCTGCATCTTGTTCCTACAATATAAAGAAAGACCTTATGAATGGATTTAGAATATCAAATGTGCCACAAGCATCATTCTTACCTACAAAAGCAACAACTTCTCAAGGTGTGGTCACTCATGATGATAGAGTATCTGAATGGCTTTGGACTCTGCACCGCATAGGTAACTTATTTTTGCACAATTTGATCCTGGCGTAAAGGCGATGAATCTACTTAATGAACTTTGTTTCTGACTTGTGAGCTGATTTCAACTTTTCTCTTCAGTTGTTGATGTTGTGAGAACAGATACTCATCTTGAGTTCTATGAAGATCAGAGAAATTTAGCGAGGATGTCTGACATCCTTGCTGTTTATGCATGGGTGGATCCTGCAACAGGTTATTGCCAAGGTTGTAATGCACCTCCTTTTGTGGTCAAGTTCTACAGTTAGTTGATGGAAAGTTGAAGTGTGGATCTAAAGCTGTGAACTTATGGTTTATTTGTTTGATTATCTGATATTAGGAATGAGTGACTTGCTGTCTCCTTTTGTTGTTCTGTTTGAGGATAATGCTGATGCATTTTGGTGCTTCGAAATGCTTCTGAGGAGAATGGTACTACTAGACTTGTGAAACATGTTTAGTCAAAATGCTTCGTTTTCCTCCCTCAAATATATATATTTTTTTACTCTTCTCCAGCGGGAGAATTTTCAGATGGAAGGACCAACTGGGGTAATGAAGCAGTTGCAAGCATTGTGGCACATTTTGGAACTAACAGACAGGGAAATGTTTGCACACTTGTTGCGTATTGGTGCTGAGAGCCTTCATTTTGCTTTCCGGATGTTGATGGTCCTCTTCCGTCGGGAGTTATCTTTCACTGAGGTTCTTCAAATGTGGGAAGTATGTGTTTCTTGTAGGTATCTTTTGCATGGAATACATGAACTGCATTTACTTTTATGTCATGGATCACATGGAATACATGATGACAAAATACTCAAAGTGGTAACCTATTAGGCAGCCTTCTTTAAAAAATAAATAAAGAAAAGTAATGCCTATGTCTTTTTGCACATGGCTATTGTTCTTCTTTCAAGCCTGGCAAGACTGTAGGGATAGTCTTCAATATTAATTTCTGTCTCTTTTGAACATTATTTTAGATTCATATACATGTGATTTGCTTAATCCCCTTTATTCTTGAGTTTGGGGGAAATTGTTTGTCCTCAATCATTTTGGACATCAATCTATTTTGTTGAAGATGGATAAAATAGAAGAACCCTAGTTTGCCTAATGTGCTACTGGCCTTCTATATGCTATATGAAGGTTTTTGGTTTGACATCTTTGGATGCATTCCTGCATAATATGCAGTCCACTGGCTACTTATTGCTTTACACCAGGATTTGCTACTTGTGACTTATTGAATCGATGGACCAATGTTTTTCTTTTTAATGTTTATCAAGATCAAACAAATTTAAAAGCAAAAAATTGCTATTACACAACCAACATATGAGCTTTTAAGCATAACTTGCTAGTAATTTGTCTCCATTGTTGAAGTAGGCATGCAGTTTAAGCCTCAGTTGAAAAGCAGTACACATACTCGATATGTATGTGCTGACCTCTTTCATCATAAGTTATGAAGTGCCTACTTAATGTAATCAATTTACTGCAGATGATGTGGGCAATTGATTTTGATGAATCTACAGCTGGTGATTTAGAGGAGAACTGTCTGGAGGCTCTGACAGTACATGTACCAACAGATTCAGGAGGGGAAATGAAAGAAGAATTTGTAGAAATTGGTAATGGTACTGTAAAGGATGATTCACATACAAAAAACGGACATGTTGAGAGCTCTACTTCTGACCACTTGGGAATGAAGACGGAATCTTCCCATCATTTTTGTGGTCTCACAAGAAATTTTTGGTTGAAAAGTGGCCACATTCAGATTAGCAATGTGGTGTCATCAACTAAGAATGGAGATGATGAGCTGCCAGTATTCTGTGTTGCAGCAATTCTTATCATTAACCGTCATAAAATTATCAGAGAAACACATTCAATTGATGATATGATCAAGGCAGGTATCTGACTTTGAGGTTCTTTTTGCACTAGATATGGCATAATTGACTGTTGCATGATAATGACTCTTCATCATTGCTCTTTTCTTTGTTCTGATAAAATTGGAACAATACAGAGAAGATTTATCTTTTATTTGTTGTAGTCATGTATCTAGTCTCTCCTAGTTTTCATTGAGATTGCAATTTTTCACCAAGATTTTTGCTCTCCCTCTCAAGTCTGTAATTTTTTTAAATGTGCGGTGTGGCATTTTTTATTGTATGAGATTGCAGGGTAAATGTAGAGTAGGTGCTAAAACAAGAGTCTGATTCATACCTGTGATGTACAGTTATAAGTTAAACTTTATTTCACCTATGAAAAATGTATGAATCCTTGCTGTATCTTAAAACCTTGGTTCATAGTTGGATCCTCCATACTGACTACTACTCTTTGTGTCTGTCAAGATTATACACTTCAAGCTTGTCTTCTATTTAACAGTCAAACTTATAACACAGGTTTTCAATGATAAGATGCTAAAGATTCATGTCAAACGGTGCATACGCATGGCTGTCAAACTACGGAAGAAGTACCTTTACAAAGTGAGGTTTTTTTTTTAATAGTTACCTGATGGTTGTGCTAAAGCAGCTCTCTTAACCTTTCTTCTTTTGTTTACTTCATAGGGTTGTAATGTCATCTTATTTTTCATGCTCAGCTCACTATGAGGTGATTTTCTTTTTTCTTGTTGAGGCAGCTAATCAAAAGCAAAAGCCCATCTCAGAAGGGTGAATAACCTTCTGTGTACAGTTGCTGTCAGAGGCAGAACTCTGGCATTCTGAGTTGGTATTTACGTTCGGAGGCGTCAAGTTAAGAGTTTGGCTGGACAGAGTTTTGTTGTGTGAATTTTTGAGGATGGAGTTGTTAAAAGATTAGCAATGTCGCTGGTCGAAGACTTTGTTCAGTTCTTGTTCTTCCTTTATCTCCTTAATCTTTAGTGAGGTAACTACTGTTCTTTGGTTATTTATTGCACCTATTATTGCCTGATGTGATGAAAGTTTCAAGTCACTTATACTTCATTGTTAGCCACTGTCACTTGTATCCTTTAAGTAGTGTGTATTTATTCAATTCAATTTCTTCTGGTTGGTCATGAGTCAAATTTCAGTCTTGGGATACCACTGTTGGATGATATTGGGTCTAAGGATGAATGAAAATTATAAGGTGAAACTTTCTGGTCAACGGGAGCTGTAATGAATGCAATGGCTTTGATATCAGGATCAGTCGTCAGTATAATATTTTGGGTTTCATTAGGGCCGTCATTGGTACTGAGAAGAATAGTAATCCATTTATTTTAAGAAGCTTTGCCACGAGGTCAAGAATTATTCTCCTCATTCCTGTCTATTATTGGTGTGATGCTACGTTGAAATCAGATCATCCACATATAAAAAAAAAATGTTTTTTTGAATTTGAATATCATTTCTGGCCTGCAATTTCCTGAATACTGTCTTTTTGTCTTTGATGTAGGGATTGGGCAGGATATATGCTCTGTTGGGTTTATAATGTAAAATGTGCTAGTCACGGTTGACTAAAATAAACTTCATATTTGTATGAATTTTATTCACTTGAACTGATTAAAATGTTATACGTTTATCTAAGAAAATAAAATTTATTGTTTTATTCATCTGAATGGAATTTTGACATTTCCAACCAAGTTAATTTAAAGTTGTATGGTTTATTAAACGAAGCTTGACTACGTTGTAAATTGCTCCGGCATTCTTGATGAATGTGGCTGATTCGTTCAATTGAAACAGTTCATATTATTTTATTTAGCGATGGCATGTATGTGAGTGGATGTCTGAGTGTACCACCCGCCTCCCCTTTTTTCCTTTTTGCTTTTAAGTTATTATCTTACAGTTATTTCTTCCTTTTTGACCCAGTAGAAAGAATGGGTGACACGAACTTCTTCCTGAAGCAAACTGGTCCGGGTTATTGAGCTACTTACAGGTTAGGAAAATACAATTCATCTTTTTCACATACTAAATTTCATTGTATTATAAATTTAGAGTGAATAGTGTATTGACAATTTTGATCTAACTTCCTCATCTTCATATGAATTTCAAAGAGAACACGGTATTTTTGAGAGTTGGCCAATAAATCCACGTTGTTCCAAATGTTTGATGTAATCTGAGCAACATATATGTAATCTTTATTTTTAATCGGAATGTTATACATGTTATTAGTAACTCTATTCCCAAAAGAAAACAATGCCTTGTAACTTTAGCATAGCAGCCAGTACGGGTATGACAAATCCATCCTTTCAAGGTGTAATGTCTATTAGGATTTATAAGGGTTGTTCTTATTAGTGTATCTGCAATGTCGCCGGATTTCTCCAGCTTTTCCTGTTAAAACATTGATGTTCCCCAATCTACTCACTGACAGAGCAAATGACCTCCGGAAGTCCTCGAAACCATCAGCCCCATCCGCAAATTCATTGACAATCTGTATTGTGTCTTTATTATATAACAACTGCTGATCAATAGCGAGAACAGATTTGTGGGATTTTACCCTATTGAAGTAAGTCCCCGCAAATCTATATGTGGAACCAGAATCCGGATTGAGGAAGACCACTGGGTCAGTTTGGTTATTTCTGGTTCTGGGTGGACATTGTTTTCTCAATTTAGCTGCGAATTCTGGGTTGATGGTCGGGTCTGGTTTTGTTGTGTAGTTGAAATTGTACAAGCGGTCCTCCACATAAGAACAGTGCGTATTGCCCATCGAGTGTGCCCCTGATATACATGTGAATCACTCTTCTTTAGAAGATGCATTATTTTTCATTGTTAACTTGGTAAAACTATAGGATTGATGAATTTACAAAGTAGAGACTGCACTCAAATGGTAGAGTGCTAAAGATTTGCCATGAGTCGTTAAGGTGCATAACGATTCCTGAAGTTACCTTATTTGACCTTGGGGGAGTTTTGTGGTTGAATAGATGGAAGCATAAAGACACTTTATATTCATTCTAGAGTAAACTATGGATTCAATACGAATTGAAAGTTGTACTGTAAACAGTAGGAGAAGAAGATTCTTACCAAGCAGCGTTGGCAAATCCAAAACATCCAGGCCTCCTGATTGGAAGTAAGACAATGCTTGCTCCCAAGATATGGATGGTGATGGCAGGTCCACTGACGCTACACTTGAACTCGTGCCGTCTCTTCTTCCTGTAAGTACTGGATAAGAGGGTGCACCTGCCGCTTATTCAGTTAACTAGCCATTATTATAAACATCTCTTTTCAATTTGTTTTTAGTTAACAGATCAGTGAGGGTTCCTAGCTTAAGAATATATATTGAGGAATGGTTATAAGATTGCTTACCAAATGGACGGCGTCCCTGGTGGCGAGATTGAGAATGTCAGCACATGAGATGAGACTACGCCTGGACATCGATATTCAAGAACCGTTTTGATCTTGTCGATTATTTCGAAGCCTCCAAGCCCTCTATTTTGCTTTGCATTTTTCTCCGAGTCTGGTCCATCGAGTAAAATTGATGCATCACAACCCTGAATTTTCGTCAACGGTCAGTTGAAAGTGATGGTGTTGGTGTTAGCTGTACTGTGAGACGAGAGGTGCTCCTATTGTCTTATCATTAACATTTCAATTTATGTTGGGATAAACTGAATGTACTTGCAAGAACTAGAAACTAGAAACTAGAATATACTTACAGTCACAAAGCAGTCCGAATAGAGCAACCGGAGGAACTTGCCAGGGAGTGTTTTGTCTTTCCCGTAATATATCTCAACTTGGTGCCTGACGAACTCCTCTGCATAGCGACACGTAGAACTGCGTCGGTAGTAGTGCCGTTTCAACTTCACCGGCGGTTGCGGTGTCACGGCCGCATCCACATAATAGTTTGCTAGACACAAACCTAATGCAAGAGCCAATAACTAGAAGAGCAACACAGCCGCTTCTGTTCTCTTCATCATTTTCTTATGACTCTCTATTTCATATATGTGCTTCTCTGTAGTGCACTAACCTTGTGTATAGCTATAGCTTTGATACAATGGGATGTGGCATGAAAAGGATGGCCAAGTTTTGATCTTTTATAGCCTAACGTTCTGGGTTTCTCACACGTGGCAAAGGAAGTTTGCCAACTTGGTTGAATTATTCTTCATAAGTATGCTATTCTAAAGTCTGTTGTTTTAGTATTTAACTAAGCACCGTGTGATGGCAGATTTCACATGGACCTAGGTGACATTGTTTATGATTTTAAGCCAACGTCGGTAGCAAGGAACACTTTCGTGCATGTGACATTTTCCTTGGCTTTAGGGTTCTTCAATTTTGCAATGCAAAAATTTTGTGATCCAACAATTTTAGGCTTTTACGAAGTCATTTAATATCCCTGTAAGTGTTTCGTTATGATTGGCTGTGCTGTTATGGGATTTTTGGGTACTCGATAGCCTACTTAAAAATTGTTTTAAAATTTCAAAATGACCGTCCTCACCAATTCGATACATTATAAGATTGAGTTGCATGTAATGTAACAACCAGGAAAAGAGTGCATTAATGTTAATTTGGAGCGCTTAGTTACATGCACTAAATAGCACCCCGAATCATATGTATATGGTATGACCATCGGATCTGGATTCAAGGCTTTCAAAAAGACTGATTTTGTGTAGTATTACTGATTACGCATAAATCAACAAGATGGGGTTGGAGTAGGGCATTGTTTATTGATATCTAAAGCTACCTTAACAATTTTGAGTATCGTCTACGTGTCGAATGTCAATCCACGAAAAGGCAACTAAATTAGGTTACGTGAGTATAGCTGAAGGTACTTCGCCATTTGGATTATAAAGGTATACAACTGTTGAAGATTTGTTGTTAACTCTCACAAGTGATCTCACCTAGAGTGACAACCAAACTTTCACCAGGTGCAATGGAATTAGTTTCCTCTTCGTTCAAACCATGAACTCGGGATTTTAGACAAAAAAAAAAAAAAAAGACTTTGTCTTTTTATAGCCTAGGGTTGTTTGGGCCAAAAATGGAAGACAGTTGGCTGAGATTGAAGAAGAAAGAATTCATCTTTTCCCATGCCAAACCTGGTTTGATTCTTGGCCTTTCTTTGCATAAAATGTTGTGGCTGAATCATATGGAAAATTACTGAGGAACACATAAAAGCAAAAAGGTTCTGAATCATGTGGTTTGATGTGAATCCAAGGAGATGTCTATGCGAAGAAAACCGCTCAACTACTAAATAAAACAGCCCCAGGTATTGCATTGTGTTGCAGGCGGATGATTGTTGAGTTCTTCTAATTCTCTGCAATCATGACTTCAATTACCTCTTAATTAATTCTGTGGAGTTTCTTTTCCTTTCATTTCATTTGTAGACAACGGTCTAAACAGTGCTTCAGGGAAGAATCCTACTTTTCTTTTTTCTATCGTTTTCTACAAAAGACTACTGTTTTCAATATCCCTTTGCATTGGCTTTTTTTTGTACATGCTTGAGCAAACTTAAATAGATAACAGGGATACTGTAAGGACCCTTCGGTGCCTTTGCTCCTGTGGTGCTGTGTAATCATCAAACTTAATGTTAGCTTGTGGAGCTACGTTGGTGGTTGCATGGTTCATGGTGATTATCTTGCATGAGATTGCCGTAGGTCATTAGCTTTGTAGTTTATTACTTGGGCAGTTGATATATTAAACTGCATTATTCAGTTATGATCGATTGTAACTGTCCAAATGTCCCAACTATTTAGGGACCTTATCACTTGGACGTTATTGGCTGTTGGGAAGTAGTTTAAAGTGTGTCATCCCTTCAGACCAAGTGTGTTGCATGTTACGTATTAAGAACTACAATTATTCTGCACTATGGTGGACATTTAAGTCATTATAAAAGGCTACACTTGTGTCCTTTAAGTGGCGTTACTTCCGTTTCTTCTTTAAGGTGAGATTTTGGAGACAAGATTTTCTGTCCAGTTTTATGGTGTTTTATTCTGTCCCATGAATCTCAGTTATTCATTTATGTGGATCCTGCATAAATACATGCGGGACCCGTATAAATGAATGACTAAGATTTATGGGACAAAATAAGGCATTATAAAATTAGACAGAGGATCTGAACTCGAGATTTTGAAGATTGCAATTACAAGGCATTTGATTAAGAATCGGAGAACTTCGAAATTAAAACTGTAATACCTACCATATCAACATGTCAGTTGTGAATAAGAATAAAAAACATACTAAACATTAAAAACAACATTTATCAACAAAAGCTGAAGAAAGAATAAAATAAGTTTTCTAATATATCAGGCCAGCCTGGGTAAGGGCAGGAAGAGCATCTGTTCAGAGCCCACTCTTAATTTATCCTTATTTTGTTTCATTTTATTATAATATTTATAAAGAATAAAAAAAAGATAAAATAAGATTATTTTTTACTTTACTCGAGACCTATAAAATTTTAATAACATTAAAAGGTATCTTCACGAAAAGCACTTGTAAAGCCATACTTATTATTTGGCTAAACGAAGTCATGATTGAGAAATTTGCTGGTGCAATTACCGTCTAATTAAGTGGCAATAACATAATATATTAACATGATATAAAATGCATTTCTTATAAAATAAAATATACAAATTCAAATTATTCAGGGAAGTTTTAAGTCGTATGATTTTTCTCTTATTAAAAGAAAAGGTTAAAAATAGAATTAAAAAATATAGTATCCAACTACCTTATAATAAATTAACATATCTGATTAGTTGTATACAAAATGAGGATTGAAACTCGTGTCAAGAAATAAAATTAAAAAAAAGTGAAGAATGAAATGTTTCTTTTTAAAAAATTTATCTTAGAAATTATAAATTATATTTAAAATCCATAATTATAAAAAAACTATCTTATTAAACTACAACAACCTTTTAAAAACCCTCGTCAAAGCACCTAAAAGTCTCATCATCTTTCTCTAACAATCTAACAAATAGCAAAACCCTAAATGTTTTCAATTGAATATAAATAAGCTTCCTATTATCTTTTTTGTGAACAAAATGACCCTTAACATGAATAAAACATTAACAAAAATCTTCTTAATCTAACGAAATATATTAATTTCATGTGTAGTTTGACGCTATTAATATTTTTAAAATAAATTTAATTTTATTTTTTCACATATACTTGTACTTATGTTTATGTGGAACAAAATTTTAATTTTATTAAAAAATATGTTAAATTACGTAATACAACTTAGTACACTCACAATAGTCGAACCCGTTTATCATCAAATCCCAGTTGCCTTAACAAGCAAAATCATCTTGCTTCTTGATTGATTTCGAGGAATTCATGAAATATTCTTTAATTTCTAGTGTCTCTTGTTATATAATAAAACCCCCTTCTTAAATTCATTTTTCACTAAATCCCAACTATCTAAACCCTTAAACACCATACCCGTCCTATTTCTTGATTGATTTATAGGAATATATGCAATGTTCTTCAATTTTTGGTGTCACACCTTACCAATTTGGATTTTTAATGAGTAGAAATATCTATAAGTATACGGGTCTTTCTCTGTGTGTGTGCGTGTGTACTGCAAATTATAGTTCAAGAATTGACAAGAGATTTATGTTTCATTTACCTTTTGAGTTGAATATGCTAGCTCAAGGTTTTTGATTAACGATTTTGATGATAATAGTATAATATCATGGAATAATTGTTTTCTTTTTTACAAAAATCTTCTTTGTAAACTTACCCTTTTAGAAATGATTCCATGACATCCGGAAAGAACATATTACAAATAATCAGCTTCGGAAGCCTTGACAGAATGTTCTTCTTAACGTCTAAATATCAAAGATTTCAGTAGAGATGAATTTGAAGATTAAGCAATGGCTAATTGAAGAAATTGTCTAATTAAAGAAGAGTCACTGCATTCACAAAAAAATATATGAGACTTGTGAAATATCTTAGAGCATCAATATTCTTGAAAGTTATATCAAACTCTGTATGGCTTAGAAAAGGATATCACTCTATTAAAAGAGATTGTTAAATTCTTCATACATTTCTTGTTGAGAGCTTATAAAGGCTAGCAAAATATTACTAGCGTAAAAGGTTGAAGAACCTTAAAAAATATACACTTGTGAGCTTGAAGAGGCTCATCAAATTACTACTTGATTTTTATAGTAAAATACTTAAGTTGGAAACTTGAGGACTGGACGTAGGCTTCGTTATAAGCCGAACCAGTATAAATCTACTGTGTCATTTTCTCTCTCTTCCTTACTTTTAAATTTCCACATTATAAGTTTTCAAAAGGCTCATTCAATTTTTCAATAGGCTACTACTATTTTTATATCGCAAGAGATTTCTTTTAAAAGTTAGCAGGCTCCTATTGATTAAACAAACTCCTTTCTTTTTAAGTGCTAGTAGGTTCCTATTGATTAAAAAGGCTCCTATAGTTTTAAGCGTTAGCAGGCTTCTTTTGATTAATTGACTCATTTTTATTTGAGTGTTAACAGGATGTTTTCAAAAAGTTTATAAGACTCTTCTATTTATAAATTTATTTTGTTTAAGCAGAATCTTATTGATTTGAAAGTATCTTGATTTTTTTTACACAAAATTCACCCCCTGCATGTGTTTGCTTTATCATTTGGTATCAGAGCAATGTTTCAAATTTATTGTGTTTTATAACACGTGATAGACCATGATAAACAATTTGAGAAGCCTTGAAGGACAATTTATTTCAAAGTCTCCTTACTTTAATGGAAACAACTACTCATTTTGGAAATAGAGAATGACAATCTATATCCAATCTATAGATATTGAAGTTTGGCAAGCCATCAGAGTTGGAGCTGCACTTCCCATTACAGAAAATGTAAAAGTATGGTATGATGCTGACATAAGAAATGCATAACTAAACGCTAAAGTAAAACATCATCTGATCTGTGCGTTATCTCCAGAAGAATATGAGAAGATGTCCTACCACTCTACAGTAAAGGAAATGTGGGATAAACTACAAGTCACTTTTGAAAGAATGAACGAGGTAAAGAAATATAGAATAAGCCTTTTAGTGCATCAATACGAAACTATTGGCATGAAACAGGGAGAAACCATAGATGAATTCTTCGGATGGTTCAACAACATCATCACGACCTTAAAGAACTTAGGAAAGATATATCCCAATAATGAGCTCGTAACTAAGATTCTAAGATCACTACCAAAGGAATTGAGACATAAGGTAACAACTTTAGAAGCTGCAAAGGATCTAGATATTATTTCACTTGATTGGCTATGAGAAAACCTGATGACCCATGAAATCGAGCTTAGGCAAGATGAAGGATCCTCCTATAGAAAAGGAATGACACTAAAAGCAACTAATGAATCAAACGACAATTAAAGCGATATTAAGTTGCAAATAGATGGAGATGAAGAGTTCAATTTCATGGTCAGAAAATATGTTTGCTTTTATAAAAAGAAGCTAATGAAGAAAAAAGAAGAAAACAAGAAAGTTGGGAACAACAAGTTCCTATGAAACGTCATTAGCAACAATAATAATACACAAAACAATCAAATCATATGTTATCACTGCAAGAAGCATGGACACACAAGACCTGAATGTCCTCTTCTTCAAAAAGACAAGTCACAGAATAGAAAATCCAGAAAGTAGGTGGTGACTGTAGCCTGGTCAGATGAGGATTATGAAAACTTTGAAGAAGAAGAGTCAGAAGAAGTCAGCAATGTTTGCTTCATGACTGAATTAGGAGACGATGAGGTATATTATTCTGACTCTGATATTAAAGTTGATGAATTGAAAAATGCATATCATGAATTGTATGATCAGTATAAAAAGTTGACAGTGAAGTATTTCAAAGAAGTTAAGAAGTCCAAGAATAATGATGCATCTTTGAAGAGTAAGATTAAATCATTAAAATCTGTTAATAAGAGTTTGGCGACCAAAAATATGTCTCTTAAAGTTGATTATAAGCAAAAGGTCGCTAAAAAGAAAGCTTTGGAAGAAAGAGTAGCTAAGTTAGAAAATACTTTGCTTGAGAATGATTATGATAAACTGAGACAACAAGAAGAAAAGGTTGTCGGCCTAAAACTTGAGAAAGAGAAATATTCAGGGAAGATCTTATCTCTAGAAAAAGATCTTACAAAGTTCATTGACGAAAGGAACAACCTTGATGCACTACTTAGTGGTGGTAAATGCATTTTTGATAAAGCTGGAATAGGTTACAATGAAAATAATAATATTATACGATACAAGAATTTCTTTGTTAAATCCAGCAGTAGCTATAGTCAAAACAACAAGAACCTGATACATGGTAGAAATTATAGCAATTCTCATTCATTTGTTTTATGTTTCTACTGTAGTAGATATGGTCACATTAGTCATTCATGTAACCTTTGTAAAATGGAGAAATTATCTCAAATGTACGCTTGGAGACCGAAAGGTCAAGTTACTAGCCTGAAAGGACCCAAAAAAATTTGGGTACCTAAAATGAGATAATATTTTTTCTGTTGATATGCTTCAAAATGAAGATAAGAGAAAATCAATAGATAGTCGACAATGGTTGTTCTATAAACATGACAGGTGAAATATCACACTTCAATTATATTGAAAGAAAAGATGAAGGTAATGTCGTATTTGCTGATAAAAATAAAGCAAAGGTCACGGAAATTGGTAAAATTCGTGATTCTGACTCCACCTCCATTGATAGTGTCCTTTAGTTGAATGTTTGAAACATAACCTGTTAAACGTAAGTCAGTTATGTGACAAGGGTTATAGAGTCATTTTCTATGCATCTCATTGTGAAATAGTTGATAATCATAATGATAATATTGTATTTGTTGGTCCTAGAAATCAAAACATATATTGTGCTAGCTGGAAGACATGTCTTCACAAAGTGTTAAGTGCTTTGTTTCTTTAGAAAAGGATTCGTTTATATGGAACAAAAGATTTGGACATGCTAGCATGAGCATTCTATCAAAATTGTCCAAGAATGAGTTAGTAAGAGGACTACCTACCCTAAAGTTTGAAAGCAATCAGGTTTGAGAGGCTTGTTTGAAAGGAAAACAAATCAAAAGCAACTTGACACCTAGAAATATTGTGTCTACTAAATAATCGCTGGAGCTTGTGCATATGGATTTATTTAGTCCCACTAGGACTCAAAGTTTTGATGGTAAACATTACGGTTTTTTGGTTGATTATTATTCCATATTTACATGGTTTTACTTCCTATCAAATAAAGATGATGCCTTTGAAGCTTTTGAGAAGTTTTGTAGAAAAATTCAGCTCGAAAAAGGATACTACATTACATCAATTCGGAACAATCATGGAGGATAATTTAATAACAGAAAGTTTGAAGATTTCTGTGCTAATAATGGTATGAATCACAACTTTTCATGGCCAAAGACTCCTCAGTAGAATGGTCTCGTTGAGAGAAAGAACAGAAGCCTAGTTGATGTGGCCAAGACAATAAGCCTAGTTGATATAGCCAAAACAACGCTGTGTGAAAGTAGCCTACCCCATGGTTATTGGGCAAAAGCGGTATTAATTGCTTGTTACATACTCAACAGGTGCCTTATAGGACCTATTCTGAAAAATACCCCCTATGAGTTTTGGAAAGGAAGAAAATCGAATGTCACTTATTTTCGAGCATTTGGTTGCAAGTGCTTTGTTCTAAATAATACAAAAGGACAACCTTGGAAAGTTTGATGCAAGATCAGATGAGGCTATCTTTCTGGGCTACAATATCTCTAGTAAAGGATTCAAAGTTTACAACAAAAGAATACAGAAGATAGAAGAATCAATACACGTAGTGCTTGATGAAGCATTACCTTCAATAACAACAGCTGATTCAAATGATGAAGAGCATCCCTTGGTTCCTAAAAATACATCGACTACACCTACAATACCCTCGGAATCACAAGATCAAGAAGATCCTTTTGAAGCTAGGGTAGAGTAGGGTCCTTCCTCTCAGCAGTAGCCTATGCAATGAAGAACACTAAGATAATGGAGAGGTCAAGATACACATCATTACATTCTGGGAGACCCTTCTAAAAGTTTAAGAACCAAATCTTCCTTCAACAAAAACTTTGTTTCCGTCATCTCATAATTAGAACCTAAGACCATTGAAGAAGTTCTTATTGATGAAAATTGGATTTCAACTATAAAAGATGAATTTAATTAGTTTAACAAAAACAAAGTTTGGAACCTAGTACCTCGTCCACAAAATAAGTCAATCATTAGAACTCGTTGGGTTTTTTGAAACAAACTTCACAAAAATGGTAAGGTTGTAAGAAATAAAGCTAGACTTATAGCTTAAGGTTATAATCAATTGGAAAGTATTGATTTTGATGAAACCTATAGGCCTGTTGCTAGATTGGAATCGATTAGAATTTTACTTGCCTTCGTATGTTATAGAAACTTCAAATTGTTCCAAATGGATGTAAAAAATGCTTTCTTAAATGCATATATTAATGAAGAAATGTTTGTTAAGAAACCTCCAGGCTTTGAAGATGAAAACCACCCTGACTATGTGATGAAGTTGACTAAAGCCCTGTATGATCTAAAATAGGCTCCTCAAGCATGGTATGAGAGGTTAAGTAATTTTTTTCTTGAGAATAATTTCAAAAAAGGAAAGGTAGATAAAACCTTATTTATTAAGAAAAAGGAGAATGATTAATATTTGGTGCTACTAATTAGTTCCTCTGGGAAGAATTCTCATCATTGATGCAGGGGAGTTTGAAATGAACATGATGAGAGAACTATCCTTCTTTATCGGATTACAAATAAGGCAAACAAAAAAAGGAATCTTCATTAGCCGAGACAAATACACAAAGGAACTCATCAAGAAGTACCATTTTGAGAATGCCAAACCTATGGGTACTCCTATGTATATTGGAACGAAACTTGATAAGGATGAAGAGGTAAGGCTACTGATGAGACAAAGTATAGAGGAATGATTGAGTCACTAATATATCTTACAAACTCAAGTCCAGATATTATGCTTAGTGTGTGCCTTTGCATATGTTTTCAATTAGATCCAAAAGAAAGCCACCTTCAAGCAGTCAAAAGAATCTTTCGATATCTTCACAGAACTATGGACTTCGGATTATGATATTTAAAAATTGATTCCTTTAATATCGCTGGCTATTGCAATGCAGATTACGCAGTTGATAAAGCCGATCGAAAAAGCACAAGTTGTTAGACCCCGAACTTGTTTGTAAGCTAGGATTATTTAACAAGGAACTATTGGCAATTAGTTATGTGTCAATAAGAGAAGAAATTGTGAGATTGAAATGAAATGGAAAGAGATTTATT
>JANZLX010000001.1:19798083-19830719 GCA_025531955.1 Erythroxylum orinocense
ATATTGTGGTTTTAATTATTGCGATGCCATGAGGATTATTAGTAGAACTGTTCTGGTGGTGCACCTTTATCGTGGGATACTCGCCGGAGCGACCTTCGGGTTTTCCGTCGTGTACCCTACGGTGAGGGGGTGCTATACCTGCATTCTTCAAACTGAACGGCATTACCTGGTAGCAGTACATGCCCTGGTCGGTTATAAAAGCTATCTTCTCTTCATCTTGGATACTCATTTGGATCTGATGGTAGCCCGAGAAAGCGTCCAAGAAGCTAAGGAGTTCGTGCCCCGACGTGGAGTCTACCAGCTGATCAATTTTGGGCAAAGGGAAGCTATCCTTTGGGCACGCTTTGTTTAAGTCGGTGAAGTCAATGCACATTTTTCATTTTCCATTTTTCTTCTTTACAAATGCAACATTTGCCAGCCATTCAGGGTACTTGACTTCTCGGATGAATCCAGCATCGAGCAATTTCTCTATCTCTTTCTTGATCACTTCCTGCCTCTCTTTGCTGTGCCACCGCTTCTTCTGTCTGACTGGCTTGCAATCTGTTCGGATACCGAGAGAATGCGATGCGACCGATCGAGAAATTCCAGGCATATTGTTCGGTACCCAGGCGAAGACCAATCTGTTTTCTATCAAGCAGTCCGTGATGTTTTTGACCAGGTCCTTTTCAAGTCCGGAACCTAGATTTGTAAATTTGGACTGGTCTGCTTCATCCAATACAACCTGCTGAGTTTCTTCCACGGGGTTCATCCGCTCTGTTTTTTCATCAGCCCTCACATCAAGAGAACTTGTCAAGACGACCGCTCCGTCAAGTGTCCTTGTCTCCGCCAAGTAGCATTCTCTAGCGATTCTCTGTTGACCCCTGACTTTGCCGATGCCATGAGGAGCTGGGAATTTCATTGCTTGATAGTACGTTGAGACGACTGCTCTAAGGGTGTTTTGAGTGGCTCTTCCAATTATTGCATTATAAGCTCCCCCAAATTTTACCACCAAGAATTCAACGCTTTTTTCTATTTGGCATGGCTTCTGTCCGAACTTCACGTTCAGGAAGATTCGGGGGAATGGGTAGGCCGATGCTCCTGTTACTCCCTTGATGGGCCCCTCTATTGGTAGTAGTCGTTCCTCTGGTATCTCCATCTGCTTAAACGCATCGTAGTAGAGTAGGTCGACCGATTCCATCCAAATCAGATTCGTCGAACGAGATCACCTTATCATTTTGCTTCTTCTTCTTTACCGACAAATCTTGCTGGGCATACCTCTTTCTACCTTTAGCGATCGACCCTCCTGCCGCATTACCGCCAAAAATTATGTTGATGACCCTAACTGGTCGGTCATCTTGTCGCTCGGCATCTCTATCACCTCTTGCTCTGGACTATGCTCTCGTGTCATGTCGATCGTTAGTATTCCTGTTCTGCCTCCCCCCACCGTTTCTGTCATTTTGTCTCCAAGGCCTTTGCCAATTGTTAGACCGATTAGTCCTACCCTCATTATTTCGATCGGTATTTTTTCCGTGCTTTAAAAATCTGCCCAACCTTCCTCTTTGAATAAGGAGTTCAATTTCTTTTTTCAAAGTCCAGCAATCCTCCGTGTCGTGACTGATGTCTTTATGGAAGTGGCAATATAGATCGAGGTTCATCCTTGCACGAGGAGTCCTCAACTTATTGGGTTCTCGGAGGGGTTCCCCATCTGCTCTCATGGCTGCCAATACCTCCACATATCGCCTGTTGAGCGGAGTGAAGCCTTCTCGTCTCTGTCCCAGTCGATCGGTCGGCTTCCTCCAGCCCGACTGATCCTTCTGTCGTTTTTGTGAATCATCTATTTTTCCACTCGGCCCATGGTCGTCTGCTTTTCGTTTTGTGTTTTTCAGCACTTCTTCTAACTGGATATACTTATCCGCCCGACTTCTTATCTCTCGAATAGACGTAGGCTGATCGAGGGCCAATGACTTCTTGAACTCTTTGTCCCTCGTGTTGCTCATTAGGGCCGCCAACATGGACGAGCAAGTAAGGTCAGAGACTTCAACGGCTTCATTATTAAAGTGAGTGATAAACTCCTGTAAGCTCTCATTCCTTCCTTGGGTCAACTGCATCACCTCCAAAGTAGTCTTTTGCGGCTGCTTACTGGTAGCGAATTGATTTAGGAATAGCAACTTGAAGTCCTCGAAGCAAGTGATGCAACACGGGGGTAAACTATTGAACCATCGCCAAGCTCCTTCTTGAAAGGCAGTACAGAACGCTTTACACTGAATTGCATCAGGGACGTAATGTAGGTTCATCATTGACTGGAAGTGTTGCAGATAATCTAGGGGATCGATCTTTCCAGTATACTTTTCAAGCGTCAGTATTTTGGCTCCGACCACAGGGAGGCTATCTAGAATCTCCGGAATGAAAAGAGAGTTATATTATGTGGACGTTCGGCCCGGGCGAGAATTTATGGCCAAATTGATTCGATCGTCTACGATTTTTTCTAGGGCTCCCGCAGAATGGCGATCGGCCACCATACCAACCTGCCGAGTGGGGGTCTGTTGTTGTTCTGGCTGAGAATGCAGGATTTGGCAAATCAATAGATCAACTGCTTCCTCTATCTATTTTTGGGTGAGGGAAGTTTATGGTGGTGCAGGAGGATTTGCGTCCAGGGGGCGATGAGAATTGGGGTGCGAATTGACCTCGGCGTCGTCTTCCAAGGCTATGCTCTGTTCTTCTTGATTTTGGTCGTGAAGCTATGGTTGATCATTCGGATGCGAAGACTGAGTGCGGAAATCATGATGCGGTGGCGGAAGAGTGATGGGTAATTGCAAACCCATCCGTTGTATCGCAAGCGTCGTGACGGCGGCTATATCAAGGTTGGCTGCTGCCGCTTGACTAACCTGTATGTTTTTGGACGTGATGCCCTTGATGTCGGGCCCCACGGTGGGAGCCAACTGGTTTAGTTTGATTCTAAAGGGGTTGGACGTTGCTATTCGGATTCATGATTCTGTATGACTTTTGCTGCTAAATACCTACAAAACAAACAAGGCGCACCGAGGGTTGATCGCCGGCAGGCCCCTCCCTCGCTCAAGTTAGTCTTTTGGTGAAGGTTATGGAGGCTATAAGTAAAGAGTTTGAGGGTTATAATCTCGTACCTATATTATGGCAGAATAGTACCTTATATCTGAGATAGATGCTAGGTTTAGGTTTTACGTAGGTCTTTACGCTTTACGTTTGCATGGGAGACTAACACTTGCTAATGGGTCGTGGTCGTCCGAACCTGGGCCTGGGCCTAGCACAGCCGACCTAACCACATATAATTCCTATTCTCAACTTTGTTAAATACTTCATCTAAGTGTGGATTGGGAATTCTCTATAACAATTGATGAAAAAGGTAGAAACAGCTCCATTATATATTTTATACAACATTATAATCATGACAACTATTAAGAAGTTGATGCAAATAAAACGATATGAAAATGAATGTCGCCGGTGTGACATGTTCGGGAGACCTTCTTTGCACGGGACTTGTCGAGTCACGCTGGTGACAGATTTTTTCAGAAACAGCAACATATGAAAAACAACTTTATTAATCATTAAATTGATAAAAAATTTTAATAAACCGAACAACATATGATGAAGGATAGAACTTACAGACTGTCGGCAACTCTTATTTACTGAAATAGAAAAGATGTGATGCCTTGAATATATAGCTTTTATAATTTAGAGAATGAGGAACGTGTTCTGAGAAGGAAACATTTGTATTGTTATAGAAGAAAGGTTGCAGATGTGTTTGATTGGCAAATGTTCAGAAAACAAATAATGATCTTGTCCAATCCTTTAATTAAACATAATCTCTAGTTAGGGCTACAAGATTCAACTACCCAATAATCTATTATTGCTTGCTTTTATTTTCATCGAAGTGTCAGGTATAATAAATAACAAGTTAAAATGCATGGTTATCCTAATAAATTTACTAATTAATCTTCAACTGATTGTAAATTTAATAACAATAAAAAGTTGGTTTCATACAATAAATTTTGCAGTTAATAATCAAAATCTAGTTGTTGGGAGGTAATACCTTTAAAATGTATAACAAAATTTTAGTTGGTGATGATTAGGTTTATTAATTTATTAATAAGAACTACTATTAATTTCTAGAGAGAAGCACTTATAGGTAGATATAAAATCTAATATAAGGTAAAAAAATTGTTTGGCGATATGTAATGTTTTTAAATTCTTATGCCAATGCTCTACACATAATAGAAGGTAATAATAATTTTAGTTAAAATTAAAATAATAACGGTCGAAGATAGCAATAATTCTTGTTAAATTAAAATAATTTACAGCTGTGAGTTCTTAAGTCACAACCGCGAATTATATGTTGTTAAGTCACAACCATGACTTAAATTGGAAGAAGTTACACTGTTGTCACAACTGTGAACAATCAGTTTAAGAAAGGCGACACTTATATATTTGACGTGGGTGGGTTAAGGTAGGATCAGTGACGGAGCCAAGGATGGAGATATGGAGGGCCCAAATAAAATATAAATTTAAGAAAAAATTTTATATCAAAATTAAATAAAAAACAAGGTTTTATTAAGAATATAAAATAGCTACAATTACAATAATCTTCGCTTACTTTTCATAGATTGAAATCTTTTCATAACAATATCATTGTCAATATTTGCAAATACATATTTTTCAATGTAACACATTAAATAATCATTCAATAGGTCATCTTCAATTTTATTACGAAGTGAATTCTTGATAATTTTCATTGCGAAGAAAACCCTTTCTACTGTGGCTGTAGCAACTAGTAAAAGTAATGACAATTTGATTAACAAATAAACCAAAGAGAATACGTGATGCTTTCTTAACATTCTGATTTAAACCACATGATGACTGAATAGTCTGTCTTAATTTTTTAAAATATTTTTACATAACTACAAAATAAAAAATTAATTAGAACCAATATTTATAAATTCTATAAAATTTATTTTTTCCATTAAACATTAATCAATCCGCGTAATCACTTTTTTATTTAACAACAAAATGCATTTTTTTCCATAAAAACTAATCAATATGTTGTCTGCATTATCACTTTTGTATTTGTCTTACCTTTTTCAATCGTCAGTCGTCACCCTATGAACCATCCAAAAGCTGATTGCCTATAATCTACTGAAGAGCAGATGGGAGTTGACGACAACGATTTCTATTAAGATCTTCCAGAAGAGCAACCCTATGATAGGGTTTTAATATATTATATATATATTATAAATGACGGCAATAAAGAGTAACCTCTAATAAGGTTTTAATATATTATATATATTATAGATGACGATAACGTTGCTCTTCTAGGGTTTTAAATTATAAAGATATAATTATAAAGAATTATGAAGATAATTATTCCATATATAGTAGTTGTAACTTTACAGATGACGACGACAACCTTGCTTTTACAACAACTTATAGGATTTTGATATATTATATTATATTATATATATATATATATTAAAAATAAAAAATTATTTATTTTTTAAAAACTTGGGGATCCCAGTGCACCATTGGACCCCACATGTCTCCGTCTATGCTCCTGTGGTTTTGAAAATAGTCAAAGGCAAAGAATGTGTATTTCCTCCTTTTTTAATTTTTTTTAACAAGCAAAGATTAGATGCCTCCGTACAATTTAAAAGATGTAAATTAATGTATAATATTTTTTAAATATTATTAATAATATTCTAAACCTTTAAATTTTTTGACAATTATTAGTATATAAATTATAAATTTATATTATGTCATATTATAATATATCAATTTAAATTTACTATACATATTGGCCCCATTTTAAATGCTCTAAGATCTTTTTCTAAACTTGCTCCCATTATGATCTTAAAACACTTTTTAAAATATTTATTAAATACGTAATTTTTATTTTAATGTTTAATAAAATATCTAAATAAAAATTTATTATGATCTTTATTACCACATTCAAAATATAATAAATACTATTTTAATAATGTTAAAGCACAAAGTAGTAGACAAGATGATAATAAAAAATTATTAAACTTGTTTTAAAATGATAAATGCAAATCATACATTCAATCACTATACGAGGTATTTTCTTATCATTATTAAGTTAGATATAATTGTAATTGTTAGAGAGTCATGGATATTTATTGTAATTTTTATTTAATGTTTTCATGTAATTATTATTTATCATATGATAAAATTGTAATATTTTAAATAATTTATATTGTTCTTAATTTTATATTTATATGATGATTAAATGATCTTTTTGAATATTAACTGCGGTTATTATTTATATGTGAAATATGTGAAAATAATATTAATATAAATAAATAAAATTTTATTATCTTAAATTTCTATTATTATAATTTTTAGAAACAAGGCTGATATAAAATTATAAATTAAACAATATAATATATTAAAGGACTATTTTATAAATTTTTAAAAATTATGGGACTATTTTATAAATTAAAAAATTACTCGAAATGGTACCTAATATTGACCGGTATTGATACAATATCGTACTAAAACTAAGAGAGTGCATGGTTAAAGGGATTGAGAATAAATCTATAGATATAGAATGAAAAACATAGGATGGTTATTTATTATGATTGAATGAAAAGTTTTTTCATATCCCACTTTTCGGTATTACTTCATATCCCCCACATCTAGGGGCGGAGCCATGTTTTGGTAGAGGGGGGCCATGGCCCCATTTTTTTTAAAAATGACTTATATAATTAAAATTTTTAAAATTGACCTCCCCTTTCAAATTTTTTTTTAAAATTACTTATATAATTAAAATTTTTAAAATTACAAATATAAGTGGCCCCTTAAATTATTTTTTTAAATTATAAATATAAGTGGCCCCCCTTTAGAGTTGAGTCTGATTCCGTCCCTACCCACATCTAAGATAAATGACTTTCATTTCTTAATTAATAGATAAATGTCACAGGTGTAATAGTCTTTGTCACACCCGTGTCACATTCACGAGTGACATCTGTATTTTTTTTTAAATTTTTAATTAAATATAATTAATTAATTAATTAAAATATAATAAAATTTTATTTTTAAAAATTTTTCCAAATATTAATTATTCCTTCCTTATGAATGACAATCACAATTATGATAATTATTTTCATTCTCGTTTTTAACTGTATTAATACTTTTTTTTTCGGTTTATTCATTTCTTTTACTATTCCCTGATTAATACGTGTAACCTAAATTTGATATTAAACATTGCCTCAAATCAAATGCCGTCAGCAGGTGTTTTGTACTTTTATTGAAGTACTAAGATTGCTCACTGATCAGCTGTTCCTATTAAGTTCTTACAGCTGTCATTTCTCTGAAAAGCAATCATTAGAAAAGGTTCTTCCCACCATCTCCTACAGGGTTCCTTGTCTTCGGTGAGATTTCAGTTATAGGGCTCCCTTCAGTCTCAAATCTATTGAAACATGTTTGCTTACTGGTATTGATATAGGTTAAAAACTATACTTTGCCTTTGTGTACAAAGTAGATACTTTTTGCGTCAATATTTGAAAACCCTTTTACAAAACGCGTTTTCTCGTCTGGGTTTTGTTCAATTTGTTGTGGGGAGGGGATTGGCGGGAAGCAGTACCCTGAGACCCCTGCGTAAATATTGAAACTCGATTTTGAAACAGATAGTTCTTCTAAATCTTCAAAAAAACAAAAAAAATCATCTTTTTGCTTTTGTTATGGCGAACTCGTCTGGTATTCATCATCAAGATGGAAACAATGTTTCTTCTTCCTCCAATGGTACCAATCCTATTGGCGGCAAGTCGGTTTTGGAGAGTTCGAGTACGGCGTTGAGGCATAATCCTGGTATTTCAACGAATTGGAGCCTCGATGAGCAGGCGATACTTGATGCAGCCTTGCTTAAGTAAGTTTGTTTCTTTGAAATTTTTGTTTTTGTGACTGATGTTTGTGATAATTTTCCTCAATTGAAATTTTTATTATGGGATTTTGATGCTAATTGTTGACGATTTTTTTGTCTGAGTCTTTTGAATGCTCCTTTATTACTTTCCCTTTAAACTTTTCTTGAATTGGGAGGTGCGTTATCTTTTTGTTGTTTGGAATTGCCCGGTATAGTTAAATCCCGAAATTTGTTTAACTGTGTCTTGGTCATTTAAGTTGCTGGTTGCTTTAGTTGTTTTGGTTATTCTTTTTCCGTGATTTTGTATATTCGGGCATACATAGAACTCAGCCATAATGCTAGGTTTGCAATAATCTCTCTTCATTTTTGGTTGAGTTTAGCCTAAATTTTTATGTTCATCATTCGTTTAAAAAGCAACTTTCTCCTTCCAACTCAAGAAAGTTCTGTTTTGAAACATCCTCGACTTCTCAGTTTTAAAGCTGAAATTTGTCATTGTAAAACCTTATTGGTTGTTTGTGATCATTTACATGGATATATACAGTCTGATTGAGATTCCTTTTACTTTGAGTAATTAACAGAAATTGAGATTCTGCGACCAATAGCGTGTCTGAATAATGCAGTTTGATGTGTTTTGTAGGAGACGTCCATCTGATTCAGCCATAACATTTTATGCGAAGATAGCCACAGAACTACCAAATAAAACAGTCCGAGATGTTGCATTGCGTTGCAGATGGATGACTGTTGAGGTATTCTAATTCTCTGCTTTATAAAACTGTAGTTTCTGTTATAAATGATAATCATCAGGATTTGTTTCCTTAGACTACGGAAACCTAGTTCAGTAAACATGGTCTCAGATGAGACTGGTTGGAATATTGTTTTAAGCTTCACACTCATACTTGTAGTACATGGAAACTATTGATTTATTTATTTTCTTTGTACATTAATTTTTACAGAAAAAGGAAAATAGTAAGAGAAGGAAGGATGAAAATTTAGCCAGGAAAGGCAAAGATAAAAAGGTAGGCATTACTATTGTATGTTCTACTTTGAGTTGCTTTGCAGGGAAGATTTAAAGAGTTGTTTAACATTGTATTACTTTGACATCACATGTAAATATACTCTCTCTTTTTTTTTCTTGCTTTGGTGTCTATTATTCACATATTTGGGAAAAAGAAGATTTGAGATTGCCTCTGAAAGAACTCAGATACCTACTGCTGTTAGCATAACCAGAATCCTATGCATAGACTCCTGTGACTATGAAGTGGATAATGGTTCTACAGAACACCTTTTAAACATATCAACATGGTCTCCTGCAGTAAAAAGTAGAGCCATGTAGAAATATTCACCAATTAAAATGTCATTGTGCCTGCCTCAATCGCTAGATGATTAGGGATTTCTTTGTGCCTTTGTTTCTCAGGAAAGAGTTAGTGATCCAAAGACTTCACAGTTCACAGCGAGGCCCTTTGTTCCTCCTTATGCAACTCCTATGATGTCTACGGACTCTGATGAAGGCATCCCTAACAAAGGTGATGGCTTATATTATGGCGCATTACCTTTTCATGGTTTTTGATAGGATCATTTATCACTTTGTTTTTTTGATTTTATTAGGAAAAGTTTTATATTTTAGTTGTAGATTTTTGCTTATAAAATTTTTCTAATCAGATGTCCTAATTCATATTGCGTGTTTCTTGTTAGATCTAACTTTAGATTCGTTAACCAACGTCAGATGACCTAAATTCTTAACATTGAGTATGTAACAGTGAGGTATGTAAGCCTTGTGACTAGGAAAACCCTTGCTAGGTTTCGGCAAATAGATTATGCTTATGTATTCTCCGGACTCTGATGAAGGCATCCCTGACAAAGGTGAGGGTTTATATTATTGCACATTACCTTTGTATGGCTTTGATAGGATAATTTAACAATATGTTCTTTTGATTTTGTGAGGAAAAATTTTATGTTTTATTTGTTAGATTTTTGCTTATATTTCTTCCTGATAAGATGTCCTGATTTATGATACATGCTTCTTGTTAGATCTAACTCTAGATTTGTTAACCAACATCAGATGACCTAAATTCTTAACATTGAGTATGTAACAGTGAGGTATGTAAGCCTTGTGAGTAGGAAAATCCTTGCTACGTTTCAGCAAATAGATTATGCTTATGTATTCTTCAGACCCTCTAGCTGCATCTTCCCACATATTGACTTCTGGATCAGCCACATTTTTTCGCTTAAGATACTTTTCACTGGTGTTATCATTGCAGTTTCTGAACATGTGTTCTGGCTCATCAAACAACATTATATGCTGCAATTTCTTCTTTTTAATCTTGGTGTATGTTGAAACGGGCAGTGGGAGTTTAAAGTATGCAGAGAACTGTATTCTCGGTATACAACTTTAAAAAGTTTATGAAAAAACCTACACCAAATTCGATTGAGTTATTGGTGGAAAAAGATTAGTTTGTGCCTTTCCACGGTTTGTAGAAACAGAGAGTTGAGGAAAATATAACTTCCTTTCCCTTTCTTGAAACTTTACTATTTGTATGTGAAATGTGGTCACTTGTTAACTCTCTGTTGTCTACAGACCAACTTAGTTGATAATCCTTTTTTTCCTTCTGAATGTACTGTTATTATCTCTAATGTGTAGATATGTTTTGCCAAAGTACTTGCATGAATTTGACATGTTTGCATTGAAGTAAAGTTTGTAAAAAAACTGTTACGATCATACTATTCATGGACCTTAAAGGGAAGCAACTTTGGGATTTGGCATCAGAGAATTAAATGATGCCTTATCTTTGCTGGTTTATATTGGAATCCTACTGTCCGGAGTATTTCTAACACAGGTAAAACTTAAAAATAGATTAGGGATCCTTGTTAGAATTTGTAAAAAATTTTGGACTTTTCGACATGCTATTTATTTTCCTTAGCTGTTACGTGAATAATATGATGAGTTATTGGAGTATGCACTGCTTCCATTTCACTAGCATGCTGAGAAGGTGCAGTTTCTGCTGTAGCCATTAGTGGAGTAGCAAGGGAGCTTCTTGAGCAAAATGGAAAGGTCATGAAGCAAATCTCTGCAAATCTTTCAATCATGCAGGTGAATAGTCTTTTCCTTTTTTTTTTTCATTTTCAACTTATCTTGGAAATAGGTGGTCCCTTAAAATTCAAAGCTCCTTAGCAATTACAAGATTGATATTTTGTTTAATCACTCCTGTCTGGAAGATGGGGACACATAAGTCAATTTGTTGACATTTGAATAATCATTTTAATAGGTCCTGATGCGAATCTAGATGCACTAATAATTTCTCTTTCTTATGTCACCTGTTCTCCTTCCGGAGGCAATTGGTAATGAAATATTGAATTTACATCAGTTTAGCTGAATGAGCTAAGAAATTGTTTTATGCATGTGTTTCATTGCGCACGTTAAGAGTAGCTTTGTTTCTGTACTGTGAAATATTGAGAATAAGAAGTAATCATGAATTAGCTGACCAAGCTAAGAAATTCTTTCATGCATTTTTTTCACCATCCAAGTTGAACTTTTTTCTAAAGAGTGGGACTCCTAATCAAGCTTATCTTCGTACAATAACGTCTATTGACAATAAGAAGTTAGTTTTTATTCACGATATTACATAAGAGTTATTCTACATTGCTGAGGAATTAGTTAGTTTTTATTCACGATATTACATAAGAGTTATTCTACATTGCTGAGGAATTAGTTATGCTAATAATCCATCTCATTTTCCAAGTCATAAGAAATAGTGTGATTGATCCTGCTTTTGGTTAAGAATGTACATCAGCTTTAATTGATTTATGTGGTTTGAAGTACACTGCAATCACAACTACAGTTAGCTCTTAATCTTGTGGAGTTTCTTTTTCTTTGCGCTTCTTTATGCAGTCATTTCTTTTATAGACAGTGGCCTAGAAAACTCGGGGATCCAACATTTTCTTTCTGCTCTACATAAGATGTACTGTTCAATATCTCTTTGCGTAGGCTTGTTCCTTGAGCTTTTCTTTTGATGGCATTATTTTTACTTTGTTTTCCTATGATCAATGTCATGCTATTGTTCTTAAATTTAAGCATTTGAAACATCAAATTGCATAATGATGCAATAATAGAAATCAAGTTGCAGTACCTATATGCGTGTACTTGTTATTCATGAAGAGAAGTATTATTTGATTGTTTATATCCCTACTTGGTGATTGTCACATCTGTTTGCTTGTTATTTTTCTTTTCAGTTGCACGAGAATCTTGTTCTACTTGCCGAAACTCGTGACAACATCCTCAAACTTATGAATGAGTATGTTGCAAATTATGATTTATTTATTTTTCACAAAGTAATATTTAATCTCTCTTATTAATGCATTATACATCTTTTGAGCCTTCTCTATTTCTTTTCTTTGTATATGCTTTAGTACAGATCCAAGTGCTAATTTGCTGTACCTTAGTGGTGTTACCTGCTTGCTGAAGTATGATTAATTTCTAGATATTAATTCACTCCTCTTTGAAACTTTTAAATCTTTATATGCTTGTGTCTGCAGCATACACTTGAATAGGGATGTGCCATAATATCGTCATCAGACATCAGTCCTGACTAAAATTGATTCCTTTTGATCTTCCTGCTACTTTATTGCTAAAGGATGGTTAAGTTGATTGCCGCATGTTAGCTTGTTAATACTGCTCTTTAGAAAATTCAGGCCTATGACGTGTGTGTGGCCTAGCAGTGAATTATTATGACCTACAAGTGGGGCTTGATAGGAAATTTCTGGAGGATCATCCTTATGTTTTATGATTATGTGCTGGGAGTGCAACTGAAGTCATAATTTTTTCCCTATAAAAATAGAATTTAATTGGGTAAAATGATGAAATTAAGCCTTTAAGGTTCATTAACAAATTCAATATAGTCTGTTATGTTTTTGAGTGTTGAATTCAGATCCCAACATTTGACCCAATGTATTACACCATGAAAAGTTAATGATTTCATTAACAGTGTATCCAAATAAGGGTCAATTGTTTGAAATGTGTCATCCTAGCTTGAAGAGTTAAAATCAAGGATTTATTTGATCCTTTTTGAAATTTATATATTATTTTGCATATAGTTTACGTGTTCTTGATTATGTTCCTCATCTGTCACTAATTTCTAGTGCTTCTGTAGAAATTTAGTGTTTTTGGTAGAATGGGGACATTCTTGATTCAAAATTTTAAACTCCTATTTTATTTGGTTAAAGTATATAGTGATGCTCAAGTTCAAAGAAGAATGTTCAAAGCTAATGCAATGAAAAGTCAATGCCTTTTGACAGTTGATTTACAGCTGCGAAATCCTTGGTTACTTTTTATGATTGCCTAAGGTGCTTACATTCCCAGAAAGAAAAGTGAGAAGAAGCGGCCTGTAAGCTAAGTGGGTTACTTGCAAGAGTCCGCTGGGCCTAATTGTTGAACTTGTTAAGCTTGAGTGCTCTGGCTCTTAATACTTGAGTGCAAGCTGAGGTCAGATAGAATGATGCTCACCATTGTTTGCATTACATTACTGTGCTGGGACCTGAAGGTTGCTTAAATGCAAAACTTGTTCTTATTGGCCTTATGTTATGTGCTGTTTCCATTCTTTGTTTATTCACCACCTGAACATTTGAGCTTCGAGGATGAAATTGTGGCGAGATAGTAGAACAGAGGCCACAATGATCAACACTTGTACATTTAGCTTTTCATGGATTCATTGTATTCTATCATAATCATCTGTTGAGTTGAGATTAATGGGATTTCCCGGTAATGTTGCTTTCTATTTCCAGGCAAGTAGACTCTGTTTGACTGTGCTGTCCATGTGCAGGCTCAATGACTCGCCAGAACTAATGAAGCAGATGCCGCTGCTCCCAGTTATGATAAATGAAGAGCTGGCTAACACCATCCTTCCACCACCAAATGGTAGTTACAAATGATGAATCCTGTGAATTTAGTCGGCTCTAGAGACACAGTCCACCCTTCATGAGTTGCTAATGTCAAGCTTTAACTGAATGAAGCAGTCCAAGTAGCCTTCAGTTTAGAATGCTGTAAAATAGCTACGGTTTTGTACAGTCTAAAGAGGCTTGGTTTATCTGTAGATAATTAGGAAATAAAAAGCTGAAGTTAATGTCAATGGTTTTCCCTTCCATGAGTTCATTTGCCCTGAATTCTTTGAACTTATACATGTATATGTCAAGAAGTCTTTCCATAAGGTGACACCTCCCTGCTCTAGGCTTGCACCGTTCCCACCCTACAAGTCTTTGGTCTCATCTCGTGGTTACCTTCGAGCAATGAGGGCTGTTGAAGGATGTATCTGGTTGAATCTTAGCATTTTTTTTTATTTGATTGATACATTCATCAATCAACTTGTCTCAATGGCAAATTAAAAAAGAAAAATCAAACAGTCCACTTATCTCCAAGCAATTTGCTCGAAAAGCACATGGAAAAGCCGTATAATGTCAAGGCATGCGGATCTACATTTAATTGAATTACTTGTAAGTCCTTCACAAAGAGTTAATAGTAATTCTGAATTGTAATTACAAAACAGCTCTTAGTCTTAGATAATATTATTGCTTCATATAAACATATTGAAACCCTAAAATAAATGAAAACGAAGCTCTAATAATAAACAGCTGAATTAGTAATTGGTGTATACAACACATCCCAAGTTCTATGAACTGTGATATCTTTTACAATAATCTGGTTTAAAAAGATTGAATAAGTCGTAGTCTTAACCTTGACTAATTGATTGTGTTAGCATTGTCGACATGTTTGATGTTTTCAACATGTTTGACGTTTGACAATACTCCTGTGTTTGACGCTAGTCTTTTGCTTTCCATCTACCTGATAAGGCAAAGCCGCCTCATTTTGTAAATAATTTAGTTCTAAATTGACCCTTTATATTCGATTAATTTACCTCATCAACTATTTCAAAGCACAATCATCTTGTTAAAGTTTAATGCTTAAAACCCAGAAAACATAGGACAATGAAACTATTATTGGAGAAAGGAACTTAAGGTTTGAGGATGTGGTAATATGCTAAAACGTGACACAAAAGTATATATGCGTACTTAATGGCTGAGCTTCCAGCTTTCTTCTAATTAATTCAGCGACTGAGTTGCCACGACATCGTTTTTATTAATCAAGATTAATTTATAGGATTAGTGGGTTAACATCAGAAAGAGATGGAATTTGCGTGCGTTTATCACTGTTCTAACCAAATTAGAGGCCAACGTTGTTATCTTTTGGCAATTATTGAAAATGGAGTATTATATACCATACAGTATTACTATATATTCTAAGCACATGAAAAAGGAAACAAGAAAGGAACATGAACAATATATATGGGGGATTCAATCTCCCTGCTTCGTGATGGTGCAATGGTGTACGAAATGTGTTGGAGTTACCTTGAAGGAATTGCGACTTCAAAAAAAAAGTCATTATCATGATATATACAGATGATTACGACTATATTTACACATGGAGTTTGTCCTTGTTATTTGAAGTTGAGTATGTATGAACTTATACTTGAGGTGGTGGACAAAGTTTATTCCCTTGATAATATGTCCATTCCATGCATTCTGTTAATCAACTTGTCCAGGCAAGTGAATCTTTAGTTGGTGATGAAGAGTTTTCACTTTCACATAGGACGCGTAAATACAAAAAGAAAAGGAATAAATCCATTATTACTTTGACAGAGAAAAAGAAGAAATTGAAAGTCAGTAAAGCTTTCCTTTATGTCCGCGAGAAAAGAAGCGCATTTTGCGATGCTTTTGTTTAGGAGATTAGACAATTAGTGAAGCCGACATACGTATATGCTTTTGTAAGAAGTAGTTGGATTCACACCTTAGACATACAGGTAAACTATAAGCCAAAAAGACAAACGTAATACTATGCATAGTCATGACCAAGTGGTCGTTAAAATTGACCAGGACCAGGAGTATCGTTTGGTTTTGTCTTTTGACTTTACAGACCAAGGCCTACCTGGGAAGGGAACTGTGTTGTTCTGGCGGAATTACATCCATTTCATCTCAAACATACGTGTAATAATTATTATGAAAGTCGTTGGATTTTAGTAGTTGAACAGACCAGATTAATTCAACAAACAAAATGTACATGGAAGTGTTTGACACGGTTTTGTTGGTCCTGATGAGGGAAGGAGCGGCGAGTCTGCTTTGCTTTCAGATATTGTATGATATTGGACCAAGTATTTGAGTTGCTTTGTTTTGTCTTTGAACTTATAAATACACTTGCTTTATAAGGGTATTGAAAATGAGGAGGTGCTTCAGTTGAAGTTCTTGACTTTGGTTTTTCCTTTCAAGGGCTTCGAGCAAGACTCACCAACCTGTTGGATAGCAAGAGACGAAGAGTCTCAGCTTCTAGATGTTTTTACCTTATCAGTCATAAACGTTTATTAGTCATGTAATAAGCAGCCACTGGGTGCCTAGAAATGCAGTAGTTGCTCTCTCTTAAAAAAAATTGATTGTCAAACTGGATTTCTGTTCATGTTGACTGTAGCAAACTGAGATTTTGAGGGTTTTGGAGTTGGGAATTCTGAAAGATACAGAGATTGAAGATATTGGAGTTGCAGAAAGTGAGCCGTCGGCTCTTGAGGGAAAGTCTGAATTTCGAAACAGTTCGTCAGTTTCCAAGTTCCGGTGAGTTGATTGATTATAATTAAGTACGTGTGTGTGTGAAGTCTTCCATGCTTGTCTGTCTTTTGTTGCATTTCTGCAGATCATCTCCTTGACTAGATGATCAGCAACATTTTCTCCGCTAAACTAAGCAGTCATCATACATCTGGACACCGCATTTCTGCTCTATTTGGTAGCCAATAAGTTGATAATTTCTTGTGAGGTTCTAATAGGATCAAATTGCTGTTTCTTGCCACAAATATTCTCTTTCTCGCTTCAAACATGGTAGGCTGATCATGAAGAAACATTGTTTTGTTGCCAAGAAGTTATAGCCATACACAACAGGCAGCTTTTGGGAAAGTTAGTAAATCTGAACACATTTTTATTCATCCACACTTGGCTACAAAATTCCCTTTTTCTTTACTTTTCCTCCATATCTTTTCATCTACGGCTTCCTTTTTACCTGTTTCCAAGATTATTCCATGCAAGTGGAGGACTCTCTCTCTCTTATTGGTTAAGTGTATATTTGTTTGTTGTTTGATGGGTTTGTTTGTATCTCCACTTTATGAGAAAACAATATTAGCATTGGGTTTAAGGTTTGGTCAAGTATGCATTGCATGAAACAATAATTTCCTTTCAAACTCGTCACTTGTCTTCTTCTACTTGTAGCGATGGGCGCCACGCAGATGGTTGTGGCTGTGCCCATTGTTTTCTTGGAGCTCATCTTACGCTCAACTCTAGTCTCCGGACAACCAATCTCCTCAGCTTCTATACCAGGTAAGTTTACACGTTAAAAAAAAGAAATATATGATTAGTCTTCTCCTTTGTACGTCAGGCTCATAGAGAGTGCGTATGTATGACGCACACCGTGACAGGGAAAACATAAATTCAATGTAACGAAACATAATGGAAACTTCAATCCTAATTAATATTGATGTTGACTAGGAATTCAACATATCATGGTTTCTATAAATGATATCCACAAGTTCAGAAAAGTTCAAACTCGGAGAAATTGTTCACTGACTCAGTCTGAAGGAGCCGAGATTGATTTTGCACAAATAAGTTTATGTATCGCTTTCGGTTTAATAGGAGCTATGTAGCACGAACACTGTAAAATGGAGTCGCGTCTGCGGGTCGGATACGTGTTTGTGTCGGACACCTACTGAATTGCTTTTGTTTATATAAAAGATAGTGATTATAGTTTTTTATTATATAAAAACATACTATTATCATATTAATAAAGTAATTAAAAATTCCTTTAAAGATGGATGAAGATATTTAAGATCTTTTCTTTCACTGAGCCGCAAATTTAGTGATTTGTACTCGCAAATGACTAATTAAGTCAACATACATATCTTGTTATTACACTTGTTTCTTATACGTCAAAAGTATAATTTCTTGTTTACTTTTTGTTGTTTAGCTACATTCCTACATTGGGTAGCCAAAAATATAATTTATGTGCTGACTTTGTGATTGAATGTTTAGGAACAAATCTTCTCCAGCTAGACAATGCCTCACAAGGCAGTAGACAGTTGGATGATACCGTGAGAGTGGATCCTCTTGACAATTTTGATAAGTACAGAGGAGGCTATGACATTACCAACAAGCACTACTGGAGTGTAAGTCGCTTCGTATCTCTCTAAACTAACTTAATGTTAAGTTGCAACCAGTTCATGATAACATGTACAAACCATGGAAGTATGGATACTATACTATATTGTCTACAGACTCTGCAAATTAAGCATAAAGTTAGTATTATAGTTTCATGGTAACATATATGGTTTGACAAATGCAAAGGTAATTTAGAAATGAGTTTGA
Organism: Erythroxylum orinocense; assembly: GCA_025531955.1. Lineage (NCBI taxonomy): Eukaryota > Viridiplantae > Streptophyta > Magnoliopsida > Malpighiales > Erythroxylaceae > Erythroxylum > Erythroxylum orinocense. The sequence goes on from JANZLX010000001.1 coordinate 19,816,406, forward strand.
GAGTATTAGATTGTCAAATGCAATCTCAGCCTGTATATTTCTGGAAATAACATTTTTCACTTTGGCAGTCGACTGTTTTTACAGGGATTTCTGGATATTCAATTGGGATTCTGTGGCTTCTGGTTGGCCTGCTATATGGAAGCTTTCTGCTAGCAACTCTTTGTTGTTGCAGAAACAGAAGAAATGGAAAGCTAAAGAATAAGTATCCCTGCTTGAAACAGTGTTACCTCTGGCCAATTATATTGTCTATTTCGTTGACTATCCTGGCAGTGTAAGTCTTAGCAGGTCAATTTCAGATTCTAGAGCTATTTACTATAAAGAAACATGTTTTGACAAATAAAATCTATATGCAGAACTGCATCTGGTTTGGTTCTTGGAGGGAACGAAAGATTCCATTCGCAAGCAGAAACTGTTCTGGACATCATCATTGGCACTGCAAATGGTGCTTCAGAAACCATATACAATACTACTGGAGCAATGAAAGGAATAAGAGATAATCTAGGTTCCACCAACGAGAGCATCATTGAGAATTTTGGGGCATCAGGAAAAAGCATTAGCGACGCGTCTTTTTTCCTTATGTCTACATCTGAGAAGCTGGATGCTGAAGCTGCTAACATCCATAGGCAAGCTAGAAAGAACAGTCGCTTGATTGACAAAGGTCTCAAGATAGTGTAAGTTTCACCACATAAACATCTATTAGTCCTATGCATTTTGCTACGTAGGCTTCTCATAGATGTATGTTTGATGCCTGCAGGTACATAGTAATCACGTTGACAATTTCCTTGAACCTGACTGCTGTGGTTGTTGTGTCAAGTATGTTTTCATTTCTGCCCAAATTATTGCTATTGTGTGCCTAACAGAATTGGTTCCTATTTAGTTTCCTCCTATAATTGTCACAGTTATCACAATTTGGCATTTACGAACGAAACTGATGTATTTCTTACTAACTAAAACTTCCATGAATCCTTCTTACAGAATTAAACCATATGGTTAAAATTGATAATGAAACTAAAATTTTTCTTGCTGAATGGATCTTCTACGAAACTAGAAAATGTTTATCCAAATAGTCCATAATCAGTCATTTTTTTCAACTGTCATATTGGATAGAATTCTAATCTGAATTCCTGATTTCATATTACTGCAGTCATCCGATTCCTAAAGTCAAGAAGTAGAGCCCTTCATTTGTAAGTGATCGAGCTATTAAAATGTATCTTCGTTTAGTTTTCCATTGAATTTTCAACATTCATAATCCTTTCTCCGGCCCATTGCAGATTAATCACGCTTTGTTGGTTCCTAACTGCTCTCTGCTGGCTCTTCTTTGGGATATATTTCTTCTTGCATAAGTAAGTCTTAAGTCCTTCATTCCTCTGATTGATTTATACAAATCCACTAATATAACCAATAAGATCTATGAGATAGTGAGCCAATATACCAAAATTCTGAGTAGTAATTGGAAAACTATCCACATTTCTGCAGTTTCTCCAGGGATACATGTACAGCTCTTGAAAGCTTCCAAGAAAATCCCAACAACAGCAGCTTGAGCTCTATTCTTCCGTGTGATGAACTCATCTCTGCAAAACCAGTACTGTCTGATGTCGGTTCAGGGGTTTACAACCTTGTTAATCAGGTATTTATATCTTCGCACATGAACATATTTCTCCCTTTAAGTTGAATGACTGGTTGCAACGTTCAAATTGCCCAAGTCAGAAGTTTGCTTATTATTTAAGTCCAATCTATAATGGCTAATAACTGCTAGAATTATAGAACTTTCCTCAAGAAGCATGATATAAATGATCTTTGATGTTGAAAACGCAATCCTTGACATAGAAGTACTTGTGCCTAATGTTTTCTCCCTGCTCTTGCAGATAAATGCAAACTTGTCAGCTCTGCAACGATCGTCAAGCACGTTCTTTTCCATTTGCAACCCATTCACAGCACCTCCAACGAATGAATACAGGCCAGATGATTGCCCTGAGAACACAATTCGAGTAAGAGACATCCCAGAGGTACGCAATGATAAGGCCTTCAGGATGTAATGGCATACGTACTTAGTAACCAGAAACTCAAATTTTTATCTTGTGCCTTCCTTTCAACAGGTATTGAAGGTGCTTACTTGTTCGAACAATGGAACTTGTGAAGATGGACAATTCATTCCTGCTAGTACTTCAACAACATTGACAGCCTACGCAGTTTCACTACAGGACCTATTAGACGCCTATCCTGGAATGCAAAATCTGTTAGAGTGTAAATCAGTAAAAGATGCCTTTTCGGAGATCCTATTGAAGCATTGCAAACCTTTGAAGCGAAAGGTTCACATGGTATGGGCATCACTGGTGTGTCTGGCAATGATCATGGTGTTGCTGGTCTTAGTTTGGATAGTGGAAGCTCAACATGAGCAAGAATACCATTCCAAGGATGGATCTGTTAAGCCCCATTCGACCAAAGCGGATGGGTTGGAACATGGAGCAGCATAAGTAACCATGATAGGCTCAGGATCAGGCTAGAACTGGCAACAATTCAAAGATGCATAGTACATGGGCACTGGAAGGCAGATGTGCAAGCAACTCCAGAAGTGCTCATAGTACCAAGAAGTCAAGTTCCAATATCATTTCAGATAATAATAATAGTTCCAAACTTCGCTGAGTGTACAGCAAGATATACAAAAATATGTAGAATTCAGAAATATTACATCGTAGGGGAGGGAGGGGTGAAGCCAGATTGGCTTGGTGACATTTATGGCAGCAGAAGTCATGATAAATTTTCCAGTTCTTTGATTCAATGTGAAGGCGAAAGCTGGGGATCAACCTCATCACATAGATCACCGGGCATTTGTTAAAGCAGTATAAATATATAGATATAAATTTATTTATTTCAGTCTTTGGCTTCTGTTGCATTTCCTTTCATCCATTGAAGTGAGTAATCACAATTTTCTTCTGCAGAGAAAAAGGATCTGCCTGGTACATTTTCAGCCAAAATATACCAAAATAAATTATATTAGAACTTATATTGTCTATGTAACTTGCAATACTCGAAACAATCTTTTTTCCGACCATTTAAAAATTTAATCATTTTTGTTAATACGATTAATATTGCTTCACTAATGAACTTGACAAAATTTTAGCTCCGTGTGATATCATTTGAGTTCAAAATCAACTTTAGAGAGTAAATGGATTTTGGTATTATTGATCCAAAATTGATCTCATTTGTCCAGAAGGTTTCATTATATATACAAAATGAGAGAGAAAATTTTTCTATACAATCTATAAACATGTGAATCTATTATAACGAACTTGCTGATGTGGTAGAGTTAGTTAGAGAACCAGCTGGATGTATTCTAACAACCTAGAGCTCAGCAGCTCACAGCAGCAGAATATTGTAACACCCCCCTCAAGCTTGAGCAGGGGAAAAATTGACCATGCCAAGCTTGGACAAGAGAAGTTGATGCTGAGAAGAAGGAAGCACTTTTGCAAGTACATCAGCTAATTGAAATTTGTTGGGAAGATAAGATAATTGCAACAATCCTTCCAAGACCTTTTCTCTGCTGAAATGACAATCCAGCTCTATTTGTTCGGTTCTTTCATGAAAGATCGATTTTTTTGCAATGTGTAAAGCTGACATGATGTCACAATGAAGTGTCACTGGTTTGAGATAATGAAATCTCATTTCTTCCAATAGCCTAACAAGCCATGTCACCTCTGCAGCAGCCTGAGACATGGCCCTATATTCAGCTTCAGAAGAAGATTTAGACACAATCCCTTGTTTCTTAGACTTCCAGCTAATAGGAGACTGACCTAATAAAATAATGTAACCAGTGACAGATCTTCTGTTAGTAGGGCAAGCTGCCCAATCAGAATCTGAGAAAGCCTGTAAAGAATCTGATCTGAGGCTTTGAGCAGAATTCCTTGACCTGATGTACCCTTGATATACCTCAGGACATGAAACAGAGCATCAAGATGAGTATCCAAAGGTGTTTGCATGAATTGACTAAGGGTCCGAACAGCAAAGCTGAGATCAGGATGTGTGTGTGTTAAGAAGTTTAGTTTGCCAATAATTGTTCTGTAAAAGGTAGGGTCTGCAATAGGTGAGCCGTTGTCCAAGGATAGTTTAAGATGTAAAGGTAAAGGTGTGGAGACTACTTTAAGGTCATTTACGCCACTTTCAGTAATCTTCTTTTGAGTCAAAACATATCCATTATCCATCTTACTGACTTCAATGCCCAAAAAATAATTCAAATGCCCTAAGTCCTTGATGCCAAAGGAAGCACACAAGTGATTTTTCAAGATAGCAATGGCATTAAGATCAGAACTAGTCACCAATATGTCATCAACATAAACTGCAACAATGGTGGTATGCTGCCCTTGAATGTTAAGGAACAAAGAGTAATCATTCTTTGATTGAGTAAAGCCTAGACTTTTGAGAGTCTGACTTAGTTTTGCAAACCATTGTCTTGAAGCTTGTTTTAAACCATAGAGAGACTTTTTAAGCCGACACACCTTGTTTTTTGCATTAGGAAGAGCTGGAGGCATTTTCATGCACACCTCCTCGTGTAAATTCCCATGAATGAAAGCAATATTAACATCAAGTTGGAATATTGTCCATTTTCTGTTGGCTGCTAAGACAATGATGGATCTTATGGTAGCCATTTTAACCACAGGAGAAAATGTTTCTTGATAATCAATCCCCTCTTTTTGGTTGCAACCAATGATAACAAATCTGACTTTATGCCTTTCTAGTGAGCCATCTGCTTTGAACTTGAACTTATAAACCCATTTGCAACCAATGGGTTTCTTGCCAATAGGAAGAGACACCTCATCCCAAGTATTATTAGCCTGTAAAGCATAGTTCTTTTCTCATAGCACTAACCCAAGTAGGATCTTGTGAAGCTTCATGATATGATTTAGGATAAAAAAAAATATGTAATTTGAGCAACATTAACTTGATAGGTGTAAGGTAAAGTGGAAAAAGAAACAAGGTTACACTAATGAACCTTAGAACTAATAGCAGAAGAACTAGTGGCATTATTGAAAACATAATCCTGCAGGTAAGAGGGAGTTTAATGCAATCTGTTGGACTTTCATAGTGGAGGAATTGTATTTGAAGAAGATTGAGATGAAGAAATATTAATAGTATCAGAAGAAGAAGTGGAATGATGAACAGAAGTGGATGAAGTTGTGTCAACAGCAAATAGAAACATAAGAAGAAGTGTCAGAATGAGGAGGAATGATAATAGGAGGGTCCACATGCTCATGAACAGGAAATGATGAAGTAGGAGTATTTTGATTAAAATGTTGAAAAGGAAATATATTCTCTTGGAAAACAACATCTCTAGTAGAGAAAACCTTGTGTGTTTCCAAGTCTAAAACCTTGTATGCCTTTTGATCATATAGATAGCCTAGAAAAAAGCAAGGATGAGCTCGACGTTGAAATTTATCCCTATGGCTTTTAAGAGTTGAAGCAAAACAGAGGCAACCAAACACTTTTAGATGTGAATAAAAGGGTTTAGTGTTAAAAAGTACCTAATAGGGAGATTTGTTTTGAAGAATGGTAGTAGGAAATCTATTTATAAGATAAATGGCAGTCAAAAAACACTCTCCCCGATACTCGTTGGGTAATTTTGATTGAAAGAATAAAGCTCTAGCTATTTCAAGTAAATTCTTGTGTTTTCTTTCTACTAAGCCATTTTGTTGTGGTGTATCCACACAGCTTGTTTGATGAATAATCCCTTTGAGTGCATAAAATTGTTTTGCAGTACCATCATCAAATTCAGCAGCGTTATCTGACCTTATGATTTTAATATTTGTATGAAATTTATTTTCAATGTAAGCAACAAAGGCTTTTAAAATTGGGAATGCATTGCTCTTGTGTGAAAGCAGATGTGTCCAAATGGTTCTTGAAAAATCATCCACAATTGTTAAAAAATATTTGAAGCCATTATATTTTGAATGATGATATGAACCCCATATATCAAATGTGAATTAATTCAAAGATATGAGAAGTATGAAGAACTCAAAGGAAATGACTGTCAATGTTGTGTAGCACGAGGAGAAATATCACAGATTCAAGTAGTATCAGATTTAAATTGCAAGGAATCAATGTCTTTCATTTGACCAAAGGACAATGTCCAAGTCTACAATGCCATATATTTTCACTGGGAGAAACTGAATGACAGAGAAGAAGAACAAAGATGTTCAGACGTATGAATCTTAAGATTGCCACCATTTTTAATTTTGCAAGAATTGCTGTTTACAAAATAAAGTCCACCAGCCTCCTTGCCAAGAAGCACTCCCTTCTTCATTGAAGGGTCCTGAATGAGGCAGGAGGTGGGGGTAAAAACAAGATTAGATGACAATTGTTTGGTCAATTTGTTGGCAGATAGAAGATTGAAATGAAAATCTTGAACATGTAGTTATTAAGTTTAATAGAAGATGACAGCAAAACAGAACCAACTTGCATAATTCTAGCTTGTTTTCCGTTGGGCACAGTAATATAGCAATTACCATGGACAGGTTTGGTGTTTTGAAGCAATGAAAAATATGACGAAATGCGATCACTAGCTCCGCTATCAATAATCCAATAAGGATTAGTAGTAGAAGAAAAGAAACAAACACTTTTACCTGCCAAAAATGCATTGGGATTATGATGCTCACTCTTTGCTGAAGTATTCTGCATCTCCTGGTTGTGTTTGCTCAAAAGAGTTATCAACTGATTGTATTGTTGCTGGGTAATCGTAGGAGGAGAATGAATATTCTGGTTTTTAGAGGGAATGTCACCTGCTGGAGACATTGCTGAAGTTTGCAGGGTAGCTACAACCCTTTTACCTTTTGCAAATTTGTGCCTTGGTGGATATCCATGTAATTTGTAACACATCTCAGCAGTGTGTCCAGGAATTTTGCAATGACTGCAAACGTAATTATGCTTATTCCCATGGAATTTCCTTTCTGCTGCTGTTGACCACCTCTAAAATTGTTCTGATTTTGCCTGTATTGAGAGACCATTGTAGATCCACCATTATAAATCGTCTGTGAAGTTTTATAAGAAGAAATCAAAGCAGCAGAATCAGATGCAATGTGAGAGATATTTTCCAAATCTCTTTGTTGTTCCTCTTGAAGCAAAATATTGTAAGCTTGACTGACAATAGGCAGAGGTTGCCACATCAAAAGATTGCCCCTCATGATCTTGTAACCTTCATTTAAACCCCATTAGAAATTGCATGAGTTGTTGTTGTTGCATTAATTGAGCTATGGCTTGACCATCTCCACAAGAACAAGTTGGCATAGTAATCAATGTACTGTATTCATCCCAGACCTTTTTGATCTTTGTAAAGAAAGATGCAATTGAAAGATTACCTTGGCTCATTAAAGACAAATCTCTTTGTAACTGAAAAATCTTTGCACCATTAGATTTTCTGCATCTTTGCTCAAGCTCATCCCAAATATCTTTAGCAATAGAACAGTAAATTATACTCTCGGGAATGTCAGTATACAGCATGTAACAACCAAGATATGATCATATAATTACAGCGTTCCCTTTGAGAAGACAGAGGATCTGTTGAAGGTAACCTGCTGCAAGTTCCAAGAACAAATCCTAGTTTGTTCTTGGCAGAAAGTGCAACGATCATTGCTCTTTTCCAATGACCATTGTTGTCTCCCATCAAAAGCTTGTTAACCAAAACCGCATTAGGATTATCAGCATGATGAAGAAAAAGCTCATGATTAGGATCAAGAAGAACTGATCCAGAAGAATCAAAAGAATAAGCAGCAGTAGTTCCAGCCATTACAGAAGAAAGAAATTAATCCTGACAATAGCAGAGGAATTTCATCGAACACCTTGCAGGCAAAGAAAAAGAAAAAAAATTCAACCAAACGAACTATTCTCTGATGCCATGACATCGTTTGAGTTTAAAAGCAACTTTACAGAGTAAATGAATTTTGGTCTTATTGATTCAAAATTGATCTCATTTGTACATAAGGTGTCAACATATGTACAAAATGAGAAAGAAAATTTTTCTATACAATGTCAAAAATGGAGGAAATAAACATGTGAATCTGTTATAACAAACTTGTTAGAGCTCAGCACCTCACAGCAGCAGCATATTGTGACACCGTGCATGGTTTTATAAATCATTATTAGGACACAAGTTTGGACCATAAAAAGTTGAACTTTTCAGGCTGCAGCTAATCACTGGCGCATGAATTGTTAATGATTACATAAGCTTCACCTAGTTCATAAGCAATTTAAGTTTGTCAAGCAAAGTTGAAGAAGTACATATGCGTTCTTTTGGTTATAATTAACTCGTTTCGCATCTCCAAACATACATAGGTTTGGTGAAAGAATGGAGAGCGCGAAAGAGTACATAGAAGAGCTACTTAAATTCACGCTCCAGTCTCATGTCAACGAAACTTTAGGATTCGATCTATGCCTCTCCAAGGAATTCTGTTCCAACCTTCTTCAAGACGACCCAGATGATTCATTTTCGCTCCCGCTCACTCCTGATGGAAGTAGTAACTGCGGTAAGCTCCTAAAGGCTTCTCCTTTAGTTTCCAAGTTTCAAGTGATTAGTCAAAGGAACGACAGGTTTTGTCAAGTGCAATCATTTTAATTGCGGATTTGTTGCTTTTCATGATTGCTGCAGACCCTTTTGATGGTGTTCCACGGTACCCTTTATTCAAACGTCTGGCTTCGGCTATTTACCGTTCTATAGTTTCTGGGGCTTTGTGTAGGACATACGATAAGGCAGAGTTTAGTAGTGAAGACGGTTGCTTGAAGCAGAAAGAGGAAGAATGGGATAAGTCAATTCTTGAAAAGGGTACTCAAATAATGGACGTGAGTTACTTTAGTGAAGCTGATGGTGTTAATTGGCTCTTGATGATGTTTCTTGAACCCCCAGTTCTGAAACTGTTGCTTCTTAGCAGATTTTGAAGAGTGTGTCCCATGAACTGCATGTTGAAGAGCCCTTCTTTTCTTTGCTGAAAGGTGCGGCTGCTTGTATTCCATAGGTCTTTTTGACTTCCCGTCAAGTCTGTAACATGCTAAGTTGATAATTTATTATCATCTGGTTATCTGTTGTTTAGACGGTCAATGAATTGCGCTTCATTTTTCTGTGGTTGTATAGATGGCGTGAAAACAATTGAAGGAAGATGTGCTGGTGGTATTCATGATAGGTATGACTTGTGTGGACTTTAGTTTATTTCAGGTGGTTTCGTTTTGCCCTTGTTCAGTTTGATCTTTGTTTTTTGTTCATGCTTAAGGAGATAATTACATGGCATTGGAACATGAATGGATGTGAGTTGTGAACTGAGTTAACTAACAGCATGTATATGTATAGGAAAATTGTGCCTTTAGATTGGCTTAACCTATTCTAGGCCTCATCCATCGGTTTTGGTTTTCATTGTGTGTTACTAGTTGCTCAAACTTGTACTACTGGTGTCAATACCAGACGAATTTCTTGCTGTAGTTTTCAGATATGTTTATAAGATTAAGATCAGTTTCTAAATTTTTTTTTCTCTGAGAGGATTGGAAGAACCATAATTGAGCATCATTCTTTCATAACTCTCAAATTTATTTTCTTCAGGTTTATATTCATAATTTAAATGTTAATTATTGTCCTATGACCATTTACTAACTAATTACTTTCCTTGATTGTAGAATGAAGCCAGGATTTGTTATTCTCCTGAACAAAAGTGTGGTGCTTGAGGTTGAGGTACACCATGTCTGTGCAATTGATTGTTCAGGTGCTTTTTCTATGTAGCTTGGCCTTTGAAATGTCTTTGATTTGTAGGCTATTCATCATTATGTTTCATTTTCGAACATGCTGGAAGCAGAGGGTCTTGGAAAAGTCCTTCCTGGGGTTGAAACCATTGAAGAAGGTGAAAGAGCATACCAACTACTTTGTTAATTTCACAATTTGACATCAGCTTGCATCGTATGTCGTGGATTGCTAATGCTTATTTCACAATCTTCTTAGCTAGCTTGCCCTCATCAAAGAGTAAACTCATTACATTTGGAATTTAAGATCATAATTTCTCTTTAAGATGTAAAGCATGTAAACCATAATAGGAAGACCAATATGAGTTGGAAGAGATATGAGAAAATTAAATGATTCTTTCTCAAGCTCATTTTGACTATTACTTTCATCATACACTAGGAAAATTTAACATGATTCATCCATTTGGTTGGAAGGTGTTCAATGAGTCTCTTTTTTGGCTACTTGCAAGCTTTGCAATACAGACAAATTTTATTGACTAGATAATTGGTGGCAATTACATTACTGATTTTATAAGATTTGATGACATATAATTCTGAGTTTATGGTAAGACCAGGTGTGAAAATATACAGGAGTTTTTACACAGAAGAAAGAGAAAGATCAAATGGAGTCCTTGCAATCCTTGTCTTGAAGCTGGCTGCTCAGCCATATCTAGTTTTGGCCAGTCTGCTTTCTGTAAGTACCTACTTACTATAACATTGCATACAGAAGTTGCTTAGCCTTCATAGAAAGTAACTATTTGATTCTTCTGTATTCCATTTCATCTACTGGGAAGTATTTACTCAATGTTTCGCTTTATGGAAACAGCTTTTTCATGGCCTTTTTGACCTTATGAATCTATAAATCTGTTTAACTTTATTTTGTTTTGAATGTTCCGTATTCAATAAAAGCTGCTGGTTTTGGCTTGAGAGCTGTATGCGCATGAAAATTTAATACAAAAAATGCTTGTAGTAAATATAATGTGCTTTTGTCTTTTTGATATAGGAACTGAGCTATAGTGGCCTTCAAAGTCTACTAGGTCTTGGACACACTGCAGGATCAGTTTCTGGTGCCCTTCCTCCACCGAGGTCAACCCTTCTATCATCCTTTGTCTTGCCATATAATCCTAACGTAAGAATACAAGTGAAATGCTTATCCTAACGCATCGAATTTGCTTCCTTTACATTTGATTGGAGAAAATTCAATCCCACAAAATTGGTTGAGGTTAGTGGTTAGTGCAGCAGTTTGCCGTAAAGCCAAATAGTTGAATAGATAAATCTTATAGTGTTGATTTTAAGCCCAAAGGTGTGGGTGGAAAATAAATTGTAGAACAAACAAATTCAACTTAGAACCCATCAAGGCTTGCTTTATTCGTTTGCTACCCTCTATTCTGGTCACCATATGATTTTCAGTTCCTTGATATGTTTCAACAAGCTAACAATTGTCTGTTATGAATTTTTTTAATTCACATTAGATCAAAGGCAGTGCCTTGACTTATGGAGCAAGGGCTTTGGCTAAGCATGCTGAAAGAAGCAGCCATAAATATTGGGGTACTCTCAGTGGGAATGGTAAGTGTCCTATTCTTTTTTCCATGCTTTTGCTTACTGCTCGTCTCAGATTTAGAATTTCAAGGAAACTGTTTTTCAGATTACCAAAAGATTTCTGCATGACATGAAGCTGCAGCATGTGAATTTGAATTCATGTACATATTAGCATAAAAACAGGTCTTTTTTGTTAGATCAACATGCTATATGCAGTTTTACATGAGACTTGATGAGCAATCAGCTGTTAAGAATTAATGTACAGATAACTGGATTGTTGCCAAAAAACAACTGCTTCGCTGGCTAAGGCTCTCAGGCAATGATAGAAAAGTCCACTTGCACATCTTGAAGCATTAAATGGCACTCTTTTCTGTGTAGCTTGCCTTTGTTGCATACTTAAGCACATTGGGTTGGTTTTGAGGCACTAGAAGTGAGCACATCTGGAAGTTTTTGTGCATTAAAACCAAATGATTGAGTTTAAGTTCTGCATTTTATTTATTTATTTATGGTTCAAAGTTTTCTGATGTTCTGTTCCTAATTTATGTAGAAACTTTTAGTATAAGCTATTTTTTTAATTTTAAAATGTTAATACTGAAATCATGAAATAACCAAGTCCAGTAGATATTGCTCTCTTAGAATGGCATTTGCCTCAACTCATGATTCCTAATGTCATCTTGAATTAGAAATTAGGCTTGCATACAGCCGCTAGTTTTGTTCTTTTCAAAGGGAAAAATGATTACTATAAATCAAGGAGTTTGTTTTAATGAAATAAACCCACTACACAGAGTTCAGTTCTTAAACTATGAACAATTCAGTACTTCTGGAAATTTCTGGCTTTTCCTTATTGTGTATATGGAAACGACAGCATTGCTTACGGAGGATATATTTTGACCTATGAAGATAGGACATCCGTCTTCATCCATTGTTGAACACTATACTCAAGAGTTTTTTTTTTTTTTTCACTTTGCTAGATCGTGTGAAAAACAAGCTTGCTATGGAAGTCATCAGTTGTTTCTTAACCTCTTGTCGCTGGTCAAATGTGCACATTGTCCCTCAGCATGGTGTTGTCTTTGAGATAAGGATGTTTAATGGTTTTGGAGCACGATGGTCTAAAGATGGGACTAAGGTGTTTAGCTGCCATAAACAGATACTTCATTTTATTTGTTTTGTTAACATGGGGAGCAAATATGTTGTTATGAGTTGAAAACATGTTTTGATATTGCTTTAATTTGCTTGTGCTACATTTTCAGCCAGACTAAGTTTACATTATGAAACTTGTCTTGGAAGTGAACACAAACTTGAACTGGCTAGATATGCTTATTAGATCATTACTTACATGCTAGGCACTTGTTTATGATGCATGATCTCCATTAAAGTTGAATCGTTACCAGATGTTATAAATGAGTAGTTTTCTACTTTATATATCTACTTCATGCAACTGTAATGACAAAACAGTCATGGAAGTGCTTTTCTTATGTTCTGTATTCATTCTGGAAGGTGGCCATGAGAACCAAATGGAGTTTAATGAATTATGTGATTGCTCATAGCATTTAACCCTGATTCATTTTATGTCATTTCAGTTCGTAGGATTTCTTGAGCCATATATGGAAGATGGTCACAAGAAGGGATGGAGGCACTAGTATGCTTTAGGAGGCAGTCATACTAACTTTAGTTATTGTATTGGCAACTGTGAGACCCTCTTTTAAACAAGTTGTCTGAAGCTGTTCAATAAAAAGTCTTGACTATTATAGGAAAAATTGTTTGTTGGCCGTGCTTCTTCATATCTAGTTTATAACCTGTCCGTTTACATGAAGAAACATGCTTCTTTATATCTAGTTTGCAGGTTTTTGTTCCATGTCCCAAAATTTCTAAATTATGACATACAAAAAATGATGGACGAAATATCTCATTGAAACACATATCGGGTGTTTGATGAAAAGCCGCGGTAAAACGCATATTAACTGTTCGACGTGAAGTTCCATTGAACTAACTTGGTGCAACCTAGGGTTGCTTGTCGGCGTTTTGACAAACCTCAACTAGTCCCTGTGACAGGAAGCATCGGAAGCAACCAAATCCAATTTTCCATTTTCTCTCTGCTATGCAGAGAAAGTACCTAGTTCTTGTGAACGGGACCAAGGTGAACTTACATAGTACCTACTAAACAACCATTTTGAAAACTGAAACATAAAGAAAAACCAAGGACTGAGTCATCCAATTATTCCTTAGTTTGCTTTAGTTCGATTATTTTGTTTGAGGGCAAAATGGATGAAGAATAAGCAAATTTTACTGAAGGTTTGGGTCGATAAGCATATCCATGTGATAGATTAATTCATAAATCTAATAATGTGACTAGAACATGAGACAAATTAATCCTCCAAGCTTCTGTGGATTATGTATCAAACATCAGTCATTTACTAGAATTAGGAAACTGATTTAACCATATTACAACAGTTTAATTCAGCAGCATAAACTGAGTAGGAGCTGCCCAGTGCCCTTCCAATATATCAGTTAAATCCTGAGTAGGACTTGCATTAATTCCGCTTTCTAGTAGTTCTCAGCCTGGACTTTAACCTCTGTAGAGTTTAGAGCTTGTATAAAACTAGCCGGTGGCACAACAATTGAGTTGAGCATTACAGTTCCTTTAACTTGCGTTTTTTTTTTTTCACTTCTTGACATTAATATCTTCGCTTTATGCCCTTGCAGCCAATCAATTGAATACAAATTAATGTATGATATTGTTTTGAATTAATGAAAAAGCTTTATTTATTTTCATGTATTAATTTAATTAATATTTTATGTTTTATTACTAAAGATAAAATCTTTGAGAAAATTACTGTGTAATTGAAATTATGATGAAATTATAATTATGAGATTCAATTTACACTTAAGTGTTATTCCTAAACGTTCCTAGTTGTAGTTTCATCAAGACTAGATATTGTTGAAACGATAAAACTAGCACACATTATATTTCTTTCTTATAAAGAAAGTAATTGATCTCATAAATTAAAGTATAGAGATACTTAAACTAATG
>JANZLX010000001.1:19830819-19848627 GCA_025531955.1 Erythroxylum orinocense
AGAAGATCCAATCATCTTGAAGTGATTGGATATTCAGATTCAGACTATGCTGGATGTGTTGACACGAGAAAATCAACTTTTGGCTATCTGTTTCTTCTAAGTGGAGGAGCAATTTCGTGGAAGAGTGCAAAGCAGTCTGTCATTGCTGCATCCACTATGGAAGCTGAGTTTGTGGCATGCTTTGAAGCCACGGTTCATGGTTTATGGCTGCGAAACTTTATTTTAGGACTTGGAATTGTTGACAGTATTGCCAAGCCGCTGAAAATTTATTGTGATAATTCTGCAGCAGTCTTCTTTTCAAAAAACGACAAGTATTCAAAGGGTGCTAAACATATGGAAATCAAATACTTTGCCGTTAAAGAAGAAGTTCAGAAACAAAGAGTGTCAATCGAACATATTAGCACTAATTTTATGATAGCAGATCCATTAACAAAAGGATTGCCACCGAAGACATTTAATGAACATGTCGAAAGAATGGGCATCATTCGGTACCATGATTGAACATGTTATTATTTATGTATTTTATGTATTTGATACTCTGAGCTCATTTATATATATTGTTTCTGATATTGGATCCTGTTATTTATTGTTAGTATATATACATGAATGGTTATGTGAATGTTAACAGGATTTGTCTTTTACAAAGACATTATTGTTGAACCATTAAGATATATCTCATAATAGATCATATTAAGTTATGAACTAGTTTTGTGATGCATAGAAGGATGTATGTCACATTAAAAGATATACAACCGTTATGATCCTTTCTAGTTTTATTACTTAATTATGATTAACGTTGCGCCTAAAGAAAATAAAGGGGATTTAAGTTTTATTACATGCATATTATATTATATTGTTAAACCATGATTAAGTTATATGAGCCAAGTGGGAGACTGTTAAATAATTTCATTATATGTGACCCATATATTTTGGTTTAATTATTTAAGTATATTAAATCTCATTAGTTATTTGAGTAAAGAGATATTAGGTTTATTTAAAATAAATAGTATGATGTATTTACATTGATGGAATGTAAAGATAATGATAATGAAAAGAGATATTGTTTGAATTTTAAATGGATAACTACCTCTCTCTTTCTACCTATAAAGTCTTTCAGGTATCTCTCTATCAAACATATACGGAAAATAACGAAATAAAGGCTAAGAGAGAGAAAACACAATCTAAGAATATCTTGCAAAGATTATTGAAAATTATCTGTTCGGAAAGTATCGGAAACATGATGGATTAAGGTACGCTTATGTTATTGTGAAAATTTATTAGATTCTAAGATCCTGTAATTTATGATGTAAGAAAGAATTAACACTTTTTTCTATGCATAGCATGTACGTTGGTGTGATATTTCCTTAAAGCCAGTACTCCAAGAAATGGTGAACACCTTGTTGTCATGCTATTTTCTTGGAACCTCAATTGCTAGCACATGACATTGTCTTCTCGACTAGAATTGATCAAAATAGAATGTTACTAGCCGCCACTACCTCCAGTATGCTTCCTGTTCCTGCCATAGCACAATTTCTGGTAGGCTTATCTTCCAGAGTCGAAGATTCCCTGCAGATTTTTTACTGTTCACTGGAAATGTTGCTTCCTTTTGGACCTTTAGAGTTTTGATACTTGAGTTCGCCAATATAACCGCAGATAATGAATTGGTTTACATTTGAAGAATTTTTCTTCCATTTATTGTACGATAATGTTTATATTATATGATCCTTCTCAGTTTCGGGAACATGAAATGAACTCATAAACTGTAATTTACCTTGAATCTTGTACTTGAAACCATTATGAACTTACATGCATGTTTGATTGTGAATAGGGAAAAAGGTTGCGAGCACAAGTGTTCCTTCATGTGGCTGTTTCCCAGTTCATATTTTTGTAGGTATGAGAGGTTCGGCGATGGCAACTTTAGGAAACAAGATTGCACCAGAGAATATAAAGGAAGAAACCATCCAAGCGCTAGCTTCTTACTACTTGGAAGTTGTGCAGAGGTTGTACGTAAGGATAAGGGTTCAAGTGATCTATCATTTTCAGAAGCAACTTTCGCTAGACATACCATGTGATGTAGCATTACAGTTCAGTCCGCCCGACATCATATCTTACTCGTTAGAATCCACGTTACCGTCCAATTTAAGGAAAGATAGTCGTCTTAAAAACTTTGCATTCAGGTTGGAGATAATACAAATAGAAGAATTGAAGATAGAGCATAAAACTAAACTCCAGTGAACAATCTACTCTTGTCTTGTAGAGATTTATCATGTCTCTCCTAAGACCGACCAACTTTACCTTTCTCAAAGATACCTTCTCAGTTCTTGAAAAGAAACTCTCTTAACGATGCTCTCGATGATTTTATGTAAGCTGACGGATGGACTCCACTGATTGAGTTGAAGTACCCTTCAAGTTGGCTCAACATTGATGGCTTATTCTCCTGTCTTTTTTCTCTAGACACGAAAATCACAATTTATCAAATGCTGAAATGAAATCATCAACTTTTCATTTATTTCAAATATAGTACACTATCGACTAATAATCAACACAGCTTACAATTGGTTATTTACATATGAAATATTATATTCTTCGATATTAATTATTTTCTCCTTCTTCTTCTTATTGTTGTTATTATATTTATTTACTTATTTATTTTTTCTCTTTTTACGTGGGTTATTGTGTAATATTGAACCTTCTTAAATTCACGCGTGAGCAAGATTCTTACTGGTATTGTTGTTGTTGTATATTAATTATTTAAAATTAAACAGCTAATAGTTTACAAAAAAGAAACTTTTGTGTGTAGTAAAAACGTAACATAATGATTATTTTGTAAATTAACACTTCTTTAATTTTAAGATATTGTCTAAAAATATAATCATGTTAATATGATATGTTATTATAACATATCAACAGGCATTTTTAATAAAAAATAAATGGCACATCATTATTCAAACAAGTAAAATCTAACGTAATACAAGAAAAACATTTCTAAACTGCTTTCAGCATTGAAAATATTCAGTGAATGGATTTCTATACATGTTACCCTAGCTAGTGTAAAGCGTAAAACTGATGAGCTCGTAGGAGCGGTTCATTTTTGTCCCGATCTCCAAGCACGTGTGGTTATTGAATTATTGTCAGAAAATTACGAGACCAACTTTGAACTTTTCTCTTTGTTTGTGGGATGATCCTTTCAGCAAATTTTGACCAATTCATGTAGCTCTAAATGCCACTGGATCTAGTAGTGTAATACTTCAAAATTACTGCATACTTATCAATGAAAAAGTACTGAAAGAATGAATTAAGGTGGCACAAGAATTTAATGCAATTGTACTGATTCTAAAATTCGAAAGCGTCATTAGAAGGTAGGATAAATTTTGATGTTTTTCTTTTAAATAAAACAAAAATAAAATTTTATTTAGTTGTTAACGTTAATATGATTTTAATATTGACATATTAGATAAAATTTATTCCAACGTCAAATCTAATGCGAGATTCGCAACATTTACTTAAGTCGTATGAGTTCAGATCATTTGTTCAGTTTTATGGTGTTTTATTCTGTCTCATAAATCACAGTCATTTATTTGTATAAGTTCCATGTTTATTTATGCAGAGCTCAAGCGAGATCCGCATAAATAAATAGCTGAGATTCATGAAACATAATAAAACACTATAAAATTAGACAAAAGATCTTGTTTCTAACCGTATCCCTTTTGATTTGTGTGCTTAGTCATGCATCAGCCTTTTTAGATAACTTAAATAACAATCTATCAGCCACTGCTTGTCAGCTCTGTAAATGCTACTAACCATGTTGATTTCAGTGCCCTTCTTTGGGCATTAAAGCCATCAGCCATGTCTTTCTTGTCGCAATCTCACTTTTGAAGACAAAGCACAGGAGTTCGATTTTTGTTGATAATTTGACGAGTTATTTGTTCCATTTTGGCTTTAATTTACTACTCCATCTGTTTTTTAACTTATCGATCCTAAATGAATAGCTTAATTACATGTAGTTTTGCCCAATTGAAGAGCTATTCTTGACTGAAATTGTACATAATAATCTGAATTATAGTTCTTCAATCATCGATTATTTCGCAAATCCATCTAAACTTTAGCTTCTTGTCTTCTATGTCCAGTTGTGTAACTTCTTTTTCATCTCAATCTCTCTTTCCCACTTGAAGTTTTTTTATTATTATGGCGTGTAGAACATTCACGTGCACAACTTTTTAGTGGCTGCCCAGTCCATTGTGCCAAATCTTGAATGTCGAAAGTTGGAATAAAAATACACCAAAACGTATGTAACACGCTCCATAATATGCCCTGTGGAAGCCTTGTTCTTCCTCTATTAATAAACCTGATCACATAGAGGCAAAATGAGATGTTTGGAAAATACATGCAGACAAGGTAGCTAGGGTACAAGACCATGGACACCTAAACGGAAAACATCAAAACAAAGTCTAAAATTTAGTAAAAAAAAAAGGGATAGTATAAGGGCTGAGAAATTAGAGATACTTAAATATTTTCTCCTATGACTCGATAGTGAAACAGGAACCCTCATTCTTGTCTTCTTGTCTCATCATCAGTGTGGAATAAACTAGGGTTAGATGCCTCATAATTTCGCCGTTGTCCACCCTAGAACTTTATTATCTTCTTTTCTTGTGTTTTTCATTTTCTATATGTGATTACCAAGTTATATATTATCACATCATTTTCAGAATGACATAGATTAAGATAAGACGTCCCAGAACTGCAATTATTTGGCGTATACGAAAGCAGTAATGTTCTTTTAACTTGAGAACATTTCATTCGTTGTTTCTTTGAAACCTTTTGGAATAGATATTGAACCTTAATTAATCACAACTTGTTAGATTATGTGCCTTGAACGTTCCTCAGATTAATTTTTATTTCATTTCGGATCATATGTACCAAAAAAAGATCCTTCATCATAATATATGTAGATTATTTGGAAAATGAGTATGTTACAATTGCAGGCTTTGTTAAATTATTGAGCCATCTAACCTGTATACTCTATCCTCAAAAGTCTTCTGGTATTTTTATGGCCATGTTTCTCTTCTTTCGACTTTGCTTCCTTTCTTTCTTGAGTTTTCTAACTCAAGTCACCATCAAAAATGGGAACTTATTTCTTTTGTTTTTCTTTTTCCCCTTTTGTTTGTAAAGCAAGAAAATGAGCTTGACATGTTTTGGAAAAACAACTTTTACCGATCAGTCTTTTCTAGTCACTTTTTAAACCGCATGCTTCTTATCCTATAATTGCAAGTGATAGCATTTGGTTCAGTCGGATTTTGTTGGGGCTGAACGTTGTTGTTTAGATCCATGATTCTGATTGATTTCGGCTAAAGAATACCTGCAAAACAAATAAAGGCACGCCGAAGATTGATTCCCGAAAGGTCCCTCCAACGCTGAAGTTAGTCTTTTTTAGAAGAAATTGATTGCAGAGAACAGAGAAAAAACTAGGGTTGTGTTGTTGTACTTGTATCATGGCAGAATAATACCTTTTATATGACGTAGATGCTAAGTTTAGGTCTTTACGCAGATCTTTGTGTTTGCATGAGAGATTGACGCCTAATGGGCCGTGGTCATGTGGAGATGGACCTGGACCTAGCACAGCCGACCCGACCAGTACTAAATTACCATTTGAACTTATTCAACAACAATAAGGAAGAATCTCAATGATACGCGAAGTCTAATCTGAACAAGTTCAATAGTATGCAGTCTTATTATTTGAATTTGTTATTAACTTTAAACATTATAATAACCTTGAATTATCGTCTCAGACTTTAGTAGCCTATTAATTAACTAGACGAATAAGAAAAAGATGAATTATCATCTTTAACATATAGAAGAGAGCGATTATATATATAGCCTTTTGAGTTTCAATCTCTTTGACTCAATTGTTGATGGCGACCATCCATTGAATATAATAATGACAGATGACTTCGTTAATTGCCTGGTCAAGTTAATTAATTTGTGTGTGTATATATATATATATAGATCAAGTTAATTAATTTATTGTCATCTTTCATTCTGTACTTGTTATGAGTAACCTCAATCATGCATGAACAGGAGGATAGAGAATAATGAAGAGGCAGGAAACTAGCAGCATTACTACTTAATCTAGGATAAATTAATTAATTATGGTGAACTCTATGAATGGATTACATCAGGCTGAGCTTTAGTCTCATCATCTTTTTTCACATAAAGTGAGATTATGATCCATAGTGATTACAGTAATTAATCATGTCATAGTGATTGAGTGATTGTTTCTATAGGAGCTAGATACGAGGGATTATCTGCACTATAGACTCTTGTGACCACTAAAGTTAAAGCTGATGGAGGTAGAGATCATATCAGGTTAGATTAGATCCTCAAATGTATTGATCTATTTCAAGCTCCCTACTGCTTTTGTCATCATCTTTTTGGCAGTCTTTGATTAATTGATAAAGAAAATACCTATCTTGTTATTTTTCCCTTAACATTTCTCAGTTGATATTCAGCAATGTGGATTCCTTGGAGTATTATATAATTTTCTGGGAATAAATGTCTTATTCCTTTCCATAACTACTGCATTGATATGGACTTAATTATTTTCTATTTTTGGGGCTATTTAAGTATGGATTTACGGTTGCTGCACTGTCTTATGTCTCGGGTGCATTAAACTTTCTATGCCGTAGTAGATCACATTGCCACCAAAAAAACAATGTTTTGTCCACCTTTCACTATGCCATCGGACAACTTTACTATGTAGCCATGGCTTTTTGCCAAAAATTATCGTAGTTACTCCAAAACTTTGCTAAACGTGGTTCAACAACGTTATTGTCAAGAGGCTGTACTTTGGAGAAATCTATGATCAATGAAAGCTTTGGAAAACCTTGGTTAGACTAATAATGTCTATGCTTATTATAGAGAATTCGTGAAGTTCTTCAGAATAAGTTGTTCTTTTCTTCTTTCTTGTAAGTGACTAGTTATAAGGTACATTCCTATTTATCTGAATTGAAATTTCAATAAACATAAAACTAGTGACTCTTTGTATTCCTATCATGCATTAATTTATGATTAAAGTGATTAAAACTAATTACTTTTTGGAAGAAAAATCTCTTTTAAAACTTTGATATTAAGTGAAACGTGAATGATCCTATTAACCAATAATGTTATTCCTTTGATCCTTGATTTGGGCTCTTGCAACTTGTAATCTCTTGTTCCAAACATTGTACTGTTATAGTCAAAATCTTTTGGGATGTAATTGCGCCACTGCTGACGAGTACCAACATTTATATAATTACATAAATATGATGTGTTTTATTCGGGATTCATGCTACCGAACAAAAACTGCAGTCCCTTTTGGAATTGCCATCTTACAATGTTCACACGAAGGCTGTTCGTATATTTGTTACCATAGAGTATTTTCTTTATATACTGGACCTGATCTGATCCCCAAGAAATGAAGTACCTGTTTAACGAAATGTCATGAGAATGACTACCCCCACAATATAATACTTATACCATGCCCCTTCTACATCATATAGCTTTGTACTTGACCATGTCTGAGCAAACATGAGAGATCATATCCTACAGAAGGTGCTCTGTAGACTCTACAAATCGGAAGAAGAGTTTCCCAATCACACATGGACATAACGCTCTTTACTCCAAAGGACATGCACACGCACTTCTTCACTTCCCACCAGCAGAGCCATGATCAGGTAGGAGTTCTCGACATGCAAAGCAATAGCAACAACAGCAATAGTCAGCCTCAAAACAGCCACACGTCGACGAGTCGTTCATCGGATTCAGGTGAGCCTAGCGATTCGAGTAACAAATGGGCAGGAAAGCTTCTTAGGGAGTGTGCAAAAGCCATATCCGAGAAGGACTCCACCAAAATTCATCACCTTCTATGGATGTTGAACGAGCTTGCTTCACCTTATGGAGATTTTGATCAAAAATTGGCATCTTATTTCTTACAAGCTCTCTTTTGTAAAGCCACCGAATCTGGCCAACGTTGCTTCAGAACCTTAAATTCGGTAGCTGAAAAGAGTCACTCCTTTGATTCAGCCAGAAAATTGATACTGAAATTCCAGGAGGTTAGTCCATGGACAACTTTTGGTCATGTAGCTTCAAATAGTGCAATTTTGGAGGCTCTAGACGGGGAAGCCAAACTTCACATCATTGATATTAGCGATACCCTTTGCACTCAATGGCCTACTCTACTAGAAGCCTTAGCCACAAGAAACGATGAGACGCCACACTTGAAGCTCACTGTTGTAGCAACAACTAATCTCGTAAGATCAGTCATGAAGGAAATAGGCCAAAGAATGGAGAAGTTTGCTAGACTAATGGCAGTTCCCTTCGAATTCAATGTTATAAGTGGGCTAAACAATCTAAGAGGGCTCACCAAGGAAGGATTAGGTGTTCAAGAAGATGAAGCTATTGCAATTAATTGTATAGGAGCATTAAGAAGAGTGGAGGTAGAGGAAAGAAGTCAAGTGATTCGAATGTTTCAGTCACTCAATCCTCGGGTTGTCACGGTTGTTGAGGAGGAAGCTGATTTCACTAGCTCAACATATGACTTCGTCAAGTGTTTTGAAGAGTGTCTCAGATATTACACACTGTATTTTGAGATGCTAGAGGAAAGCTTTGCGCCAACAAGTAATGAAAGGTTGATGTTGGAGAGGGAATGCTCAAGAAGCATGGTTGGAGTTTTAGCTTGTGATGAGGAAAATGGAGGAGAGTGTGAGAGAAGGGAGAGAGGAAACCAATGGTCGAGAAGACTCCAAACAGACTTTTCGCCGGTGGGATTTAGTGACGATGTCGTAGACGATGTCAAGGCGTTGCTTAAAAGGTATAGAGCTGGATGGTCACTTGTGCTGCCACAAGGAGAAGAATCAGGAATTTACTTGACTTGGAAGGAGGAACCTGTAGTGTGGGCTTCAGCATGGAAACCCTAGAAGAATGTTGCCCACCAAAGCATCATTTTATGTTATTCTCTATACCCAGTACCAAGGCTTAATTAGCATCAGAAATATACTGCCACAATTGTTAATAAGTTTTTGGATGAGTATACAATTTTCTCATCATTTGTAGCTTATCCTAGGTCCAAATTTTCCAACTTATGCTTTATGCATGGGAGTTTGTGTTGCTTTTTGCCGCTTTTAGATCATTGTATTTGTTTGAAGGTGTTTGCACTTACGCCTCTGTTTCAGTTTCCCACTCCTGAATTTCTTTTTGGATTGCTTCCTTGGTATCTGTTCTGTTAAACTTTAGTGGACATATGGTAATAGGAACTAGCATTATTAGACGCATGATTTAGCTATATTTACTCTTCTTGCTTGCCTTTTGCTCTATCTACCTAATTAAACTCTAGTAGCAATGTATAGAAAAGTATTATCTACTAACCTGATGACTATTACTGGTATAACTAAATTCAGCGCTGGAAAGAAGAACAAGAAAACAATGAATCTGAAATTTTAATATGAGTGGCCTGCAAGACCCTCAGTTTGTTTGATTTTGGAGAGAGCATATTCAATGATGGTATGATTCCCAAACTTAACATATATATTATTATATAGACTCAAACGGACTATATGGTTTGTTAAAACGATGTTTCCAAGTGATCGTACAGTCATCATCTCATGAATATTCTTACGTAAAAGAACACAAGTCATAATAATTATCACTCTTTCCCTTCTGTATTGTCAATCCAATGTATTAAAACGATCGTTATTAGACATTATCTTGTTACAATCAACTATCAAGCCGCCCCACCTAAAAAGACAATCTAACACAACCCACTTCTTATCACTCATTTTCTTGATCATCGTCAACATACGATTCATTCTACCTTTGCTAAAGTTTCGTGCTTATCCAACTCCCGAGAACATATGTTCTTGTCAAACTCTAGTACTATACACCTAAACAGTATTATGAAATAAATATGCCTCATATATTAAGTAGTATCGGATTGTGCATCACTTTCTCAACAAACCGTGTCGGTAAGAACATGGTTAACTAATTAATAGATAGCTGAGAAAAATTAGGTGAGGCAACAAGATGATGAGATAACATATACATAAAATTGACACAAAGAGGGGGGATAGGGAATCGGAGAGGGACCAAGAAGAGACCTTGGTGGCGAACATATAGAATACCAACTAAATCCCACGTTTGCCTTTGTGTCTAGTGATTCAAATAGCATATTTGCTTTTAATTACCACACCACATATTGTACTGACTTTAGGCCAACATTATATAGTGGGAAACAACTTTCTACACTAAGATAAGACTTGTGCTTCTCCCCTTACATATATTTCAGTGACACTATTATGAACGGTATATATAAATACATATATGCTTTCGTCATTCAAACATGGTCAATTGTCGACACCAACCCTTTTGTTGTTTGGTAGTTTTCATAACTTTTTTTTAAATTAAAAAATATATTAAACTATGGCAAAGCTAGTACTCGATCCTAAACAAGGATCACTAATTTGATCGTTTGAGACTAAATGCTGAAAAATATTTTGACATTTGATTTTTAAGTTTATGAAAAGGACATATCAATCCCAATAATAAACCCATAAGCCCAGACTATGGAGTCGTGATTTGATGACCTTGACAAGTGTGTGATAGTGATTACGAACTCATATCTCATAATCTTCAAAAAAAAAATGGAAAACACTTCCCCTGTTCTTCTTCCTTTATAATCATTGTTAAACTTGCCTTTTCCCCTACCACCAATGCCACTATACAAGCCTGATAGCCAAAGTATTAATTATTGTACCATTTCAACTAATATGGATCGATATTATGTATCATACAAGCTGAAAATTGGTAATTAAGATTTAATTATTATATTAGGTTATGATACTGATGAATTGGTACTGTTCAGTACAGAAAATATCTGTAATATCAAGACTAAAATAAAAATAATAAAATTTAAGGATTAAAATTAAAAAAAATCTTAACCCTAATTCAACTTTGCTTGTCTTCCAAAGCTAAACACCAATTCTCTCTCTTTGTCTCTGTCTTTCCTCCTCAACTGTTCTCACTGCCACTTGCTAGGCTTCTCGTTGCCACCAATAACTAGATCTCTCCTCGTGATGTGGCTTTGCTCTGTTGTGATTGTTCTAAGTTTGTGAAAGAAATATAATGGTGTTTTGGATTTTGATAGCTATGGTTGTTGTGTGTTGTTTGTATTTATAAGATATTAGACGCTATATTTTTACTTCCAAAAATATCCATTGCCACTTTTTGAGGAACATTCACAAATATAACCTAGTAATCTGCTTATATCCCTACAATATTCTTACTTCTACTTATCTCACTTTATAAGAAACAATTACTGAATTAGACTATTATCTAGGTATTTCTTTTCAAGATGAGTTTTTTTTTTTTTTGAAGAGAGAGTTGCATCTTCTCTACCAGAAATTTCAAGTATGAAGCATGTAAAGTGATGATCATCAAAAGTTTGGCCTTATGAAATAGAAGTAGGTATCTACTAGGTTTAAATCCTAATCAGTGTTAAGAATGAGATATATAATTACAATTTTTTCTGTAGCAAAAAAAGTGAAGTAATTTAAATCTTTTTTAATTTTTTACACTCATACATGTATGAT
The DNA here is from genome assembly GCA_025531955.1 of Erythroxylum orinocense. Lineage (NCBI taxonomy): Eukaryota > Viridiplantae > Streptophyta > Magnoliopsida > Malpighiales > Erythroxylaceae > Erythroxylum > Erythroxylum orinocense. The sequence goes on from JANZLX010000001.1 coordinate 19,842,438, forward strand.
ATTTATGGAATCAAATCAAATAATGTAATGAGGGTTGTTAACATAAGTTTCTTTGCCTCTACAAATTTGAGATTGACAGAAAAGAGGAGTTGAATCTAATACAGAATTTATGAAATTCACATAGATTAAAATGTTGTGTCCTTTTATCCTTATGATGTACGTTGTGCTCGATGTCAATGTCGGCCTTTAAGAATTTGAAGATTACATTGGCATCTATGTCAAAATCTTTTAAGTACCAAATGGAAGGGAAAGAATACTCAAAATTTTCTACACCTATTAAATGGACATTATCTTTCTTTGTAGACTCTTACATATGAAAAGGACACATATTATAAAGGAAAGTGGTTTGTGAAGTAAGAGAAATTGAATTCCCAACTTGATTGGAAGTCAATAGTGATAATAGCTATGGTAGATACATTTGCAACTAATAAATGGCCATTATCTTTTTTTGGGTAAATCAGTAGAAAATTTTTATAAAAAATAAAAAGAAAATATAAGGTTAAGTACAAAACTAAGGGCAGCCAAAAACAATCCTTGGCTACCAAAAGCCACACAGTGCCTAATGACCTAAGTCATGTTCACCGAACAATCCATCAAAAGTTATTATAGTTCAAGTGATCTTACTCATCTATAATAACAATCTCAATCTCTTAAGACCTAGTATCCACACTAACTTCTAACAGCCAACACAACCAAAACATAAAACAAAACAGACTCAATGATAGCCCAAAACTTAAGCCTCTAAAGTTTGATAATTTCTGTGCTTATCATCTGAGTAACCTCCCTTCCTTTGGTTTGGGATCATCCTTGTATTGATTCCGACAAGGGAGAGGGCTCATGAAGGAATATTTCAACTAGTACCTGCAAACAAAAAGAGAAAACAGAGACCAGACAATAGAAAACCCAATTTACCTATTCTCAGTATTTATGCAGAGTTGCTCCATTACTTGGAAGATCACTTTGGAGTTGATGCTCCCCATTTCCATGGCTTTGTCTTTGAAGGTTCGGAGGTTTCTCTCGGACCATAAGTTATAAACAACAACATAAATCAGGATAGAGAATGTGTTTAGGTTCAGGTTTTGGTAGCTTTGGATTTGGGTGAACCAATGTTGGATAGATTGGAGATTTGGCAAATTTGGGATGTTCAGTTGAAAGTGGCTAAGGTAGTGTTGCCAATATGAATTCGAAAATGAGCATTCAAAGAAGAGGTGGCTAATGGATTCATTGTCTGAAGAGCAGAGTGTACAATGGTTTGGAAAAAAAGTATAAAGTAGTCGATCTCTTGTTTGTAGTTTATTAAGAAAAGCTAACTACAAGATAAAAGCATACCTTAGGGTTATACCTTTCTACCACACTAATTTATACCACGGTAATCTCAGAGAAGGAGGTCTCATCAGGGTGTAAGTTGATGTATTCATGTAGGCTTTTGTGGTGCTAGGCAACCATTCTAACCTATCCGGTTGAGATTCATCAGGTTGATAAGGTAAAGGATCTAGCATGCGAATGGCCTCAATTGTAGCTCCTTGTTAATTCCATACATTGTCACGGATAAGATTAGCTACATTGGCATGCATTGGAAGTTCTGACCCAATGATAAGTCTTGGGGAAACCAGATACTGCAGTAAACCTCTGGGATGCCACGGGTCCTGCCATAAGAAAGTTGTTAATCCATTCCCTATCCTAAATCTGAAATGGTTCCCAAGAATATTCCTAACCTGAATTAGTTTCCTCTAGGTCCAAGAGCTATTGCTAGTTGGTTAATTGCTGCAGAAATTCTGACATTTAAGAATAATAGTGTGAACGCATTTAACCCTTAAAGCTTCCCTATCATTAAAAAGGATCCAGATCCTTTTGCCTAATAGAATATCATTCCAAGTTGAAAGATGTTTAATTCCTAGACCACCCTCCTTTTTTGGTTTACAAAGATCAGACCACTTAACCTTGGCATGAGTTTTTGTTACTACCTTCCCAAACTACAAGAAATTCTTGAGCTTAGACTCTATTTCTTTGATTATAGAGGTAGGGAGAATGAAATGGCTAGCCCAAAAGAGCCGAAAGGTAGATAGGACAGAATTTACCAAGTGAAGCCTACCAGCATAGGATAAAGCCTTATGAGTCCATTTGTTAATTCTGGAATCCATTTGTCTAACAAGGGGATACAGTCTCTCCTAGTCAACCTACCAGTTAAGATAGGCAATCCTAGATATTTCATAGGAAGTTGACCCCTTTGGAGACTCGAAATACCTTCCAATTGGTCGGACCAATGACTCATATCAAGAGAAAGAAAGAATTGACTCTTGTTTAGATTCATTTCCAAACCTGAGAAGTTAGAGAACATATTCAAGTAATTTAACAAGGTATTCACTGAGGCTAGATCAGCATGACAAAACATTAATAAGTCATCAGTAAATAAGAGGTGGGAAAGTTTAAGAGCTTTACATCTCCAGTGGAATTTCAAAGTAGGGGTACCTTATATCGAGTCATGTAGACTCCTAGAGAGGACTTCTATACAAAGAATAAAAAGATACGGAGAGAGAGGATCACCTTGTCTTAAACCTGATTTACCACGAAAAATTTTTGTTAGAGACCCATTAATGAGGATAGAGTAGGATGGGGAGGTTAGACATTCTTCGATCCATTTAATAAACATGGAAGGAAGACCTACTGCTATAAGCACCTTGAGGAGAAAATTCTACGGAATAGAATCATAGGCTTTTTCTAGTTCAATTTTAAAACCACATCGCTTATGGCTATTTGAAAGTTGATAGTTCTTAAAGATCTCTTAGGCTAAGAGAATGTTGTCCCTAATACGACAATTTTTAACGAAAGCACTTTGGTTAGGACTGATGACAAAGGGTAAAATCTGTCTAAGCCTATTAGAAATTATTTTGGTGATCACCTTATAGATCACGTTACAGCAAAAAATAGGTCTATAGTCCAACAAAGTTGAAGGGTGGATCCTCTTAGGGACAAGAGAAATAAAGGTTGAATTAAGCTCTTTGAGGAGCTTGCCATGTTGAAAAAAATCCTGAATTGCCCTAGTAATCTCATTTCCAACTATAAGCCAAGAATGTTTAAAAAAGAAACCATCTAGGCCAGGGGCCTTATTTGGATTGAAAGAAAAGAAAGCTTCTCGATTCTCCTGGGAGGTAACTTCAGCTACAAGGTTGTTTCTAAGGTCCTCTGGGATGGGGTGGGGAAAGAGAGGAGTTACATACTCCTCGGTCGAGGCTGAGGTTTTCTTTTTACCAAGGGTGTTTTGGAAGAAATCTAGAAAAGAGTCTTAGATGTCCCCTATGTTAGTGATTCTATGGCCATTTCCCAACAGAAGTGAATGGATTGTGTTACTATTTCGATTAGATAAAATGGACTGATGGAAAAACCTAGTGTTCCTATCCCCCTCCCGAAGCCATTTGATGTGGGAAGCCTGTTTGTAGAAAGATTCTTGATCATTTAAAGCTTTAAACATATTAGTCATAGCCTCTTGCTCTTCAGCAGCTAGTAGGAAAGGATTAGGCAACGACATCATTTGGTCTTGGATGTTATTCAAAATAGTTTGACAAGCCTCGACTACATTGCATACCTAGTCAGGGATTTGAGGTCATTTTTTTTACTAATTTAAGCTTAGACACAACACAAAACATAAGGGTCCCTTGGATTGGAGAATTCCAAGCTTCTTCGACTGTTTGAAAGAAGGAAGGTTGAGAGGCTAGGAAGTTTGAGAATCTGAAGTGTGAAGGCCTTTTCTTAAGGGAAGCAGAATTCCTTATCACAATAGGGGAATGATCGGATATATTTGGGTTAAAGATCTCACCAAAGGATCTAGGGAATTGCGAACTCCACTGTGAGTTTATAAGGGCTCTATCAAGTTTCCTAGCTATGTGGAGATCGCCTGATTGTTTATTAGTCCAGGTAAAAATAGTTCCACTAGAATTAAGATCATATAACCCACAATCCTCTACACACTTCCTAAAATCTGACATTCCATTTAAAGTCGAGGAGTTTAGAGGTTCAGCTTCATGAGAAAATAGAATGGCGTTAAAATCCCCAACTAATTGCTAAGAATGGTTCCCAACAGTGAGTTTTATGTTTGACAAAGATGTCCACAGACGTTTCCTATGATTGAGGTTTATAGATCCATGAACACAAGTAACAAAAAAGATAGTATCACTATTCACAGGGGGCACTTCCAAAAGGATCAATTGGTCTGTGGCAAGAACAGGGTTGCAAACATACCGATCAGGATTCCAAAAAACCACTAACCTAGCATAAGAAGCTTGGTCTAAATTACTACAGAAATGCCATCTTGGAAACAGAGAAGAGCAGATATTATGCAAAAGCAAAGGAGATTTAATCCTAGTTTCTATCAAACACACAAAAGAGACAGACAGCATGTTGAGGAAGGATTTCACAGCTAGCTGCTTCTTGTGATTATTAAGACCTCTAATATTCCAAAAACCTAGATCCATGAAACGATAAGCAAAGGAGGTAACCTACTGGTTTTGTTTTTTCTAGGTTTTCTACCTTTTCGAATGGAACAGTCCCCCTTTGCCCCTTCTAACAATCCCGAAGCTAAGGAAATGCTAGGAACTACATTAGATTTAATAGAGGCAATAGAAGTACCTGACTTGATTATCTCCGGACAGGTAGCAGCAGCTAAGCTTGCTTTAGGATCAATATGCTTTGTCTGCACTTCTGCCCCTTGACATTGGTCACTTGGGGATCTCTCCAAATTGTTGATCTCAGGACAGGCAGCCTCATCTAGGCTTGCTTTTGGATCATCATTCTGCTGCTGCACTTCTGTGCCTTGACAGTGCTCACTTGGGATTCTCTCCAATTCACTCTCCTGGGGATTGTCTGGTATTGGCTCAAGTCTTATTTGCTGGTAACTTGTCTACTGAATACTTCCATTAATAGTCCAGTAGGTTGCCACTCCTTTTTCTGAACTAACTTATCAAGTTTCCACTCATATTCAATAACAATCTCTTTAAAAGTCATTTGTTTAGCTTCATCATAGGTGGCCGATTGAAAGGAAGAAGGCCAGGACTTTTCCAAATCTAATTCTACACACATTCGTGGATAGAGGACTAGGGACACTTTGGCAGTACGGGAGTCCAACAGCAACGGGTGACCCACTGCACTAGCGATCCTACCCAAACCTTCATTATTCCAACATTCGAAGGGAATATTATAAAATCTAACCCAGACAGGGGCATACCTAATTGCCTCCTGCTCCCCAGCATTCAAGCTCCATTTTCTTATAAACAAAGGCTTCCCCTGGATATGCCAGGGACCTCTTTCTAGTACCTCATTCATACCACATTCAGAATCAAACTTGAAGAGGAATTTGTTGGAATTAGTCACTAGGATTTCAGATAAGCTGCAAGCTAACTAGGCCTTAGATAAGGCTCTATGTACTACGGGGTAGGCAAGGCGCTTATCGATGAAGAAATCGATTAAAGCATGTCGAAAATTCCTTGCACTTTTCTGAGCTAGCTCTGAAGGTGGGATGACAAAGATTTTATCCTCTCTGATGTCCAGTGGGAAGTAGGTCAGGTCTTGGATATTGGAGGGCTCTTCCATACTAGTAGAAACAATAGATTTCCAAGTTTTGGGGAGGCCATTTAGGGATGGATTACGGTCTTGGTCTTGGACAGTTAGAGGATGCTCTGGATAAGATGGAGGATGCGAAGGTTCAGGCAAGAGAACAACTTGAATGTTTGGGCAATTGGGGGGAATGTTTTCCTTTTCAGTATGTTTCGGAAGAGGGGGCTTGGTAGGTGAAGCTTACGTTAAAGCTGTACAAATTTGGGAATTAGGGATTTCATTTTGGGATGAAAGGGGGCATTGTTTCTAGAAGGGGATTTCGTATGGGTCAAAGGAGTGGGTTTAGAAGGTGAAGCTTGGCTTTGGGTGGAAGCAGGAAGAGTCGAACACTACAAGAAAATTGTGGAATAGCGACGAAAATATACCGAAAGAACAGTATTTGTATGTGTTTTGCGATGGAAATTTCTATTCCTTCATAATGTAACATGGAAATTGCGACCGTTAGAAAATTCGTTGCTAAATTTGGAGGAAAATATTCGCGAAAAATTGTAGCGACGGAAATATACCATTTTGGGATGAAAGGGGGCATTGTTTCTAGAAGGGGATTTCGTATGGGTCAAAGGAGTGGGTTTAGAAGGTGAAG
>JANZLX010000001.1:19872330-19884976 GCA_025531955.1 Erythroxylum orinocense
CCAAATTTAGGGTTTCTTAGGTTGTTCTTCTTCGTTTCCGAACCGATCGCTGGGCTTCGGGAACGGGGCCCAGCAACCTCTCACTATCATCATTTCAGGGGATTAGCAGATCGTACAAGAGAGAAATCCAAGCCTTTTGAGACTCGCTTAGATAAACAGACAAGTAATGTTTTTGGCATAATGTTAATTGCAGATGCTTATAGTTGCTCCATGGTTTGTCATAATCATATGTACATGAAACATGTATGAATATGCTATGTTATTGAGAATGATGTCAGTTGATGATATGAGATGATCATAGATTGGCAAATGATAAGTAGATAATGTATGTAAGAATTGTAGATTTGGATCCTTACTTCTTTCAAACCTATTAAGCAAGTATAAGGATTAATCAGACAAATGAATGGGCCATGTCGAATTTTCAGTAAAATATAGAAAAGTTAGGCTTACTACGGGTTTTGGTGACATTAAGCCTACCCATTCTCTAGTGCCAACACAGCCCAAAAAGGCAGGTTGTGTCACTACAATGAGACTGTTTATAGGTTAATTATGCGACCTCCAATCGGTGGTCTCCTATCTATTGTACCTCCTTGTCTTAAGGGAAGTAACCTTTTTGTATCAAATCGATTTTAACACAAAGATAGTGTACACCTTATTTTTATTATATATCATTGTGCCTTTTTTTAATATAATGGTAATGCGTGTTTGATTAAGTCTTTTTCCCTTTTATAACAATATGAATTTATATTTACCTGATTTTAAATAACTAAAATAACAATTATTAAGTTTAAGGTCATGGAAAAATTGGTATTTATGAAATATCAGTACCAACAATCAATTAACGTTTTCGTTTAAGGATATTTAAATTCTACTAATTAATATATATTTAAACAGTGCCAATTTATATTGACTGTTTATTATTGTTCGCTTTTTAAGACTACATATGTATAATAACATTGTTATATATATTATTTATAATTTATTGATTATATTACCATAAATGTTAATTATAACTGACTAACTATTATTTTAGTCAATTAATTATTGTTAATAATAATTGAATATATTTATTATATTCAAAAAATGCTTTATTATGTTAAAATTAATTAGTTAACAATGATTTAAGTATATTTAAATAATAAAATTAAAAAATTGCCACTCTACACTTATCCAAATTAATCAAGCATGTGAAAATATTTTTTTTCCTTTTGTTGCAAATAGAAATCTTAATTATAAATGTTTTAATGAGTTATATATATATAATAAGAAAAAATATATTTACAATAGACTCTTGTTTAAATAATCAATCAGTTAATTCTGATTTAATTCATTAATTAATTATATATAAATTACAATTGATAAAAAAACATAATTAACTGACCTTGTAACTCTGAGCTAATTTAATAAAAATGTTTTATTTTATTAAGATTTATTAATGACTTACTTATATTTAAATTATTCAATATATTTTCATCATATTTAACTTATTTATTTAATTTTACATAAATTATTTTTTGACACAACTGTGATCATTTCAGTGATTATTAGTGTATAATAATTAATCATAATTGCCTCTATATTTTTATCTTTTTAATCATTTAATTTTTATTTACAATTAATATTAATTATTATCACCTTATATTATTTAGACCCTGAACAATTTCGGATTCTTTCTTATACCATTATTTCAGACGCAGAAAAAAACAGTTTTTTTCGATATTAATATTTCAATCTTAATCAATCAATTACGTTGTATAGTCGTTTGTAATTAAAAGAAGCTACATCATAATTATTTATTTTCAGAGACAATTCATTAGCTTTTATATCTTTTTACTCTCTAAATTTACTTCTCTAACCTAACACTCAGATCATATCGGACCTAATGAATCAAACAACTTCTTCATGCAAACTTAACTTCTCTAACCTACTTTCCCCTTTCACTTTTCTTCTTCTTCAACCTAAATAGATCAGATTTCCTGTTCCCAAAAAAAAGGAACAAAAGTAATTTTCCTATTTCAACAAATAAAGAAGAGGTCGTTGATATTAGTAAATTATTCTTTTATTCATTAGTTTTTCCATTTTAAAAATGTTTATAATTTTTATAACATGATATCTTATCTACTGTTTATTACATTTTTGTCAATTTTATTTGTTATCATCTAATTTTCCCTTTACAGCATTTAACCTCTAATTTTCATGTTGATACTATTAGACAACAAATATTGGGTTCTTGTTATTATATTGTGTTACAGGATTATATTATATTGATGTGTAACATTTTTAGAATAATGATATCTTCATTTTTCATTTAATATTATCATGTTTTGTAAAATACAAAAATTTTTGCATCAACTGATATTTTGAACTTTCAGTTGCACTTTTGAACTTGGAGTTTTAAGGAAGATGAGTTAAGGATACATTCTTACGAATGTTTCATGTATTAATTATAATTATTTCATAAAAGGATTTATTTAATTATTATATAAATAACTTATTTATATATAACTCATTTATAAATAACTGATTAATTTTTATCACATTTATATTTTGGTATTGTTTTAACTTGATATTTTAAAAGCAACTTATATTATTGCAATAATACCAATGTTTAATTGTTACTTCTTATTAATTATAGTTATTAAAATTTTTATTTTAAATTGTTAATGATATATTATACTATTGTGTAATTTTCGAATACAAAAAAAATTAAATGCTCAAAATGTAAAGTGCAGATGGAAAAATATAGAAAATAAATACACATAAAAAATTGTAACCAAAAAATATCAAATTTAAACATCATTCAATTATTACATTTATAATTAATCAAATAATCTAGTTAGTTTTTGTTCTTATAAATATCATTTCATTTTTGCAACCAAACTTTTCATTTTTTTCTGATATTGTTTTCCTGACCACATTTTACCTTCATTCTTTTTGGGTTTTTTTCTTATTACCTGGTTGATTCTTGCACAATTCAGGTATGTTTAGTTATGTTATGAAAATATATTATATAATATTCTGTTATACTTGTTCATCACATATTCCTTTTCATTGATATGATAATTAGTTTGTTGTTTATTTTTCCATATTTCATGACTTACGTATACAATTTTAGTTCATTAGTATACTCATTTACATTATATTGCCATTAATTAACTTTTTATATATCTTTTGATGCTTTATATATGTTGCGCTAGATTGAACCTATATTATTCTGCAAACTTTTCAATTTTTTATTAATGCGTGAAATGCTTACATAAACATATTTCTTAAATACATAGTTTGTTACATTTTTGATAAATGTATTGTTAACCTTATTTGTTAAATGTATATACTTGATAGGTGTTTTTTTTAGATTGACAAAAATAAACGTTAGTATTTCATGGTAAACTCTTTATTATATCTAAGTTTTGCAGCATGTATTGTCTTACAATTTTTTATTATACCCAACATTTATAAATGTGATGTGTACTTTTTTTATACATATCTTATTTAATAATATTTATAATATATATTACATTATATTAAATATATATATAGTTATATTTTTTTTTTGCGAATATTATTACCACAAATGTTTTGATATTTTGAACAAACATTATCAATTGATACATCAAAAGCGTCAATATTGTCTGCATCATTTAGACATTCAATTATGGATAGAAATGCCAAAAGGTGTCAAAAGTATGCTGAAATGGCAAATGATAAAAAACAAGAATTGTTACGACGATGTAGAGAAACTCAAGCTGTAAAAAAGAGAAGTGCTACTTTACCTATACTTCATCAAACAAATGCTGATCAACATAGCTATTCTTTTGTTAATAGCAAACCTTCCAGTAGTCAACTTCTCATTCATCAATCCTCTGGTCAACAAATACAAAATCAATCTATCAATTTTGGTTTAGATCATATTAATCAAGGTATGATGTTTTTACCTATATTTTTACAATTTTTAATATGACTACTCCATAAAGTGATAATGTTCTTTTTATATATTTTAAGGGATAAATCATCGTGCCTCTTCTTTGAAGTTAGCAGCTTTGCAGAATTTACCTGTTGAGCCTCAATAGCACCATTTTGTTCCAAATTGTGAACATTGTCATGCAAAATGATTTTATCTTGAACCTCCATCATTTTGTTGTTCGTCAAGACAAATTTCCATTGTTGCTCCTCCAATGCCTTATGCTTTAAAACAGTTATTTTCTAGTAATGACAAAGAATCAAAACATTTCAGGAAGAATATTCGTACATACAATAACAATGTAGCTTTTACTTCATATAGAGCTAGATATGATTGCGAACTAGAAAAAACAAGAAAGGGATTTATACATTCCGTCTTCAAGGACAAGTTTATCATTTCCTTGATAGTTTAATGCCAACAACCAATAAGGTATCTGGAATCCAACTCTATATCTTTGACACTGATAAAGAACTAAAAAGAAGGACTGACAATTGTAATAAACTTCGTGAAAGTACATTAAGACTGATTATGACAGTTCTTCAAAATAACCCTTACACGAGGTTCTTTCGAAGTCTTAGAGACATTCCATCACTTGAGAATCATGAAATAATTCTCAGATGTTATCCTAACCTTAATCAATGTGTTTATAATCTTCCTACTGCATCACAAGTGGCTACTATATGGACTAAAATTGGTGATGAGCAAAATGATAAATTTCCTCACATCCAAGTCTACGCTCACTCGGGTTCAAGTTAAAGAATTCAGTCTTATTATGCATGTTATAACCTGCTTCAATATCAACGTCTATTTCCTCACGGTGAGTCTGGATGGCATCGTGGCATTAAACGGTTGATTCCACAGAGAAACAGCAACAATGTTGTATATAAAGGGAGTGATGTTCCTCTCGACTCTTTTACTGATCCGTCTGAATTATTCGCTCTCGAAAACACAGGTAAGTTTGTTTTTTTGTTTTTTCGTTTTCCAAATATTGTTTAATTGCATAGTTCCATTTATCAATTTTATTTTTTTCCCTACCAGTTGTTGAACAAGGATACTGTGAAAATGGTTTGGTTTCCACTAGAGGATATTATTATTATCGGCTCCAAATGAGAGAAAATGATGAATCCATGCTGCTTCATAGCTTAAGACTACTTCAGCAATTTGTTGTTGGTACTTATATAAAGATTGAAATGTCCCAACTTGATTTCCATAGAAAAACAAAATGAGATACGGACAGAAATTTTACAACGTGTTTTGGATAGTATTATTGTTGGTCAAACAGAAGGTTCTAGAATTGGTCGTCCAGTTGTGCTCCCATCTTTGTTTATCGGTGGTCCAAGGGACATGAAGCGACGTTATCTTGATGAAATGGCTCTTGTACAAAAATATGGTAAACTAGATATTTTCCTTACTATGATTTGCAATCTTATGCGGAAAGAAATATAAGACAGTCTTAAATTTCATGAAAAGGCACAAGATAGACCTGATTTATTGGCTAGAGTATTTAGAGCTAAATTTGAAATTCTAAAAAATGAGTTAATCAAAAAACAAATCTTTAGAGATGTTGTTGCATTTGTTGGCGTTATTGAATTTCAGAAGCGTGGATTTCCTCATGCTCATTTATTGCTGATACTTAAACCGCATTTTACATTACTAAATCCAAATTCTTACGATCAGATCATAGCTGCTAAAATACCAAATCCTGATCAAAATTCACGGTTATATTCTCTTGTCATTAAGCATATGATTCATAGTCCCTATGGTTTTATGAACAAAGATTGTCCTTGCATGAGAAATGGTGTATGCAAAAACCATTATCCCAAGAATTTTACTCCTTTTACTATTCATGGTGAAGACAGTTATCCATGCTATAAACGAAGATATGATGGAAGGAAAGCGAAAATTTGTAGACATGAGGTTGACAATAGGTGGGTAGTTCCTCATAATCCATACCTTTTGATGCTACCCAATTGTCACATTAATGTTGAAATATGTTCAATTGTGAAGCTTGGTAAGTACTTACACAAATATGCCTTTAAGGGCCATGACCTTGTCAACTTTAATGTTATCGATCAAGAGCACACAACTAATATTTGATGAAATTAGTAATTTCCAATAAGGTTATTGGATTTCATCTCCAGAAGCTTTATAACGCATATATGAATTTCGTCTAGTAGAGATTAATCCATCAGTTTTTATACCACAAGTTCACCTCCCAGATCAACAGTTTATTTCCTTTGACAAAAATGCTAATTTGTTTTATTTGTTGAGAAATGTCGACTTCTCAAAAATAATGCTGACCGAATTTTTCAAGATGAATTTGACAAATAAAAAGTCAAAAAGCATGACATGTCTGTATAAAGATTTTCTAGGACATTTTGTTTGGAATCAAAAAACAAAACATAGTCGAAGAACAGTAATAGAAAGATTGGTTACTATTGACCCTAGAGAAGGAGAAAGGCATTACTTAAGGTTATTACTCACGCATATTAAGGGACCAACATCATTTGATAACTTGTTAATTGTTTATGGTGACAAAAAAACCTATTTCAGGGAGGCTGCACTATAATTAGGATTGCTAGCATCTGACTCTTATATAGAACAAACACTTAGGGAAGCTGTTATGTTTCAAATGCCAGCATCCCTCAAACTTTTATTTGCTACACTCTTGTTCTATTATTCACCGACAAATCCTAAGAAGCTTTGGGAAACATTCAAGTTCGACCTTTATTCTGACTACCAATATGCTTCTTCTTCCTATAATACATATACATCTAATGACGTTACAAAAATAGCACTTCAAGATATTAATAAATCTCTAGGGAAAATGAGGAAAAGCTTGACCGATTATCATTTTACTGATCATCAATTTCATGTTGATTATCATCAACAACAAACTAAAGAAGTACAAAGTGAGATGAATATACAGATTGATCCAGAAGACCTATTGTTACAATCAAGTTTAAATAATAAGCAAAAGCACATATTTGATTTGATCATGAATTCAATTTTTACTTCAAGCGGTGGAATTTTTTTATTGATGGTCCTGGCGGAATTGAAAAAACTTTCCTATATGGAACTCTGCTTGCAAATTTATGATCACAGGGGCATATTGCAATTGTTGTCGTTACATCGGGCATTGCAGCATCAATCCTTCCAGATGGTAGGACAGCTCACTCAAGATTTAAAATTCTACTTGATTTGTCGAAGAAAAAAGTTTGTCAATTGGGCAAACAAAGCTGTATTGCAAAATTGATATTTGAATCTAGTCTTATCTTATGGGACAAGGCTTCCATGGCAAAACGAGAAGTCATTGAAGCATTTCGTGATTTACTTCAAGATATCATGGACTTTGATCAGCCTTTTGGAGGAAAAATTGTTGTATTTGGTGGCGACTTTCATCAAATTTTGTCGGTTATTGACCAAGTGATAAAACAACAACTTATTGATTCAAGTCCTCTAAATTCACATCTCTGGCCACACATGTGTAAATTCTCTTTGATGATAAATATGAGAGCTATATCAAATCTAGCATTTTGTGAATTTTTATTACGCGTTGGCAAAGGCATTGAGCCGACAGATGGCCAATATCAAATATGCTTGCCAAAAGAATTGGTTATTCCTTATGACAATAAGGATGAGTCTCTTACTTGAAAATGTTTTCCCTGACCTAAGGTATATTCAACTGATCCGTGTCAGATGATAAACAGATGCGTACTATGTCTAAAAAACAATTGTGTTGATGAATTAATGACATGATGATTCAAAAATTGTCAAGAAATATTGCATTTATATATGAGCTTTGACATGACGATTGACTGAAGACATCAAGCTGATTATGGACATTTTCTCAATTCTTTAAATCCTAAAGGCCTACCTCCATATAAATTGTTACTCAAAGAAGGCTCTCCAATTATGCTACTGAGAAATTTGAATCCAACTTAGGGACTATGCAATAGAACAAGGCTGATATGTAGACGATTAAAAGATCATACAATTTCTACAAAAATTATGTTTGGACCTCACAAAGGAAATTTGATTTTTATACCTAAAATTCCCTTAAATTCTTCAAAAAATGAAAAAAAATGGAATTCCTTTCATCCAAACACAGTTCCTTATTCGTTTGTGTTTTCTAATGACCATAAATAAATCCTAAGGTCAAACCCTTGATCACGTAAGAATTTATCTCCGTTAACCTGTATTCTCACATGGACAACTATATGTGGCTCTTTCAAAAGCTTGAACTCTTGAATCAGTTAAAGTTCTGATTATTCCAAGAACTTTTAAATCTTCAAAGTTCGACCAAAAAACAAGAAATATTGTTTTTCATAAAAATTTTCAATTAGCCAAATTATAAAAGATAAAGTTATCAAGAGGTATGTTAATTGTTTCTTTTCAACTCAATATAATTTCATTTTATTAAAAAAATATTTCTCTTGACTAATTCATTAAATGAATTTTTGAATATGGAAAACCATTTATTGATTAAGGATATTTTACCTGGCGCTCAATGGTGGTTGTGTGAATTATCGTCCAAGAGAAACAACATATTGTTTCAAAAAGACAAAAGTTTATCTTCTTTGATTCTGAGGTATAACAATTACACTTTCTTCATTTAAATTTTTTTTACTTAATTATTAATAATTTCCTTAATATTAACAGAGGTCACAAGTTGAGGGTATTATATTCAATAATGATATCCAACGAATGAGCCACATCCTGTAGCCATATAGGAAGTATATCATTTTTAATGCCATTGTGAAGTCAATTCCGACTTAATATCAAACTGAAGATTTGAAAATACAATGGATAATTACGAGCCTCATTGTCATTGAACCTCTGCTAGATGATGATACCATCATTCTCGTGAAATTTAACTTCACACCTTTCAACGATCTAATCAACTATGTGAACGACAAGCAAAATCAGTTGGTTAAATCCTTAATATATTTCTTTATATAATGTTCACAATTTTTCTATTGTACCTAATTATATTTATGTTAAGATGTGATAGATAGTTTGGCCATTGTTATTGAAGTCTCGGATAAAAAAGAAATCAACAGAGATGGAAAAAATTCAATTGTGCAGAAATTTGTTATCGCCAACAAAGAGTAATTTTAATTCTTTTTTATTCTTTATATTTTGCATGAAAATGAGATAAATTCTTTGTTTGTTCTAACATTTCTTTTTTTTTTATTAGACACCAAACAATTGTACTATCGATCTAGAATTCTTTTGTTAATAATGAAGACCGACAAATTACCGAATCCCTATACTCTTATCCAATAATTGTGTGTAGGAGACTGAAAGTGAACTTCTATAACCGTACTTTTTTCTTGCTCATAATAATATTACGTGTTATTAGTTAATTTTTTATTTTAATTTAAAGTTACAATTTAAATTTTAGGTGTTGCATTATTGACATGGTTTGACTCAGCAATTCTTATTGATCCGCCAATACACGAAGTTGCTGATCTTTAAAATTGGTACTGCCCTATCTTTGCTACAACATCTCTACTCCAATGAGTTGTCAAATTATACATCTTCACTTCAAATGTCAATAACATTTTGTAGAAGTTTTTTAAAATTTTGATGCTTTCATATTTATAATTATTATGTTACAAATTATATAGAAATTTTATAAAATTTTTATAATTTCATATTTATAATTATTATATTACAGGGCACGAATAAATAATAAGGCAATTAAAAACCTTATTAACAAACGAGCTTACCTGAGATATAATCCTAATATATCTTTTAGATCTCATAAAAAAATCACCAAAATCATGTTCTTAAATTCTGCCAGCAAGGTAACTACATCTATATATTCTTATAAAATATTTCGTTTTAATTTTTTAATTGAAATCTTATTATAGATTATTTCCAGATTTCATATATTAAAGTTAAAATTTTCTTCCAACACATCTTGCAAAAATACTGGTATATGGCATGCAAGAAATGTTTTTGTTCTACAACTATAACCTATGGAGTTCCATTCACTTGTAATTCTTGCAAAGAAAAACATATGGCTGAACCCAGGTTTCCATCTTCTCTTTTTGCTCTTCAATTTACTGCTTTTTCCTTCGCATCTAGCTTTTGAATTTTTGATGTGAATTTTTTACTTGCATGTCACGTGTGTGACTTTTTAACTCACACCTGTTACCTTTTTACTTACATATATTCTTCTGTAGATATAATATCTTTTTTTGTTTCTATTCTAACTTTTGATATAGGTGCCAATATGACGTAGATTTGACTGACGAAACAGGGACTATCACGGCTTCTATTTTTGGCAACCTGGCTAAAAAACTTTTCAATTTCACCGCCGTTGAAGCTATGCAATATTACAATGAGGTTATATTTTTTGATATATTTTCCTTTTATGTTTGCAATTTAATATGACACCAATTATCTTTATATGGCTATTTTACTAACAAGTGACATTTTTGCATTCGTATAATAAGAACATGGAACTTCTATTAGAAAAGGTGCACACAGAATTGAAAAGTAAAACATTTCTTCTGCATGTCAAACCAGAAAACACTCAATCATTAGATATAATGCAATGATATACTATTATCTATTACCGTGAAATTGGTGATGATGAACTACAAGAGCCTTTGCTTTCACCCGCAAAAAATGACCAAATTTCAACTGATGATCAACATGACAGTGCTGAAATTATACCTTTACCTATTTTAGATATTTTTTATTTGTCGTTATTTTTTCAGCTTTAGCATGATAATCTCTTATTTATCTATCTAGCATTTTTTTAAAAATGTCACCTTATATATTCGATGGTTAATATACCTTCATTTTTTATATCTTTAGAGCATATTGTTGTATCTTCTTCGTTAGTCAGACAATGCCTTCATAAACGATTCAGCCATATTGAAAACAATCCGCAGTCACATACAGATACGATTATTAGCAATACTAAATCTACACCGGAATTAGATACAATTGATGATCACAATAAGAAAAAACCAAAACTCTCAGAAACTTTTTCTGTCATAAGAAATTAATCAAATGACTTGTTTACCTTTTGTGCTTTTATTTAATATTATCTTAAACCTCAATATTCTAGACATTGCATAATTTTAGATATAATTCTCCATATCCATATGATGGTTTTTTTTTTGTTAATTCACCATCGTTGATATTTTTTAATTACTTGGATTATAACCCTTTATTTTTTATTAGACTATATTATATTATGTTATATTATATATAATAAATTGTTCTAACTATTTAAATACATTTAAATCATTAATTAAATAATTAAATTTATAAGCTTAATAGTTATTGGAATATAACAAATAAATTCAATTTTTATCAATAATTATTGGTATATAATTAATTATCTTATTTACTAATGCTTAGTTACTTGACTAAGTTGTCAATATTAATATTTGGTATATGTATTACCGTATTTATAATTATTGTTAGTTATTATTAATTATTGTATAATTTATATCACTGAAATAATTCGTCACAATCAACTCTATCTCAAAAACTTACCCAAGTATAATTTGTACTTAGCTTTATAGCTCAGTAAAACCATTAAAATCACAATTTAGTTCTTGTTGTATCACTTTCAGGTTTTTCCAAAAAAAATGACTTTTAGGTGTACTATTCTTCATCATTTAGAAAATGAAAATGAAGTAATTAGAAAATATTCTCTTCCAGAAAATTGTTCTCCTATCTCTGAAGTTTCTGATGAGACCAAGATCGTTCAATTTGATTAATTAATTTGAAAGCTATACCTCAAACATTTTCAGGTTGTTCTTATACTAAAATAGTATATTATACTCAACTTCCATCCACAAATTCAAAGTCTTAAAGACTGAATTAAAATTCCACTTCTTCGGATGATTTGTATTTCTATATCTCTAGTTTACTCCAAATCAAAACATCTCATTCAGATGTCTAGAGAAGAAGTTATGGTCAAAAGAAACAAGACTATTCAGTTTGTGAATACTCTCAAGTGCACAAACTAGAATTAAGTCATGGTTAGCTGTTAGAGAGCACAGTGTCTTGATGTGCCAATTAAACATCATCCATCAATTAACACTCATGAGCGTAAGGGAGAAAATTCATGATTGTGAGAGTCACAGCTGTGCAAAAAAATCTCACACCTATGCAAAAGTCACGGGTGTGAGGAAAACTCACACCCGTGCACACTCAATGAGACCCTTCCCAGTTATTTCGCTCATTCTCTCTTAAATGATTTCACATGGTTAAGATTTCCAGTGGAGAGGTTGAGCAATGTGATTTTTATATAATTAATGGTTATTATAATATAATCGATTAATTATATATAATAAGTACATAATAATGTCATTATAATAATAAACGCTTTATATTAATTCAAATTGTTTGTAACATCCCGGTTCCATACAAAGGATTAAATTTGGTATATGTGAGATCAATCAAATAAATTGGGACAACACATCTCCTACTCATGCATTAGATACGGTGCACATGCACATGAATAGGAAATCCTTGCATATAACAATAATTGTACATGTTGGGACCCGTTTTCGAGACCCAACTCTTAACCAACGAAACATATCATTCGAAGTCATTTCAATTTCCCATTTTGAAATCATGTTTTATTTCTTCAAATTCTAATCACAACCATCAATTCGTTTTGCCTTTCCTCATATGTGAATCATAATC
>JANZLX010000001.1:20017669-20040937 GCA_025531955.1 Erythroxylum orinocense
TACAACTTGAGGTATTCGAAGGTAATTGAGTAGCCAATAGAGGATTCACCACTTCTGTGATAGCAGAAGATGATACCTACGATCTCTTGTTGGGGTCATTACTTGAAAATCTCTAGCCAGAGTACATGTCTCATGAAGAATGTCTTCATTGACATATAGATTAATGAGTCCCAGGATGAGAACAGATATCACTTGGACTAGATTTAACGTAGTCAGTCTAGTGAGAGTTGACACTTTGCCCATACTCATAACCAAGTGGGGTATTATATGATAAAATGATGAATTGCACATCAAGTATCTATGGGAGGGTTCGTGATGAGCACGGGTTCAGTCGTCAAATCACTTATTTTCGGTCAATCAAGGGTCATGATGTGTTGTTAGATGCTACTCATTACTTGCTTGAATTAAGTGTTAATCAAAGTGGCCAACATAACCGGGAACCTAATGGGTCACAAACATAAGAGTGACTAAGAGGATTCATAAAATGGTTTTAGATAGAGATTCATTATATGGAGAGTAATAGAACCAAATAGATTCCGATGAGATTGGGATGTGTCCCGATAAAATCGCTACATCAATAGTGTTGAAATAGGTCTTCGATGTTTTTCCACACTTGGAACCCGGTAGGATCGACTCCAGTGTTTATATATACCGATGAGATTGGGATGTGTCCCGATAAGATCGCTACATCAATAGTACTGAAATAGGTCTTCGATGTTTTTCCACACTTGGAACTCAGTAGGATCGACTCCAGTGTCTTTAAAGGAAGAGACACTTCTTTAAAGTTACATTTATTGTCTTTAATTGATAAAAGACAAAAGCAAAAAAGGCAATTAAGATGAGTGAATCATGGAAAACAAGTTTTAAGAAAAGCCTTCTTCACGATTCTCACATGATTTTCCCTCAATCTTTCTTACCTTCATCTTCTACCCACCTTCACGCTGCTCTCTATAGAACAAAGGTGAGAGCTAGCACACTTGTCTTTGTTCTAGCTATTTCCGAATCAAAGAGTTTGATTTGGTTAGTTTCTCCTATCTCTGCGTAGATACCATTGAAGATGGTCTGTTTTGGTCGTTGTAGTTTGCGACAATCCAACAAGTAGATGATCGAAGAATGAAGGAGACTACACACAAAGTACATGGTTATCATATGAATAATTGATTTGTATAAATGCCATGAATATATATATATATATATATATATATATATATGTGAATTGAAAATATTCAACTAAGCTATATGATATTTTCTTATATAGGCACATAGATCCTAAATTTTGGAAAAATCTCAGAACAATTTTTTTTTTATTTTCTGCATCGTCTGTAAATGATGCACACATAGAAATTTTCTTACATCCCATGCCTGTGTTTTTTCAATGGTTATATAATTTCCCTTTGACGGGACGAATTACGAAAATCTTACAAGTAGTCAGCTTTGGAGTGGTAATGCTTCCCTTGTTGAGCGTTGAATATGTCTCTGTGAACAAGAACCGTTGTTACACACATTTAATTTCACAAAATGCCGTTTTCTCAGCTTTCAAGTGTATGAATCTCGTAATGTTCACATACATGTACTCAAAGAGAACTCTGCATTTTGTCTTTTTTGATTGAACTCGTGTTTGCTTCTTCTCAAGACTAAAATATTTCCAGCTTCTGATTGGCTCAGGAACATAATTGTTAAACAAAAGAAGAAATTTGGAAAAAACCTCCAACATAACCACAAAACTAGCTGTATTTCATTAATCATTCACAGCAATCTTCTATATGACCTAATTTGTCATTTAGGCGACACCTACATATTACCTTAATAGCCAACAAAATAACACAAATTGAAAGAATCGTCAACCTAGATATTATAATAGTCCATCTGTGTCCTTTGCCCACTTTCAAAGCTCACTCTTCTGTTATTTCCTGTTTACTTCACCCACCTCCACTCCACTACACCATATTTGGCCAGCTACAGATTCTTTGCCCTAAAGTTTTCTTTTTCCACACTTTCTTTACTTACACTCACTTACCTTCTCCCCCTCCATAAGCCACATTGTGCGGTATATATTGATATAATATATATTAAACGTAATGAACAAACAATCGAATATATATACAATTTCTTTTTATATTTTTACTCTCAGCTAATTATTATTTTTAATTTAAGTGATATATTCAAGACTGTTTAGGTGTGCTAGTCTGCCAGAAATTCAACCAATTCCTTACATAGGGCTAACTTAGTAATTGTACTATGATGTCATGTGATTGAACTTTTAATCTTTCTCAAATGGTCCTAATCACGCCACATCTTGTTCTTGTTTCGACTCAAGTGCTACACATCATTCATTACTTGCAAACGTTAGGATAAAACGTAATATTCATAGCTTATGTAAACTTTTAAAAACCAATTGGAAACTGAGAAGCTAAAGAAAAAAGGAAAAGAATAAGCTTAAGTGAGGTTGTGAGTTTGAACCATCCTTATATATGCAGTTACTTAAAACTTGAAATTAGAACTTTATCTCCCATAAAAACCTATCCAGTTCGAACGAAAATTAGCTTAAATATGGATCACTTAAATATACCCTTTTATAACTGAAATCTTCCTTAGACACTTTATAAGAAAAAAGAAATAAATTAGAAAGTAAGGGACCCACCGAAAACGTCATACTCCACACTTTCCGCGCCAAATCTTTTCTTTTTTCCTAAAATCAACAAACCAAACCATTATTCCTTTTCTCAATTTCTATTTCAAAATTAAACCCTCTCTCTCTCTCTATCTCTGCTTCGTCTGTGTTTGGATTGGAGGAGGTTGAACAAAAAATGGCCATTGAGGTTCCGTTCGGCGACGTAGCGCCTAAGACCTGCGTGGTTCTCGGAGGCAGAGGCTTCCTAGGACGATCGCTGGTCTCCAGGCTCCTTAAACTCGACGGCTGGATCGTCCGAGTCGCCGATTCCGCTCGCTTTCTCCAGCTCGACCCCTCCGACTCCGGTGATTCCCTCCTCCGCGACGCCGTCTCTTCCGGCTACGCCTTCTACCACCACGTCGACGTTCGCGATGTCTCCCTTATCGTTAAAGGTAAATGCCAGAGAATGTGAAAGAAGGTGATGGAGGAATTTGAGAAGTTTTTCTGTTTTGTTGGAGGTTTGACGCTGGATTAGGGAGCAGAGATGATTTTTTAATCGTAGATAGAAGCGGAGGCTTGTTTATGTATTTATTTCTTCGGGATTATGAACGATGGAATAGAGTGTGGAACTTAGTGCTTTGTCTTTGGCAGTCGAGAAAATGAATGGAAGGAAAAGGAAAGTAAAATATTTTTTACGAGGACAAGCATGAAGCATTATACCTTACTGTTCCAGATTAGTAGTTTAGTGTTATGATCAGTGGTTTCAGATAATTGGAAATATTGAATAGATGTATCAGTTGTAGAGAGCAAATTAAAGTTGGTAAAATGATAGTATGAGTTAGTGCTCGAAATCACTATTTCATTTTAGCTGCAGTGACTAGCTCTTTTTTCTTTTCTCAGTTATCAACTTGAATTGTATAATTACATTTTTACTAAGATTCATTTTCTCCAATTTAATGTTAACTGCAATACAAATTTATAAAATCTGGAAAATTGGAATTATGGATCTGCAGTGTCTATTCTTATTAATAAATTTCTATATATAAAGCAAGTATACATATAGATGACGAGGAAATGAATAAAAGATAGTGAACTTTTTTCCTGCATTTTCTTTTATTCTCGTGCTTCTTTTATTGTGCTTGAAGGTAAGTGATCTACTTTGCGTTCATAAGTATAACAATTGCAGTTCAAAAAAGATTAAATGTGAATATGGTGACTTCTGCAGCTATTCAAGGTTCATCTGTGGTTTTTTATATGGAAGCTACTAATTTACAGAAAGAAGATTTTTATCTTTGCTACTTGCTTATCGTTCAAGGTAATTGGTTATTGCATACAACAATTTTATCTATAATTTTTACCCAAAAAAAAAAAAGAAACAATTTTATCTGTAATGTTGAGATTTCCAGAACTTGAGCTTTATAAAGTGATTGCTACCTTTTTTTCCCATTCTATTTCAGGTGCTAAAAATGTCATCAATGCTTGCCGAGAGTGCAAAGTTAGTAAGCTAATATATAGCAGTTGTGCAGATGTAGTTTTTGATGGTTCACGTGATATATGGAATGGCGATGAGTCATTGCCATGCTATTGGAGAGTATGATAGCTATCATTTAATGATTTCTTGTCGATATATTGCATGAAATTTTTTGTTTCAAATAGCTGATTTCCTTATTATTTTTTCTGATGCAGTTTGAGGACAAATTAACTGACCTAAAGGCTCAATCAGAAGCACTAATACTGTTTGCTAACAATATTGATGGCCTTTTAACATGTGCACTTCGTCCCAGCAATGTTTTTGGACCTGGAGATACACAGCTTGTTCCCTTTCTAGTAGATTTAGCAAAATCTGGTTGGGCAAAGGTGCGGCAACTGTCTGTTCATATTATGATTTTTTACTTTTACCTACTTTGGCTGATTTTACGATTAAACTATTGAGTTTTGCTTTTCTTTTTATTTGCCTCCTGCTTTTCAAAATCATATGTCTTGTTGATCTGCTTATTTATCTACATGTATTTATCTGCAGTATCTAACCAAATTATATTCCTCAAAGCAGCCATAACCTTTTGATATGCTAAGGAATCTCTTTCCCAATATTGTTTTGCAATCTGAGTTCTGATATAATTGTGTGTTCACATCTTTCTTGAAGTAACAAAATTTGACAACGCAGTTCATTATGGGGAGCGGTGAAAATATGTCCGACTTTACTTATGTTGAGAATGTTGCTCATGCCTGCATTTGTGCAGCAGAAGCTCTAGATTCTAGATTGGTCTCTGTGGCTGGAAAGGTGCTGTAATTTTATGCGTTCTTGGATGTCTTTCTATGTGCCAGTGCATTCATTTATGAGGAAGACATATACCTTTGTGATGCAGGTGTTTTTCATCACAAATCTTGAGCCTATGAAGTTCTGGGAGTTTGTATCTTCCATATTGGAGGGCCTGGGCTATCAAAGGTGACACAAGCATCACTTGTCAGATTATTAGAAAATTGTTATATTATCCATGTAATACGATGAATGACATACAATATGTTAGTGGTTTACGTGCGGTCATGGATTCTAAGTACAGAGCATAAGGCTCCAAAGCACTTGTTGGCATCTGTTAAGTCTATTTTACGGTTCTTATGGCAACAATTTCGATGGACTTGTGAGCATTTTAAAGAGTGCTTTTAATTTTTCAGAAAGGAATGAGGTGAAAGTCTTGACTTTTTAAACACCCTAGTTCCAAGCATAAAGAACATGAGATATAGGTTCATTGTACATTGTCTACTCAGGGTTATATAGTATCAACACTAAAATCTCAAATGCTGATTTGAAGGATGGCTTTATGTTTATCAATTTGTATTAGCTACAAAGATGACAAATTCCCATGATGATGTTTTTTTCTAAAACATAAGATAAGAACCACGCTCATTACATTAGACACATGAAAAACAAGAAGCTCACAATGGCAAACAGTATCATTTCAGTTTTTTTTCCCCCCCTTATTCTTCGCCTTTCGTTTATCCTCCTTTTATATCTCTTTTGCAATTTTTGCCTTGTCACTGCACTCCATTGGAAATTCAATGCAGATTTTGACAACTTATATCAGTTCACTGCCTAAGGATTTTATGATTCTGATACTTGAATCTGAACTTGTATATCTTTTGTGTGCAGACCCCTGATAAAAATTCCTGCCAGGATGCTTTGGTATGTTCTGAGTGTCGTCAAAGGGATGCATGAAAAGTTGGGTTTCAGAAAGTATGATCATTCTTTGTTAGATCACTTTTTTCACTTGGCTTCACGGACTAGAACTTTTAATTGCACTGCTGCTCGGAAGCACATTGGTTACTCTCCAGTTATCTCCCTTGAAGTGAGTGTTGCTTGGTTATTTGATCTTTTTTCCTTTTCTATACAGGCTTGTCTAAATATTGATTTGTCAATTATGTCTTTGGTGTCTGTTACACTTTACTATCTTCTTGTTTCTTGCAAACTTCTAAGCCTTTAAGTTGTTTGGTTAAGTTTTTTCTTGATCATGCACATTCTTTTACTGAAATTTCTAGATGCTAGCCTCTTAACTCCTATCTTGCTAGTTCTACTACTGTTTCAGGTTTTCAGTTTTTGTTCAAGTCTTTATTCTGGACAAGGAAGCAAATCTTTATAAGTATAGACTAATACTTCAATTCTAAAGGTTTCTTAGATACCAATGTGGTTCTGTCTTCATTTTTATATTCATCAAATTTGAAGAGAGCATTTTGCTGAAATGTCAGGTGAATTTTGTATATGTCTTGGCACCTTTCTGAACATTTACTGGAATACTTGGATTTTCATTTTCATGATTCTGCATATTCCTATTTGATTTTGAGAAGCGTGGAGATTCAGTAATTTTCTGCTTGTGTTGATCATCGTTAACAGGATGGTATTGCATTGACCATCAAATCGTTCTCTCATTTGGAACATGACAATTCTTCAATGACACGCAGTGATTTCCAAGAACAGTCGAAAGTTGATAAGCTACTTGGTGGTGGTAGAGGTTAGACATCTTATTTCTTAGACTAATGCATGTGCACCGGTATCTGTTATATATTATAGCTGCATCATCATGTCCCTACTAATCACATTTTGATGAAGAATCTGAGGTAGGAGACTTCATTGGTTTTGGACTAGACTCTTTTCTTGATACATATGATCACCCTGTTCATCTTGTCATGTTAAACTCTATATAAGTATGAATTTTAACTAGCAAACGACCCATCTAGTTGTGAGTGATTGGGAGTTAAACCTTACAGTCTGGCATAATGCAAAGTCATTAAATAATTTCCAAGATATGTATTGAATGTTTGTTGCAGAATTTAGTCAGAAGATTGTCAATGGTAATTTTTGATTTAATGGCTTCATCTGTAACACTGCAGTTGCTGACATATTGCTGTGGAGGGATGAGAAGAAAACATTTACATGTTTCGTGGTCCTTAGTCTGCTTTATTACTGGTTTTTGCTTTCTGGAAGAACATTTACCTCATCAGCTGCCAGACTTCTGCTTTTATTTACAACTATGCTTTATGTATACGGCAATCTACCAAAAGAAATGTGAGTACTATGTTTGCTTTTGAAAGCTCGTATATATTGCTATTAGATTCATGTTTTTGAATCATGTTCTTTTTCTCTTTTCATACAATGGAAGTACAATTACCAACTTCATTTATGAAGAATAAACTCTTATATTAAAGTCAAAACTTATGATGGAAAGAAGGGAACTATATTGTAGGTGGAGAGGAACTTGTTATAGTTATGTGGGAAGGCAGAAACCATAATTATATAATCCAAACTCTTGTACTTTCTGTATGTCAAGAAAACAAAATAGAACTGTATCCTTTACCATGTCAAATCAAAATCATATAAGTGAATAGTGTTCTAAATTCTATGTTAAGTGAAGAAATAATTGAAGAAGCGTGATCAAAACTAACAATGTCAACCTAAGTAATTACATTTCTGTGATCAATGAATACTACAACGATGCTTTTTATCAAAAAATTATTTTGAACTCTTTCCAAAAGCGTCAGTTGCCATTCTAAATTATATGATGAGCAAGAGAAATGAATGTGAAGGTTGTTCAGGACTAGCAGAAGCTTTAAAATATTTTTTCTTGAGCTTTTGCCTCCTTGTCTTCTGCTTGTACATAAATAAGATAAATACTGATAAAGGTCATCAATTCTGCTGATTGTTATGCTTTGCAACAGATCCCATTTCAGGATTCAAAAGATACCTTTGTCTTGGTTCGAAATTTCAGAAATGGCAGTAAAAGATTCCGTCTTGTCCATTGCTAATCTGTGGAATATTTTGGTCCACAACATGATAATGCTTTCCCAAGCCCAGGATTGGAATCGATTCTTCAAGGTATGCATTCTGATGGTTGGCTAAGATCAAGTAATACTCATTTTATAGGATTTTTTCCAATTTAATATTTCACCCTATTTGTTAATTTTATATTTATTTTGCCCTCTTTAGTCTGAACAATTTAAACGCCATTACTTATCAGGACTCCGTTAGACAAGATTATATCAAGTAACTATAGTTTACATGATATGGTATGACAAAAGGTAGATTGAGCATGCCCGTTGCACCTTGCTAAATTACTCACCTTTTGTTGCTGCTGAATAATTAGGCGAACAAAGAATCAACTAATTAAGCGTATTTTGCATGTAGGTGGAGTCTCATGAGCTTGAGTTTATATCAAAAGATGACAATAAGCTGCACAGTAAATTTAAGAATTTTGGGGGGCCTTTTAGCTCCACTTCTGTTTTTCTGTTGTAGTTTTTAGTTTTTATTTTCTGTTTTTAACTTTTGTTTTTCTTTCAAATAAAAACAAAAACTTATTTAGTCATTAATGTTAATGTAATTATATTTTTATTAACGACGATAATTACATATTAGATAAAATTTTAAAATAAATTATTTCTAATTAATTAAATTTATTTTAAATTTCTTATATAATATTTATTAATAAATTATCATTAAAAACTATTTATTTTATTAAAATAAATAATTTAAAAATTAAATTTAAAAAAGTAATATTTTTAAATATATTTAATTATCAAATCAAATTTTATTCGAAATTTATATATTTTGAAAATTTTTAAATTTAATTATATTTATTAATAATTAGTAAATTTTTTTATTTATTTTAATTACAAAATTAAATAAATTGTTATATTAAATTCATAATTTTAATTAATTGAATAAAAAATTAAATTAAATTATTCATAATTTTAATTAATTAAAAATGTTAAATTAAATTATTCATAATTCTTATTAATAATTAATATATTAAATTAGTAAATAATATATATTTAGTTGATAGTAAATCATATTATAGAAAAACATAAACAGAAAATGTAAATCAGTTTTTGTAGTTTTCATAAGTTTTGAAAATTGGAAGAAATTAAAACTAAAAGCAAAAATTAAAAATTCAAACAAACAATTTTTTCTTATGCTATATTTGAAAACAAAAATAAAACACCAAAAATATAAATGGAAGTTGTGTTCAATTTCCTTTTATTACCATTGTTATGAGTAGGAAGTTTCATGCATCTTGTCTTGCTATGAGCATTTTCTCACGCTTTGAACATTGTTTCTTTTATTCATGAGCTGCAAATGAATGACAAGTCCATGGGTGTCCAAGCTTAGATACTCCAATTTCTCAACTTGGGCTGAGGGCTCGTAGATGTGGGCATCAGCTACTGCTTTCTGTTCTTCTTTTCATAATACACTCTACATATCAACATGCAGATGTGTATATTGCGAGCCAATATGCATGTAGGATCCATCCTTGTCACTGAGATCTCTAAATGCAGATGGAATTTGGTTCCTTAATGTTCTATTGGCATGACCAGGACATAATGGTGTCTTTCAGTTGTAGGCTTAGGATGATTTTGTTGTCTTTGACCTGCTAGTTATACATATGAAGAGTTTGATACCCTCAACTCTTTTGTGAAACATTTTATTGCAGTAGAAGATAATGGCTTAACATAAATGGGTTCTTCTGAAACACAGATTGCATCTCTTCTCTGCTGTATCAAGTTGGTTCTCTTGCAATCTTTCACTGTAACAATAGGGGCAGGTGAGGAGCATTCCATTCTGTGGCAGTTTTCCCCGTATCTTTCATACTACTGTAATATCAACTTACTATTATTATTGTTTTGAAACCTAAATATTGCAGCTCTGGTGTTTGCTTTTACTGCCTTCTTTGTTTATGAGCAATATGAGATGGAGATTGATGGAATAATTAAGCTTATTCTGAGCACAATGAAGGGATTGTTGTTGCAGCATCTACCTCCTTCTGTGGTATCGTTTCTTCAGAAGCAGAATATTGCATAAAATAGAATGGTAGGTGGCCAAAGATGTAAAACTAGGCCCCTTGCACGTTTTGTAAAGTGAAGAATATTGATATACGTCATTACAGCCAACTACAGAGACGAGGATAAGGATTTTCTTCAGAAGGTTGGAGAATTTGTTTAGCACACGAACAATTCTGCCTCCTTTCTACGTACAGTAAGCTTTAAGCTAGTTCCTAACAGAACAGGTAGGCAGTAGATAATGTTCATTGTAAAATATGGTCAGAAGTAGTTAATATAGTGATGTTGCTTGTTAGGTCTTCTTTACAAGTAATCAAAGCCCGAACTAGGCCTGTATTAAACCAATGAATACGTCACTTCCACGAAATAACCCGAGTTTCACTCCTCCAGGTAACGACTATTTCCATGACTAGTTTGAGTATTGCTTAAATTGCTTCTTTCTCTGGATGAGAATGAATTGATAATACTCACTAGTTTTCGCATTTCATTGTTTTCGTTCCTTTCTTTTTTATGTGTGGCTTCAGTTCTAACAAACGAAATACATATTCTATCCTGCCAATTGGTTAAATAATTACATGTAAAATTTTGAATGTATGTTCATTCTATCTAATTCAATGATACGATGGCAATGAAATACTAAAGCTAGACTGATAGAAAAGTATCATGAAAGAGTAAGATTAAAGAACACATTACGGTTACACTTAATTACTGATAGCCTATGAGCCCATTAAACGGTTTTACAACCCGTTCTGTTTATAAAAAAAACGTTTTTGAAGAGGGATATGTATATATATATTAAATAAATATATTATAAGTTAAAGGTAATAATTAATTAATTTAAATAATTAATAATAAATTCTATCATGAACAAAATTATGTATTTATCATTAAAAAATCGTGAAACTGCTATCACATTTTACATTATATTATCAATTTAGAGAAAAGTTCAATTTGGTCCTACAACTTTTTATTTAAGTGCATATAAAATTTTGAACTTTTATTGTGTCAAATTGATCTTGAACTTTAAAAAATTTCTCTTTACATCAACATTTCACCTGCATATTCAATTTGAGCTCCACTCGCAGTCATTTTGAAGTTGGATTCAAAACAAACAAGAAACATGGTATTTTTGTAATCCTGCCTTAAAGTATTATATTGACTATATTTTTTTTGGCAAAACCTATAGAAAACATTTTAGTAACCCGTTTAAAGGATAACTTATCCATCCAATGACTCGCAACTATGTAATCTATGCAATCAATCGAAGGAATCAACTTACACATCACTTGATTATAGCAATCCATTGAAACAAAGAACTTGCTTATCTTCTTTTTTTCTTGGTAGTGTTGATTTTTGACAATAAATTCCCACTACATAAATTCCCATGACAACAAAGTTGACATTTGGCTATGAAAACATCGCCTATAGTTTTTTTTCCCCTGTTTCGTTGCCTAAAACGTAGTCAAATCTCCGTAGTTGAAATCTATCCCTTCAAATCCTTTGTCCTAAAAATGGTGTACCTATCATGTCCCAATGCATCCCACCCATCTATTTACAATGCATGCTTACCTTTATTCAATAATTGCACACGGATAATAAATGGACTATGCACAATGCATGCTTAATGTCAATTTCAGGTATGTTCTAGAAAACAATTTATGCTCATTCCCATTTCAAAATTCATGTATGTCTACT
Organism: Erythroxylum orinocense; assembly: GCA_025531955.1. Classification (NCBI taxonomy): domain Eukaryota; kingdom Viridiplantae; phylum Streptophyta; class Magnoliopsida; order Malpighiales; family Erythroxylaceae; genus Erythroxylum; species Erythroxylum orinocense. The sequence continues at coordinate 20,029,299 of JANZLX010000001.1, forward strand.
TGAATTTAGACTTACACTTCAAGAACACTCGGTTACTCTATATCATAACTCAATTTCTTGTCATCTCTTTTTTAACCTCACATGATCTCATAATATCAAATTTTCATTCATAGCTTAGCAATTTAAGCATATGTACACATTTAAGCACATTGTCCATTTACACAATAACCATAAATATTTTACCCACCTAGTTTGCTTGCAAAACTCTAAATCAAAATTGTCTTTTCCCTTGTTCTTGAGTAGGATTCTCTTAGTTTCCTTGATTCTTCACCAAATGAAAAGATCTTTAGTTCAAATGGAAGCTCTTTTCTTCCTCTTCCTTATTCTCTTCTTAAACAGCTTCAAAATCTCTCTTGAAGGCTAAGGAAATTAAAACCCTAGCTTGTTTTCTCTTCTTTCTCTCTTTCATTCTTTTTCATGTTTCTCTCACTTATCTCTTTTTTCATCCACACATTTTGTTTCTCTAGAATCTTCTCATTCAAGTTTTCTCCTTTATTTATAAGCAAGACAACACTTTTTCTTCCACTTATGCCCTTAATGATTGAGAATTGTCTCATTTCCCCTTCTATTTATACCATAAGTCTTTTATACTTAAATGTCTTGCCAACTATACCCTTGAACATTCTAACATAACACTTTCTTCTAAAAAATGTCTCTCATTGTCTTAAATTTCTAATGCCACCGAAATCATTCCTTTTGATTAAGTGATTCAAAAGATATACTTCAAACATTTTTGGACTGCTCTCGTCCAAAACAGTATACTATATAAAACTTCCATCAAAATTTTAAATATTTTAGAGACTGAATTAGATTCCAAGTTCTTCATACCATTTGTAATTACATATCTCTAGTTTGCCAAAAATAAAAAATCGTCTCATTTGGATCAGTAGAGCTCCAAAAAACATCAAAATATTGAAGTATGTTCAGTAGAACAATACCGGTTCATACTATTTAAGAGCACACTCACTATACCCGTCTCACTCTTTTCACTCAATCTTTTTCCATTCATTTCAAATAGGTTCCATTTTCGGTGGATATGTAGAGAAAAGTCTTACGAATCCAATGGTTCAAGAATCAAGTCATTTGGATGTCTAGAGAAAGAGTTATGGTCAAAATAAGCAACCATGTTTACGACCTCAATCAAAATGAACATATTTTGGTGTGATTTCCATAACTTTCACAAACAATGTCGGATTGATTTTGTTTTTGGACCATTGGAAAGAGAACTTCGAGATCTACAACTTTCATGAAGACCTAGAAGGCCTATTCTATCTTCTGACTTCTGTATCGTCTCACTTTTGTATTGTCTTACTTTCACTTCGTCTTACTTTTGCATCTTACAACTTCATCTTACTTTTGCGTCTTATAGCTTCATCTTACTTTTGCATCTTACAACTTTGTCTTACTTTTGCGTCTTACCTTTCTGTCTTACTTTCACTTTATCTTACTTTTGCGTCTTACAACTTTGTCTTACTTTTGCATCTTACAATGTCTTACTTTAGCGTCTTACAACTTCGTCTTACTTTTACGTCTTACTTTCATTTTGTCTTACTTTTGTGTCTTACAACTTCGTCTTACTTTTGCGTCTTACTTTTGCGTTCAGAACGTCTCCACTTATAAAGATCTTAACTTTTGACTCCGATATCTAAAATTTTCATACTATATATCGTTGGAAAGATAAAAGAAAGATCTACAACTTTTCAGGAAACTTTACCAAAATATATTTTTATCAATCCCAAATTTGCCCCTAAAGTCCGATGACAGATTTTCCATTCATACACTAATGTACTGCATCAAATTCTTAACTTTATGCCAACTTTTGAGATTCTTAGAGACATAATTGAAGTTCAATGTCTCATAAGAAATGTAGTCATATGTGTCTAGTTTAATTCAAATCAAGAATCATCTCGTTTGGATAACCAAAGAAGACGTTATGGCTAACAGACCGAAGCATACTCAGTGAACATTTTTCAGATCACTACCAATTTGGTTTCTAAATCTTTCCTTATCACAACTCATACCAATATCGCTCTTTCTACTCCTTGTACTTCTCATTTTAAATAAAATCATATTTAAAAAAATCATACTCGAAAGTTGTCAATGAATGCATGTACCACTTTGTATACAAAACATTTCGTATTTATATGCATATATGCTAACATGATGCATGAATAAGAAAATGCATTTTTTTAATCTCTCTTTGAGCTCCTATGTACTGAAATTTCGGATCTTTATCCTTAATATGGGGACAGGATATTACACTTGGACCAGCTGTCCCACTCTGGGAGGTGCCTATAAACCAGCAAGAGGAATAGTCACTAGGTCCGCCAGTGGATAGCCTGGTCTAGACCACAAAAAAAAAGTTCCAATATACTGCCCACAATAAATGATATATGTAACCGTACAAATTACTTTAGGTTAAAAATGAATCACATGGAGAGAGCTTAGCTGATTTACTATCCAAAATATGAGGTTCGTTGCCTGCTCCCGTCACCTTCTTCTCGTGCACAAAACATGTTTAGGATGGGACTCTCCTTGTACAAAACATGACTCACCACACCCTGAAACCATATCTTCCTCTATAATTTGTCAGTTATCTTCAGGGTCAGATGCATAGACCAAGCTTTGCTTGATAGGGCTGCGAAAACTCGGAATGAAGCGAAGACGGGTTTTTATTGTTGGATTGCCAACCTTCTTTCTCTTTTTAGTTTTCTACATTTTCTTCTACATTGGAGCTAAGCCACTTCTACTGTCCTCCTCCAAAACTGCTCAATTCCCTGATAAACATGCCAAATTTAGCATCTTAATCGGTATCTTGACTCGTGCTGATAATTATGACCGTCGCCATTTCCTCCGTTTAGTCTATGGAATCCAATCATCTTCCACAGCCAACATAGATGTAAAGTTCGTTCTCGGAAGACTCACAAAACCTGAGCAAATGGCACTCGTTGGCTTGGAAATGAAGCGTTTTGACGACATCATTGTTCTTAATTGCTCAGAAAACATGAACTCAGGCAAGACTTACACTTTCTTTTCATCGCTGCCACATTGCTCGCGACGTTACGACTATGTAATGAAAGCTGACGATGATGTATTCATACGGGTAGAGCCATTGTCTGTGTCACTAAAGCCATTACCCAGGCAGGATTTGTACTATGGTTTTGTGATCCCATGCAACAGCATGAACCCTTTCGTGGAATATATGTCAGGGATGGGGTTTTTGTTGTCTTGGGATCTTGTGGAATGGATTGCGAGCACTCAAATCATAGCAAATTACACGCATGGTCCTGAGGACAAGTTGGTGGGAAAATGGTTGAACATGGGAAAGAAGGCCAAGAATCGATTTTCTAATAAACCAGCAATGTATGACTATCCAGGGACAAATGGTAAGTGCTCTCATGACCTTATTCCTGAAACTGTTGCAGTTCATCGACTTAAGAAGTGGGATCAATGGCTTCATGTTATTGAGTTCTTTAATTTAACTAAAACGACTTAAGTGGTAGCTGGCTTTTCTCAACATTTGCAACTTTTGAAAATTATCGATAAGGAAGAAACCGAATTTCTCAATCTTTTCATATTAATAGGCTAACAGTGCGGAGTGGACGCTGAAATGCTTAAAAGTAAGAAGGCCAATTTGAGAAGCGAGATCCCCGCTCATCATTCCGATTTTCAGTGGCTTTAATTGCACTTTGCAAATCATGATGAATGACCATAAAAACTATCTTAACAAGTAATTAAATTAAAGAATCTTAACATAATCAGGTTAAGAGAGAAGGGTATGTTCATACTATTAACATTTATTTATAATATGATTTAGATATTTTAGTAATTAATTAAATATAATTTTAAGATAAGCATCGGATGAGTAAAATAGTTCTTTAATTTATTTCTAAGAAAATTTTTGCATGATATTGAATTCGAATATATAAAATATAACAAAATAATATTAATTTTCTTTTGAATTTGAAATTTTTCACTAAAAAGAATATAAATTGGGACAAAAAAGTGGTAGAAATGATCACGAGTACTCCCTTACAATTCTGATCTAAAGTATATTGTCAATCATCGATCAAAAAAATAATTATGAGGAACGAAATAACTATTTCCCTTTATTTATTATAGATTCACTGTCTTTTTTTTTGGGTCTCATTTCGTATTTCCTATATTCATAGTCAAAGGAAGCGAATTCGTATAAGAATTCATGAGCTAAGCTAAGAGAATGCTTAATTATTTCTCGTAATAAAAAATTATAAAATGAAATATAAATTGCTATTTTTACCAGATGTATTTTATTAAGGAGATGAATAGTGTGTGTTACCTTTTATCTTATTTCTAAAGTAATGCTTGAATTGCTAATGATCATGATAACTTCATATAAAAATATCATGAAATAAATACAACAATAAAAAAGAAAGATATAATTTATAGTGGTTCGACCAAGCAATCATTAACCTATGTTTATTTCCGGAGTTTTGAAAATTTAATATCTTGTTTTTTTTAAAGGACTGAAAAGCAACATTTTGTACATCTTTTTTGTCAATTGTGAAAAAGAAACTCTTATGATCTCCTTGCCTTGTAAGTAAAAAGTAACATTTTATAAATCTTTATTCAAAATCAAGAGGGACCTTTGTTCACAAAGCGCATGTTGAATGATATTTTCAATTATAGCAAGTATACAATATAAAAACTTCTCTTACTCTTACTAATAAACAAAGGCTTAATGTACACTATATAATGTAGATATGCATTCTCTAACTTCAAAGCTCTTAGCAATTCTCTAATATGTCTAACATTACTCTCACAACTTATATGTGGTATATTTATACTTAAAATAGTCATTAAAAATAAAAACTAGTCATTACAACGGTTAGTGATAATAGCATTGGTTGATCATTCTAGTATATTAGTCAACCAATATGGTCACAAACCTATGGTACACAACACTAGTCAACTAAATTGTTATATTGGTTGACTAATCTATCCAAAATGTTATCATTAGTCATATATATCCTCACATTGATCGATCAAACTTCTTGAAATAAGTTCTTTTAAATATTGAAGTATATTCCATCGTTAAAACTTGATCTAAAACTATTTAAATTTTTTTCCAAAAGTAATGATGCATAAAGATGATTTTTCAAAAAAAAATTGATGCATAAGGATGGTTTACTTTAAAATCTTTTTAAATTTACTATTGAAAATAACAAAGTATAAATAATATGCTCTAAATACAAATAATCATATAATAATTGAGTTTGTCATTAATTGAAATGAATAAGATGATATTATAAGAAGGATTACAATAATTTGCTAAAATTTAATGTGATTAATTCCTCTTTATTTTTTATTCTTCATTTGAATTGCATTTTTTCCCCTTTACTCATTTCCTTCATTCTTTGATTGATCAAACTTGATCTTTCAAGTATTTACTTACTAATATTACCAAGAATAAATACATTAGTAGTAACATATTCTATTATCACTCAAACTATAGGTTAATATTCACTTAGTCCAACAAATACAAATTATATCCTAATAAAATTTAATATCTAATATTGATCCTTATTTATCAAATTTCGTGTATTTGATGTTAAAGTTTTTTAAACTTTACAATTATGTTCAACTTAATTAAATTATATTTTCACTATTCAACTATTCTTTGTGTGTAAATCACAAGGTTATATATATATATATTAACAATAGATATAAATTATAATTCTAATTATATTTAAGATTAGATAAATTAAATATTTTTAATATATCTTTAATTATCTAATCAAATATCTTATATTCATAGACTAAGATTGACGTCTAACAATATATCATATACTCGAATCTAGTCAAGTTTGGATAGCCCAAAGCCCAATCAGGTTTAGTCCAATCCTGATTAATTTATTTTTAATTAAAATTTAAAAACAATTTCATTTTTTGAAAACAATGTTGCTTTACTCGACATATTTATACTTGAAACTGAGCCTGGGTCTAAGCCTTGTCCAAAACTAAAAAAATATTAAAAAATTTGAGTCTAGCTCAAAGACCGATTAACTCAAGTTGAGCACATTGACTTTGGGCAGAGTTGGGCAAAAATTGTCATCTATACTTGTACAATCATTGCAATGAATACTTTTATAAATATACAAGTAATACTTCACATTGAGTTCTTGTGTCAAGTCAATTCAATAAACTTATTCTTTAATAAGTACTGAGACATTCATTTAAGTATCTTCATATTTTAATATATGAGATCAATATTTTATTTATAAAGAAGAAATAAAGTATGTGTTACTCTTTATATTAAGATTCAATCTTAAAAGAGTAATGAATAATGACTTAACATAATTTAAGAATAATACATAAACATAATACGAATTTCATAATAATAAAGTCAACATAATTTCATTTTAAAGGTATATTTATCATATAAACCTTATTTTATAAATTAGTTAATTAAACAAATACGCATAAGATAAAAATATTTGTTATTATTTATATCATAAATATATGACTAACTAATTGCTTGTAGATAATAAATCATCACATGTGACTAATCAGCTTAGAATAGTTTAATGTTTGAAAAGTAAAAAATATATCAGATAACAATAGATATTTGTACCGGGATGAGCCACAAAATTTAACTTGCACTATGGAAATTGAGATACCAAAAACATCAGTTAAGAATTATAAATTAGAAAAATTAAAGACAAGTGACAAAATAATTTATATTTAAAATTTTTAAAACATATTGTAAAAATAGAGAATGAAGGAAAATGTAGAAATGTAAAAATGTTCTTTGTAGTTCTTTGTGTGAATAATGTGGTGTACATCCACATATTTATGTACTCTAGGTGTCTCTAACTAAAGTAACAAATCAACTGAAAAATACACAATAATAATGTACATGATTTTAGGATAAAATAAAGGCCAATTACAGTAGATAGTTGACTGAATAAAGATAATGTGAATATATGTTAATATACGGTACTACACCTTCCCCCCTCTTAAAACTTAAGGCAATAGTGAATACGATAATTTGAGTTTGGAGAGAAGATCTAAAAAATGTCAATGCAGATGTGATTTGGTAAAAAGATCAGCAATTTATGCTTGAGATGAGATTGGGACAAGTTGTATAGTTCCACGAAGCACATGATGACGCACAAAATGACAATCGATATCGATGCGTTTAGTTCATTCATGAAAGACATCATTGTGAGCATCTTGATGCGTTTAGTTCATTCATGAAAGACATCATTGTGAGCAACTCGATGCGTTTAGTTCATTCATGAAAGACATCATTGTGAGCAATCTACGTTGCATTATGATTATCACAAAAGAGACATTGATGTCTTGAAGTAACCATCGTAACCATAAAGATTAGTTAGTGTCAACTAAGGCTCATTATTCTGATTTAGTGCTTGAGTGAAAGACAATTGTTTGCCTCTTGCTACACCAAGAAATGAGAGATGTGCCAAGAAAGAAGCAGTACCTAGTAGATCGATAATCAGTTGGATCTCTAACCCAATCGACATCAGAGTGTGCACGTAAATCCAATGAAAATAAATGACTAAAGTGAAGTCCATAAAAAAAGGTGCCTATAATGTATCGAAGTATACGAAAATTAACAAAAAAAGTGACTGGTACAAGGTGTAGACATGAACTGACTGACAATGTGAATTGTATGAGCGATAGCTAGATGAGTGACAGTAAGGTATATAAGACTACCAACTAGTTGTCGATAAAGTGTACCACCACTTAGAGGAGTTCCACTAATGGCAAAGATATAATCATTAAAGTCAAATGGAGTACTAGCAATCTTATTTCTAGTGAGACCAATATGAGAGATAAGATCAGTAGCATACTTGACTTGAGATAAGATAATTTAAGGCCTAAAAAATAGCTTAGGGGGCTTAAATCTTTCATTTCAAATTGTTGATAAAGACAAGATTTATTAGTAGTGATCCCTAAATGTCATCGCTAGTTATTATCATGTCATCATCATATAGAAGGAAAAGAGTGCACCCTTGATCTATTTTCGAATAAAAAGTCAAGATAGTTAATAGTGGAGTTGAATTTAGCAAACCATGCTTGAGAAGCTTGCTTAAGGCCATATAAGGCTTTGCGAAGATGACAAACTTTATTAGGTAGATAAGCATACCCAGGTGGAGGTGACATGTATACTTCTTCATGAATTGCCATTAAGAAAAGCATTTTTGACATCCATATGGAACAATTCCCAATGCTTGCATGATGCTATGACAATAAGACTGCAAATTAAAGTTATGCGAGCTACTGGAGCAAAGTTTTCCTCATAGTCAATCCCATATTCTTGAGTAAACCCTTTTGTAACCAATAACGCTTTATATCTTTAGACTAATCCATCAGCTCAAATCTTTCTTTAGTAGACCCATTTAAAACTAATAATAGACTTATCTGAAGGTAGGTCAATCCTAAGTGTTGGTGTTGGAGAGAGCTTGTGATTCTTCCACCATTGCTTGCTGCCATAAGGGATTATAACTAACCTTGTGATAGATGTAAGGTTCATATAGGGAAATAATAGTGGAATACACATGGAAGTCTTTAAGTCGAATAGATGGTTAACTTACTCGAGAGGATTGACGAAGGGGTTGTGGAGACTCAGTAGATTCTAGTGAATGAATAAAAGAGGAAGATATATTTGGCAAGGATGGAGGATCTGCATTTGGAGAAGATACAATAAAATTAGACATCAATTATGGTAACTTGTTAGAGCTATAAAAAGGGCCTGCAAAAGAAATATCAAAAAACAAAGGTATAATAGGACTAAAAAAATTTGTGTGAGGTTTCATTGACTCAGAATTTTGATATTGTGGAAAACATTTTATGTTCCCAAAAAATGAAATGTCAAGAAATTCAAAGTCTTTGAGATAGTGGATCCCAACATCTATACCCTTTGTTCTTTATCTTGTACCCTAGAAAACAACATAAATGTACTCTAGGTTCAAGCTTAATATGCTCATGAGTTATAATAGAACAAAGCACGCATATCTAAAAAAATATAAGAGACTGATAATCAGGATCATGATTGAATAAGCATTTATATGAAGAGATATTACCTATGATAAGAAAGGAAATGCAATTAATGGTATAGACAGTAGTAAAGGCTACTTCTCCCCAAAAGGTTTCAAAACAACAAGATAATATAAGAACGACTCAATTAGTGCCAAAAATATGTCCACGTTTGCATTTGGCTCGACCATTTTATTGAGATATGCTTGGACATGATCTATAAATGATGGTCCCTTGTTGATTAAGAAATTAATGAATTTTATACTTTGTATTCCATTACGTTATAAGTCTAAAATACTTTAATCTTACAAGGGAAATAAGTGTGAATCATATTAGCAAAATAAGAGTAAATGAAGAATAGTTAAGATTTATGACGCATTAGGTAAATCTATGTATAGCGAGAAAAATTATCTTCAAAGATCACAAAATATTTCATGTAACCCATAGTTTTATAAGGCACAAGGCCCCAAATATTAGAATGAATTAGATTAAAAGGTATTAAAGAGATAGAATCATTGAGAGAAAACGGTAAAGCATAACGTTTATATAGTTGATAAGGGACACAATTAAAATATTCAGTCTTAATATGACCTAGATTACCACTAGAGATTAAAGACCCTAATTTAGAGGTAGAAAGATGACCAGAGTGTCATATATAAGATGTGACAACACCAAAAATAAACTTTGAAGTAAGATTTAGTAAAGTAAGCTTAAACAGTCATCCAACTTATGCCCTTTCCAAGGATCTTCCTTGTCTATGGATCCTGTACACTGCAACCACGACTCAAAAAAGGATAAGTTAACACCAAGTTCATATAATGGTCTAACAGAAATAAGATTTAATAAGAATTTGGGAACAAGAAAGGTTTCATGTAAATATAATGTAGATATGTGAATAGTACCCATATCTTGTACATGCATAGTAAAATTATTGGTAGTGTGAACAATGTATGGAATAAATGGTATCGTTAAAGATTCAAGAATAGAAGAATCAGAAGTATGATTGCAGAAGGTAGAATCGAAATACCAAGAGTTTGGGTTACCTGATGTGACAGATAGGGCGAAGGAGGAGACTATACTAGAATCTAGTTGAAGTTGTTGAAGAAGGACGTAGAGGTCCTTTAAAGAGAATTTGGGAGAGGTGTTTTCTATTGGCCCCTGAGTGGCAGCAGTAGCAGTGGAAGCAAGTTGGAGAGACTTGGAAGAATTGTAGTAGCTGCTAGATCCTTTATAAAACATTTTACTTGAGCTGTGAGAAGTTTGAGAAGAAATATGAGTTGCAAGGACAACACCAATAAATGTGATATATTTTTCAATATAGAGCATATTGAGTTGACTTTCCTCTGAGATGAGCTCTTTAATGATAATGTCGAGATTAAGTAGAGTTCCTCTATGAAAAAGAGAGCTACAAATGGGTTCAAATTCATCTTTGAGAGTTATAAGCAAATGCCATATACGATGACAATCTCAAAGATTTATGTAGAGTGCAACAACATTAGGACTAGGTCAGACAAGACCACCAAGTGCTAATTGATCCCAATTTTTTTGCAATTCAGACACATAATTGTGTTTTATTTGCCCAAGTTATTGTTGCCTACGATGAAGCCTCCTATACAACTGAAATTGGTGGACATCATCTGATACAGAGTAATCATTTTTAAGGAAATTATAGATGTCTTGAACTGTATTAGACCATTAAAAGTCAAGTTTGATGCCTTTGACATATGTATTTAAAAACTATGTTAATATTTGATGATTCATTCCATCTCATGTCATTAATTGTTTAGTGAATATGTCAATGTCTTCATCTTTCTTTTGAGTGGATTTAGGTATTTCTCCAATTAGAAATAATCAAGATAAAACACAATCACAAAGATCTTGTCAAACAGGATCTGTTCATATGCATATAAAACAAAGAATCATCTACTTGAATTCTTGTTGTGATTCCACCGATTAAAGCACTTGTACTATCGTTTTGTTTTCTATAGAAGGTTTCATTCTGCACACATAAGAAGATGTCTTTGTTTTCTTTTGTTTTTAAATGCTACACCTTAACTACCTTTGGTAGTTATATAAAGTAGACTTACCATAATACCCCTAATAGGTGTATTTAATTCATTATCTCTCACTTACACATGATGGGTTTTAATCTAATTAAAAAATAAAACAAAACTCTACAGTGCTCATACTTGTTCAATAACTGATGTAACCAGTATACGACGAGATTACATTGCCACGTATCTGTTAGGAGTATATGACATCTCGATTAACAAATTGATCTTGGGACTTATGTGTCTTTGACTAGACATTGTATGCTATACCTTAGGTCATATCTCGCATTTGCATTTTTTTAATCTTATGTAATTTCTTGAGTCATGAATGTATTCAAGTTCTCTACTAAAGAGACGATGGCCATCTATGAATACTTTGCAAGTGAGTCATGTAGGAAAATCCCGATGTGTCCATCACATGAACACAGTGCGGAAAACAAAAATTTTTATCCCGAGACCTTCCCGAAACCCAGGATCGTTGTGTCTATATAACCAAGTCAAACCATAACGACCTACGTAGCCCGTCTCTAACGGTATCCACGCAGA
>JANZLX010000001.1:20041037-20058358 GCA_025531955.1 Erythroxylum orinocense
CTCGCCCTAAGAGAATTCTTGTGGCTCAATTCTCGCCCGAAGTAGAATACTATCTCTACTCTGATTGGGACCTATCAGATTATTAGGAACAAAAATAGTAACAACAAAACCAGAAGCGCAAAACATATGATATAGCAAGAAAAACTAGCATATCGCAAACATCACGATATTCCAAAAAAATGCATATCATTATTCACAAATCATCAACAGTTAAATTTCAGATTTATGCATGCATATAACATTAAAAAAATTTAACCTGCTCTCATACCAATATTAGAAATAATTAAGATAAATCACAATCACAAAGATCATGTCAAACAGGATATGTTCATATGCATATAAGACAAAGAATCACCTACTTGAATTTTTGTTGTGATTCCACCGATTAAAGCACTTGTACAACCATTTTGTTTTCTACAAAAGGTTTCATTCTGCACATATAAGAAGATGTCTTTGTCTTCTTTTGTTTTTAAATGCTACACCTTATCTACCTTTGGTAGTTATGTAAAGTGGACTTACCATAATACCCTTCATGGGTGTATTTAATTTATTATCTCTAATAATAATGCGCCAAATAAGTCTCCTTTTAAGAAAATTACACATTTCCTTAGCCCAAAGATTATAGTTGGAGCCATCAAAGATGATATTAATAGGGTTAAGAACGTATTGGGAAACTTTAGAGGCATCTATAGTTAAAAAAGACAATAAAATAGGAGAAATCTACTTGTAGAGAGAGAATTTGGCTATTATGACTTTAGAATTGGATTCAGAGCATCAAAAAATCTTAGAAATCGGTTTGGTTTGCAGAGAATCTGAATTAAAACATACTGAATTGGGCAGTCAAAGTATCAATAAACTTCTTTTTGAACTAAATCAAATCAATGGATCTAAATCAAACAAAGGAGGAGACGACATATGGACAAAAAAGGAAATGGCATGTATATAGATGACGTGTCAGGTGACATGGCCAATGACGTGTCAGGCGACGTGGCGATTGAATTGAATTTTGGGTTATGTTGCAAATAACGTGGAGTTGACTTGTTGGATGATATGGCACTAACGTTTATTTGTCAGCCTGTGGCTAAACGACATCATTTAGGTCATCTTCTTCCTCCAAACGCCTATAACTAAGACTTCAAAAACCATAATGGAGGGGAGCTTGGAGGTAAAATTTTCACTATTGTGAGCTGCTCAAGAAGAGTAACAATTTATATGTGAAAATTTGTTTTTGGAGAAGATTTAGGAACTCATAATACGAAAGCATAATAATGAGGAAAAAAATGTCGTAGACTCCAAAATTTTGATTCCTTTTCTTACAAAGGAGGCTCTAATATCAATAAAAAATAGAGAATGAAGAAAAAAATATTAAAATATTCTATATATTTCTGTGTGTAAATAATGTGATGTACATTAACCTATTTTATACACTCTAGGAAAAAATAAAGGCTAATTATAGTGGATAGTTAATTGAATAAAGATTATGTGAATGTATGTTAATTTGTGTTAATACATACAAGTCCTTTTGTTTTTTGAAAAGTTAAATTGTGGTAAACTTTCCAAAGTGTTACAAGAAGGGAACCACTTACAAAAACTCACGTAATCTTTAAGCTCTACATTCAGTAGCTGCAACTTGCTGGAAGCCTGAAGGGACAGGCCAGTAAATCCTCCATGCAATGCAAGAGCCATTTCGTCTCTACAGCACTTAGCCTTCTTGTTAATTAGGATTTGCTTGAAGACTTCATTCACAACCCCCTGCCCCTGAAGGGCCTATTATTACTTTCCTTCCTAAGTAAAAACAGACTTGGCCGAAAAGCTAGCAAGATAATTATTTTGTCCCCTATCCATTGGCTTTTGTAAGCTGTAAACCAACTGATGACTACCTTCCAGTTTAACTGACTCACGTTTAACATAGACTGCCAATTTTTCTGAGAGAAAACACAGTCCTCTTGTTGTACTCTGCACAAACTGCATTTATTTTCTGTATTAGCAAAGACTTTAGTAATGTCTCCTAGATCGCCTGTTATGAAATTGTTTCTATAGAACAGCTCTGACTTGTATAGGTTGGTAAAACATATGTTTTGGTTACATTTGTTAATGATCTGCTACTTACCTGTTCTTTTGGTTGTCAATTCCAATTCTCACAAGTAATCTAGTGAGATAATGCATGTGCAGGCGAAGTGTCTTGCAAGCCATAGACCAGAGGGTGGTAATTGGTCAACCTGGGAGCATTTGGACAAGCAGTTTCTTTCACAAACTACCACATGGAATGGAATGGGATTGTTTTGTTTCCCTTGACGTTTCATTCACCTTCTGTATTTTTTAATTGAAGCACACCACATTTGTTGGGTCAAAATCTACTACAATGACGACATTTCCTTGTAACTTCATCGTCCACTCTCTCTTCATCCATTCCACCTTTTCCATTTTTGTTATATTTATGTCTACCCTCAACACAAACATTTTCAAATATATATACTTTAGCTCTTTCAGAAAGAACCGGAATTCCCAACTTATGCAGAAGGCCCCATTATAATAAAAGGCAGAAGATCTACTCATTTGATCAATTCAATGATAAAATAATTCTTTAAGTTTGGTATTAATTAATCAAAGATAACGCAAACTTAATATAATTGAAAGAAAGGAGAGAGATGATGTGAAGTAACTAAAGAATATTATATGTCATATAAAGAAAGGGAAGGTTGGCAAGTGTGCATGTGATGTGCCTATGGTTTTGGGTTTCGTTGGATTTCTTTCCTTTTTGTGTTGAAAATTGAATTCTGAGATGATTCTCAGTGTTATCTGAGCCTTCTTTTCCTCCTTACATGCCCACATTTGCAACAACACTATATATATGGAAATCATCTAAATCCTAGGCTGTCCAATAATAGAATTTCCGTCTTAGACACATTTCCCTGCAAAAGTTTCTTCCTTTCTGCCTCTCCCCTACCCCAATCCTTCTGAGGTTCTTTAATTGCATCCTATTAGATTTCTAGGGCTTTCTTTACTTGAGATTCAGATCTCCATTTCTTTAAGGTTCTGTTGTTTGATCTGTTTGATGATTTGGGGTGAAAGAGAAAAGGTGTTCCTTTTCCGATTTTCCTTATTGTGGTTTCCCTCTTTTCTATGTTCTTTTTAGATTTAACGTTCTAGGGTTCTTAGTTTCTAATATTGACGATACATGTTAGTTTTTTAATACCTAGTGTTGGAATTTTTCTGTGGCATAGCTTTGTTAATACCTAGTGTTGGAATTTTTCTGTGGCATAGCTTCTGATTTTCAACCGTTTACTTAAAAAACTAAACTTGGAGCTCTTACTATTCCTTGATTATTGACGTAGTTTGAAAGGTTGATTAGGGTTTTGGGATTTGTATTGATGGATAAGGAAAAATCCCCAGCTCACAATAGTGGGTTGCCACCGCCTTCTGGTAGGTTCGCGAACCTTTCACCATCTGGGGTTTCTTTTAGCGTAAAGCCTGAACCTTCATCATCTGCATTCCCTCCAATGGCTCCAGGAACTAGTGCAGACCCTAGTCACTTTGGTCGTGGAGCTAACTCTAGCGGTTTTAGTCATGATATTAGCAGAATGCCCGATAACCCACCTAAGAATGTTGGCCATAGACGTGCACATTCTGAGATTCTCACTTTACCTGATGATATTAGCTTTGATAGTGATCTTGGTGTGGTGGGTGGCGCTGATGGTCCTTCTTTGTCGGATGAGACCGAGGAGGATTTGTTCTCAATGTACCTGGATATGGATAAGTTTAATTCTTCATCTGCTACATCAGTTGCCCAAACAGCGGACGGACAGGCTCCGGCAGGGGCAGCACCGGGTTTAGCACCAACTCAATTTGCCGGGGATGTGGATGCTGCGCCTAGTGAAAGGCCTAGAGTAAGGCACCAGCATAGCCAGTCGATGGATGGCTCGACCACTATCAAACCAGAGATGCTTATGTCATGTTCAGACGAGCTCTCCCCGGCAGATTCTAAGAAAGCCATGTCTGCCGCCAAGCTTGCTGAGCTTGCTCTGATTGATCCCAAGCGTGCAAAACGGTGTCTTTACCTTCTCTTCCTTTTTAGTTAATGATTTTATCCTGAGATGGGTTTTGAGGCTATTTTAGTGCTAGTGTGAATGGAAGTCTGACTTAGATGTTCCTGTTCAGGGTAAAAAGGTTATGCTTCTTGATAAATTTCGGTCCTTTATGGCAAGATCTTGCTGCAGAAAATGCATCTTGCCTTATTATGAATTTATTTTTTAGCAGCTGCAACTGACGATGGTTCTATATAATCTTTTTACCTTAATGGCTTCTGTTAAAACTTTGGGAATGGATGGAAGTTTTTCAAATTCATAGCTGTTAAACGTTTTCATGACCTCCTTATAACACTCTGAAAGGATATATCCAACTAAACCTTAACTTGTTTTTATGGGAGAGAGCGTGTTTACTTTCTTATTTTATGTGTTAGATTGACATCTCATACGCATAGATTTTTATGTACTGTTTCCATGTAATAGGATCTGGGCAAATAGGCAATCAGCTGCAAGATCAAAGGAAAGGAAGATGCGGTACATAGCCGAACTAGAAAGGAAAGTACAAACACTGCAAACAGAAGCTACATCATTGTCTGCTCAATTAACTCTGCTGCAGGTAACATGCATCAGCTTAACTCTTCATCAATGTTTTAAAATCAGATTGAAAAAAACTGGCTGGTTTTGTTGACCTTCTGTTTAGTATAAACTTCTATAGCATATGTATAGTTAGATAAATGTATATGCATTCATATGTAGAGATTTTTGTTGCTTAGATAATGTCATTGATGCTGTGGGACAATGGTGTTTGTGTTTTCTATCCTCAAGCACATCCATTGGTCAAATCCTGTCTTTGCTATTTTATTTCTGCATACAATTAGTTAACACATCAAAGTGGAAAGATCTGAACATTGACCTTTGACTTCCCTAAAACCAGCACGGTAAACTTATCAAAACTTAATTGTCTAAAATGTATATGTATGTTGAAGAAATTTGTATGTTCGATGTAAATACTGATTTTTAAGATCTGTCAACTCGGGTTTAACCAGCCCTTTCTGTGCTCTTTTTCCATCCTCAGCTCAATTTTAAAGAAAGTGTTCTTCATAGTGTTATAGGAAGGTGTTCTTCCAGTTTAAAGTTGTCCATTGTTGTTGAGCAATTAGGTGAATTATTTTATTTGGAAAATACAATAATCAATGCGGTAAGTTTAACATATTTGGATTTTCTTCCCTTTTTTATGGCAGAGGGATACAAATGGCCTGACTGCTGAAAATAGTGAATTGAAATTGCGATTGCAAACAATGGAACAACAGGTCCATTTGCAAGATGGTAAGGTTCTTTCTAATTCAAGGGAATTGCCATGTTAGTTGTTTTCGTTCCTTACTTTTGACTTTTTGATGTATTATGTGCATAAAAATTGAATGATTTTTTTTTTACTTGCTTTTTGTCACACCGAAAGGATGCTGAGTCTTTGCACTTCTATTGTTCAAAAACTGGTATACAATAGGTTCTAAGATCAATTATCATTAGTTTGATAAAGTTAAAGGGACCAATGGCGTCTGAATATTCCAACTTCTACTTGCATTTAGTGATCAACTGGAGGTTAGCACAGTATCAATTAAGGATGGAAATGGGCTCAACCCCTGCCCAAAGCTTGATCGACAATTAACTTTATTCATTTTTATTTTTAAAATTGAAAACGTCATTTTTACTCAAAACAACATCATTTTATGTGAAAATCCTGAAGTATGAAAATGAAAAAAGCCCGAATCTGGCCCTAAAGTTCGATCAACTTGGGCCAGGCCAGTTGAATTCGGACCGGGCTGGGCTGGGCTAAGCTGGGCCATTTTTGCCATTACTAGTATCAATCACCATGTGCTTCCCTTTTCAGACTACCAAGAAGGTGCTATCTTTACCCCCTTTGGCTAGTTATCCAAAGTGTAGCTAATTTTTTTAATTTGGCCTTTTGTGGTTGAATATAGGATTCAAAATTCTAACTGCTTTGGTCTTCCGATACCTTTTTTCATTGAGACAAGGATTAAACAAATTTAAGGTTTTTATTTTTTAAAAATTTTCATCATTATCTCACCAACAGCTTGATGTGCTTTTCCTCTATAAAATAGAAATGCATTGGAATGACTTGCATATAAGGGTTTTGGACTTAATTTGTAATGAACTTTCAAACTCAGGCATAGTTCCCACTGAAAAGGGAAATGTCTTGGTCTTCAACTAGGAATCCACTACGCAGAGTTCCATATTACTTTGCCATAGAGTGGGACTGTAAAAGTGATGATAACATCTCCACTCGGTTACTATATCAGGAACTGCAGAGACTTCTGTTTCATTGTCTATTAGAACGGAGCAGGAGACATGGCTTGATTTTCTTTGGGTTGAATATTAGTTCTCTATACTTCAACTGAAGGCCTTTGTTGTTTTGCAAATATTCCATATGACCCAAAAGATCGTGAAAAGGAAAAGAACATTACATTATATGAATTTCCAAATCAGTGAGCTGGAAAACAATTCTACATGAAGTATTTTTGCATCAGAATTGACATGTGCTCAAGATTAGTTAAGATAGTTTTTTCATTAAGAAAATTAATACAACTGATTTCTATGCCATGCAATCGATATTGTGTCATTTTATCTCCTCGTATTTGTACTGGGTCTAATTTTTGAAGAACCAAAATTTTCTTAGTCTCTCTGGTATGTGATTATAGTTTATTCATTTTTCCAGCAGTTTTATTTTTGCACCCATTCTGCATTTTTCCAATGTGTTTATTCAACAATATAAGGGTCAGTTTCTTCATTTATTAATAGTCTTCTTCTTTTCGATACTTGTCATTCATGTTTTAACTACCTGTTCTTCATTTTGTTTATGTTTTCCAGATATTTTTTTATTTCTAATGTTAGGTTCTTTAAAGTGCCTCTGTTTTTTTCCAGATATTTTATTCTTTCTAATGTTAGGTTCTTTCAATTGCCTCTACGTTAGATATCTTGGGAGTAGTTCTATTCATGGCTGTTAGTGATCTGTCTTCTCATTTGTAACCCATTTTCTGAAAGTTGAGATGAACCTGGTACAATTGACCTAATGTAAAAATTTCAAGTGCTTACCAGATTAAGGAGAAAGTAGTTGTGGCAAAGGTGTTTAAAAATGTTAGATGGAGAGAATCACGTAGACATTCTGCTGTTTACTGTTGGAGTTTTCTACAGGTGACAAGAAGCTTTCGCAAATTCCTATTAATAATGGTCTGTGGTATAACCTTATGAAAAGCAAATAATTTTTGTGCTTATTTAGAAATCTAAGGAAATATATCCCTTATAGCACATGCTTCATGCATTTTAAGTTATGATTCAGCATTTGGATTCTGTGGTCTTCTCATTTTTTAACCTCTCATAATTCACCGACATAATCCTGTCTGTCTGCTAGCTTTAAACGACGCATTAAAGGAAGAAATCCAACATCTGAAGTTATTGACTGGTCAAGCCATGCCAAATGGTGGACCCATGATGAACTTCAATTCTTTTGGCACGGGCCAGCAGTTCTATCCCAGTAGTCAATCTATGCATACACTTCTAACTGCACAGCAGTTGCAGCAGCTTCAAATTCATTCTCAGAAGCAGCAGCAGCAGCACCCGTTCCAACAGCATCAATTTCGTCAGCTTCCACAGCAACAAGCGCAGCAGCAGGAACAGCAGCAAGTTGGAGATACGAAAATGAGAGCATCATCTGTGTCTTCCCCAGGCCAGAAAGATAACTCGTCCGATGCTAGCTCCTCTTTAACAAAAGATTAAGAAAAGTAAAGGATAGTGAAGAGTATTAGCCACAGTTTGAATCCCAGTTGCAGTTTGACTTTAGATAGGATATCTAACATTACCCTCCGTTTGTCATTCCTGTCCCTTTAGTCATGCATTTACATACGTTTTAGGCTGTCATTATATATGCTTTAAATTTGGTTGCAGATTGAGTTTATATATATGATATGTTGGTCTGATTTGTAGCACCTTTAATGTAGTTATGGACCTCAGGATGATAATTTATTTATTTACCTTTAGAGCGAATTGTCCACAAAATTATGGGAAAGGGAAATAAAATAATATTACAAAATGGATTATCTAATATCAAATAAAATGAAGGGCGTCTAATTTCAAGTTTAGTAGAGACAAAACATAATGAAATAGTTATCTCTATAAGACTCTATTGATGACCATCTTGCAATGTAATTTGTTCATCGTTGGAAGTAGTGTACAAATTATCATTTGCGATTCATCATCCAGGCCTCGTCCGCAATTGTCTCAACGTTCTCCCTAGCAGGCCCACCCTCTTCCCAAGTCCCACGGCCAAGCCCTTCAGCCATCCCTTTTGTCCCCAGGCCAGCCCGCCCTTACTGCTAACCCAACCCAGCATACCCAGCTTGTTCCCCCTAGCCCACAACCGAACCATACGGCCATAACAATCCCATCCTATATTGTTGTGATCACTCCAGACCTTAACTTTTCCCTACCTGCCCTTGAGTTTGTGGGCAGCGAGGACATCAAGGTGGACATCGAAGCTTCGGAACTGCCTACCCTATTACCTTTAACTCATAGCCTCTCCATAGTTCACCCCCGCGTCCCTCGGACCCAGACCAGGCAGGCCTAGACAAGCCTACATCCCCACATATCTCTGATACCAAGATGGCGGAAACATCACAGGAACCTATGGAGGTTCAGATTATCGAGTTGATGGTTTTCCCGTTCCAGCTAGCGCTTCCTCCTGATTCTTCTTTTTATGTCGATATTCATTTGGAATCGCCAAGGAGCTGGAGGATGTGCCTTTCGACCCGTCATTAAAAACTATCTCAAAATCCATATACCGCTTTTGGTTGTCTTATTGGAGCTTCGTATAAGTGGGGCCAGGGCACTTAAGGTTATTCGGACCTTGGGCTTTGCCCATTCCTTTAGGGTGGAAGCTGAGAGATATTCGGGCGGCATTTGGCTTCTTTGGCAAGCCAACCTGGCAGTCCGGATTTTGCTTGCGCACCGACAATTTGTGCATGCCAGTATTAATTGGGGTCAGACGTCTTTCGCTTTTACTGCTATTTATGCCATCCCGTCGATTTCTTTACAGAAATATCTATGGCCGCATCTGAAAGTCCTGGCTTAGCACACATCTACACCTTGGCTCCTTGGTGGAGATTTCAACGCCAAATTGGCAACCCAAGACAAGCGTGGAGGTTCTCGTCGTCAACCTATAGTCAACGCAAAATTTCGAGACTGTGTGAACTACTGTCAACTGGATCTAGGATTTCACGGGCCTCGATTTACCTGGCGTCGAGGGCAGATTCTCGTTCGGCTAGATCGGGCCCTCTGCTCTAACTCGTGGCAGTCTACTTTCCCTAACACCACTATCTCCCATCTCCCCTTTTTGAAATCTGACCATCGACTTATTCTTATTTCGTTCATGCTTCCAAAGTCAACGCCTCTGTCCAGACGTCCCTTTAAATTCCAATCGGCTTGGCTTACTCATCCTGGTTTTGCGCCATTTGTAGCAGAGATTGGAACCCTTCCCATTCGGACTTCAGTGGAGTGTTGGCTACGTTCGCAGCTAACCTACAGGTGTGGAACGTCTCAACGTTTGACAACATCTTCCACCGTAAGACGAGACTCATGGCCCATTTTGAAGGCATTCAAAATCACATTGAGGATACTGACTCGCCCTACGATCTGAATTGGAGCAGGTCTTCTTCCAGGAGGAGCTTTTCTAGCATCAGCGCTCCCGTAGCCAGTGGCTAGGCCAAGGAGACCGAAATACGAAGTTTTATTATACTATCACTAAGGTGAGACACCGTCAAGCGCAGATATATGCCTTATATGATGACAATGGGGTTTGGCTCGTTGACCTTACGACGATTCGAAGTATCGTCCAAAGCTACTTTGAGCAATTATATAAGGCCGTCAGCCCACACTCCCCTGCCTGGCGTTTCCCAAGCCCGGTCCCTACCCTCCCTCATTGGGCAAAGGAGGATTTGGCTAGTCCCCTCAGTCTAGAGGAAATCAAATTGGCTTTCTTCTCCATGGCCCTAATAAAGCTCCTGGTTATGATGGGTTCACCACCCTCTTCTACCAATCTCAATGTGAGCTTATTGGCCTGTCTTTGACCAACTTCCTGCAGCGTATTTTTAGCAAGGGCACTTGGGAAGATGCCCTAAACAAGACCATCATGGTCCTGATACCCAAGACGCCGTTTCCGCGATCGATCAAGCAATTTCGCCCTATTGCCTTATGTACAGTTCTTTACAAAACAATCACCAAAATCATCGTTAATCGGCTTAAACCCTTCCTGGACGATCTGGTCGCCCCTAACCAGTGCAACTTTGTTCCCGGAAGGTTAATCATGGACAACATTATTGTCACACAGGAAGTCATCCACACTATGCGCCGTAAAACGGGTAGGACCGACATTATGACCCTGAAAGTGGACCTAGAGAAAGCTTACGATAGGCTCTCTTGGGACTTTATCCAGGATACTCTATGTGCTGTCAGAATCCTGAAAACATTGCTCAATCTCATTATGAAGTGCATTTCTTCAATCTCCTTTCAAATCAATTGGAATGGAGAACTGGGTGAAGAATTTAGGCCTTCCAGGGGTATTCGCCAGGGTGACCCCTTTTTTCCGTACATTTTTGTCCTTTGTATGGAACGCCTAGGGCATTCTATTACCCACGCAATGACATAAGGTCCTTGGCAACCAGTAATGTTAAGCCGTACTGGTTTGCCCCTCTCCCATTTATTTTTTTGCGGATGACCTCATCTTGTTCTTTGAAGCCTCTCCAGCTCAAGTCTCTGTTATTCGAGAAACCCTCGACACCTTTTGTACTGCTTCTGGCCAAAGTGTTAATCACGATAAATCCCAGTGCTACTTCTCCAAAAATACTCCTCCCTCTCTCACGTGAGCCTTAAGTCGTTTCTTGGGATTCCAACTGACGACGGATCTTGGCCACTATCTTGGTGTTCCGCTTCTGCATAACCGAGTCTGTAAAAGAACTTACCAGCACATCTTGGACAATGTACATCAGCGCTTATCTGGTTGGACAGCCAATTTGTTGTCTTTTGTAGGCCGCATCACCTGGCCCAATCCTTAATTGCAGCTTTTCCCAGCTATACAATATAGATTGTCCGTCTCCCTCGCCAACTCTGCGACGAGTTGGAGAAACTGATTCGTCAATTCCTGTGGGGCTCGTCTCCTGGTCAGCAGAGGATACATCTGGTCTCTTGGGAGGATGTTTGTCAACCGAAAAGCATGGGGGGACTTAGCATTTGGAAAATTCGGGAGACTAACGATGCTTATTTAGTGAAATTTGGGTGGACCCTAATTTCCAAACCACACACCCTTTGGGTCCAGGTTCTCCGGGCCAAGTATCACTTCGACGTCACCCGCCTTCCCGCCTCATTGGGCACAACAGGGGGTTCCATGATTTGGCGGAGCATCAAGGCAACGTGGTACCTAGTTATGAAAGGTATGCAATGGCGGATCGAAGATAGTGTCAGCACTTGTTTCTAGAAGGACCCTTGGATCCTGGGCGTAGGGCCACTTATATCCTAGGTTACGGACCCTCTCCCGATTAGTACTCACGATCATACAGTGCAACACTTCGTGTCTAGCGACGGGACCTGGGATTGGGACGCATTTCAACACTACCTCCTTGCGTCCATTGGTCGAGCAATAGCTGGAGTGTTTCCCCCCAAAGCCTTCCGCGGTCCGGATAAGTTGATATGGGGTTTATCTGCCACTGGCCTATTCACGCTTAGTTCTACGTATTCCATGATAATGGGTCATGATGACAATTCCTCCCCTGCCCTTTGGGAGGTCATCTGGAAGTGGGACGACCCTCAACGCATTCGTTCTTTCTTATGGCTCTTTGCCCACGATTGTTTACTTACAAATCAACAACGGCTTCGTAAGCACCTCACTCTGGACGACAAATGTTTCCATTGTCAGTTTCTTGAATCCTCGTTACATGTCATGAGAGACTGTGGCTGAGCCCAGATAGTTTGGCAAGCCTTCTAGCCTCAACTCCTTTCCCCTGGCTTTTTCACCATGTCCACCCCAGTTTGGCTCACGACTAATCTCTAGAACCACCGTCCTGTCCTTGGGCATGCTTGGTCGCTCATTTTTGGCATTACTTGTTGGTTCTTATGGAAATAGAGAAATTCGTCCCTCTTTGAGGAACAATTTCAATGGCCTAACTCTCCCTCTTCGTCTGTGTTGTCTTATGCAGGTCAGGTACACCGGGCCGTCGTGGAGACCCAACATCCTTCCACTGCGGCTCGGACTCACCCAGATCGACGCATCGGTTGTACCTCACCTCCTCCTAGGTGGGTCAAGTTAAACACTGATGGAGCCTGTAATCCTTCCGAGTCCTCTGCCTCCGCCGGTAGACTGTTACGGGATAGTGCAGGACAGTGGGTTTGAGGTTTCACGCACAACCTCGGATGGTGCTCAGCCTTGAATGCAGAGCTCTGGGGAGTCTATTCAGGCCTTACTCTTGCTTGGGATCGGGGCTATTGGCGGATAGAGATTGAAGTCGATTCTATGGTAGTGCTCGAGCTCCTTTCCTCAGCAGACATTCATTCCCGAAAACTCAATCCCATCGTCATGGGAATTCACAAGCTGTTTGCTCGTAATTGGACTGTTGTTACTCATCGTCATGCCTACTGAGAGGGCAACAAATGCGCTGACTGGCTCGCGGCTTATGCAGCGTATTTTGATATTGGCGTTCATTATTTATCTACTACACCTATAGAGTGCCACCTTATCCTTCTAGGGGATCTGTCTGGGACGTTGGTCCCGAGACACCTTTTGTAATTGTCTTCGTTGTAGTCCCTTTAACAACAAAAAAAAAAAATTCAGAAACCAACTTCCCCAGACTTGGTTACAAGTAAAAATTAAAGAGATGGTAACTTAAAAGTCATTTAGTTTCGTTTAACTGAGCCGGCTATTTGATGGGTTGCATATTCCTGCTAATATAATACAGTTGAGGATTAATGAATTTAATTTTAAAAATAGTTAATAAAAAATTTATAAACGCAAGTCGTGACCGATTTAATTAACACCCTTCTTTCCATATATATATATTCAATACGTGATTGCAAATCTTAGCCATGCGCTTTGCATTTCCATAAGAAAGAGTTACTGTTCTGCTGATTTACATTTATATCTTCATCACAATTATAACATCTTGATTTTTTACATCTTGAAGACATGGATAAAGTAACCTGACTTGCATCATCTTCATGTCTGTTGAATTTAAAATAATAATTAACATATTCAAAGAGATAGAATTTGAGGCAAAACATGTGATCCGATTGACCGAATCTCAATTATAAACATTTGCAGACACCTCAATTATCATTAAGAAAAGAATCTCAATTTTTAAAACAAGAAAACTCACAATATTATTAAACAATTAATATGTCCACCAAAAAGAGCATTACAAATTTTTCTTACTGGAAATGTCGGTTGCATGATTGTGGATGGATTGCCAGGTCGGCCCTAGAGACGTGGAGCGTTGGTAATAGGTCAAGAATTGCAGGTCTGTCAGAGTTTAACCTGGTACCTGCCGATCCAGTAGTTTGGAATTTCCATTCAAAACAAATAACATATCATTTTAAATAATAGAAAAGCCAACAAAAGGAATTGAAGGTGGGTTCTGTGTACTTTTGCTCCTAATTAAAACCTCATTCCAAACCCCTGATCTGGGATCAATTCTATCTCCTATCTCTATCTTTCAGTTTAAGGCTTGTTGCAGAATTTTGATATCTGGGTTGCCCTTCTTGTCTCTATAACAGCTTAAAGGTGAGGCCTTTACGTACCCTGTTTTCTTGTTTTCCTTTCATTTGTTGAGTTCTAATGTTTTCATTTTCAGTAATCAAATTACCCTTACCTTTCTTTCTGTTTTTTCTACAATGTGAACCTGTTGTTTTGAGTTTCCATTTGTAGAAACGCGGCTTTATTGATGAATATTGACTCCCTCTGAGAGAAATATGAATGTAGGTCTTGTTGTGTGCTTCTTTGTCGAAAGATGGTAACTTTGTTTTTTATGTACTATCTCTTGCAACTTTTGGGGTTTTCCTTGCAATTGGTGCTGATGTGTTATTTATACCTGATGAGTAATTCTGGATTTGGTCGCTTTTGGATGTTTATTTGGTTCTTTTCCTACTCTTCCTGGAATGAAAACGAAGGCACTTGTAGTTCATGGAGTACATTCCCCTTTCTTTACAATCTAACGCGGTACCTAAAGTTCAATTCTTGAAAGCCAATGACTACAGATAAACAGATTTAGTTATTTGTACTAAACGGTTACTCCTGATTGAGATTAATGAAACCTTTAAGAAGAAAATTTGCCAGAAATTTAGGAATCTAAACCGCTAATGGTTTTAACTAGTTCTATCTGCGGAGTAATGATGAAGCTCCTTTTTATATGCTGTTGTGGTTCTGATAAGACTCTATGAATTGACTATAGACTTGATGCCATTTTGCTTCTTCATGTTGCTCCTGTTATGTCAACTTAGCAAGATTGCTCCTGCAATGTCAATCTAATAGGGTTAGTATCCATTTATTAACTTCGTTATCAGAATATCTAGTTTGATGTTACATACAGCTTCTTCTGATTGAATGGAAGGAAGATTGATATTGGCTTAGTCTGTAATATGACATCATTGAAATGGAAGAATTTATGTTGGTGTTGAAAAGTTTAACTGCTTACTTTCATGGCTAATTTTAGGAAGTTCAGGTGTAGTTTGCATGGAGATAGTTTATGGGGTTTATATGTCAACTACTGCCTACATAGTTGGCTACAGTACGGGTATATCTATCAATATCAATTATGTTCAACTTTAGCTATGATACTGTAATCTGTGTTGAGTTGCATTTTCTTCCATGTAATTGAGTTTGTGCCCCCAACATGATGTGCAGTCTTTTCAAAATTAATTTTACCTTGTTTTTACCTTGTCTTTTCTGAGTATTAGAGGGTGGAAATAAATCACAAGGAAAGTTGAAGATTTTACTTTCGTCAATCTACAATCTCAAGTCTTCTTTGTTTTGCAGATCATAAGTTTATTATCACCATTTATATGCAAAACTAGTTTCCATTTCAAACTTTTTTCTCATTCAGTTCTTTCAGTTCACATATTGCCTTTTCAGCTGCTTGATGATCTGATTTATGTATTTCAAACACATGTGACAGGAGTAGCATAAGTGAGCAGAAGTGGATTCAGAGAACAAAATCAAACTGAGCAGAAGCTATATAGGATGGCCAACTCTTGTGACAGTAGTGAGCAGAATTGGATAGAGAGAGTTAGATCAGAGGGATCTATTCCAATGTTGGATCCAGATAATTGTCCAAATGGTTGGGCGTCTCCTCCTGGGGACAGGTTTATGGTGAGAGGCCCTGACTACCTGAAAACCAAGGTTAAAATCCCAGGTGGTGATTATCTTCTAAAGCCCCTTGGGTTTGACTGGATCAAAGGTTCTACTAAAATTGGGGATGTCTTGAAGAACCCCAACAGCCGTGTGAGAAAAGTTATTGACAGTGAATTTCCAACAGGTGATAAACCATTTGTTTGGGCATTCAACCTTCAGCTTCCAACTAAGGATAATTACAGTGCCATAGCCTATTTTGTAGCTACAGAACCAACTCCAGAGGGGTCTTTAATGGAACAGTTCTTGAAAGGGGATGATGTGTTTAGAAATTCCAGAATGAAACTAATTGCTAACATTGTCAAAGGCCCCTGGATCGTAAGGAAGGCAGTTGGAGAGCAGGCTATATGTATAATAGGGCGTGCCTTGTCGTGTAAGCATAGTGTGGAAGAGAATTTTTATGAAGTGGACATTGATATTGGTTCTTCAATGGTTGCGAGTGCAATAGTTCATCTGGCATTTGGCTATGTTACTTTGCTGACTGTTGACCTTGCTTTTGTAATTGAGGGTGTAACTGAGTCAGAGCTTCCAGAAAGAATATTAGGTGCTGTGAGATTTTCTGAGTTGAACCCCTCATCTGCTTCCATATTTGAACCATCACTATGTTCAAGTTCCGGTGCTTTACAGTCTTCATTGTCAACTCGCTTATGGAAGTCTCTTGGACAAGGGTTTTCTCAACTTCTTCATCCAGGTGCTCAGGAAAATGGCTCCACTGGTGACCCAACTTCTACTAACGGAATGTCGAATCATGAAGAAGATAGCCAAGATACAAAGAAATGGTAGGTGTATGATATCTACTACTTTACTACTTCAATGTTGCATATTCTTCTTGAAGTCCAAAGAAAGACCTTCATCATTATGAATACGATTTACGGCACTGACATCAAAAGCAATAGTCTGCATAGTCATTCTGTCTTACCCTTATGTAAACTTCGATAAAGGTTAGTACGATATCAATGCAGTAAGAAATTAAATACATTTTATTGTCATGTTGATGCAGATGAATTAGATTCTTCCCTTATGGATAATGTGAACGGCTTCGTTTACCAGTCAGAGTGGTGGAAGCAACAAGCAGCAAAGCACGTGTTACTGAAAGCAGATTACAACTTGGTCACTAACTGTGCTATTTGGTTCATTTGATTCGTTGTAGATATGATTAAACTGCTCAGAATTGGCTATCAGTTCTCACATCAGATGTGGGCATAAACAAAACATAGAACACTTCTAGATATTTACACGGATTTACCACCTCCTGTTTATTTGTTCATTGTTTATTGTGAGCTGGTTAAACGATTTCACTATTCCTTTTTCTGAAATGATGGAGGTCCGGCAGATTTTCTATAGGCACTTGATGTTATTTAAGATAATGTTGTTATGTGTTTAACTCTGTGTATCTCTGTTTCCACCACCGTATGTTTGTCTGATAACCAAGTTATGAACACTTAGAAGCGGCTTAAAGTTATGTTCATTTTTGGTTCATTATTCCACAATTCCTCTTTATCGACGTACAATTTGCATATGTATCAAACATTAATTTGTCTGTATTAAATTTGTGACAAAGGCCAGTCTAATCTCATGCCCTTCTCCACTTCTTGGAATGGCAATTATAGGGAGTCAAAGAAACTTAAGGCAAGGCATGTAATTCAAAGGAAATTATACATCTGTACCAGCTCTTGACATTGAGGCCCCGGCTAACACAGTAGTCCAGGCAGTGAAATGAGGAAGGTGAATACTTATCAAGAGCAAATGACAACATCTATATGATAGAACTCTCAGTAGCTGAGAGGTTTCTTACTGAATTTGATTAGTGAATATCGACAATTTCTGTCGGAATACAG
>JANZLX010000001.1:20058458-20074057 GCA_025531955.1 Erythroxylum orinocense
CCTTCATGAGTTCGAAAAGCGGTTTTCTCAATGTCCTCTTCCTTCATCCTTATTTGATGATAACCCGACTTTAAATCAATCTTCGAAAAGATCACTGCCCCACTTAACTCATCCATCAACTCCTCTATGATCGGTATTGGGAATTTATCACTAACAGTAACCTTGTTAAGGGCCCTATAATCCACACAAAAGCGCCATCCTCCATCCTTCTTTTTGACTAGCAGAACAGGACTAGCATAGGGGGAGGTACTGGGCTGAATGATACCCGATTCTAGCATCTCCTTAACCAGTCTCTCAATCTCGTTCTTCTGGAATTAAGGGTATTTGTAGGGCCGAACCCTTACTGGTCCTTCTCCTTCGCATAGGTGGATGTGGTGTTCCTTCCCTCTGATGGGTGGTAGAGCTTGTGGCCATTGGAACACCCCTCCAAACTCCTCCAATATACTGTTAATGTCAGCATCCCCTAATTGCACACTCCCTACCCGATCTGTCCTTGGTTCTTCCATCTGTAACAAGTACACCAAATCCCCTTCTTTGAGATCCTTGCCAATGGATTTGGCACTCACCATCGACTTCGACAGTAGTGGATCTCCTTTAATGATAATTTCTTTGTTTCCCATTCTGATTTTCATAGTCAGAGTGCACCAATTACATAGGACATCTCCTAATGTCCTCAGCCATTTAACTCCCAGAATCACATCTATGCTGCCCAGTTTCATTGGTAGAAAATCCTCACAGATGTTCAACTCCTGTACCTTCAACTTTAACTTTCGATAAACTCCACTTCCTGCTACTTTCTCTCCATTTCCAACTATAATTTCATACTTACCAGTGGGATCCCAATTGGAGCTCCATTTCTCTGCTAAGTCTTTGGAAATGAAATTGTGGGTGGCTCCACTGTCAATGAGGATGACTACTGTCTCCCCTTCCACTTCTCCTACCACCTTATCGTCTTGGGCAAGGTTAACCCTGCTGCCGACCCTGCTGCTAGTTCCACCTTCTGAAGTTCCACTTCTGGCTCCTCGTCCTCCTCAGTACCCTCCACCGTATCCACTTCCAACTCTTCATCTAAGACCGTGATCACCTGCAATTCTATCATTTTGCACTGATGCCCCTGAGTATACTTTTCATCGCATTTAAAGCATAACCCTCGTCTCCTCTTCTCTTGCAACTCACTGAATGTCAGGCGCTTGAATTTTCCCTCCCCTCTGTCGATGGTAGTGGCCTGTCTAGGTGTCATCCCAATTTTCTCATGGTTCCCAGTTGTATCCCACGTTTTATTTCCCCCATAGCCACCGGTTCTAGTACCCCCCATGGTCTTGATCACTTTATCACGCCTAAGTATTTTATTCTTCTCCTCGATCTGCTGTGCCAATGACATCATCCTTCCCAAGCTCCTAGGATTAGCGATTAAGAGCTCCACCCGGATTTCCTTTGACAACCCGTTTAAGAATGCACTCTCCAGCACCTCATCGGGTAAGTCTGGCAAGGGGGCAGCTAACTCTTCAAATTTTCCTATATATTCCGCCACAGTCCCCGTCTGCTTGGTAGCCAACAAACGCTGACATAAAGAGCCCTCCTGTATGGGTCGAAATTTTTCCACCAGAAGACTCTTACATTCCTCCCACGATCTAATTGGACGTCGGCCTTCCACCCACCTAAACCACGACAATGCCTTCTTCTCCATGCTCATCGATACCAGCTCCATTTTCTCCCTCTCGTTGAAGCGTCCCATTGAGAAAAAACGCTCTACCCGATAAATCCACCCATCAGGATCTTCCCCGTCAAACACCGGCATCTCCACCCTCCTCGTACGGCAGTCACGCCGCGGTTCCCCTGGTCGTGCGAACCCAGGTGGTTGATCGTCGGTATCGTCCCTCCATCCTTCCCCCGATGGCTCACGTTCACGCTCCCCTCCCTCTGAGGGTCCCCGTCGGTCTCGCCCTTGCCGCGCCCACTCATGCGACTGGTCCTGGAAGGTCGCGTTATGCCATCCATACTCTCGGGACGAAGCAGTCCGACCGATGACTTCTGGAGGGTATCGTCGAAAACCTCTTGCTTGCTCGACCCCTGCGGCTGGCCCAGCATTCCAGCCCTGTTCCATCGGCCCCTTTCCCTTGTCCCCACATAGTTCCGCCTCCTTTCTCGTGTTGCCTGAATTCTCCCCACTCTTCATGGCTTCACGGTGGCTCGCAAATTGCTTCATCATCTCACGCAACTCCTTCACCTCAAGCTGGGACCGTTCCCAACTTTGTTGCAATGTCTCCTTCTCTAGTCTTCGTTCCTCCCTCAAGAGCTCAAAATGCTTCTGGAAATCTTCCCGTAAGCTCTCTATTTCCTTCTCAATCCCATCCATTCTGTTATCCCCTTTCTTATTAGCCATTGTTAGGATCTATGCTCTGATACCAGTGATAGAACTCTCAGTAGCTGAGAGGTTTCTTACTGAATTTGATTAGTGAATATCGACAATTTCTGTCGGAATACAGTATAGGATGCAGCCTCTTCGAGAGGGCTGCTCTCTCCAGCCTAAGGCTCAAGTATATTCCTTCTAGATTGTCTACCATTTTCCTCCCAATCATTACCTTATTAATACTAACTGACTTCATACGTTAGCCATGCAACAGACTCACCTATTCTCTCCCCTCCCACATGCACGTAATACCAGCCTATAACAAAAAGTGGTACATTACTCTGTTACCCTTCCCTCTTCTAGAATAAACCCTGGTAATAGGGGGTCTAACACTATATTAGCAGTATAACTGAAGTTTAACCCAGCTTAAGAGTAGTTTTATGAATACAGCTGCTTATGTAACAGATGTAACAACTGCTTATGTCAAATGTAGTATTTTAATATATTTAACTTACCAAATCTGTCAAACTCTAGTATTTAGTCGTTGAAAAAATATATCATGGACCAGGCGTTAGCTAGAGTTTAGTGTCATTTAACATATTTATAGTCATTATGTTGTAACTGTTGAAATAAAATTTGCAAAAGAGGAAAAACTTGCGAGATTTTAACATATTCAAGCTAAAACGTAAGGGCCTGTTGTTTCCATTTTTTTATTTTTTGTTTCTGTTTTTAAATTCAGTAAAAGAAAATTTGTTTGTTTTTTTGGATTTGATTTCTTCTGGTTTTTAAAATTATAAAAACTGTAAAAGTGGATTTTTTATAATTTAATGTAACATAAACTAAATATATATTATTTAGTATATTAATTATTAACAAAAATATGAATGATTTAATTTAATATTATATATTTAATTAACTAAATTAATTATTAATATGAATTATGAATAATTTAATTTTACTTAATAATTTTAATTTTGTAATTAAGTTAAATAAATTAAATTTAATAATTATTAACAAATATATTTAAATTTAAAATGTTTTCAAAATATATAAAATTTAAATAAATTTTGATTTAATAATTAAATATATTAAAATAAATATTAATTGTTAAACGAAAATTAATTTAAATTATTTAAATAAAAATATTTTCATTAATAATTTATTAATAAATATCATATAAGAAATTAAAATAAAGATATTAATTTAAAATAATTTATCTTTAAGTTTTATCTAATATGTAATTATTATCAGTGATAAAAATATAACTATATTAAAATCGACAACCAAATAGGTTTTTATTTTTATTTGAAAAAAATTAAAAACCATAAAAAAGACAAAAGTGGATCCAACTGACCCTTAAAACTATGGGAACAATATAAATATGTGTTGTTATTTGCATGCATTAATTGCTATAAGCATTAAAAGCCATGTATTAGCCCCTTAGCATACAAAAGCATTTCACACCTAATTGGAAATGTACCTTAGGTTGAAGGATAGTTAGATCACATATATGACGGTTGCATGTAAAAGCCCAAGGTAACTTAGCAAGTTAAATCAATCATAGCATGAGTTTTGTTAAAGTTTTAGACCCTGTACAAATCAACTTAGCTAAGGCTAAGTTCTTAATGGACTAAGGACCTAGTGTATGTTGAAATGAACGGACCATGACTAATAGACTTGACATAGGTAAACATTGGACTGGACTAATGTGCTATAAAAAGCTCTAAGCTTAAATGACTCATCATCAATGGGTGAAGATCATGGAGAGATCTTGGATGATGTGGTGGATAAGATCACAACAGATAGACATCAATTCTAAAAGATAAAGATTATAGGGGAGGATTATTTGAAGATAACAGAGATCTTCGTGGATAAGGATGTATCATTCTTAGATACATATAATCTCTTATATTGTTAGTTGTGATGTAGATAAATCATATTAGATAAAGTTGGGGATGTCATCTTATTAGATAATGTGATGTAATTTGATTAGGATAAGATATAATCTAGCTAGTTGAGGTCAGTTAAGATTTTAATTTAGCTATCAAGACAAAGGTACCTATAAATAGCTCATTTGAGCCTTACACCTTACGCATCAAATAGAGACAGTATTTATTTGTATACTTTAAAGGAAGTAATAAAGGTTAGCATTTGTTTTATCTCTTTCGTGCTCCTATTGTTGTCTTTGTTAATTTAGTGCTTTCTCAATAGTCTTTAGAAGTGTGAGAGTTAAATACTTGAGGGTTATGAGGCATTCAAAAATAAGTTTGTTTGTCAACAATCACGTGAGAAGGCTAAATCTTACTTAAAAGAACCAAAGTGAGATTACTGTGCAAAGGAGTAAGTTGAACTTGCAAGATAAGTTTGTTGTTTAGAAAATCTTTGTAACAATTTGTATCATAGCTACACTTCGATATAATGGGAGGTAGCAATTTGACGGAGTGTGTCAATAGAGTGGAGGTATTCATAGGGCCAATTCCTTAAGACGAGGAATTGGTCATTTTCCTACAATACTTAGTTCGAGATGTTGGAGGAGCAGAACCAACATCTGCAACATTAAATAACATATTTGATTAAGGCATTAGAGGAGACTATGTTCGAGATGACGACCCTAACGCATGCTGTTACAACACAACTTGTTGGGCATGTTGAGAGCACCAAGGTGAAAGTGTGTGAACCTAAGGTTTTTGAGGGTGTGTGAAACGTGAAGGAGCTCAAAAACTTTCTATGGGATATGGAGCAATACTTTGCAATTGCTAAGGTACCTAATACTAGAAAGGTCAATGTAACAGTTATGTACTTGGATAGAGATGTCAAGCTTTAGTGCAGAACAGGGACTTCTGTTAAAATCAGTGCAAGTAAAGCTCCCATTGACATTTAGAGAAGATGAAGGGGTTAAAGGATCAACTCCTTTCGATGAATAGTTTTTGGCTTATAAAGGATGCCTTGAAGAAGCTAAAACAAGATGGATCAATAAGAGAGTATGTAAAAAAAAACCTCTCTAATGCTAGATATTGATAATATGTCAGATAAGGAAAAACTCTTTAACTTTTTGCTCGAGTTACAACCATGCGTGCAAATGGAGTTGTGGAGACAAAATATGAAGGACGTGATTAGGTTAATCATAGCTGTTGATACGTTGGTGGATTTTCAAGTGACGAAGCAAACTAAGATAGGCTTCTCTACTTCTTCCAAGGGTAAAGGCTTGCCCAATAAGAGAAAAGTGAGGGGAAAAAAGAAAGACTTTAAGAAAGGAGGTTTCAAGGGGAAAGGCAAGCAACGATGGTTTCAAGAGTGGAGACATCCTCCAAGAAGGGCAAACTTATTTGTTATCTATGCAGCAATCCACATTTTGTGAGATAAGTATGAGGAAAGAGAAGCTAAACACCTTAATTATGAAAGAAGAGGAAGAAGATCAAAAGTGGCAATGAATCTGATCGCCTTGTTAAATGTGGTTAAAGGTGAATATAATATTTGTACATTGGAATGCAAGTCAATCGGAAGGAAGCAACCAAAATGCTAGATATGTGGGTGACACACTCTTTCATAGTAGAAAATATGGTGCACAAGTTAAGGTTTAAGGTGTCAAAGACTCAAAAAAAGATGAAGACCCCTACTGGTAAGGCATAAGCGATGATTGGAGCTGCTTATAATGACTCAATAAGCATACGAAGTTAGTGTGTCAGGCTCAATTGCATGGTTATACCACTTGAAGATTTCAAGTTGATACTAGAGATCGATTTTTTAAAGATAGCAAAGGTAGTGTTATATCTAAGTTTGGAAGGTATAATAACCATGCTGAACAAAATTACTTCTATGTTAATTTTTGTAGTTCCAGTAGTGGAATAATGGATGATACAATGACAGTAGCACATGTATCAGCTATGAGCATCGAGAAAGGATTGAAGAAAGGTATGAAAACCTATCTCATTTCTATATAAGAGATTGATGAAGACCACGTAATGTAAATCTCTGATGTGGTTGCAAGTTTATTGAGGGAGTTTCTAGATGTGATGCCAAAAGAGTTGCCTAAAACCCTTACCTTTCATTGAGAGATAGATCATAGGAATGAGTTGACTTCTTGAGCCATCCCACCTATACATGCCCCATATAGGATGTCCTTGTTGGAGTTTAGGAAACTTCAAAAACAACTTTTAGTGAATTGTTAGAGACAAGTTTCGTCCAACCTTCCAAAGTCTCATATGATGCCTCAATGCTATTTTAGAAGAAGCAAGATGGAACACCTCGGATGTGCATGGACTATCGAGCCTTGAACAAGGTAATAATAAAAAAACAAATATCTTGTTCCCTTAGTTCAAGATTTGATGGACAGATCGTCGAGGGCTAGGGTTTTCACTAAGCTTGATCTTTAAAGTGGATATTGACAAGTACGGATAGCCGAGGGTGGTGAGTAAAAAACAACGGGCGTGACTCGATATGGATCATACAAATTCTTAGTCGTGGCACCTAATGAATGATATGTTATATGAATTCCTTGATAAGTTCGTTTCGGTGTATCTTGACAACATCGTAGTGTATAACATTGATATGGAAAAACATGGGGAGCACTTAACGAAAGTATTCGAGTGGTTGAGGCAACACAAGCTTTACGTGAAGATGGAGAAGTGTAAGTTTGCACAGTCAGAGATCATATTCTTAGGTCACTTGGTGAGCAAGGATCAAGTTAGGATGGATCCTATGAAAGTGAATGCAATAGTTGAGTGACATATTTCCACGACAGTAAGAGAGTTACGACATTTTCTCGAACTGAATAACTATTATAGGTGGTTTATACTAGGATACTTGACGAAAGCGATACCATTAATGGACTTGCTGAAGAAAAAGCAAGAGTGGTGTTGGTTGGATATGTGTCAGGAGGCATTCGAAATATTTAAAGTCGTTATCTAAACCAAACCTATATTGAAACTATCTGAGTTTGATCCTCTATTTGACATACATACGAATGCATCGGACAAAGCCATTGGTAGAGTCCTAATATAAGAAGGTCATCCTATAGCATTTGATAGCCAAAAGCTTAACGGTGCGGAGAAAAGGTACTCAACATATGAGAAAAAGATCCTTGTAGTAGTGTATTGCCTTGAGATATGACATATATTTGTTAAGGACTAGGTTCATTGTTTTACCAACAATGTTATCCATACATTCTTTAGGGCCCCAAAGAAGTTGTCTACGAAGCAAGCCTATTGGCAAGAGTTTGTTGCTGAATATGTCTTTGTGTGAGAGCATAAATCGGAGAGACACAATAACGTGGCAGATACATTGAGTCGAAAGGAGGTGTTCGCGACGCCGTATACCATTACTAGGGTAGAGTCTAACTTGTTGAAGCAAATCAAAGTTGCAGCTCCATTAAACAACACCTACTGTAAGTTAATCTCACAAGTCAAAGAAGGTATTGTATGTAGGTTTTGGCTTAATGGTAATGGGTTGTTGATGACTAAGAATAGTTAAATGCACGTGCCAAGTTTTAGTGGCTTGCAAACATAACTATTAAAGGATACACATGACTCACAGTGTGCTGGTTATCCTGGAGTTCAAAGGATGACGATGCTCCTAGCTTATTCCTACTATTAGCCGAAGATGAAGAATGACATCGAGCTATATGCCAAGATGTGTCTTGTATATCAGTTGGATAAGCTAGAGAAGAAGGAAGCTAGTTTGCTACAAATTTTATATGTAATTCAGAGTTTCTACAGATATTATGAGTGACAAAGATGTCAGATTTATGGGGAGATTCTAGATATCCCTTTTTAATATGATGGGATATGATTTAAAGTTTTCAATGACAAATTACCCACAAACAGATGGCCAAGAAAGATGATCAATGATCTATTGGAGAAGTACTTAAGGCATTATGTAAGTGCAAGTCAATGTAATTAGTTGAATTTACTTAATAATAAACAATTTTGATATAACTTGTACAAATCTTCTACTACGGAGAATAATACCTTTCAGATAGTTTTGGGACAACAATCTCTTACTCCATTTAAGATTGCACAATAAATGACAGGTGACAAGTGTCATGCGACAGACAAGTTTGCAATGGAGAAGCAAGAGTTATTAGATGAAGCGAGGGATAATCTTCGAAAAGCTTCTCAATGGATGAAGAAGTAAGCGGACTTGAGGAGGAAAATGTTAGAGTTCGACGTAGGAGATAAGGTACTGTTGAAACTTATCCCACAAATTTAAAAGAAGATCTCAAGTAAGCAATTACATTATGGATTGGTGCTGAAGTGCGGATCTCCGTTTGGAGTGCCAAATAAAGTGGGGGAACGTGACATACAAATTGAAGTTTTCCAAGAAATTGAAGGTAAGCCTTACTTTTTATGTTAGTTTTCTCAAACTTTACTATAAAAATGCTCAGATTCGAATAGGAGTCAAATGAAAAGACCTCCACCAATTGTGAGAAAACAATTCGAGAATCAAGTGAAGAAGATCTTGGATCATTGAACAGTGAGGCAACATAAAAAGCATCAGAGGACTAAATTCTTATTCCAATATAGTAAGGAAAGCCGATCACGGAAGCTACTTAGAAGAAAGATACTACCTTGTGGTAGTTTAAGGATCAAGTAAATAATTACCTTCAGACTAGTTTGACGAAGTTATCGAATTCATCTGATGATGGTAGTTTGTTAGCCCTTTAACATAAGAAAGACTTTCATAGCTAGCTGAAAATAAACCTTGGATTGAAAGTTAGCTAGATTACACACATGATAGTGACATGTGAAAGTCCAAGGTAACTTAAACAATTTAAATCAAACATGGTGCAAGTTTTGTTAGAGTTTCAGACCCTGTACAAACCAACTTGATCAAGGCTAAATTCTTAATGGACTAAGGACTTATGTATGCTTAAATAAACAGACCATGACTAATGGACTTGACATGGGTAAGCATTAGACTGTACCAGTGTGTTATGAAATAATCTGAACTTGGATGACTCATCATCAAAGATAGAGATCGTAGGGAAATCTTAGATGATGTGGTAGATAACATCACATCAAATATATATCTCTCTAAAAAATAAAAGCCATATGAGAAAATAATCTAAAAATAGTAGATATCTTTGTAGATATGGATGTATCATTCTTAGATAGATGTAATCTCTTATCTTTTTAGTTATAATGTAGATAAATTCTATAAGATAAAATAATATTTAGATGAAAATGTCATCTTATTAAATGATGTAATGTAATCTAATTAGGATAAGAGGTGATCGAACTAAGATTCTGATTTTGCTATTAAGCCAGAGGTGCCTATAAATAACTCATTTGAGCCTTGGTTTTTT
Source organism: Erythroxylum orinocense (assembly GCA_025531955.1). Taxonomy (NCBI): domain Eukaryota; kingdom Viridiplantae; phylum Streptophyta; class Magnoliopsida; order Malpighiales; family Erythroxylaceae; genus Erythroxylum; species Erythroxylum orinocense. The sequence continues at coordinate 20,068,112 of JANZLX010000001.1, forward strand.
ATATATGAACATTCCTCTGTATACTTTGAAGGAAGTAATCAAAATCTCGAGCGAAGTATGCTCGTATAAGTGTGGCGATTGATCTGCGAAAGCCTTTGATCTCTAAATTTCGGATGAAGCGCAAAGTCTGGAAAGTGGAATATGAAGGGTTACATCTTGTTTGTTTCGGTTGTGGCACCTACGGTCACCATCGGGATGCTTGTCCGGATGCACCGCCGGCGATGGTAGCCCCAGAGTCCAATGCTGACCCATCTCCTGCTCCACGGGTGGTACCACCACCGCCGGTAACTCCAGTTATCCGGCCTGAAATTATCGAGAGCTACGGCTCTTGGATGTTAGTCCAGAAACCCAGTTGTGGCCGTCACCGCACCACTGTGCCACGTGTTCAGCCCACAAACCGAGGTGGAACAGCTCATGAACACAAGTCTGGCGTGGAGGCTGGTGACATGATAGGTCCTGTTGACAAGGACCCGACACTGATGGATGGTGCGGCAGCTTCAGAACCCCTTACTCTGCTGCGGATTTGTCGGCTCGAGACCGCACTGCACTGCTCCATTCTGCTCGACACAATCTGAGGGGTGACTGTAGTGGCGTCCACCATATTGCTCCCCAGAGTAAACCGGTCCAGACTGGATCAGAGGTCCCACGTCCAAAGCCCACTCCCAAACAGATCCTGTCGGGCCCAGTGGGGTCGTCTCATGCTACGCCCTCCCACCTGGGTCATGGGCCTTGTCGCCCTGATTTGCCGTCCTCTTCTAATATGCCATGCATACAAATCATGCAACGTAGTTCTCATGTTGAGGAGCAGCCAGCCTCCCCCCCTACTCTGGCTCTCAGGGCCACTCCTACTCGGTCTGTTCCTGGGGTTCAACCCATGCAACTGGATGAGTAGTCTCCACCTCTGGAGCCTCCTACTCCTATAGATGCTACTGGTCCTTCTCCCCATTCTCCTCCACGGTTACCGTCCCACACCCCGGACTCGTCTGGATTGATCTGTGCGGAGGCCCAGGATGTTTTGTTGGATTCGGATGGGACTCGTCCGTTGGCATTACCCTACGTCCCTGAAACGCAAGCCGACCCGATCGTTTTACGGGATGAACATGTTCGGGACGACAATGCAATTCTTGCCTATGCTTCTCCTCACGCGATTAGCGTGGTCTCTATTCCTTCGTCTCAATGATTAAGTTCATTTATTGGAACTGTCGGGGTGCCGCAACTGTGGAATTCCGCGCAATTTTGAAGGATCTCTTTCGCTTGCATAATGTAGATGTTGTAGTCATTGCTGAACCAAAAATAAGTGGCCATCATGCTTCTCACATAACTCGGCTGCTGGGGTTTTCCAATATTCACCAGGTGGATGCTCAAGGCTTTTCTGGCGGTTTATAGTTGTTATGGAAGAATACGCAGGATTTGGTTTCGGTGGTTCAGAGTGGTCGCGAATACATCCATACCCAAATCACTCGAAGTGACGGCTCTATTTGGTATTGTACGTTTGTCTATATTCATCCTACTCTCGCTCTTAAGACTGAGCTGTTTGCCCTCCTCTCGGCGTTTGTGGAGATGATTTCCGACCCCTGGCTTCTTGCCGGAGATTTCAATGAGATGTTAGGTTCGGAGGATAAATGGGGAGGCGCCCCCTTTGATTTTCGCCGGTGCACGAGATTTCAACAATGAGTCTCCTCTTGTAACTTGGTCGATCTTGGTTTCTGTGGTCCGAAATATACCTGGAGGGGACAGGATAGTCACAGGTATGGTAGGGTGTTTGAACGGTTGGATCGAGCTTTCGGAAATCTGGACTGGTTCTTAGCTTTCCCCTCGTCGTCTGTCCGTCATTTACCGCGGCTCCATTCGGACCATCACCCTATACTAGTAAGCATGGAAACCCCGCCGACCCCCCGGGGTGTCGCGCGGCCGTTCCGGTTTGAGCTGGCCTGGATCACTCACCCTGAATTCCAGTCTCTCCTTTCTGCTCAGTGGGATAATTCGATATTTCTGCCCCACATGCTATCTCGGTGGCAGACGTCTCTCGTGGCCTAGAATAAAAACGTTTTTGGCCATATTTTTCACCGGAAGCACCGATTATTAGCATGCATTGGTGGCATCCAACGTGCTCTGATGGAACACAGTAACCCTTTCCTTCTGGACCTTGAACGTCAGCTCCAAGGTGAATACTGCCTTATTTCCCGACAGGAAGAATTGTTTTGGTTTCAAAAGTCGAGAACTGACTGGCTCTTTTTGGGCGACCGTAATACTCGCTTTTTCCATGTGTCTACTATGATCCGCCAGAAGCGTAACCATATTGCAGCACTTCGGGATACAAATGGTTGTTGGATTGAGGAGCCCTCGGAGTTGCAGCGGCGTGTTGTCGACTTTTATCAAACTCTTTTTGTCGAGGAAGTGAGAACTCGCCCCTTATTCTTACTCCGCGGTTGTTTTCCACTAGTTTCGCCAACTGTCTGGACCGCGGTGTGCAAGGAGGTTTTGCCCATTGATGTTACTCGAGCCATGTTTCAGGTGGGTGCCCATAGGGCTCCAGGGCCGAATGGTTTTCACGCTCACTTTTATCAAGCTCACTGGAATCTGGTCGGCCCTAATGTGATCGCACTGGTCCAGAAGGCCTTTGCTGATCCGACAATTATTCAGGAGTTTAATGACACTTATATTACGCTGATACCGAAAGTGGCCAGTCCTGAGCTGATTTCTCAATACAGGCCTATTGGTTTATGTAACGTAAGTTACAAGATAACCACGAAGATCCTTGTTCAGCGCTTGAAAGCCAGCGTTCCAACCCTCATTAGTCCTTGCCAGAGCAGTTTTGTTCCCGGGAGGCAAATCTCAGATAATATTATAGTAGCGCAAGAAATTATTCATTCCATGCGCCGCTTGCGCGGTAAACGGGGTTATATGGCAATCAAGGTCGATCTTGAAAAGGCATATGACCGTTTAAGCTGGAGCTTCATTAGGGATACACTTCATGATGCGGGGTTCCCCATCTCTATGATTAATCTCATTATGAGTTGTATTCAGTCGGTAAAGATGCAGATCTTATGGCAGGGTCAACCTTCCCCGGCTTTCCGCCCCAGTCGAGGCATCAGACAAGGCGATCCCTTGTCCCCTTATCTGTTTGTTTTATGCTTGGAGCGCCTTTCTCAGTTAATTGCGACTCGGGTGGGTGCGGGTTGGTGGAAGCCTTATCGGGTTGGCAAGGATGGTCCCCAGATATCTCACCTATGTTTTGCTGATGATATGGTTCTATTTGCCGAAGCTTCTGAGGAACAAACGACGGAAATCCTGGAGTGCATGGCACTTTTTTGCTCTGCTTTGGGACAACGACTGAGTGTCCCCAAAACGAAGCTTTTCTTCTCCCCTATTGTGCGCCCTTTTGTGCGTAATCAGCTAGCGCGGTTGTCTGGGTTTTCTTTTACGCAGGACCTTGGCTTGTATCTGGGAGTTCCTATCCTCCATAAACGGATTACCAAAGCCACCTACACCCATATTTTGCATAAAGTTCAAGCCCGTCTTTCTGGTTGGAAGGCTGACGGATTATCCATGGCTGGGCGCTTGACCCTCTGCCAATCGGTGTTAGGTGCTCTTCCATTGTACACTATGCAGACGGCGAAACTTCTTAAGGGGCTGATCTCAGAAATTAAGAGCTGTTGTAAACGGTTTTTATGGGGCTCTAGTAGGGATAAACACAAAATGCATTTAGTTTCGGACCAAGGTGTGCAGCCCTTGCCCTTTTGGCGGACTCGGTCTGAAAAATTTGCAAGCAATGAACACAACCCAACACATGAAACTGGGCTGGTCTCTTCTTCAGGAGCCAGGTAAGCTCTGTAATCGGGTTCTAATCGCTAAATACAAGTTGGATCGCGCTCCTCTAGCCGGTTTCATTGCCAAAGCTGGGTCGTCTCCACTCTGGCGCAGTATCTGTGCCAATTTCGATCACCTGCAGGCGGGCATTGCTTGGTCTGTGGGTAATGGCATAATTGTTTGGTTTTGGACAGATATATGGGTGCAGGGGGTCGATGGTCCCTTAGTCTCCCATTTACTCCTTGCACTTCCTGAGGAGAACCTTGAGAAGAAGGTATGTGCCTACGTTTCTGGTTGTGGGGGCTGGTCATGGGACGCCTTTGGCCGCTATCTGCCGCAGGACATTCTGTTAAAAATTGCTGCCATTCTCCCGCCTCAAAGCACCAGTGAGGTTGATCGTCTCTGTTGGTCTTTGGAACCCAGTGGCTGGTTTTCTACTCGATCTGCCTATCGTCTTCTCCAACAACATTTGTGGTCACCTGGGGAGTCGATTTGGAAGTTGATTTGGGACTAGCAGGGCCCCTATCGTCTTCGCACCCACCTGTGGTTAGTGGTGAAGGCCTGACTCATGACTAATGACCGGCGTTTTCAGCTCTCGTTGACGGATTCCCCTGTTTGTTCGGTGTGCCCGACCCATGTGGAATCCCTGGTTCATGTTTTTAGGGACTGTTGGCAAACCCGTCAGGTTTGGAATTATCTTCTTGCGGGCCGGCGGCCGCCAGGTTTTTATTCCAGCGATTTCCCTACTTGGCTGGAGAGAAATTTGGCGAATGACTATGCTCTTCCGGGTGCGTCCGCGTGGGCCTTAGTATTTGGTGTGGTGTTGTGGAAATTATGGGCTTGGCGAAATGAGCGCTGCTTTACTCCCACGCAAGCCTTGATTCATCATCCTCAGGAAATATTGTCCTATGTTACGGAGGTACGACTGGCTCATCATTTCTACAATATTGTAGCCCCCTCCTGTTCGGCTCCCTGTAAATCTATTATAGAGGTTTGTTGGCCAAAGCCCCGTGAAGGATGAGTTAGTTTGTCTACGGATGGTTCATCCAAAGGTAATCCCAGCCCAGCTACGACAGGTGGCCTACTACGTGATGTTTGTGGCCGGTGGCTAGTGGGTTTCGATGCCAATGTGGGCTTTAGTGCTGCATGGCATGCTGAACTATGGGCAGTCTATCATGGACTTCACCTGGCCTGGTGGTTTGGTTATTCCAGGATTGAGTTGAATATTGATTCTGCTTTAGTTGTCTCTCTCATTACTTTTGGGACCGAATCAGTACTCAATACTCTCCTTTGTGCTGTCCAGGAGTTACTGTCCCGCAATTGGGAGGTACGGGTAATTCAGATCTATCGGGAAGGAAATCGATGTGCGGATTGACTCGCCAACTATAGCTATGATTTATCGCTAGGAGTGCACTGGCTCCCTGAGCCTGTTCGTGGTCTTGCGCCTTTGCTTTTGGCTGACATGGTGGAAGTTGCTCTCCCTCGAGCGACCCCAGTGTAGTTTTTGGCTTTAGCCCGTTTTCCCGTCATAAAAAAAAAGTAGCCAAATTAACACTTGTTTGTTTTTATTTATTTTTATTTTCAAATTTCATAAAAATCTATTTATTTGAATTTTTTAATTTTGATTCAGTTTTTAATATTATAAAAAACCACAAAATTAGTTTTATTTTTATTTCTGTTTTTCATATTCCTATTTCCTCTTTAAATTTTATTTAATATATAGTTATTATTATTAATATATATATATAATAAAATAAAACGAGAAATAGAAGTAGAATCAACCCCTTAAATTCTAAGGCTAATAATTTGTCTAAGAATTCCAAATCCATTTCATTTATACTGACATAAACCCCAAAGAAACGAGGGCGTGAGTTACTGCCGCCTATTCAAGTTCATATCAAGAAAAAGTGGAAGAAGGTAAAGGGTAGGCTTCTATTCAGCCATACCAAGGAGAATGAAGAGACTCAAGGTGAACCAGACCTTTAAATAAATGACAGAAATTGGTAAGCATTCAAGTGTATGGTTGATTGAACCGAATTTATACTATAAATTAGGCCTATTTTCTTTAGTAATTATGCATTTGTTGACTCTTAATTTATGATTTTATGCTTAATTTAGTTCCATGCATCAAGTTTT
>JANZLX010000001.1:20087481-20107132 GCA_025531955.1 Erythroxylum orinocense
CTTGAGGGAGGGTTAAGGAGTTTGGGAAACTCGCTTGTGTCCTTGTGCTTCGATTTCGATTTGACCGTTGGGCTTCGGGAACGGGGCCCAACATGCAGGGCGTCAGCAAGGCTCAGGAGGTCTCGGGAATGGGCTTCAGTAGGGCTCACCTCCCGGGACCGTCGGGCTCCGGGGTCGGGGTCCGACACTACCCCAAGATAATTGGGAATACGTAGTGCAATGGACTACAAACATGATCAGTCACCTACGACAAGATGAGGTTGTTCACTAAACCGCTTTTTGCTGCACAATCTATTCTATATGAAAGGAGTGAAATCGTCAGCTATATACTGGAAAGGTGATGGAAATGCAACAACTAGCTGGCAACATTTTGTCCTAGATAAGGGAACTCCTTTTGGCCAAAGAAAAACATCTCCACCTTAGTTTAAATATGAGGGGACGTTGGAATGTCTGTTTGCAATAAATTATGGGAAATGGCGTTCTCCACTATGTGTTATTATGGTAAATGTTGGTTGTTTTCTTTGTTGGTTATCTGATTGTTGACTATGTATAGCAGCGTCGAGTGTGAAAGACTAACCATGTTACTGTGGCTAATAGGTTTTGTATGGCATCTTGCATTTTTCCTTCTCTGTGTTGATTTTGTGACAAGTTTCGTGAGTGATTTTCATATTAATTTCTCCTACATATCTCGATAATATATACGGGATTAGCTCTTCTTAGCTGTTGATATTGTAATTAAGGTCTTATGCCTTTATGATGTATTTTTTGTCAAGTTTAGCTTGGGTTAATACAAAATTATTTTTTCTTTCAAAAAATGTGAATAATATGATTAATATTAGGACGAGAGACAATAAGCTATACAAGACTTCTAACTAATTAGCAATAAATAGTAATACAGTTAAGAAGAGTCCCATTAGTAGCAGAAAGATGGACATTGGGTTTAAGCGAAGTGTGTTTGTGATATTAACAAAAGAGATAATATCAGTGGCATATTTTGCATATGATAGATAATAGCCAAATTCATTAAAAATGAAACTTTGAGACTTGAAAATCAACTCATATTACTCAATTCATCCCAAACTATTGATGTAAAAAGGATTTTAGAAGTAAAAAAACTCTAAGTATTATCATCAATAATTATGATGTCGTCAATATAAAGGAGAAGATGAGTATATCCTTGAGGTCTTTTGTGAACGAATAAAGCATAATCATATGAGCTACATTGAAGACAAATAATAATGGAGAAAATTTTGGCAACCTTCTTCTTAGTTGTGTTTTGGGAGGTACAAGTCTAATAAAAGGAGGTATGAGTGACAAGAAAAACATTAATAGATAGAATAGATAAAAACATTAATAGATAGAATAGATTTCTTTATTTGAATGGTGTTTAGTTAGGTTTCTTCTACAATTAGTTCTTTGATTACTATATTAAAGCTTATAAGAGATCTTTAATGAAGAAGTGAGCAATTGATGGACTCAAACTCATTTTTAAGAGTCATCAATAGGTGTCAAATATGCTTTCGATCATGGAGATTAGCATATATATATATAGTAACATCTTACGCATTAAGCAAAGTAGAGTCTCCAAGTGCGAGCTAATCTTAAAACTCTTGTAATTCAAACATACAACTATGAATAGTTTGACTAGGTCATTATTGCATGCAACAAAGTCTTCTATAAAATTGAAATTAATTAACATCATTAAATACAAAATAATAGTCTTTTAAAAGATCTTATACCTTCAAATTGTCAAAAAATAAGCTAGATTACTTTAGCGTAGGTATAGGAAACTATGTCAAATTTGATGATTCTTAACATCTTAAGATACCAGATGTTCTATAAATGTATAACTAATTCATTTGGCCTTCGAATAGGTTTGAGTATTTTTTTCAGTAACAATATACCAAAATAGTTTAACTTTGAGATAGTCACACATTTTCTTAGCTTACAAAGATGGTATTAATTAGTTGACGACTACATTGATAAAGTTTGAAAGTATGCATAAAGCACACAACAGAAAATTCATTAATAACAAGACTTAAAAACACAGAAATAAAGAAACTTGCTTGCAAGATTGGATTTAGATTAATTGACCTTATAGAACGGTCTAACTTGAGAAAAATATTAACATGGAATAGGTGGGACCTATTGATGATGTAGCCGTCCTACGGTAAAAGTTGATATGAAAATGTAATATGCATGTTAGGATGATGTGGCAACTGACATGTCTAATGACGAATTGTCACTGCTCATATTGGATAATTGAGATTTAGTTATCAAATGCTGCAACTGTTTGGCGGACTGAAATCGTTTCTCTAGACCTTCCATACCGTACTTTTTTTTGCATGATTGCAAGTTGATCCAGCTGCCACTCTTTGAATGATAAGCAAGAACTGTCTCTGTCGCCAATTAACTTTAATATCAAAATATGAACTTGACAGGTACTTTGTTCAGTGTTTAGTATTAGGAGATTCTTAATAACTCAAGCTGTGGCCTGAGTTCGTACTTCATAGATATTTTGGGATTTGGATAAAGAAGAAAAAAGCGCGATCAATGTATGGAAGTACACAGGGGCTTTCAGTAATCAGTACTTGGTCCCAAACAAAAGACAAGCTTTAAACACACCACAGCCACACCTTCGGTAATCGGTGGCTGCTTTGGTCCACGGGGCTTTGCTGTATCTTTCAGAGTTTTTTATTTTTATTTGTAAAATCCAAAGCCTTATCCTCCGAACTCACCTGACGGATTCTCCGCCAATCGGCCCTTCCTCTGTAACTACTTTGTGCCCTTACACATCTTCATTTAAGCTTCTAGTATAGTATCTTCTCCTAATCTTACCTTATTATTCTTTCTCCTACTAGACTTTTGTTCCAACTCAACATTTCCTGTTGAGTGTTCAGGATTTTCTTGTTTTTGTTTACAGTTCTATTTAGTTTGACCATTTCGGGTTTTTCATGTACTCTTTTTAGCACTGTAAGTGAATCGCAGTGGGTATCTCTCTATGTTAAAGTTTGCATCTTTCTTGCTGTCTTAAAGTTCTGCAGTGAGAAGATACGGTATAAAGAGTGGTTATCTTTTGGGAAGCAGCAAAAAGATTAGGGTCTTGATAAAGAAACTGGGGATCTTGCTTAAGGGGAGATGAAGATCCAGTGTGATGTGTGTGAGAAAGCTCCAGCTACAGTGATTTGTTGTGCGGATGAGGCTGCACTTTGCGCGAAATGCGACATAGAAGTGCATGCTGCGAACAAGCTTGCTAGCAAGCACCAGAGGCTTCTACTCCAGTGTCTCTCCAACAAGCTGCCTCCTTGTGACATATGCCGAGTAATCTACAACTTTGATTTGATTTCTTTATGCTGCATTGGATTTTTGAACTCCCTTCCGTCATTAGAGTCCGGTTTAATCTATCTGTATCATAGATTTGGCGTGGAAAATTCATATATCTTAACTATCCTAAAGCAAATCTTTGCAAGTAAGAGCATCTTTTTCTATCTCAACACTTTTGACTACCAAGATGAACTAAAAGAGGAAGACTTTGACTTACTTGTAACCAAAGTAGCTTATAATGGATCTTTAGTATTGTGTTTCATGGTGTATGCTAGCTTTAACCATTGATTGGTGTGAAAAGTCAGTTTATGCATAAGTTCGATGGTCTTCAAAATCTCAAGAATGTCTACCTGGTGCGTGTAACTAAGGCACACGGCCCAAGGTTCGCTACCTGAAATGAAAACGGTGTCTCATAGCTAGCAAAGATAGTAAACATACATATCCACAAGCATTTGTCTAAGCATTTTGTTTACAGCAGACATTAATTAGTCCCTATGAACGGGTAGAGGCAACCTTGTGATGGCATAGAGTAGGATATTAAGCGGGACAAGCTTCAAACACGTGCGGCTTCATCTTGTTTCATGTGTGCTAAAATGGAATGGTCTTAGAGGATATAGTATTTCGGCTCAGTACCAATTTTGCTTATCTAGATTTAGAGTATGTCTCTCATTACAGCTAAGTCAGTCTGGCCAACACTCTGGGAAAGCACGTTGCACGAGGTATCAATGTGTCTTGGTTCTAATACCTTTAGCTTAATGGTGTACCCTGTCAAGTCATAAGTTGGTTAAAGGGTAATGAGTATGGATCTCAGTAGTGTAAGTTGTCGAAACCCAAAAGAGTAGGCGAGGGCGTTCACATATAGTCTCAAATATATCAACATGCCATGTTTAAAAGCTTTAATACTTAGTACAGCAGCAACTTCATACATTGATATAACATGTAGTTAAATATCCTTGTCAAGTATAAACCTTGCTTCTCACATGTCCTCATCAAGTATAGCATGTTCAACCCGCACTCTCATCGTGCTTTCTTAGATTCAATTACACAATGGTGCTAACACTTGTATCGGTACATTTGGAAAGTGAAGGGAATCTAAGTCTAGTTTTTGATGGTCAAAATGAGAGTATGTAAATTGAGATACCCAACTTTTGAAGAATTGTATCCAACATTCGGGATGAATTATTTTTTCTTTTTGCATATACTTATTGGTTGACTGTCAAGATATTATGCTAAACTATTATGTTCTTGATGGATTTGATCTAGTGTACTTTTTAGGATACTTACAACGAAGTTAAACATAAGAAAAATTGGGGTGAAAAAAAAGGAATTGAGAGGATCTAAGAGGAAAATGATATCAATAGTGTAATACGTGTTGCCTATGTGTTTTATTGGTTTGTAAACAAGTTTCAAGTGATTTGATCTTCACTGAGCCTCAGTATATCCTTGAATTCTTACATGACTAACTATTCTGTCCCTTCCAATTCTTCAATTTCAATACTTGCAGGAAAAGTCAGCTTTCATCTTCTGCGTTGAAGATAGGGCCCTATTTTGCCATGACTGTGATGAGCCAATCCATTCAGCTGGTAGCCTTTCTGCTTATCACCAGAGATTTCTAGCAACTGGAATTGGAGTGGGGCTAAGCGCGAGTTGCACCAAGGACATTGAAGAAAGACGTTTAGAGCCACCAAATCAGAGCACACAACCAACTTCCACGAAAGTACCGGTACAACAGTCATCAAGCATTACCTCTCAATGGTCTGTTGATGATTTTTTACGGTTTACAGACTTTGACTCATCTCCCCAAAAGGTAAAAGCTATACCTCATACCCATATGTGTTGGTAAAGCTTGAAGACTCCCAGGCTACTTCACTTCATCACATTATCTTTAACATTTGTGTTCTTTCACTGTGCAGAAAGAGCAGCTCGATCTGGGAGAGTTTGAATGGCTGCCCGACATGGTCCTTTCTGGTGAACATCTTCCTCAAGAGGTTTTGACAGCAGCTGAAGTTCCTCAACTGCCGATATCTCCATCAACCAGTATCACATCAAACAGACCCGCCAAATCCAACATGCCCTATAAGAAGCCTAGATTTGAGATTTCAGATGACGACGATGAATATTTCACTGTCCCAGATCTTGGACAAAATTGAGCACAAAATTTCTTGTTCCAGTTAAGTGGTTGACTGAACTACACCTATTTTCTTCAGTGCATTCTATAATGTATTTATGCATGTATCTATACATGGAGGATATAAGGATAATTTACAAGGTGGATACATCTGATATAAGAAGTTGTGCTCGTGAAGAATTCTATATTTTATTATACCTGTGCCTCCAATATACTTGTATATAATTCTATATTTTAGTTCAGTGCCCTTGCCAATTTAACTCGAACGCTATAATATGTGCTTCATGCTTGGCTGTGATTATGTTTATTTACAACGATTCTATTTCATCTGGGAAACTGGCTTACTGCAAACAAATCCTCTCAGCACATATTTCTCCTGTAAAGGTCCTCCAACGCCTTACATGGTTAGATTCGATTCGCAACAGGCTTACGGGTATATCGTTGGCCAAGAATTCTCTGTTCTCACCTTGCCACAGGTCTTGCGCTTTAATGATTCAGTCAACCCCTTCCCAGCAATAATACCGTCATAACTAAAACACAACCAAGCCTATGACCCAACTCCTCCAGAATATGGGGCAACACTAGACTAGGCAATTCTCGGATAACCTCGTTCTTAGACAACAATCTTCTAATGAAAATAGAGGCAACCTTGCCAACAATAGTTTTAAGATTTCTATTGGAAGTTCCAACAAGCCATGTTGGACAATTGCCTCCGAAGGATGGCAATATCGGTGTCAATGTCAGTTTTTTTACTACGTAAGACAATCAAATGAAGGTATATTAAGTAGGCCTAAAAGAAATAAAGTAAGTCATCATCATAACACATAATAAATTATATCCACTGAAAATTTTTCCCCTTTGCCCGTACGATTAACCATGATGGTGCAGCTCAACTTTTTCGAGCGTATCTATATCATCATTCTCTCTTCATATATTAAGATAAGTATATCAAAATTTTCTGACATTAAAAAAGCTCTACAAACATAGAATTGTTTCTAGCTACAACATAAAGGAATGCAGTTTAGAAAAGCCAATAGACACTGATATTGCCAAGCCACATGAAAAGTGGGAACTGAATCAATGCGATGAAGAGTAAGAGATAATGGTGCCTGCTTGAATCATAGCTTCTCACCTCCGCAAAAAGGACTCTCTTCATTGTCTTTACCAAGAAAATTCCCATGCATAAGCAGGCCCATGGCATCAAAAAGTAGTAAGAGTACCAAAATAGGATTTTTCCAATGACAGCAAAGCAAATCCCGGTGAAAGTATAACCCCCATATGCTACAATGTCTAACATCGGTGCCTCCGCACTACCCAGTGAAAGAAGTATTAGCTTCAGCAGGGCAACTTGTGAAAGCCAGCCAAGCAAACCCTTGATAAACAACCAATTTAGGGCCTCTGGACTAAGCCTAACAACAAAGTGAAAATGAAACACGAAACAATTAGAAAGGCAATAAGTGCCAAGAATAAAAAGTAAAAGTAAACATCTCAAAACATGCATTTGTCAGGAATGCATTAATTAGCACTTTGGAGTGAAAGAACAAACACAACACAAATACATGTAGATGGATGCACAAGGAAGGAAAGACAAGAAAGACATAAGAACAGGAATCAAGAACTATTATGGTGATGACATTGAAGTCAAACCAATAATAAAACAGATGTAAATGCAACAATGTATCTACTGCCGCACCGCAGATGCTACTATGAATGCAATTGATAAGAAGATCCAATGCTCAAAGATCTTTTTCCCACTTTTAGGCATGGCAATAGTGTTTAAGATTTACTTTGCAATATGAAAATGAGAACATCTAAGCAAATATGTTCCTTATCTCTTTGCAATCCAAGCCTAAAGATGAAGCTCGCTAGTGAAGCAGGATTATAATCACACAGAATCATCCTATGTAAAAGCTTCAGAAAACTTGAGTAACAATTATCAGAGGATTGACATACAAGGAAGAAAGAACTGCCACTTGAAAATAGATCAAATAGGTTGCAAGTTAATCCATTATCTAGTAAGACCTGAATAAGCCCATCCAAAAGTATGACACTTACTTCCCATGCAATCCCAATGAAATGCCAGCAAGCACAACATAGGTGCCAAATGCCATGAAAGGAATGTACAAGTCTGGTGCATTTATATCATACATTGGAGGTTTATAGGACAGGCGACCTCCTACAGGCTCAGTTATCCGTGTCCAGTGCCCCTGCAGAAAGAGATAAGAACCAGAAAAAACAAAAACCATCCTTCCAAACAAACAAAATATAAGTATGACTTACTCTCTGTAGAAAAGGAAATAGGACAACCTTCAATTTGTTCCTCACATAGTGGTCATTCACTTGGAAATAGTACTGCGGATCAGAGAAGTACCGACATATCTGTGCATTCAAAAGAAAACAGGGAGCTAAAATCACATATCATATCAAGTATAGTTTAACTTTCGTGTAAGAATACAATACTTCAGCAAAAGATGTCACACATCTTTCTAGAGGCAACACACTTAAATGAGGGTGTTATCATGTCCCAAAAAATTAAACCCAGAAGGGCCAGAACCCTACAACTAATAAAACCATTTTCATTTCATCACAACTTTGTGTTAGATAGTTGTGTGTGCTAGTGGAGAAGAAATCAGGAGGGGAAGAGTTTGAAAAGAAAAGATGCAGCAGCATCAACATGAATGCCAAATCAACTAAAATTTACACGGAATCTGCCAATAGATCCTAGTAAGTATTCATTCCATATTTTTTTAATGGCAATCTATTCGGCTCCATATTCTTTGCTTGCAATTGCCAACCCCGACATATTCAGCCACAATCGAACTTAATTATCTCCTACATACTAGCACTTGAGCTAGACATGTTTTTTCTCAATAAGAAGTCCCTCAAATGGGCCAACAACAAACAAGAAATATGGGATGTAAGACACATCCATAACAATTTGAAACATTTTAAGATAAAAATGTGATAACATCTTCTTGGCCAAGTAGGCAAAAAAGCAGAACAAAACAAACGAATGTTAAAACAAAAAACAAAAAGATGAAAAAAAAAGGTAAACTTCAAAACTGTAGAAGTCCAAGATCAAAGTTTTTGATGCCATTACAGAAGCTACGGCAACTCAACAAACATAGGAATGTTAGTGCATCATAAGTTCTAGAAAATATGAATCAAGTAAAATTGAAAAATACAGGAAATTAGTCCACCACATGGCACTGTCCAAGTACAAACATCCCTTAGTTGCAAAAGCGATCAACAATTTTGCATAGGCAAATGAAGCACCTAGAGTGCAAAAGAAATGATATCTAACATTTAGCAATAGCATGAAATATCAAACAAAAAGCACTCCATGATGGAAACAAAAACCAATAACTATTTATGGCCCAATCACACTTACATTGCTTTGGACATATTCAGAGCTCGATCCTAAAATTTTCTCTCCATACGCACCAAGGCCACCTGTAATCAATCCTGAACTAGCTCCATAGAATGCATTGCCAAACGGATTAGGCTGCGAGTTTACTGGAGGTCTTGGCACCCCAGGCTGGGGGCCTACATTGTTATACATCCTGTAATCACCAAATAAAAATGAATATAACAACTGCAAAGAGAGAAGCGAGAATACTTTCACTTTCACAAATATACTGGAAACAAATATCACCAAGTTCAATCATAAAAGGAGATATTGCAAACAGTAGTTTACCAAAAGAGTCTGATTAATTTTCAGCAAAACCGCTCACATTACACGAGCAAATTTCAAACTTAAAAGGAATAAACCTGATTAGGTTGCATATTATTAATTCAAAACAGATTTTTAGAACTTTTCTCAGAACAAAATTTCCTGCAATTTGCAACTTCCGTTTTTTCACTACGAAGAACCTTAACAACAAAACCGAAGTAGGCGTCGTTCCAGTCATTTCACCTGTGATCGTCCAACTAACAAGTCTCGACTGAAGTCCTAACAGCTACCCTCACGTACATATATCATAGCCGCTGGTGAATTCAAAAGGAAAGCAACAAGAAACATACATAAATAATGAGATTGGAATCAGAAGGGGACGACGACCTCAGCGAAGATAGTGGTCGTTGGCGCGATGGAAATGAACTACGGTGAGATTCAATGACGTGGGGTGTTCGACGGTGATATATTTCCGATCTGAAGTACGCACCGTCAATAATGGGAATGCCCGTGAATGAAAAAATAAAATGGAGAAATTTTAACCGATATCATGTCTTTGGCACGTGATGCGCACGCCCCAGAGATGGTAACGTTAGCCTATAAGTTCAAGGTAATTTTAATAGATCTACTTATAGTCAGGTTTAAGTTAACCTGGCCAGAGTTTGACAATTAATGTCTAAATTTAATTAAAAAAATATTATTTTATCCTTTTGGTTTTTTAAAATTATTTGAAAAAATTAGCAGGTTGGCTCGTGAGCTGGCTATCATCGTTCCACCAATTATAGAAATTTTCTCTTTTTTTTCTGAGTTTTTTTGTCACAATTAAGAAGGATCTATTTGATTAAATTTATTTTAAGAATAAAAGTTCAAATTAGTCCTATGCACCTTAGTTCTCAAACTTACTTTTTTTATCAAATTAATTTTAAAGTTGTTTAAAGTTTTTCATTAGAACTTTAATTCACAACATACGAAGTCTGTGATGCACACTGTGCATACAATATGAAATTCGTTAAAAAGGAGAGTAATCAGGATATTTTAGTATTTTTATAAACTACACTAACGAACTTCATCTCCATTCTATCGTCCCTCCTTCATTTTCTCCCCCATAGTCGATAGTCTTTCTCTTGGCTATCTGTCTATGTTTTCAAGCTTCTTGTCTCTCTCTTATCACTCCTTCTAGTTTGCTAGCTTCCTTTCTCTCTCTCCATTATCCGTCGTCTACTTCTTCTTCTTCTTCTTATTCAACAAAGGTTAGATCAATCTAGGTCTTGAAAATGATGAACCATTGATTATATTGTTCTCTTGCTCTCGTCAAATCTAAGTTTAGGTGATGATTAATCTTCTTCTAATAATGTATGCATAGTTATTGTTTTTTTTAACTCTCTTTAAGTCTATATAAATTGTTGGTTTATGTCCTACAGCCAATTGCTTTGGTTGTAGTTTAGTGACAATTATTTAAAGGCATTTTTTATCTTGTACATATTTAAATGTATATGATAAAGTCTATGAGATAGTTATATATTGCACATGAAATTGTACTTAGATTATAATTATGATATTTATATTGTATTTATGTATTATCCCTTAATTGTTTCTAGTCATTGCTCTATTAAAATTGAACATTAATAGAACGTAAACAGACTAGCACATGTTGTGTTTTTCTTTATGAAAGAAGTTGTCGATCCTATAGGCTAAAATATAGAGATACTTAAATAAACGTGTGGGTGCTTGTTAAAAAATAAGTTCATTGAACCAACCTAATATGAAAAATCCATTTGTAACATTACTTGTATGTCTATGAAATTGTCATTGTGATGATTGTATAAGTGATCTTTTGACTTGAGGTCTCCAAAGTTATCTTGTATAGGAATTGCAATGTTTTGATATTACTTATAACCTATTTAATCATGGTTTGGTTAATCAGTAATCATTGGATGTAGCATCAACTACATGAAGATAGTTGTGTTATCAAAATAAGATTCATCACCCTAAAATAATTAGAGAGAATGTTCTGTTGTTCTCGATTAGTATTGATTTGGAAAATCTTTGGTCAAGTAGAATAATGTTTTGTATATAGTTTACAAATATTATTAATTGAATCAATAGAGAATGACGGAGAACTAATATGATTGGATTCAAAAGAGTGGACATTAATTCCATGCTCTGTCTAATCAGAACATTTTATGATGAAATGATTAAATAATATGAAAAAATGATGCACAAAAAGATTAATCAAAACCACTTTGACATTTTAAAAATATTTGGGTAACCATGATATATTGCTAGATGTCAATTTTGATCTATAATTATAAATTATTTAATTAAACAATTAAAGATAAATTAGAATGAGTTTTAATTTATCTAATTATAACTATGAATTATAATTATAACTTATAATCATTGCCAACATACTTAGAGACCTAATATGTAGTAATCGGAGTGACAAATAGTTACGGTTGCGAAAATCAAATAAAGTTGGGAACTGTTGGTTACCTTTTGAATCAAAGTAGCAACAAACCGAGTACTAAGACTACACAGGGAGGGGGGCAAAGCTTCATAGATAGCTTCTAGAATTAGAATTATAATTTATAATTATTGCTAACATATTTAGGAACCTAATATGTCTCACATATAGAATGAGTTAAAGAAAGTAAAGTTATTTTAATCAAGTTGGACTTGATTGTAAATTTTGAGAAACTTTATGATTAAATATGAGATATTTAATAAATATGGATCAATATGAGATATTGAATCTAATTTGGGCAATATTGGTATTTAATTAGAATTATTTGTAATTCTACTAAAAGTTTAGAAATTAGATTACTTAAATGTCCAAAATCTATTATAAATAGGCTTAAACTTTAATGGAGCTAACACTTCTTGCTTAACCCTCTCTTTAATAGTTACAACATTCTCTCAACTCATATGTGGATATCTTTAGAGGATGAACATTTGTACGGCTATGGTGGTTGAGACGGATTGATTTCATAAACAATTCGAGGGATACGATTCACTCTTTATTATAATTTATGTGTTAATAATTTTATATAATTAAATTGATCTTGGTTTTTGGGAAACCAATTTGTGAAAAAAGTTTCAATCGAGATTAAATCTCAGCCCAGTTTCCTAACATAAAGTTGTTGTAGACTAGTTATATTGTTTGTAATGCCTTTGTCTCTTTATAATCTTTATAGGCTAGTTATAATCTTTGTAGTGCTTTTGCTTAAATTAATTTAACTTAGTTATCTTGAATCATTGAAGTTGTTGTATGAAGAGGGATATACACTAATATTTGATATTTAATTAGTATAAGTTTTTTTCAATCATAATGAATAGCGAATCTTCCAAATTAACTGTAACAAGTTGTAAAGAAAAGTAATATGATAAGTATCGGTCATGTGGAAGTCGAGACTCTTAGATGACTTCTTGGACTAATGACAATTTTAGTAGAAGATTTTATAGATGCCTTAATTATATAATAGTTTAATTATTATTAATAAATAGTTGTTATTTGACAATAAATAAATTTTGTTACTATATAGTTGTAAGAAGGGGCATGCAATTTTTCAGATAGTTGAAACGAGAAATCTATTATAAATACATTGATAGTTAAGAATAAAAAGTCCAAACTCGAGAACAAGAAGTTAAAATATGGTAAATGTATGGATAATATGCATAAGCTATGTGGTGAATTGGTTGAATTAAAAATCGTGATGAAATATACAACATCTTAGGTAAGAAGACTATAAAGGAAGATATTTTATTATAGAATAAATGCTATGGTATTTGTAGATCTATTTATTAAAAAGTTGAAGAATATGAATTTAATAAACTTTGGTGTTGCATCATGGTAATTTATTAGTAATGTTCTATTAGATTGAAAATTTTGTGTAAGTTGTATAGACCAATATATGATTAATTTTCCTAGTTATTTAAGTTTAAGAATAAGAAAATTAATTCAAAACTTCTTTTTTATAGATAATTTGCAAGAAGATAATGTTTGCTAGGGTGATGGAATTTGCTTTTTTTAATAAAAAAAGTTTAATTGATTGATTATAAAATGAATGTAATGCAATAAGACATAATGTTGATATAAATGGTGATACCGTCCGATAACAAGTATAGTTAGATTGAGACAAGATGATAATAGTGATTCATTGCAAATGTTCTATTAAGTAAAAATATCAATTATCCATTATTTAAGTATTGAAAAGGGAATAAAATAGATAAGATAATACATATATGCATTTTTAGTATCAATATCAACCTTTACCAAAAATTAGTGAGTCATCTCAAAGAAGTTGTCATCATTATGCATTATCTCATTCATATATGAATGCCCAATTCCAATAACAAGAATTTCCAATAAAACTTCCATTAAATAACTTCATCCCAAAGTTGTAAGCTAATTCAAATAACAAGTAAGTAATGTTTAACTAACTCCAAAATATAACAAGTAATTGTAAATTAAGTCCAATGCTAAAAAATTCATTTATAATAACTTCGTAATGGAATAAGTAATAATTGATTCATAACAATCCAAATTCGAAAATAGAATAATAATAGAATTTATAACAAGTTTAAAATTCAAGTTTGACTTGAGTTTAAGGTTGAATCTGTAACCCTTCTTCACTTTGTTTCCCTAAGAAGTAATGATATTCCTACTATTCCTTTGCAATCCTCTACGTTGGAATTAAATTTCAGTTTCATAATTAGATTACACAATAATAGATCTTTGTGAGCTATTTGACCTTAATATTTAAACATTTTCTCCTAGCTATTTATATATGACAATAACTATAGTTATTTATTGTTTATATAATTTTAAATACTAATAGACATCTTCAAGTGCTTTTTCACTTTCATAGTTTCAATATCATTATTCGCAACATCATCTTCAATTTTTCTCTTGGACATCCTCCTTTGTATTTTGATCTAATAGCTTGGAGCTAATCATCATCTCTTTCGCTATCATATTCAAAATCACTCAGCATATCACTATTATTTACTTTATTTTCAACGAAAGCATTTGGCTCCTTTCCATTATACGTAGCTTCAACTTTAGTATGCATATCTTTAAATTTAGTTTGCAAACCCTTAACTTCAATATGTGCATCTTCAACTGTAGTTTTCACACCCTCAACTATAGTATGCACATCCTTAACTTTAGTTTGCAAACCCTTAACTTTAGCATTCACACCTTCAAATTTAGTTTACACACCCTCAACTTCAATATGTAAACCTGCAAACCATTAATAACAGTTATACCAACATCATCAGTCTTATTTAACACCATATTTTTTTATTGTAGCCTCTATCATCCTTAGTAATCACTCCTAAATCAAGCAATTCGTCATCTGTGTAATTATTATCTTCTTCTTAACTATTTTTTGGAACCGCGTTACCATTACCATCACCATCATTCATATTATCTTCTTTTAATGCTTTCTCTGCATTATACTTACCTTTAAAATAAACCTTCACTTTTCCATATCTTAAGATAATATACATTAAATCATTTATTTTTAATCATATTCAATCTTAACCAATTCATGTTTTTTTTATATTTTTGTGGGTGCCTACAGTATACTTTGTCTAACCCATCATACCAATTATGCTTAATCGTTCCCACAATACTAAACCAACACAATTTATCTAGGTCAATGCCTCTAATTAAAAAATTGTAACCACCAATGTACTTTAGTGAGTTTTGTCTATCAGTTACTCCCTATAGTAGAAAATAATTCCTTTCTTAATGGGATTTCATATCCTACTAAAATAAGGAATTTAATATCAATGAGATATTTAAGGTGTCAGACTATAAGACTTATTAATAATAATATCCTTTCAATACACTCCATTATTCAATAAAAGGCTTATCAATATCATTTGAATGCAATCTAATATTAAAAATTAATCAAAATCAGAATTTAAAGTGCATTAAGTTCATAGAATTAAAATCTTGGTTCTTAATAATCAATAGTTATTATAAGATAAATGTTGTTGCCTTAAATTGGATTTCCTAAGTCAACATCTCACTCACAAAATATAAGATGTAGTGACATTTTGTAACATCCCGTTATCCCATGTTAAGAGTTAGGACCCTAGAATAGTGTATATGAGGGTTTATTGAGAAGTTAGAAAGCGCATTTTATGATCATGCATAAAATAACATACACACTTATGCGAATATTGATTTTTGCATATTAAAATGACTATACATGCATTTATTGACATTTTCTGGGTATAATTGATTTTATAAATGTGATTTATTGAGAATTGTGGTTTGATTGTATTGAAAATTGATTAGGAGAGTATATGTATTGATTTAGAATTTTTGGTGAAAATTTCTGAAATTTTAGGTATTCTCAGACTAGAAAAAATGTCAAGTGGCAAGACAATTGATAAATGATAGTAGACTTTACTGTCCAACAACAATGGAAATTTTGATAAATGATTTTGGAATTTATTGACAAATTTCATTGAAAATTGGGAGACAATTGAATTATAAATTGGAGACAAATAAACTAGTTTTTAATAAAGGTCCAAATGGGGCCATAGGAAGGTGACAAATGGTAGTGACAAGTGTCACTACCACTCACCACTCTTCTCTATCATGATTTCACATATTTGCAAGACACTCTCCTTAATGTCTTTCATTTTTAACTCTTGTTTTCATCCTCTTCGTGGCCTTCTCTTCTCCGTCTTTATGAATTGTGATGCCAACCATCACCAACGTTGAACCTAGCTTTTTCATCTATCAGTTGCTACTTCCACCATGTTTTCTTCTTCATTTCCACAAGAAAACCTAAACCTTCCAACCTCCATGAAGATCATATGATGCATGGAAAATTAGGGATTCTTGGAGTTCTTAAAGATTTTGAAGAATTGGAAGCTAAATCAAGTAAGTTATGTCTTAATCATTATGAGTAGTGTTAAATGAAACATTTATGATGGGTAATTAGAGATTGAATGATCATGGTCATCGGTAAATTAATAAACTCTCTAAGATGATATTTTTCTTCAGTCCCAACTTGGGGTAATTGAAAATTTAACAAATTTTGATAAGATAATAAGATAATATATTTTCAAAATACCTTTATGTAAATATAGGTTCCCATTGATATCATAAATTAATAATTATATAAACTTACACAAATATAAATAAGACAATTTAGTGAAATATGATTCTAGTGTTGTTTGTTTTTTCTTAAAATATAAGTCTAGTTGGAGCTCATCTCTAGCTTTTCTTATTGCATCCAAAATTTCTGGTGTTGTGTTCTCGAACTGCACCAAAAAATTATGAAGAGTTCTAGATGTGATAAGTGTTTCCTTACACGTAACTGGTTCCAAAGGTATTGTATCATCTTCAACTTCATCATCAACATTATTTTCAAGGATAGTAACCACAATTTCTTCTAAGCTCTGGACCTCTGAACATGTATCATTTTCACCTGGGTAATCCAATAGGCTATTGACATCCATTTTATTGCGATAGCTGAGATCATTAATCATAAGCTTAAGTTCATGAATGTCATTTTCAAAAATAGGTTCATCTAAATTCCTTGAGACTTCATCCCCTGAACAAATTTTGCAGTGTCAAAAACAATTTACTATTGTCTCTTGCTGAACATTAACTGTCCAAGCTGAGACTACAAGATTGATAGCATCCAAAACATTAATCTTACCTAGATCAGATTGTCCTAACTCATAGCCTTCTAAAATCCGACAGTAAAATCTCCTACGATAATGCATTTTGAAAGCTCTTATTATTCCAACATCACAAGGTTGAATTTTTGATGTCATGTTGGGTGGCAAAAAGAACAACTCAACATTATGTAACCCTTCACATCTTGGATTTACTGGACAATTATCTACCACAAAAAAAATTCTTCTACCATACATTTTTATCAAACCAACGGATATATTCATCAAAGAGCACACTTGTCATCCAAGCTCTTTTGTTGGCACAGTAGTGACCATTTAAGCTATTTATGTTGACATTCTTAAAGCAACGTGGCTTTGCATATTTTCTAATAATCCATAAAGGGATTATTTTTAGAGCCATCTTCATTGCAACAAATAACAACTGTTAGCCTTTCTTTGTCTTGTTTTCTTCCTTCAAGTTGCTTCGTAGCAAGAGAATGATTAGCTTGTAACCTGTAAAACAAACCAGTTTCATCCATATTGAAAACATCTTTCATAGGGAACTTATCTATTTTTTCCCCTTATAGACTCCAATTTCTTCTCCATGTCTTATATATCAACTAAACCACTCTCTCCAAAACGATAAAATGACTTGATACCATGTCGTAGCTTGAATTTCTCAAGCCAACCTTGAGAAAATTTGTGCTCATAATCTTGTTGAGGGTATAGAAGTTTCATTGTATCTCTTGCCTTCTCCAAAATTAGCTCTCCGGTCATATTCACACGGTTACTGGAGAAACCACTCATAAACAACCTTCTCCATATCTGGAAATTTTGCCGGTTTGTGCTGTTTGATATCTCTTTCTTTTTCTAGGTTGGCCGAAAGATACTCAGCCGATCGTTTGAGTGTGTTTGAGATTGTACTTTCAAATGAAACTTTTCTTCAAGCCACAACTGCAAATCTTTTTAAGTGCATGTCGAATGATCTCTCTTATACTCATATAATTCTTTGAGTATTTGATCCGTCATTATTGATTTAGTGACACCTTTTAGAAGAGGAACCATTGTTGGGTGTAGTTTTAAGAAATTTTCTATCTTGTTTATAAAATGTTTTCTATCTCCATCATACGTACATATGTATAACATTGAATATTTTTAGTAAAATACAATGAATAATACTTAATTATTAAAAAACAATGAACATTATTTATTAGTTTTCATTAATATTATGTACAATAAATCTATGTTTTAGATTCATTCAATTAATATGAAACATGAGTTTTTCAAAGATACAATGCTTTTTGATGTAATCAAAATTTAACTTTAATCAATTACAAAAATCTCTTTAAATTAATAAATATTAATTTTTCGGTTAATTAACATCTCTATAAAATAATAAATATCATGATCCCAACAATATTAATTTATAGAGGTTTTACTGTATATTGTAACGTAGGTGTAAAAGTAAAGAGGTTTATGGTCTTTCTTTTTGGAGTATTAATGACATTCTTGGGTTGCCTAAATGAAGACATTTATAATGATATAAGATAGATTGAAAGTGTAAATGAAGCATGTATGATGATGGTTAGAGGTTAAATGGACATAAATGATGTTTTATGTATGATGAACGTGAGTGATGAAATGAGTATGTAAATGTCTTGCTTTTGTATATGTATGATGAGTAATAATTCATATATTGTTATAGAGATTTTTTTAGGTAGAATGATCATCATAATGGTGTTAGGATGAGTGCAAAAAATTGATGATGAATTGGTACATATATATGTTCTATTTTTAGTTAATGATCAAATATATATCATGATTTGTTTGTGAATGATATTGAGTTGATAATGAAGAGGAAATGAAGTAGAAAAGATGATCTAGGTACAAGAAGGGTTAGATGTAAAATGTTGGAAGTTATAAAATCTGGAAAATTGGAAGAGAGTGCTGGAAAATGTTAGTAATAACATTTCCACTGATTATGCTTCTGTATTTTAGCCATAACTTGTTTGGTAGTTATCCAAATCAGATTAGTTTTTATTTATATTCAATTAGAGACATATGGATACATTTTTCATGAAGAAATCAAATTTAAATTCTGTATTTAAAAGTCTCAAAATTAGATATGAAGTTGAGAATTGAGTGTCGTAAATTGGTGGATAAATGTATATATTTGTGTTCTATTTTGAGAGTATGAAAACCATGAGTGATGAGTTGTATGTAGATGTTATGAATTATAAATTGAGGGTTTAATGAAAGTGAAAGTTAGGTTAACCAAGATGTTGAGTTATGTTCTTGAAATGAGATGAATTAAGATAATAGTTAGGAATGAAAAATGAAGTAGGATAGGTGCAGAAAAATTTCTGATAAAAATGTTGGGACCCGATCTCGGGACTGGATTCCAATCGAAAAATCAAAAAACATAGGAACGGACAAAGTGCGGAAGCGAAACAAAAGCAAAATTGACGAATCGAATCGGAGGGCATAAAGCGGAAGAATCGAATCGGAGAACATAAAATGGAAGAATCCGAAGCGGAAACAAAATCATAAGCGAAATTGCAACACGCGGAACCAAAACGAAAGCAAATCGCGTAAGGACAAAAACTTAATTCCGACATCTGGGTAATGAAAATTTTCGAACCACGTCTCGTATTGCGTTGGAAACTCTAAGACTAATCCAAAATTCGGTATAATTTTTTTTTCTCATAACATTTATTCCTTTTCATCTTTAATCAATCTCATTCAAAACACAACAAAACCATACAATTCCTTTTATTGGAAGAACATCCTCAAGTAAATCTCAAATCATAAAAATCTTCTTATACTTCATACATATATCCCAAAATTTCATCTTTTAACCAAAGTCTTATTCTTATTCT
>JANZLX010000001.1:20114639-20128181 GCA_025531955.1 Erythroxylum orinocense
TTATGAATAGTGAATTATGAATGGATAACGATGAACGGAAAGATGGTTTTGTGTATGGATTAGAATTAGTTGAATTCGGTATACTTGAGGATTTTTGGATTACGCTCACGTTTATACGGCGAGCAATAGTATGCACACATTTTTGCGGTTCAAGAGTTGGACTGCAACGGGGTCTAGCACGTTCGGTATCAGAGAAAGAAGGGATTTCGGAGAACCACGCTCAGGTATGAAGATATGTAGAGTAAGAGGTTGGGTTCCGGTAACGGGACCCAACATTAGGTATATTTTGAAAGGACTTAAAGTATAAAGCCTTGAGGCGAATAACTAATACATGTGTAACACATCTTTTGACTCATCTAATAAGAAATCTATTCTAGATTTATAAGCTCATTGGTGGAAAAGAGGTCTTAAATTACTAGAGCAATTATAAACTATATTTTAAAGGAATATCTTGTTATGTATTTTACTTCTACAAAAGTTTCATTTTTGCACTCCTACATTTATCTTGTTGTTTGCCAAATCTAGGAGTGAATCTAGCATTGGTTTAAGGTTGGTAATACACAAACTTTATTCATAGATGATGAGGAGTCTAGTACTGTGAATGCACAATAGCTCTCAAGTCTATACTTGGCTTCATGGAAGAATTTAAGGTTGAGAATTATGATTTGATATTTAGAATGGGGCCCATGCAATATAAGATTATTATATAATAACTCTTTTTATAAGGATTAGAAAACTACATGCTCGTAAGAGAGCACTCTTTTATAGCCCTTGTGAGATGAATGTTTACCATGAAAGCTTTAGATGTTGACTTAGATTGCCACTTTATAATTTTTTGGTTAAGTTGTAAACAGAGACTTGCTTGAGCTTAGGTAAATTGTGTCCTCTTTCTTAGTTTTTGATATTAGGCTTCCTAGTAGTCAATCATTTAGGAAATGTAGATCCATTAATAAAATTGTTCATATTTATGCATCAATTGAAGCTTGCATGAAATTTTTTAGGTGGTACTATTTAAATGGAAAATATGCCATATGAATTAAAGTAGGAAAGCTTGTGAAGAGTGCTCATAAATGGAAGAGTAATTTTTTTCCCTTTCTTTAAAAGATAATAGTGAATAGGCTTTTGTGCTTATATGGAAACACTCCAACCTCATATTAAATGATTGGGATAAGTTTAATGGCATGTTATTTACTCCAGCATAAGTGTTAGTATTAAAGAGAGATCACTGAATAGCTGTTGTTGGAGGTTAGAGTTTTGATGAAAATAATCATAGGTTCTCTTATTACGCCAGCATAAGTCTTAGTAGAGTGAGGTAAGTTTCTCTATTAAAGAGAAATCACTGAAGAGATATTGTTGGAGGTTAAAGTTTTGATAAACATAATCATAGGTTCTCTTAAAATGTCTAATGATTGTATAACTACAATTTTTATATAATGATCACACTTCCTTTTGTTATAGATATGGATTTAGCTCACATAGCCTAAAGGGTAAAAAAAAATTCTTGTAAAGGGTAAAAAGCCGGCCTTTAAGGCGCAAGTACGCTTAGTTAAGAAATAAAGGAATGAGTGATAAGAATATAAGGGAAGTTATAAGATGTCTAAATCCACCAAGGGATCTTTAGGCAAGAAAAGATAATATATTTGTTAAAGCCACAACGTACTATGGCACTCAATATGTTTCATATTTTGAGCATGATATCATGAAGCCTTTATAATTTATGACTACAATTCTTTAATGTGACAAGATCAAAGCTCTAACCATTAACGAGGTTTATCATCCTTGATAGTTTTTTAAAGTTAGAGATTTTACGTTTGAGTCTAACAGCATAGGACTTCAAGTTTTAGGTGAAATTGTGTTTCCAAACTATAAAAGTACCTCAATAATGCTGAGTGGGACATAATCCATTATCTATGAAACGTTACATGTCCTAGGTCTATAATCCCAATATTAAAGGTTGGTTCATCACATTTCTTCAATAAAATTAAGTATAATGTTACTCTTATACATAATAAGCAAAGATTATTGCTTGTATTAAGTGTACAAATATGGAGTTCAAGAAGCTTAACCACTCTTTCAATTAGACCTAAAAACATGCAGAGTAAATGATAGTTAAAATCATCGATCGAGAAGATATAGATAAACAGTAGTTCAATGAGATCAAATGTTGTGCCCCGAACCTTTTGTGGAAGCTAGAACTGTTAAATGAGAAATTATTGACAATTATTCATGTGTAAAGAAAGGAAGAGTTCTTGAATTTGAAATTTTAGTTTTAGGTCTTCCAAATTCTGTTCACAAATAAGAGAAATGAGTTCAAGCATGGTGTCTGATTTGTATGGGCACGCCATTGAACAAGTTGAGAGCAAATTTTTGGGATGTTATGAAAAAAAAATGATGGATAATGAGGGTTTAATGCAATAACCCTTTAGGTAATATGCATGCTCACGTTTTATGTTTTCGCAAGAGTTAAATATCGGAAACAGGATCCAACATAGGTGGTATCAGAGTAAGAGGGTTGGGTTCCAAAAACGGGATCCAACAGAAGTGATATCAGAGCGCCACCATTAGGATCTTATATGGGCGTTTTATGAATTATGTCTCAAGAGTTTGAGCTGATCGAATTAGTTAGCAAAATGATATTCTTTCATTGGATAAATGGAAATGAGAAATAGTATATGGGAAAATATGACAGATTATGATTCAATGTATTTGTAGTAGGGAATGCAGTGTATGGCATTGTGGTAATAGGCACCCGAATGTGATATAGATGTAAATGTATGATCATGGATTGTTTAAAGAAAATAAGGATATAAGTGGAAATGATGAGATTAAAGTGTACAAGTGGAATGTAATGAAAAGAGAAATTGTTATGACCTTAAGAAGATGAGATTAGAACCAAAGTGGTTGTTTGATTAAGGTGACAAGAGTTATGATCCGCCATAAAAATGTGTTAGTGGAATTGAGATTAGAATTTGATGATGATTATATTTCTATAATTTTGAATTTGATCTCGAATATACATATGTGAGATTTATTAAAGGATAATTGAAAGATGAGATGAATGATAGAGACATATATGGAAGTTCAAAAGGTTGAATTGGATTGTAATGGTCCATAGAAAGATGTTAAGAATTGGAGCATTAACTTGTGAGTTAATACTGCTATCAAAGATGTCACAAATCTATAATGTGTTATATGTGAGTATGCTAAGAAATATCGATATGATCTGTCATTGGTGTTATCCGCACAACATGTGGAAAATTGTGATTAATATGAGATATATATATATATATATATATATTGAGGAATTAGTTAAGAAAGTGAATGATTAAATAAGTTATTGAAAGACCGAGTGAGACTGTTGACTATGGTCATTTGGAAGAAATTATTCTAGTGAATAAGTTATTTGGGAGACATATGAAAACATAAGACAAGATTTCCTCCATATGTTTGATCACTCATATAAGAATTTCGAGGACGAAATTCCTTAAAATGGGGAGAATTGTTGGGCCCCGAACCTTTCGTGGAAGCTAGAACTGTTAAATGAGAAATTATTGGCAATTATTTATGTGTAAAGAAAGGAAGAATTCTTGAATTTGAAATTCTAGTTTTAGGTCTTCCAAATTATGTTCACAAATAGGAGAAATGAGTTCAAACATGGTATCTGATTTGTATGGGCACGCCATTGAACAAGTTAAGAGCAAATTTTTGGGATGTTAGGAAAAAAAAATAATGATGGCTAATGAGAGTTTAATGCAATAACCCTTCAGGTAATATGCATGCTCATGTTTTATGTTTTCGCAAGAGTTGGATTCCGGAAACGGGATCCAACATAGGTGGTATCAGAGCAAGAGAGTTGGGTTCCGGAAACGGGATCCAACATCAAATGATTATAAATTTTAATTTACTATCTCAACACTCAAATCAAACGTTTGGAAGAGGATAAATAATATTTGAACAATAAAGGAGGCTCTGATACTACTGTTGGAAACCAACCGTGATCGATTCACAAGTGTACTGGAAAACAAAATTTTTACAATTTATAATCAGATCTCAATAATTGTATAACTAGAATAAAACATGAATTGTAAAGTACGAAATCATACTTGATTCACTTTTCTTGTTGAAATCTTTGAGAAAATTTTCACCATGTCAACCACGAACTGTTCAATTGTCCAGCCTTTAACTATATCCACAAAAGTAACTTCTCAACACCTTTGAGATAAAGACAGTAAAAGTGCTACCTCCTTAATCTTTCGTGCTATTAATAGAAAAACCATTAGGATTTTAATTGTTATTAAAATTAAATTCTTTAATTATAATCAAAATCACATTCTAAGTATAATTAATTTAATTTTAATAAAATCAAATATCTCATATTTAATCCCTAAATTTTCTCAAAATTTACAATTAAATACAATTTAATTAAAATTGATTTTCCTCACAAGTTGCTCTTTGATGTGTGACAGATTAGGTTCCCAATATATTGGTAATGATTATAAATTTTAATTCTAATTCAAAATTAGAATAAGATAAATTAAAACTCCTTTTAATTTATCTTTAATTATTCAATAAAAAAATTTATAATCATAGATCAAGATTGATGTCTAGCAATATGTCATGACTACTCAAATATCAGGAATGTCAAAATGGTTTGACTTAAACTGTCCATGCGTGATTATGATGTATAATTTAGTCCTTTCATCATCTAATATTATAATTAGACAGAGTATGAATATATTATCCATTCTTATGGTCCAATCATGTTCGTTCTTGCTAACTAGTAATTGATTTATAATTGAAATTTAAAAACGTCTTTTCAAATGTCACTTCACTCTGGCCAGAGAATTCTATAAATCACTATTAATCAAGAATGGTAGAATATTCTCTCTAATTACTTTAAAGTGACGGATCCTTTAGTGACTTAATCAACTATCTCTATAGTTCATACGACATCTAAGTACTATTGTCTGAATTGTCCTAGAATAGTTCATAAATAATATCAAAATATAGTAATTCCCACACGAGATACCTTGATAATTTCAAGTTTAAGGATCAAATATACAACTATCATTATAAGGAAATCTACAGACACATAAGTAATATTTCATTTGAGATTTTCAATGTCAGGTCAATTCGGTAACTTATTCTCTAATAATCTCCCACATATTAGTTTAAATAGCTTTATACTTTAATTTATAAGATCAATAACTTTCTTCATATGAAAGAAACACATTGTGTGCTAGTTTTACAGTTTCAACAATCTCCTGTCTTGGTGAAACTACAACTAAAAACATTTAGAATTTATACGTAAATGTAAATTGAATCTCACAATTATAATCTCCTCATAATTTCAATTACACAGTAATTATTCTAAGGATTTTATCTTTAGCATTTATACATCAAATGTAATTAACTTAATACAAAAAGATAAAGGATGTCTTTTCATTAATAAATAATAATGTCATACAACAAATTGCATCCAAATGATTGAGTGCAAGACATAAACTAACAATATGGTCATTAAGCCCTTCACCCTTTCAACTCCTCCAAAATTCTTCTTACCAGTCAAGGACTTATTAGCTTCTATAGGTAACTTATCTTTTTTCGAAAATTTAAAAAAGAAGGGATAATATCAGGATAAATATCATTTTTTGCTAAATATGCAAAACACAAGTGAGAAGGTCAATCTTAGACGCTTCTGGGGTAGATGGAAGGTTTTAGCCTTTTCTTCTCATAAATCCTTAGAGGTATGAGAATATTAGGGTCTGTAGCCCTCACCTTCTAATCTAAAACAAACTCAACAAGGTTAGGATCCTAGTCCTTTTTATTAAGTCCTAAAGCTACATATATTTCCAAGGGTCATCATAAATAACTTTAGGTAAGTTATCGTGCACAATAAAATCAATAATATCTATTTTTATAACAAGTTTCATCAAGGGAAAGCCCATTCAAGTCCTTGAAAATGCTGAACCCCACTTTCGCATTGCTCATTTTAAATTTCAACTTACCCTTAGAGACATCAATTAGTGCCCCCCTCCAATGGTCATAAATGATCCATTATAAAGAAATCTATAGATCAATTAGTGCCCCTCCAATAATCATAAACGGTCTATTATAAAGAAACCTATAGAAAAAACTAATTCCTTGCTTTAACAAATATGTCTTTTACTACCCTAATTGGTTACCTAATGTACCTATTAACTAGTTAAAGTGGCACTACTGTAGGCTTGACTTCTATTTTAAACCTTCTGAGAAGAAATAAAAGCGTAAGGTTAATACTTTCACATAATTACATAAGCAATTATGAATATTAAAAGTACCAAAATGACAGAATAACAAAACTCCTAGATCCTTTAACTTTTGAGGTATTTTGTTTTAAAAAATTACACTACATTCCTCAATTAAAGGTTCCACAGTACTCTCCTCATGTTTATATTTATTGGAGATGACTTCCTTCAATGTACAAATTTGTATAGGATGACCTTTAGGCTAATGCCTTAACAAACAGGAGTTGATGTATAACTTCTTGTGAAGATCTAACAAGTGTTACTTACTTGCCGAGTGGCATTGGTTCGTCTTTTTTGGTCATTAGCTATTCTTTTTCTCTTTCACTATCTTCACAGTGGCTATTGTTATATTAGAAGATACACCTTTTCCACAGGCGCAAGGTCCAAATTCAACTCTCGTGTGCAAGTGTAACACCGAATTCAAAAATAGGAAACATGGAGACATTAATTGTTATCTACTCTTGCATAAAAGAAAGACGACTCTAAAAGGCTTCTTGATCACATCAAATCAAAGCGTCCAACGTTGTTATGCTCGAAAAGCTATCCAATATATCACTGTCTTAGAGTTAAACCCACGTGGGTGTAACACCTTGACAGTGTCTGAATAACAAAAGCCTGAGCATTTGGTTCTTTATAACATCTACGGCATGTAATATTGTAGTAACTAGTAACGACAAAAGCTACAGTGAGATTCTTATCCGAATTGCGGAATGGAATTGTGAACATTTTCATCATATTTAGGCCTCTCAAATAAACGTAAACCACTGCAGAGTGAAACTTCCAACTTCTGTTCCTTTATAAATGTGCCCATCGGTCTGCACCCCTTCATTAAAATAAAACCGATTGTTGAAGGCGACAAAGATGGTCATTTATGAAGAGAGACTATTTCAAGAACATCAAAAGGCGGAACCAGTATCCTTTGTCTTCCCAAGCATCACATCTTTAGCCTCATTGATTTTTGAAGCAAGGTAGTGACTTCCACCTGCATCTGGATGATTAGCTACCATAACCTTTTTATGTGCTTCCTTCACCTTATCAGGAGGAGCATTCTCCCTGTCAGTCCAATATCCACTGATTAATGTTGGGTGAGGGTATGATAACTCAGTCACACGCAATTTTCTATGAGTAAAGTAATGCCAATTGATCAACTATGAATGCTTCATAAGATTGAAACATTGAACTATATGTTGTGATTTGCAAATGAAATAAGTAAATGACCACAGCCTACATATGTTAAAGAGTGGAGCGTGAATTTTGTACAATCTGTAGGTGAGGAAGTTCCATGAAACGTTTCAAGCTTTCCGAATCTCATTTACCTAACACCAAGAATAAGGGCTGCTTCTCTTCTTGTCATTTTCGGCTGAAAGCCTCCCTCATAAAATCTGCGGAGTTTAGCTTGAGGTGGACGTGTCTTGAATGCATGCCAAGCCTGGATTCCATATCTACTAGCAAGAGCAGCAGCAGCGACAGCAAGACCTGCCAAAAAGGGTGTAGCCTGACATACATCCATCAAGTCATATATCTACATTACTGCAAGAGAAGCCTTTAACAAACCAATATAAAACTGCGTATATAAATTTCACAGGCCTACATTAATGTTCTCTAGCATTTAATCCAACCATTTCATCTGCCTAGCATAAAAATGAAGTGATGTAAGTATGTTCGCATCTACTAAATTCTCAGATGCATATACAACCATTATACTAAACATGCAACACATTCAACCATGTACTCATTAAATTCCAATTAGCCAGCTGAAGCAATAAGTGAAATTCCAAAATTTTCCACCTTTCTTATTGTCATGCACAGTAGATTACAGTAAACATTAATGGAGTTAGGACTATGATTACAAGAAATATTCATGGAGTTGTTTTGTGCAATGACCACACGGACATTAATGGTGTTATTTGTACTTGATATCAAGTTGCTTCACAGTCTATACACAAAAAAGTCTAGTGTGATCTAAGAGGTGCCAGATTCCCAACATTTGCCACCTTTCCCAGTGTTTCAGTAGATTACAGGAAACAAAGGTTTATTATGATATAAAGCAATTTTGCAGTTCAGGCATACAAATGTTCAGTATGATCTAGGAAGAGCATCATGAAATTGATACACCTTATCAGTATGCTCAAAACTTTCGATCAATAAAGCTGAAGCCACAAACAAAGGTTTACTAATTCAAACTGCACGTAGATCACATGAATTCTCATCTCTGACAATATTTACAAATAAAATAGGTCTTTAAAGAATAACTTAAGCATTTCATTATTTGTGCATGTAATTGGTACACATCTCTTCTCTAGTAATCTGATATATACAAACTGAGAAAAGCTACAGATCTCCAAATCGGAGGGCACTGATCTTTACCGACTAAACAATTCTCATCTCTAAAACTACACATATCCACATACACTCTAATGTAGCTCCACAAATACTGTTTCAAGTTTCAACGTACACACACCAATAAACATGAGAAACAGAAAAGAAAGGTAAATTTTTTAGCTAATACTAATCAAAAAGCATCATAAAACAATTGGAACTATCAAAGAATTCGAAGTAACAACTCAGGTCACTTGAAAAAGTGTGGTAATAGTAGCAATTGGAAGTTTCAGCTTACCATTTTCTTTGAGAATTGAAGCTTTCAAGAGTATTCTCGGAAACTTCTATCACTAATTTGTTGAGTCAAACACTTGAGTCACTCTCTACAAGAATGAGTTTGGCCCAACATGGGTGTTCAACTAGTCTTGGTAGGGCACCAATCAGATTTGGCAATGTCTCGATAACTGGAGAAAAAGCATTCAATGTTTGTTACTGGACTCTTCCGTGTGCTTATCCTAAACACAAAGAGGTGATGACAAACGGGAAAGCAGAGAAGAAGATGATAACCTGCAGGAACGAAAGCTTTTGTTAGAAGCTTTGTGCCCAATTATATGTAAGATTATCATATTATCCTTTAATTATTAGACCCAAAACAATGAACTTGCAATTAAAAAGTATCTATTTGGTGCTGGCTATATGGTCATTTTCTTTTTACTAATGCATTTGAAAGTTTCCAAAACCTCTTCAATTACACATGTTTTATTTCATTCAGCTTTCAGGTTTTATTGACAGTTTTAGGTAACTGAACTTTAACAACCCTTTTGATTGTCAGCAGAGGCATCGGTGAAAGACAGACACTTCATATGATTACAGGTTGGATTGGACCACTATCTTTGCCTGCAGTCTTGTAGGCTAAAAGATGTAAGCAAAACGAAACTTTCCGAGTATATATTGCCTATATGTCATGTTTTCCAACACTATCCGTATTTTCATGTTCCTAAAATCTGGCCAATATAAATAAGACCTTTTAAGCTGGTCCTACTGCCACTCAATAGAGGTTATTATCTCAACCCTCATCGACATTGAAACTAGTAGCTTCAATTAAGGAAGCATACTTCATTTTCATCCAAATCAAACCTCTATAATTTTGCAACATGCCGAAAAAACAAGAATTGATTAACCCTTTATATTCTTGTTTTCTTTATTCTTCCTTGTTACTTCTAAGGTATCATATTAGTACAATTTGATTAATTGCAGGAAGTTCTATCATAGGGTACAGTTTTAAAAAGCTCAGAAAGTTGAGGTTAAACAGTGTACCTTTTTAATGAAGCGCATATTAAAAGGCGAATGTTATGATCCCAAAATTAAGGATGTAATTATGTAGATGGTATCGAAGTAAATAAAAACCTAAAGTTTGATTAAAAAGAAGAAAAGAAAAGCCTAAAAGTTAGTATTATAACTTCCATCAAGTACTTTGTTGAAGAGGAAAACTGTGATATTGTGCCAAGTTTTTCTCCATTTTCAGCACTTTCCAAAATCAAAATCTTTTCCTAATCTCAAACAACTATTTAAAATTGATACAAAAATAAGAATAAAATGTTTTTAGTATTATAATGAAAATTTAGCAGAAGTTTTGATCACTGTTATGCTTTCTCAGTATAGACAACTTGGAAAATAAAATCATATGTAAGTTTCCAAATTGACAGAAGAGCAGCCTGTATCCAGAAATATTGTGAGGTTTTCTCCATGGAAAAAAAAAAAAAACCAAATGCACTAACTGCAAGAAATTAATTAGTTATGGGCAACACTGAGGCCAGAAAGTTCCACGAAGCAGAATTTGGACAGTTACACCAAGCCAGATTCACAACACAGTCAATCAGGTTCTGAAGTACAACTTCAGAGTTTTAGCTTCTGCATTTCTACAAGAACTGAATAATCAAGACTAAGTTGTGAGTTTAAGAGTCTATCATTACACCAAGCAATGAATCCTTAATTCATGTGCAACATAAACTTATTTTTCCCCCTACCTAAAATCACTGAACTTCCAAATTTGTAGCCACAAGTAGCACTAAAAAGGCAACACAATATTGAAAGTGTGTAATCAATAAAATTTGAAGTCACAATGGAATACACTTACTTCGGGGTTTGTACGAATCTTTGGTGACGGGTCGATCAGTGGCGGGCTTGCAGTTTATAGATGGAGGAGACCAATCTACTCCTTGCAAGGGAGAAGGTGAATCAGGCTCTCTCGGTGTTGTGGGGAAGCTTTAGGAGTCTCGGATAAACCATATCTGTTGGAAAACCACCTCTTGTGCTTCTTAATTCTCACATTTCTTGGAGATTGGCCGACTCTGAATTTTACGATAGTTTCCGAAATTCCTTTTCTAGTTACCTTTTCAAACTCGCTTACAAGTGAGTATTTCGTTCTATTGTTGAACCGGCAGAAAAATGTTCGAAAAACCGATCGGTTTTAATCTCGACTCGAACCGGACTGAGGGACAGTTTTGGTCCGACATTGTCCTAAAGAGGGGTGGCCGGAGAGAATCAAAAGTGGCGATCCCTTGCCTTGCCTGGTCCTAAACCTTACTATATCTCTGAATTAAATGGGTAATTCACACATCTTAAGAGAGTAATTACTTATTTCTGTACAATCTCAGACTTTAAATTATTTAACTTTGAATTATTAGATATTTATTTTGATTATTTGAAACTTTAAATTATTTAACTTTTTTATTGTTCGAAACTCATTAATTTTTTTTCAATTTAAATTAATTTAATTTTATTGGTCTTTGACCACCACCATCCTTTTGATTAATCGAACCTTATTTATATGTACAAACTCAATATCGAATAAGGTAGCTTAGGAAAAATGTTTCAAATATAGCATAAGATTCAATTATTTAATATCTTAAAATAAACAATAAAAAAGAAATCTTAAAAGAACTAAGTAAATCATTTTGCACTCTTAACTTGCTTAAACCCCCTCTCTCCTTTTTGGACTTTTCACCTAATGCTAGCATATATCAATTAGGAAGAAGGTAAAATAAAAGTATAAAACATTATCCTATTAACATTATATGTATCAAATTTTACTGTCCACATATTTATATGACACTATTGTTGTTTACGTCTTCACCTTTGACGTTCTTCTTCACACAGTTCCAAAGACTTACATGATTGATACACACGGTCGTGTAAGTAGAGAATACTAGCATATGACACTTTACATGCGAGTGTCTGTTTAGAAAAAAACTTGATGCACTTATTAATCATCTTATCTAACTTGTTCGTCTTCTCCACAAACCATAAAAGTGTCAAAAAGGACCAAAAGTCTGGAAAATAGGGCTAGACACACACAACAATCTCCTCCTCCAGCCCAAATATGAGGAAGATATATTAAACTTCAATAATTACGTGAGATACATCCCGAAAAGCTTGCTACAAAGCTTATGCTTATTTTTGGGAGTCATTTTAGTCACTATATCAGCATAATTCATGTTCGTATGAACCTTCTTTAACATTAGTTGTTGCTTTTCAATCACAGGCCTCAACCAATGATATCTGCCATTTATGTGCTTTGTATAGGAATGATACATAATATTTTTTTCTCAAGTTAATATCACTTTGACTATCATAAAATACTATATAATCTTCTTACTTTACATCCAACTCTTGAAGGAACCTTTTGAGTCAGAACATCTCCTTATAAGCTTCCACTGACATTACATATGTTGCTTCAATTGTAAACAAAGCTACACACTTTTGTAGCTTCGATTGCCATGAAATAGCTCTTTCTACAAACTTAAATAGAAAACCTGAAATGTATTTTCTTCCATCAAGATCTCCAATCATATCTACATTTGTATAACCTTTTAGAGTTGGTTCACCATCACCAAAACATAAGCTTCACTTTGAAGTACCTCTTAAGTATCTCAAAATTTATTTCACAGCTTCCCAGTGAACCTTCCTTGGATTTGATAAGAATCTACTCACTAACTCAATAGCTTGTGCAATATCTAGCCTTGTACATAATATAGTGTACATTAGAGATCCTACTGCAAGTGAGTATGGAACAGAAGACATACCATCTTTCTCATTTTTTGTTGAGGGATATGCATACTTGCTCAGTTTGAAGTGAGGTGCTACTGGCGTGCTAACTAGCTTGGTATGCTTCATATTAAACCTTTCTACTAGCTATTCAATATATCTTTTCTATGACAACCATAGTTTCCTACTCTTCCTATCTTGAGTTATCTTTATGCCTACAATCTGCTTTGCTAGATTGAAATCTTTCATATCAAAAGATTTAGATAGATCCTCCTTTAACTTTTGGATTCTTCCAACATCTTCACCCACAATTAGTATATCATAAACATATAAAAGAAGAATAATGAAGTTCTCACCTCTGAACTTCTTAAAATACACACAAGCATCGACATAACTTCTCTTGTAACCATATTTGGTCATAAAGGAATCAAACTTTCGTACCACTACCTTGGAGCTTGTTTTAACCCATATAGGCCTTTCTTCAACTTGAATATTAAATTCTCTTTAACTTTAACTTTGAAACCTTCTGGAATCTTGATGCAAGAAGTTTGTTTTAACATCCAGCTATTCAAGTTTAAGTTCTAAATAGGTGGTTAAACCTAAAACTATTCAAATTAAGGTCATCTTTGTTGGACCAATGGTGGTTGACAAATTAAATCCCTTTGTGTTTTGATAATAATAAAATATCTAGAATTAGTTAAGAAACTATTTCAAGTATTATTCAATTAAAGAATCGTGCAAATCAAGAGGAGCAAGTGTTTAATCAATGAAGAATCAAGATGGGAGTTGCCTACTAAAGGAAAATGACATGATTATAGAGAATTTGGTCAGATGGTATCATAGAAGGCAATACAAGTCGACTTACAAAACACAAGTGGACTTACATATG
>JANZLX010000001.1:20180285-20193703 GCA_025531955.1 Erythroxylum orinocense
TCACTACCGGTTGAACCTCTAAACCTTAAACCTTTCCTTCGACCGGTTCGATGTCCGGTCCGGTTTTTAAAACATTGACGAATACCAAATCATCCAATCTCTTGTGCTCCAATCTATTCCTTTTCTTGGAATGGATAAATTCAAATGTGCTTCAATTCTGTTCAAAGCCTGTTGCACTCATACATTGACTTAAAATTCAAATTGTAAAACTTTGCAATTCTGAAACACCATTTCCGAATTAATCGCACCAAGAAACTGTAAGTCATAAGACAATAAAAGTAGCGTTATAAACAAAATAAAATGATAATTAATTTTCAACAAATAAGAAAAGGGAAACAACTAATACCTGGAGAAAGTTTTCTTCTTTGTCAAATAGCAATTGACAATCCAAAATCCTTAGAAGAAAACTTATAAAGCTCCATTTGTTAGCTCAGAATATCTTGCATCATCTCATGGGCAAAACCTATTGTAATAGTGAATAACATTCCTCTACTAACTTCAATTTTCTTTGTAAAATCTAGTCTAAAATAGACACTAAAATTCAAAAATGTCTCAGTTGTAAACAATGAAAAAGAAAATTGCCTTTCCCATCTCTCATTGATGATTGCAAGATACGATGTATATAAAGAAGACTTATTCTTCATATTAGGTTTGATTGCTTCCTTCGCCCTTTCCATAACTTCATAAAAATAACTTATTGTTGCCATTTCTTCACTATTAGCCAAACGAAACACCCTCACCAAAGAATCACAAACTCGGATAACATTGGCATTGAGACCAAAATTCACTATCTTCCAATATAATTATGGAAACCTCCAATCTAGTATTAGACCTAGTGTACTGAGAAATAACCCACTTATCACTTGTAAACATTTGTCTTAACTATTTCTTCATCACGACAAAACATTAAAGTGATAAGAAATTTGTTACAATTCTTGTCACAGTAGGACGACACAAATTCCTACCATTGGTTAGTTTCTTTATAATTAAATTCAACACTCATGCACAATTATAGATGAACTTGGTCACCTTTTTAACTTTTGTGTATAGTCTCATCAATAATAGGAAAATACATAAGATCTTGTATATTCTCCAACATTATGTCAATGCAATGTGTAGTATAAGGAGTCCAAAAAAAGAATTATACTTATTTTGCAGCCTTCTTCCTGACGCTTTATAAATAGAATCATTGTCAGTAGTGAACTAAACAATGTTTTCTAGGCCTATTTCATTCACAACTTCATCAAATATCTCAAATAAAGTATCAATGTTCCTCATAAGGCCAGATGCATCAATGGACTAAAAAACATTGGGCCATTTGCAAAATAAAACAAAAAATTAATAATAAGCTTATGTCTCCTATTTGTCCAACCATTACACATGATTGAACACCCATAAGTAGCCTAATCCACTCTTCTTTCTTCTAAATAACTTCTAATTTCAAAAACTGTACAACTCAAAAGCTTACCTCTTAAGTCATTAATCAAAGGAGCTTTGTATCACAGCCCGTAAGAGACTATAACATCCATTATAGGCTGATAATAGTAAGATTGGAAAGCATTGAATGATGCACTTGTATCATACCATCATCTAGCTACTGCCATATCTATATTATGAGCTGCATCTCTTGATTACACGACATAACAAATTGAAGGTTGGGTTCCAGGAGTTGCTCGTGGTGCAATTCTTCATCTGCCTTCTTCTTTTCCTAACATCAAGTCCTAGTGTAACATTCACTTCTTCCTGGGTCTGGGATGGAACACTACCATAATCATAACCATTACCATTACCACATTCAACATTTTCACAATTATCACGAAAAGCAACAAATGAACATCCACAACCAATTTGTTGATAATTCAATCTCTCCCTTTTATCTTTCTCGTGTTGATATTTTTCAAGCAAAGTCTTCATTTGCTACTTCACATCATAGCTTAATTTTTTACAGGATTCCACATCTCCTTTAACCTCAGCTAAATGCTTCTTTAATCTGGTGATTTCTCCACCTTTCAAATGCTTGTTACAAAATAAGTAAATTATATGGTTCTTTATACCTGGGACCAATGCAACATGAGTCCAAGCTGGATCATTGTATCCTCTTGACGCGGTTTGATTAGGATTACATAAACTTCCTTTTATTTATTTGTAACAATAAATGAAGACATATATCAAAATCATACACAATTCAATTTCATCCAACATAATTCAATTTTATCCGACACAATTCATCAATAAGTCGGAAACCAATAATTCAAGTTTTCAACATACACAATTACATAATACGCAGGTCCATCATATGTAATATAAATCATTTTATATTATTACATCATACACAATTCAATTTCATCCAATACAATCCAATTTTATCCAACACAATTCAAAATACACTTATTTTTCCTTCCACTCTATTACTATTCTTTCCTCATCTTTTCATGTCTCTTTAAAAAATGAAAGAAAAGAAAAACCAGTCTTCTTTTCTTATGATAAAATTGACCAATGTTTTGACAAATTTAGTTGGAATCCAAAAGTAAATATGCTAACTTTCTTAGTTTATTCTACGATATGCATAACAATGTAATTGTCATTACCAATCAATCTACTAACCAACTTGACAACTTAATTGAAATAGATTGCTAATGGATAATTGAAATAATCAAAAGATCCATGCTTTTACCAAATGAAGAAAATAGAGATGCAATTATACAAATCAACTATACAGTTAGAAAATGTTAACTATTTAGAAATACAATTGATTATATTTTAGTTTTATTACTAATTTACTATACAATTACATAGACCTCCTTGGCTCCTCCTCCAAAACCTTATTATTATTAATTGGCAATGCCATAATTTTATACTCAATAGTCAATACTATTATACTAATTTTAAGAATATGTAACAAAATATTATTTCAATTAATAATTTACCAATACTATTATGCTAATTTTAAGAATATATAACAAAATATTATATCAATTAATTATTTACTTTAAATTTTAAATACTAACATGACTACAAGACTATTTTATATTCCCTTTCTTGATTTTAACTTTTAAGTTGAAACTTTCAACTTTTACTATTATGCTAATTTTAAGAATATATTACAAAATATTATATTTATTAATTATTTACTTTAAAGTTTAAATACTAACATGAATACAAGATTATTTTACATTCCCTTTCTCAGTTTTAACTTTTAAGTTGAAAGTTTCAACTTTCAACTCTCGAATCTCAATTCATGCATACTCGTGACTGAAACAAACCAAGATAAAAAAAATTGTGCATCATTTCATTCAACTCCAATCCAAATATCGAATTCCAAATTTTCATCCCAACACAAATCACAAATCCAATTCACAATTTAGTTCCAACTTCCAACAATCCAACACCTGCATAATCACTATGCACCAGTGTAATTAAGCAGAAAAAACAATTAAAAACACACCCAAAAAATTCTCAATGTATTTGGTGTGGGTTTTTGGATCAAGTCGGGTTTGAATCTAGATCTTTTCCAAATCTAGCGAGTAGCGACTCCAAAAGCAATGGTGGCAGGTAGCGGTGGATGGTGGTGGTAGGAGGCGAGTGGAGTGGCATGGAGGAGGGGTCGACTGAAGCATGAAAATGGTTCGATGGTGGCGATGCGTGGAGGAGTCGAGGAGGGTTGTTGGTGCGGTGGTGGCATGGAGGAACTTGTGCGGTGTTGTCGCTAGCCAGAGAGGGAGAAACAACCACTGGAGAGGAGAATGAGAGAGAGAGTATGGAGAGTGTGAGAGACGAGAGTGTCTAAGAGAGAAATGAAAATGAGAGAGAGGAAGAACCGAAGAAGCAGATGGGTTAGGGGGCTAGGTTAGGTAAATTTTTTTATTTTTGCTAATTAGTCCCTAGAGTTTTTAAAACTCATGGTACCACCCGGTACTAGGCAAAAACGTCAATATCGGTTGATACCCACGGTCGGTACCATAATCACCGTTACCGTTCTATTTTTCAACCAGTGCAGTAAGCCAATATCAGTCGGTACAGAACGATATTTAAAAGCTTGCTAGGGGCAACCATTGTTTGCATTTAAAAAAAAGCAAGTTAAATAATCATTATGCAATAAGACAAAATACTTATTTAATATGGGTATCTTGCTTCCTCCTTGCCTATCTTTTGACAATGTGCAAAGTGGTCAAATAAGCACAATGACATCAATTAGATGGTATATGCAATATCTGATTAGCCTAACAAAACCTCACTCTAATCTATATTGCAGCTTACCATCAATTAAATGATTAATGGTTCATCCTTCAAAATATCATCTAGATCTCGGATAATAACATTTGGTTGGTCAATTCAATCACCAACCACATTTTTTGACTTCTCTATAAAAAAAATTCTTAGTTTTAGAACTTTCATTCATTTGCTCTTAACTCGTGACTAATCACCAGAATTTCTCATTCAATAGTTTTGATCTTTTACGAAAAGTTCGGGGTCCAACACAAATATTGTTTTGACATGCAAATGATTTTCTAGGTATATTAATCTTATAGCTCTAAAGAGGGGCAAACATAAGTTTTCAGGATGTTCATACTATTGATTCATAAGAATTTGTCTATGTAACATAAGTACCAACTGAATTCTTCCTTCATTCTTCCCTAAGAATTTCTTTATATGGGAAGACTTTTACTGCTAGTTCATAGAAGTTATAAAATTTCGTGCCTTGAAATTTCTTTCATCATTCAATATATAGACCTCTTTGAGCTAACTTCATGTATTCATTTTATGGGACTATAACCCAATATTGACTTCTCATATTTTTAAATCGTGTATGCATTCTTACCATTTTTTTGAGTAACTCTGGACATCTCAGTTATCCTAACTTTGAGCTCAATTAGAAAAATTATGTATAAACAATCTTTCCATTTCACCCCAAGAAAGGATATAATTTTTAGGCAAAAAAGCATACCAAGAGAATGTTGTACCTATTAATGAATTTGGGAATAAATTAAGTTTAAAATTGTTGGTCATTGGCTAATTCTCTACATTGTATGTTGAGTTTATTAATATGCTAGATAGTTGTTTAGTCATCTTTTCTAGAAAACAGATTGAATTCAAGAATTCTATAACCTTGAGTATAAGGATTCTTGTGATCAACATGCTCCGAATAAGGCTTATGAAATTTCAGACAACTAAGCTGTCTTAAACCAAGTCCATATAATTCTTGGATACCTTAGCTAATAGTTTTTATATCAACTTGTAATCTCATTTATAATGGGAAAGTAATAAGATTACGATTTACAACTATAATTTTACCCCTTAAACCATATTGTAATTTGTTATCTTCAACCTCTCCACAAAATCTCTGTCTGGGGCTTAACTTCCTGTTGACCATTTTCAAGATTAATACGTAGAGGCACCATAGGAACATCCTCTCTTTTATGAGGAGGGACGCATCTTTTATGTATAGAGGATGCAACTACAATGTGATTGTACTCCCTAAATTCCATTGAATTAGGAGCAAGATGTCCCCTCATTCTTTCGGGGATTTGTTTTACTAAAGCAAGAGAATTTTGTCCAGTAAACTATATCAGAGTGGTAGACAGTTTTACAACCTTCTATGTCAATATCTTGGTTGCATTGGACACAAAAGTTGTGTCAAACTTCAGTTCTAGAATTTTACTTGTGAAAATGCCATTTTGCT
Source organism: Erythroxylum orinocense (assembly GCA_025531955.1). Lineage (NCBI taxonomy): Eukaryota > Viridiplantae > Streptophyta > Magnoliopsida > Malpighiales > Erythroxylaceae > Erythroxylum > Erythroxylum orinocense. Next base: position 20,185,966 of record JANZLX010000001.1, read on the forward strand.
TAAATGATTTTAAGTTCTCGCCAATAAGAAAGTTAACTAAAGGCGAGGCTACTTTCTAGAGATTCTCTACCATTAGGGGTACAAAACCTTCATTTTGTATTACTGTAAGGACTTCTTTTGATGGGGTTAGAGGTATAACAATTTCTTTTTGATTCCTTGTTCGTGACATCGAGTCCCATCGAGCGTGCTAAATTATTGGTGTTAATATGAAATTCAAGTGTGCCAAGGAGAAATTCTCATATAATTTGTATCTAACTTCTTATTAATATAGATAGGCTTAAGAGAAATTAGAAAATAAAATTCTAAGCTAACAAAATATTAAAATGTGTGGGAAAAGAAATTGTTTGGTTTGGATAAATAGAAAAATTGCAAGTTACAAAGAGAATTTAAGGTAATAAAAATAAATATACAGCATAAAAAAGATAGAAAAATAATGACAAAGAGTTTTTGGAGTTATTTGTCTCATTTGAGGTTGTTTGCAGATTAAGTGTTGAGTTATGTCTGTCCTCGTAGTGTTGGTGAATTTATAGTCCTCTCATCCTTAAGTAGTTTTTTTTAAAATATCTGTTCACTGTTGGAAACCAACTATGATCGAATCAAGGACGCAATAGAAAATAAAATTTCTATAATTTCCATTCGAATCCCAATAATTGAATAACTTGAATAATAAAAACATGAATAGTAAAATAAAAATTGTACTTGATTTGATTTTCCTTTTGAAATCCTTTGAAAGCTTTTCGACGTGTTAACCACGAGTTGTTCACTTATCTAGCCTCTAACAGTATCTATAGAGCAACTTTTTAACTCTTTGAGAGGAATTAAGCAGGAGAGGTAGTTCTCTTATGCTTATTCCTATTTATAGAAAAAATATTAGGGTTTTAAGTTTTCTATTAAAATTAAATACGTTAAGCATAATTAAAGTCAAACTCTAATTATAATTAATTTAATTTTAATAAAATCAAATATCTCATATTTGATCCCAAAATCAAATATCTCATATTTGATCCCTAAAGTTTCTTAAATTTTATAATTAAGTTAAACTTAATTAAAATTGATTTTTCTTCATAAAATGCTCTTAAATGTGTGACCTATTAGATTCCTAATATATTGGCAATGATTATAAATAATAATAATTATTATAATTATAATAAGATAAATTAAAACTCTTTTTAATTTATCGTTAATTTTCCAATTAAATAATTTATAATCATAGATCAAGATTAATATCTAATAACATGCCATGACCACCCAAATATCATAAATGTCAAGGTGGTTTGACTAACATGTCCATACATGGTTATGATTTATAATTTAATCATTTCCTCATCCAATGTTTTAATTGGATAGAGTATGGATATAATGTCTACTCTTTTCATTCAATCATGTTCCTTCTTGCTATTTAGTAATTGATTTATAATTTATATTTAAAAATGCCTATTGAAATGTTAATTTACTCTGGCCAGAAAAATTCCATAAATCACTGCTAATCAAGAATAGTAGAGCATTCTCTCTAATTACTTTAGAGTAATAAATTCTTTATTGACTTAGGTAACTATCTCCTTATGGTTCTTCATACTGCATCAAAGTACTACCGACTGAATGATCCTATGACAGTTCATAAGTAACATCAAAACGCAATAATTTTCACACGATATATCTTGATAATCTCAAGTCTAAAGATTATTAGACAACAATAATAATGAGAAAATTCACAGACACATAAGTAACATTCTATTTAGGATCCTCATAGTTAGGTCAGTTCAGTAACTTACTCTCTAATAAGTACCGACACATTAGTTTAAGTATCTCTATACTTTAATTTATGAGATCAATTAATTTCTTCGTAAGAAAAAAACATAAACGGTGCTAATTTTACCGTTTGAACAATATCTTATCTTAATGAAACTATAACTAGGAAGATCTAAGAACTATACGTAAATGTAAATTGAATATCATAATTATTATTTGATCATAATTTCAATTACATAGTAATTACTCCAGGGATTTTACCTTTTGTATTAAAACATTAAATGTAATTAACTTAATACACAAAAATAAAGAATGTCTTTTTATTAATTAAATGATAATATCATACATCAAATTGTAACTAATTGATTAGCTGCAAGAACATAAACTAACATCCAATTCTCACATTCTAGCTAACTATCTGCCATTATTTCCTTAACTTACACGTTCTGGACTTTTATGAATTCAACACATTTCTCTTGATATCTTTGGCTTTTTGTTACCCATAAATTCTCTAGCTAAACATTTATTGAACTTTCGTTTTTGAGCTACTTTCACTTGTACGTTGAGTGCATTTTTTGAGTTAAATGGACTAAATTATTTTAGGCTATCAACTAAGTGACACCAACTTTTTGTAATCTAGCTAAGGTAAATTTATAAATACAAAATTTAGTAGTAACAACATTATATTAATTTTGTCAAAATTTACCAAATTTATAAGTTCAACATTTTACTAAAATTGAGTTCACAATCTGTTGGTTACGAAAGAGTTGTCAAAGAGTTTGACAATTTGAATTAGATAAATGACGAGCTGTGTGATGAGAATGAAAGAGTTGCTAAAGAGCACCACAATACGAAGAAAAAGAGAGTAAACACGTTGAGAAGCATTCAAAGCTGTAAAAATATGTTAAGCTGTCTATGGTGAGTTATCGAGGAACAAAACTTTTGAGATCTGAAAGTATGACAAGTTCCTTTACTAGAGAGATTTTTTAAAAGTCCGACAAGGACCTGACAAAGAGTAAACGTAAGGACATAGTCGTTGATGCTTTAACTGTTAAAAGATCTTTCCAAGAAGTCAACACGTATGTATCGATCTTGCATTAGAATTTGAAAAGGATGACTTTTGCAAATATGTTGATTGAAGATGGGGACAACTTTGCATTTTTAGCATAAGGCCAGCTAAAACACATGTATAGCGATAATAATGAACTTAAATATTATGAATTGTTAGACTTAAGTTGGTTATATAAATAGTTATGATTTATGCAGATTAAAGTGCTACTACAGGAAAGTTACGTGACCATATACGCATTAAGTTTTTGTTTTGTTTTGTTTTTTGGTTAAGAAATTCCTTTTTATATGGTCAGATGAGTTAGTAAGGGGCTCTTCTAATTTAAGTGAGGTCGCAGGTTCGAACAACCTTCATGTATACAGTCTTTTAAAATTTAGAGTCAGAGCTTACCTCCTGCAAGGGATTTACACGATTCAAGCGGGGATTAGTCTGGGTATAGATGACTTAAAGGTGTCTTTCTATAATTGGGACTCTCCGAAAACATCTCGTGAGAAACCAAAAAAGAAAAATTCCTTTGTATGATCATTTGGCTCTAGACACTGAGGATCATCACATCTTGCTATTTTATATGACAAAGTGTAAATTGTGTTAAGACTTCAAAATTTTGAACGTTGACGAAAGGTCTTTATGAATGAAATTTCATCTCAGCATAAAAATAAGAATAAAGCATTTCAGAATCCTGCGTCTTTGTAACCCGACTAATTTTTTGAAACCACAGGTAGCTCAACATATAGTATATAGACAAATTACATCTATTGATACAAGCTCTGGGAACTATAGGAGCTAATGGAATTCAAAAGAAATATCAGAACTGTAGGTTGGATTCTCGTGCCCATTATGCAATATTCATTTTCGCCAAGCATTGATGGTGACCACAAAACCCTGGAGGGCCTTACATCTCTTGAATGAAGGACCAAAACTTCCTCTAAAAATCATCCTGATGGGATATAATATCTTACAGAATCTGATGCACTTATGGACTTGGACATGCACAACTCATCTTCAGTTCTTGATACGTGACGATCACATGAATCGTCTTGCATTGCGAAAAGATGCGAGGAAAAGCCATTATGAGTTGTATGATATGATTGCTTTCCCTTTTAGATTTCCTTGATTCCTTGGAACTCCTCAGTTGGACCTTCTAGCATGATCACTGTTGTCTGTATTAGAGTTTTAATTCCTTCAACAAGATGAAATGCTTCATGGATCTTTTTCCCTACCCTATCCGGACACCTTCATCTCCTTTCCATTTCATGTCTGGAGTCTAAAATCTAGATTCCACTTGCAAACATGTGATGAGGTAACAGTCTGACACGAAACAACCATCGATAGCACTGGCACTGCAGAAATCATAAACTGGAGGGAAGTCAGAAATGTACATAGGATTTCATTACTATATATACATACCCTCCTGAAGATTGTAGACTAAAGAACATATTCTTGAGGCACTTTAGACTAAGAACATAGTCTTTAGGACCGTATGTGACTTCTAGTTGCAATTGAATATACAGAAATCAATTCTAATATCATTTTGCTGCCAGATAACAGTAAACATCACTTGAAACATGAGCAATATGTGTACTTATAAATTATGGAGATCGAGCAATTACAACGACACTATATGCACGTTGAGACCTGTATTAAACTACAAACTATTATGGATGAGTATAAAGAAAAATGGAGAAAGGTGTCGGATAAGAATTCAGCTAGGAGCATTGTGCATTGCATCTGATCAGTAGTCCCCTGTTCTTGTCATTTTTGTATGTTAAAATCTACTTATTGATTGATAAACTTGTAAATGTGCTTCTCCTGGATCACAATGGTGTGCACAGAGTAAGAGAAAGCATGGTTAAGGTATGATGTCTGCTACAAGCCTGTTTTGGTGTGGTTGTACTGTAAATATTGAAGGTCAGGGATTGGAGAAGACCATTAGCAAACATGTCCCTGTGACAACATTTTGAATATAGTTTTCTCTTTAGATTTTTTGTCTTTTCGTCTTAATTATATTTAGTAGTCATAAGTAATCATTATATTAGATAAAAATTACATTTATTGAAATAATATTTGAAAATTATTTCTGTACTTAAAGTCTCAGCACTTAATTATGTGCATTTTTCAATAATTTATAATATACACGACAAAATTTGTTTAATGTGTACTTAATTGAATTTCCCAAAAAATAGTAAGCCATGAATGATCGATTATCCTTTAAATACTCAAAGATTCTAAAACCAAAACGAACATTGCTTAAAAAATAGCAATAATAAAAATTTTAATTATTTAAAATTTTAAAATATACTTTAATTGTGTTCACTTTGATCACGATTGGGCTTCGAGTACTATTTGAACCTGATTATAAAATTTCAGGTCAAGCTTGGGTCTGGATAGACCCGAATCCAACCTGACATTTGAAAGCGATCTAGAAGGGGGGTTGAATAGATCGTTTAAACTTTTTCGCAAAGTTCTACAAAAACAAAGAGTTAATACACACAAAACAATCAAACAACTTAAATAAAGAGTGCAGGGAAGAAAGGCAAACACTGTTTTTATAAAGGTTCGGTGTTAAGACCTACGTCCTCTACCTAAGCTCTCACTTAGGATTTGGAAAACCAATTTACTACACACTTTTTAGTTCAGTGTGAACTTTTTACAACCCACTTGATTTTCGGCTCAAGCTACACTTCACAATCCAATTTGTTTTTTCAGCACAAATCCTACCACACCAGTGATTTTCCTCTAATCACTCAACTCACAATAACAATGATATGTAATTGAAACAACAAAGCTCAGTATATCTGAGTATAATTAAGAACAAGCTAAGAGCAATTTGAGAGCAAATATGGAACAATATGACTTTTCTTCTCTTTGGACTAGTGTTGTTGATCCTTCGACGATCTTCAATTTATTTGCAGGCTTCCAGATGATTATAGACGTTGTAGATCTTCTTCTAGCCATTGTTGATTGCTCATAGACGTTGTAAAATGATTTTTGTACCGTTTGATATCAATTGACTTCGTCAGATAATGTTCAGCTGCACTGATAGTCAACTAGTCGAGATGTGTTAGTCGACTAGTACAAATGTTTTAATTTTCATCTCCGTTCTTCAAATAGTCGACTAGTGTGATGTTAGTCGACTAGTACCATTACCCAACCTATAGATCTCTTGTTTTTAATCGACTTGCAATGTCTTGGTCAACTTGATTAAGCCCCACATAACAGATATGTTAATTCTCAGTCGACTTGTGACTTAATAGTCGACTAGTGCTTGCTCTAATGGGCATAATTGAGATAATCTTCGATCTTTATTTGTTGGGATACAAATTTTGAAATCTTCAATCATAATATGCCCGTTGCTTATCTCTTTCACGTTTAAGATATATTGTTATCTTGATTTGAACGTTGTTTATCTCTTGATTTGTATTAATCCTTTAATTTGAATTGTAAACAAAATACCTGTAATAATTTCTTAACCAATTCTATACATTTTATTATTACCAAAACATAAAGAAATTTTTTTGTCAACCACCATTGGTCCAACAATCTCCCCCTTTTTGATAATGACAAAACATTTAGAATTGTTTAAGAAATTGAAAACAAAGAAAAAATTGATCAAGGTTTTTATGCCTTGTCTAGTTGGTTAGTTTATCTCCCCCTTAATCAATAAACCAATGAATCCAATAATTTTTGCACAATTCCATAATTCATAACGTTAAGCCAACAAACAATGTTCCAATCAAGTGTTAACAACAATCTACCAAGACAACATGTAACAATTTTCAATTTGCGACAATTACCAAATTGAACGTGTTAAATATATTACCAAAATAAAATAAAAAAATAAATCCAAAAGTTGTCCAGCAATTTCAAAAACAATTTAATCATGATAACCACCGTGATGACATAACGTGGAATTTTACTCACCCTTTTTGTCATAATCAAAATAAAGGTGCAAGAACACATAGGAATTGAGGAATTGATCAAAATACCAACGATCACACATATCCAATAGTCTCAAATATCAAGCCAGCACATGAAAAACACAATAAAAACATAAACAAATGTTGGTCAAAAACAAATGCAACAAACATCAAGATCGAGAAGCATCATCATGTCTACAACCTAACTTATAAAGAATTTTCTTTATGCTTTTCTCCATTCTTGCAAGCATACTCTGTTGATCATCAACATTTTTCGCCAAGCGTAGAAGCATACTTTGTTGATCATCAACACGATCATTTAATTCTTCCAGTTGATCTCTAATTTCCTGAAGTCCGTCTTGAGATACCTCACTCCTTCGTACACTACTCGGTCTTAAACTGCTAGGACGATCACCGACCCTCTTGGAACGTTGCCTCCTAGGCACTTGTTGTCCTGTTGGGCCCCGAACCTATCTTGAAAGTTAGGACTACTAAATAAATTTTTTTTGGAGATTTTCCATGTATAAAAAGAGGAGAATTTATGAAATTGAAAAGAAATAGAAAGAGATTGCTTGAATCAAAGTCATAGGATTAGTTAAAGGTTATGAGTTAGATAGTTTTCTGAACAGGGTTCAGTATTTTGAGAAATTCGGAAGCTGTAGAGATCCGATTGAATTAATTCCTGATGCAAAATAAAATTGAGACATGGGGCTACAAATCATGTGAAGGGATTGAAATTCAATTTAGCTCCTAGGATGTTCAATTTTTGGAGTGAAGTTGACAAAATGTTCAGTCATGGTTAAGTGCAAGTATGATAGTGTTTTGGCTATAACTCCTTCATCTCTGATCCGATTTGAGTGTTCTTGGTGTCATTTTCAAGATGAGACATAGAGGAACACTTTTCAAGAAGAAAGTTTTGTCAAATTATGTCATTTACCTGCTCAAAATTAGGAAGCAAGAAGGCTGTTTTTAAGGCTAAGTGCAGGGGCAGTTTTAGAAGTCC
>JANZLX010000001.1:20289240-20299481 GCA_025531955.1 Erythroxylum orinocense
CCCATATTGGAAAGACATGGAGCTAGTGAATGACATATAAGTGGGAAGGACCCATAAACCTAATGCCTTAAGGTTTTAGGTTGAAGTGTGGTGTCAAGCCCATAAGTGTGTTCTCTCACTAGGCCCATGATGTAGATCTCCCATGTAAGTGGGCTCCCCAGTTCCTAACATCAAGGACATTGCATGCAAATGAGAGGCACTATATCGTGTGCAGAGGACAATAGAGGCCAAGAGGAAACTTGAAATATTTGTAATTTAGTATTGATAAAAATAAAATGGAGGGTGGCGGAAGTCTCCATTGTTCACTACAAATGTAGAACAAATAAATGTTAGGGAAAATCTTCTTTAGCACCCTCATTTAGCTTCATCTTTGATGGAAAACGAGGTCTTCAATCTGTTGACGAGGTGGGGCAACGAGGCAAGGCTATCCTGGATTGACTGCTCAACACATGACTCAAGAGCAGGGATAGCATCAGATCCAACTTTCTGCAGCTTAGCCGTTTCAAACTTGTCTTGGCAGACTGCCAATGATCGATTCAACCTTTCCTACATTTATTCCAGAAGGTATGCTGCATCAGCAATGTATGATACAATAGCTTGTAAAACACTCGGGACATATAGTGAACCTCAAGCATTACAGATGCAGCCACATGTTTATGTGTGACAAACTGATCTGAATTAACACAAGCTTAGAAGGGATATTACAGAAACAATCGCTCTAAGAAACTTACTATATGGAAACTGACAAGGGTTCTCAATTGTTAGTTTCATTCAATTGTGCAGACTAATGGAAGAAACACTACTGCTGCCAAGAATTGTCAAAACTATATTTTCTATTTGCAACTTCTTAAAATAACGAACGAAAGGACATGTCCTCAATGCAGATCAGAAAGAACCAGTATCACCAATTTACAAATTGCAGCTCAAGAAAAAATCTTTAATAATAGCCTAAATTTCATCTCAAACTGCCAAAAACTTTTCTGAAAGACTTAACTGATTACTAGAATTTTTTGCAGTTGAAAAATATGTAAACCATCAATTTACAGGATTGTCTCTTGCTGCTATGTATTTATGTTCCATTAGAGGAGGAAAATCCACTGAAAAGTTGAGAGAGGAATGCAGACGTAGATTTAGTTTAGGTCAAGGAAATGGATCGCAGTTTCAGTTTGGCGTTGTAAATCATTTCCAGATTCCCAGAAATTGTTTTTAAAACTACAATTATACTGTAAAGATGCAGGATGTAGATTGTTTCTTCACCGGGAAAAAGAGGTGAAATCCACATTAAAAGACTAGATCATCACTTCCATCAGTTATATGCACACCTAAAAGAGGAGTAAAAGATGGAGAGAAAATGTCAAAAAAGACACCTCTTTGTCTTTTACAAAATGCACCGCAGGTCAAAATTACCAGAAAAAGAAACAAAAGATAAACGGATCAATTGAGAAAGAGATCTTAACTTACTTGAAATCTGGCCATCTCATTTTCAAAAACCTGTTGAGCATTGAGGACTGGAACACTGCAATGTTCAACACAATTACTAATCTCTTCTTGCTTCCTTCTCCTATCAAAGCATTCATATGCACATTTGAAGTACGCTTGCTGCAAGCCAATGCTACTTATAAGCAACCAATCCACAGGAAAAGTATAAATTTAAAATTGTACAATAATGAAGTTATATTAAAACTCTTTGGAATGCTGAAGGACTAATAAAACTAGTTACTATCTATGATTGACAAACGAAAAGTACCTAATACGAAGGAACTACTTTTTTTTCTTTACCAAGTCAGTCGAAAAATCTAAAAGAAAAGGGCAAAAGCTTTCAACTTTTCAGCTACTTCATCCCAAGAAATTCAAAGAAAATCCTAAATAAACTCAATTATTTCCAGTAGGGTTCAAGAGAAGAGTGTTATGATTGAATTTAACAGTAGTTTCCTGAATTTACTATTTTCTTTTCCCTTTGGTCAGCTATCTCATCCAACAAAACAACACAACAATATACGCCCATCAAAACTTAAAAATTAACCATATGAGAAAAACAACCAACGAACCTAAAAATTGCATTTAACAGTTAGAGATCCAAAAAGCGAGTATGTAATGACACATTCACGCGCACCTGAAGTGTAAAATTGATATGATCTTGGACGGGAGAGAGATGGGTCTGAGCAGATGTATTGACTTCGTTGAGCTTTCTTCTCATTCTTTCTGACACCATTTGCTGCTCCATAGCTGCTATGTGATCCATCTCTATCCTTACCAACGGAAAATCGGGGTTTAAGAAGCTTTATCAGTGCCTGGTATCACTTGGTAGAATCGACGTAGGGTTTAAGGTTTTATGGGTCGGCTTAAATATGAACCATTTGTTGAGCCGGCTTAACCGTGTTTAAGGTTTTGTGGTATGTTAACATTTTATGAGTATATGGTGGAATTTACAATATTTATTTTTGGGGGGTGCTTATTAAGTAAATTATTTGATATTAATTTGGATATTTTAAATAAATATAGTTGGGACTTGGGAGGCTTTTGGGAAGGCTTATTTCACCGATTACAACTTCCTTATTGGCAACTTAAAAATATTGTATAATAATACTAATAAATTAGATGAAAATTTTTATGTTTATTTATAATTTATTTTCTACAAGTAATTAATAGCAATTTGATTCATTTTTACTGTTAACAGATAAAAATTATAAATAATTTATTGTTTTATTAATTTTTCATAATGTCATAATGTGTAATATCAATTTGTTTTATTAATAATTAATGAATAATATTTATTATATTCATTAATTGATAATAATATATATTTTTTATTTTTGTAATAATAAATTATATATTTTATTAAATCTCTACTTATTATCTAATAAAAATAAATAAGATAATAAATTTCTTATTAAATATATTTTATTTTTACTATGACTTAATAATTATTAATTAATTTTTCTTGTCATGTCAATTATTATACTCATTACCAATACTAATTAATTTCTTTTGTTATATTAATCTACTCTACTCAATGTTAACGTTGATTAAATTTTTTAATTTTATTTTTGTCATATTAGCTCACTACATTCGGTATAAGTAATAACCGATTTTTTTTTCTATTTCATCAATCCTTGAACCCAATAGTAGTGTTAAAAATTATTTACAAAGTCATTATTACAAATTTATGAAATAATTACTTATACAATAAATATTATTACGTAATTATAAATTATTATTGCATATTAATCATCTTATTGGTCAATATTATTATGTGATAAAATAAAATTTTAGTAAATTACCTAATTTAGTTTAATTTTAAATTGAATAATATATTTTATTAATAAAACTGAATAATTAATTTATTATTGGGTATTATATTATATATAAAATAATAATTATTCATACTTTTTATGTAATTAACGATATGTAGATATAATAAATCAATAATTATAAGTTTTATTTGTTAAATATAAAAAATAAATCAAGTTAATTATAATTTATCAAAATATGAATTATAAAAATTTAGTAATTAATTATTTTTATTAATATTATTACATAATAAATAAAAATTTTAATGAAAGACTTAATTTACAATCATAATAAAATAATAAAATATGATTCATAGTAACAAAATAAAAATATATTATATTTTTAGTAGAAATAATAATATGAAATATGATAAATCAATATATTTAACACATATTGTGCCTTTCTCATGGTTTGTTATTCCAATCCTCTCTTTGTGACATGGCTGTTCGTGTGGAGTATCACGTGGTCCAAAAATGTTAGGTCAACCAATGTTAATTAAAAAACCTAAAGAAATGATTAATTTTAATTTTTCACACAATTAAGGGTCTTTGGGAGATTTTTTAAAGCATATAGAATTTTGGTGAAATTGATAAAACTATATGGCAAGCTGATGTATTTTATTAATTAATATTAATACTGTTAAATATTTACTTAATAAAATATTATTATTTTAGTGTAAATAATGATATATGAATATAATTAAACTAATCAATGGAAGAACTTTACACATACCACTTTTGAAATTTTTTTCCTTTTGGAGACTATTTTTGTGACTTAAACTTGTAATCTTATAATTAAAGATAAACAACTTTATCAATTACTTCAAACCCCTCTCTTGTAATCAAGTTATTACATTTAGTTCTTCATAACACATTATTATGAAATAATCAAGTCATTGAACTAAATGATCTGTTACCCAAGTACATCGCGTTTGCCCTTTTTGTGCTATTGTGCTTCCTCCAGAGGACCGAGGAAAGTGACCCAAGTTGAAAATGGAAAAAACAACACCACCATCAAAATTGCCACATCAGGATTTTTCAGCTTACACTAGAACAAAGGCAAACCTGGTACAAGAAGACCACTTGAATTGAACACAACAACAAAACCACAGCTGCCCCTACACGCATACTCATAAGACAAACACACTAGAAACAACTGTATCTACACCTGACTCTGACCCTGACCTTACTCCACAACCAACTCCATCCTTCTACCCAAGTGTCGAGAGTAAACTGGATATTTCATCCAGAAATTCTTACCCTGCATTTTGATTCAGGAAGCAGGAGCATGAAGAAGAGCAAAGTTGTTTGTCTGTTGTCACCCTCTTTAAGCACTTAAAAAACTTTCATTAGGAACTTAGAGCTTTACTTGACGATCAAAAATCCAGCTGAAAGGTATGGTGGGTGCTTCCTTTGCCCTTCCTTGAGCTCTCTCTTCCAGCCTTCTGATTCGTGGAGGCAATCCGCAGACATAATCCTGAGCTTTTCGTCCTTCAGCTGACAGTCCAGTTAAGTTCTCCACTTTCCACCTGCCCACCAAGAACTCCAATATATCTGCATAATCTCTGGCAGTGTAGACTCCAAGCCGCTGCGCAACAGATGAAAAGTGCTCAAACAGATTGTCATCACGGCCATCATACATCAGGTGTGCAGGCATAGAAATCTTCTTCCTCATCATGTCAGCAAAAGCCAAGACAGTTCCATCAGGATCAATCTCAAAGAGCTTCTCAACTATTTTTGTATAGGCAGTCTCATGGCGTTTCTCATCTGAGGCAATTGTGCCACAAATTTGAGCCAATTTCACGTCTCCGTGTTCCTTGGCCTGTCTGGCAGTGTTCCCATGGGAGATAAAAGTTGCCCTTTCTTGGAATGAAGTGTAGATGAACCCGAGGTAAGGGCTGTTTTCTGTCCGTGGATCCTATAATAAGATTTATTGGAAAGAAATCAAATCAAGCTAGCACAAAAAGAGTATTCAATGTGATAGGTCACATAGAAAAGCAAATATGCTCAATAACTTTCCAGGGTTGCATGCAGATTGGGAACACCCAACTTTACAGTGAGGGCACAGATTTTGACAAAAAGCCATCGGTACACACAAATACTAGATTTAAGATTAAGAGGTCACAAAAACAAAGCACATAAAAAAAAAAGGAACTGCTGAGCATTAGTTATAGATGGTAAATCAAAAAACTCCCAGACCACTATGTCTGACCAATCTTTGCATACACTGGATACCAATCTTGAGCATCACTATGGTTATTATTTCATATTTGCTACTTTAAAGCCTTCAAGAAGAAATTGGTCTAAAAATCAAGAAGGATCTCACCATTCCAGACCCAATCAAATATTGAATTGTCTTCTCAATTTGCCTCATTTCCACTCGTCCAGAAAGGTAGAGATATTTGTTGAGAAGGTCACCGTGCCTATTCTCTTCAGCAGTCCATGCTCTAGTCCAGATCGCCCAAGAAGTCAGGCTCGCACCTGTTTCATCCCGAACTCCATCTAAGGTATTCAACATTGTTTGATAAGTAGGGAGTGCTTCCTCTGTGATCATGTCCCCAACTAGAACAACAAAATAATCATCAGGGATCTCTTTTGCTCTTTCCCTAAGTTCCTTGACCTGCTCATCAAACCCATCAGAAGCAGGATCAGGCAAAAAATCCTGTGGCTGCCAACACTTCTCAACTGGCTTAAGATGAACCAAGATATTCTCCTCAGCCCAATCTTCTAAAGATTTAAAGATCTCAATCTTCTGGGGTGGCATAGAATGAGTGACTTGAACATGCACCTCTCTGGGAGGAGTAAAAGGCTTCTTAAGATTCTCAACTTCCCTGCATTAAGTAGCAAATTTCAGCATTATGCAGATGACTGTTTAAAAGGAGTTTATCAGGAGTAAATACTGCTTAGTGCAAAATACTTCTTTGAATATACAGAATCAAAAAGACATATCATATACCAACAAACTGCTTATCAAATCATTCTTATATAATTGACGGCACTTGTTCACAACTTAGCACTCCTTTGGAGCATTAAAATGACTACAAACCAGTACCGAAGAAAGAAAATATACAACAAATCTTCAACTTAGCACTCCTTTGGAGCATTAAAATGGCTACAACCAGTACCGAAGAAAGAAAATATACAACAAATCTTCAACTTGGCACTCCTTTGGAGCATTAAAATGACTACAAACCAGTACCGAAGAAAGAAAATATCAACAAATCTTTTTCAATTAAATGCACACTAAACTCTTTTAATGAAAACCACCAAATCAAGGATAAGGAATATCCACAATAAAGAATTTCAACATCAAAAGCATGTATTGGTCCCCACAAACTAAACTATGGTCCCCACCTAACGAACCAATGTAAGGAATAGATCATCAATATTGAGCAGAATAGTGATGATTATAGTAATAATATCAGCCAATATAAAAATAAATTTCTGCAACTACCGTAGAGTTGAGACCCAAACTGAATGACCACTTCGTAATTAGAGTTTCTTCCTAGATAAAGAAAACCAATATGTTTGACAAGCAGCTGCTAACTTAAAGAAAAAGTCAAAGATTCACCACCTAGAAACAGAACAATAAAGGAATCTGATCACTAAACAATCCCAACTACTTTCACCAACTTGAATATCCTTCTTCAACATTTTGATTCAACCACACTATGGAGAAATAGAACGATGTAGTGAAACTAGGACCAAATATAGCAATTCCACAAGTGCTGACAATTAACCATCTAATAGATGAACCAACACATAATCAAATGAAATACCAAAGAAAAGAAAAGAAAAGAAGCAGAAAATACATAATTCACAATTCTGACATCACGTTATAACTGCGGGACTGCAACAAGTTTGAGAAACAAGAAGACCAAACTAGGACATGACCTTTCACAATAAAATAAATGACGTGCCTGACTCAAGAAATTTCAAATACACACAAACCTACACAACTAACCAGTAAGAGAATACAACAGGTGGACAAGTATGCAGCCATCAAAACCAAAGTTCAGAAAGATGGCAGAGTTCAGAAAGAATAAAAAATGCTCTTAAACCTTTCAAGCACTTTATCAACCTTGTACTTATTTGTTTGAAATCATGAATATGCATGCATTGATATCAAAGACGGAGAAAAGTCCAAATTTTTAAAAAGTTAAAAGAAAGATGACAAGAAAAGGAAGAAAATTAAAATTTGAAAACTTTGCACAGAAATAGTACAAACATCGAACCTAGATTCCAGCAAAAATCACGCTAAGAAGACAAACAGAAATCCAAGCCTGCATTGAAAATTAAAGATAAAGAACCAACTAATTGTTCCTAAACGGGCAATTAAACTGGAACAGTTGAGACAATAATTCATTTAACTTCTTCGGCATCAGATATGAATACTCTAAATTGTTTTTATATCAATTTGGTTTTGCATATTGGTCGTTCAAAACAAGGCAAAAACACTCAGCTTTTGGTTTGTTAAATAACAAGTGTATAAAGAAAAACAAGATGAATTTACTTTACATAATTGTTGAGCTTAAAGCAAATAAGCTACATCTATATGAAATCAGATGCCAAATGCTTTCAGTTGTAAAGTAGCGCACCAAAAAAGGGGGGGGAAAAGTCTTCGGCAAATACTGTAAGAAAGCAATCATCTCCTTTAAGAATTCAACAAGCCAAACACAATAGTTGGTTAGAAATGTGAAAAACACCGTAATCGATTCGAGTTAAGGAAATAAGACCGGGCCTAACTGTAGGGACTACAATTGAATGAAGCTTCAATACATAGTGCAAACCAGCTTAATCAACCTTTTTTTTTCGTTTACAGATGAAATGAAATAAACGAGATTGAATCAAATTAGGAGACCTCGATATACCAAAGAAGTAAAATCAATAAGCAGAAACATTTGAAGAAATTAAATGCAGGAAATCAAGAGTCCAAAAAAGGATTAATCTTTGTTCTTAAAAACATAAAACAAGAGGATCGCAGCAACCCGCACAATTAAAGAAACAAAACCAAAACCCAGATCCAAACTGACGCCAAAAGCAAGGAAACATGCAAAGATCCATTTTTTCACACAAAACAATAAAAAAGAAGCCAGAAAACAGAAAAGGAAAACAAGGAGCATTGAAAAGAATGAAAGGAGAACGGACTGACTTGGAGCCAGACTTGAGGGTAGAAGCCATGTAGAACTTGGGAGATCTGAGGCTAGCCATTGGAGGAAGAGCCAAAGAAGGAAACTTTGGGGATTGACAGACGAAAGGATTGAGCTTGAGAGCCATTGCCTTTTGCTTTCTCTGTTCTTCTCGTCTTTTGTCCTATTCAGTTTCCTCCACAGAAGGGAGAAAGTGTGTTTGTAAGAGAGAATAGGGAAGCGAGAGAGAGAGGAATAAGCCCAAGATATAAGTAGGCGTTTTGTATATGCATTTATAATGAATACAAGTGGAAGACCTGAATCCGATATAAAAGAAAAAAACGCACAAGTGGTGTGGTCACTGTGGTGGCATAGAAATATCAGCAGTAAGACCATTGTTTTGATCACACTTAGATTTGACCGACTACCCCTCACTCACATTAATTTAAGCTTTTAAAGGTGTTCCTTTTGTTCAGTTTCGGTGGGCAGTGGCACCAGCTGGTACAATACAAGGCGGTGGTGTTAATACACTCCTTTGCACCTGTCCTGTGTACCAATGGCCCCCAAGTCTAAGTTCCTGCCTACCTTGAAAATCTCTTTGTTTCCCCACCGGCCACCAGCTAAATGTTCTCTTACGATACAAGGGTTGGCAATGGCTCCATTAAAGAAACCAATTTTTAATGATAAAGCACACGGCCCAATTTAAGTAACTCTAGGACAAAAGATCTCATCTGAAAACAACAGTAAGTGACTGGATTTAGTAATTTCTTATATAAAATTATTTAATAAAACTATATTATTTCCCATTTATTGGAAAACTTTTAGTGTCCATTCTTTTTAATTGGTGTGTTCAATTCCGAGAATGAGGGAGTGGCGTGTACACCTGGTATTAACTATTACCATTGACATCACCGAAGCCACAGAGGAGCAGACGGACACAGCGTGAAGTAAGATATGCGCACAAAAAAAAACAAACGAAGACTTTGTCTGCACATGTTACTCTTGACATCGACGTCACCCAAGCCCACCGACGTAGCTATGAGCACATGCGCATATACCGAGTTACGTTGACAGAACACAAGAAGCATAGTATTTCACTACACTTGGCATCTCATTCTTTCCATCCCTGGTCTTTTTTGTTGTTGTTATTTTTGTTAGCATTTCTTGGGAGAAAAAAAAAACATATACATGTAAAGATAGAGACTTATTTGTCTTTAATTTGTTAAAATTGCGGACATTTTTAATACAAGAAATCCATTAGATGTTATCACGATTTACAACAAATAAGTTAGAAATTATCAACCTTATAATGATCACATAGTTCAATTGCCTGCCTTTTTGTTGGAAAATTAACCATGAAATAAATTTTATAATTTTTCGATTGAATACCCATAATTGAATAACTTAAAAAATATAAACTTCTTTACAAGGTGTTAATCACAAACTGATCAAATGTTTAGCCTTTAATAATATCTACAAAATAGTTAAAAAAAGAAAATAACCTTTTGAGAAAAGAAGACAAGAGTACAAGATCCCTTGTAACTATTTCATAGTTATATTAGAATTTTTTATTATCAAAATTTAAAAATTATAATTATAATTAGAGTTTAATATTGATAATTAATATTGATAAAATTCAATAACCAATGTTTGAATCATGAAAACTTTCAAACTTCACAATTAAGTTCAACTTAATTTAAATTTAAAATTTTCTTTTTGGTTCAGCCTGATTCTGACTGAACGGGACGTTGCCGTCTGGATGCATGGATTGATCGCTTTCCTTGGACGAGATACCTGCAAAATAAATAAGGCACGTCGGGGG
>JANZLX010000001.1:20335755-20347276 GCA_025531955.1 Erythroxylum orinocense
ATTTATGATTATGAATTATTTAATTGGAGAATTAAAGATAAATTAAAAGAAGTTTTAATTTATCTAATTCTAATTGTAAATTAGAATTATACTTTTACAATCATTGTCAATTTATTAGGAATCTAATGGGTCACACATCAAAGAGTAATTTATAAAAGAAAAATCAATTTAATTAAATTAAACTTAATTATAAATTTTGAGAAACTTTGGAATCAAATATGAAATATTTGATTTTATCAAAATTACATTAATTGTAATTAGAATTTGATTTTAATTATAATTAAAGAAATTTAATCTTAAGAAAAGATTGTTATGATTTTTCTATTTAAAAGAAAGAGCTATTTAAAAGCTAGCACTTTTTACCTTCTTCCTCTCAAAGAAATTTAAGAATTGCTCTGTGAATATCATCAAAAACTGAACAGCTGGACAATTCGTGATTAATCAATCTAAACAAGTTTCAACTATTTTTCAACAGCGAATAAAGTATAATTTCTAAATCAATTTATTTTTTAGTCAAATTTATTCAACTATCAGGATTTATTCGAAATTTGTAAAAAAATTTATTTTCCATTGTGCCCGTATTTCATTCAAGAGCTGATTCCAACAGTTACAAATATTATGAAGAAGTCCTTAATCTATTAAAAAACTAAATAAAAATTCATAAATGATTTATGTTAGAAAAATCTTCAGTTTCAAACCGTGTTACACTCAAACCACCATTTCCTATTCTGCTGCTTCGATTATTTTACATCAACAATCACACACACAACCAAATAAAGCCAAAATATATCCAAAAGTTAAAAGACGCTAAAAATATATGAAAAGAAATCACACAAATCGGTTAAATGGTTTTCTTCCAACTGTAGCAGGCATAGAGACTGTTGAATCCACACTCAGTTCTCCTATGGATTTAATTGACTGATGCTTTTCTAAAACCCTTTGTGAACTCGATTCCTTATTAGCTAACAAGGAACCTTTGTTCCACTTAAAGGAACCAATGCCTTGTGTTAGAGGGAATGAAAGCCTCCTCTTTTCACTGCTTGGCGTCCCCGGGAACCTCTCGTTAGGGTTGCTGTTACTGTTAGGTCTTACTTTTGCCTTGGTTGAAACTGTAGGAGTCATGTAGTTTGGAACAGAAAATGGTGGACAGCTCATAAGGCTGTCATCATCCTTCAATGGTAAGTCAAAGGGGGACTCAGCTCCTGTCGCTCTTCCTCTTGAATACTTTGATAAGCTGGGCCTGTTTGCTTGTGGAGTTCTCTGCATAGGAGTTCTTGCAGGTCTTATTGGTACAAAAGCAGCTGATTTTGTTGATCGGGGTGTTGGAGTATCCATGTTATCGAACCCCGTGTACCGTTGCTTGTGGTTGCTAGACGTAGGCCGAGAGCTAGGCTTCAGCTCAGATTGAGGTCTTGGTGGAGTAACTTGGAAATTCTTGAAGGCCAGGCTTTCAGGAGTATTTGCTGGAGGTATCTGGCGGTCTAACCAGTTCCACCACCATGGAAATCCATTTGTTCGGATATCTGTTAGAGCTGATGGAGTGGACTTTGGAGTGCCTCTCCACAACTGTAGGCAAAACGAAAACATGATATCACAAAAACTATTTATTCCCAAAAGCAAAGACAGATTTCAGATTTCTGCCTCAGACGATATTTTTATCACTGGGATGACATGTGAATTTCAGCATGAGAAAAATACGTCTGTAAAATGATCCTGTGTCATGATGACTTTAGTTCCTAGTATTATATATTGCATAAACCTGGTGGGAATACGAATAGGCCATAGCTCTTTCTCTCTTGACAACTGCTTCCACCTTTCTCTGCATCCTTGCTTCAATTTCTTCTTTTGTCAACAAACTATCATCCCAGTCTTCACTACCTGTTTCAGACTACACAAATGATCCCAGTTATTATTGTCACAGACATGTTTACATTCTTCTTACGTGCATATTTTCAAGAAAAAAACTTAGCATACCATATAAATTGAAAATTTGTCATACGTTACATTAAGCATAAATCTGAGGTCAACGTTTATTTAGACATATATAAAGTCAAATGGGTAATGAAGCAAAGGTAGCAGCAATTTGGACAGAGAAAATTTACTATAAATTACACCAGAAACTTACAGCGTGGCTCCATTTTCCCAATGTACTCTCTACTTCTTTGTCATTCTTATATTGAGCTTGACGCCGTGCTTGACTCTCTAGCATCTGGATCCTCCGTGACTGAATCTGGGATTGGATCCGCACTAAGAGCTGCATATACTTCATTGCATTCACAGTTTGTCGTTTTACATTCTGTCCTCTGATCACTCCTTGAAGTCTCACTAAGCCCTTCAGAGCTCTGAAGCTCTTTCTTGCCTGCACAAGAGTTGCAAAAGTTGTTGGATTTAATTTAATAGTTGCCAAAAGCATAGGAACCAACATTGCCAGCACCAAACCAAGTTGAGTCTATCCCAAAAATTCAACCTGATTCCTAGTGTTGGTCAATTTGTGAAAATGTCATTTTTAATTAATGCAACAATAGTTTCGACTGTTGGCTGCTTGACAGGACCCAATTTTCAAGATACTGTGATGCTTCCAAAGACTTCCAATAAAAAGAAGTGTGCTAAATTTTCAATCTACTACTAGAACATGGTTCATTTCTATATAAAAAAGGTCATGATAGTTTCCAATACTCTTGCGACATGTTTTATCATAAAGCAAGCAGTAAGGGAAAGAGAAGCTTACAACATAGCCTCTATATGCTGCTTGGATCTTAGTAGCTGAAGCATAATGGTTTCTTAAAGTTGGTTCTGGTCTACAGTATATCTCTTTGTGACGATTAACATTCTTAGGAGATACTCGTCTAGGGGAAGAAATCCTTGGCGATGGTGCCCTGGGCGAAGTAACTCTTGGTGATATAGGCCTAGGGGAGGAAGCTCTTGGAGAAGGAGCTCTAGGAGATGTAATTCTTTGAGAAGGAATCCTTGGCGAAGCAAGTCTTGCAGGTACAAAGGGAGGTGTCGTTGGTTGGTCAGGTGGCGTTGGAGGCCTGAAGATCAAATTATGTTCTCTTTCAGCCTCATCCAAGATTTTCTCAATGCTGCTAGGCTTTCTAAAGAGGGGA
Source organism: Erythroxylum orinocense (assembly GCA_025531955.1). NCBI lineage: Eukaryota > Viridiplantae > Streptophyta > Magnoliopsida > Malpighiales > Erythroxylaceae > Erythroxylum > Erythroxylum orinocense. The sequence goes on from JANZLX010000001.1 coordinate 20,338,863, forward strand.
ATGAATGAAGTGGACTCTCCATGCCTTCCTCTTGGTAGCCCCTTCTTCTTCTTCTTCTCTTTTGAACTCTTATCTGATTCCTGCAATTTGGTTGAGTAAGATGTTGTCACACTTTTGAAGGCACCTATTATAATCTTAAAAGCAAAGAATTATATATGCCAATCGGGCAAATAATATTGAAAACTCGGACAAAACTCATATTGGAGAAGTTGGATCGAGAGTCACACAACATGTTTAAGACACTTGGTTTCCTTTCTAACATTGGAGACAACTAGAAAGACGAACAACAGACATCAAGAGCAAGCAACAAAAAAACATGTCAGCTTCATCAATTTGCATCTTCATACAATACTATAAGATATATCTGCCTTTAAGGATGAGTGGAATGAAGTTAAAAGTTTGAAACACTCAAAGTCATTCATGTCGTTTGCCCATGATACTTTAGATGATCCATAACTATTCAGGTAAACAGATTGCGGGAAAATAGATTTGAGGTTTGAGAAATTTTATTTAAAAAAGAAATCACCATAAGAATACTACTTACGTTGGCTAGTTTGTCCTTGGAGTGGGGTAGAAAGACCCTCTTGATGGCAGAAAACCAACTCCCTTTCTTTCTCATGATCCTAGCATTACTATCTCCACCTGAACCACGAAACAAATTTGTACAATCAATTATTTGCAGAACCAGCCTAATCAGTCTCATCTGTATGAGTATGCAAGGACTACAAGCAAAGAAATTTTATGATCATTAATTTGTAAACTACGAAGTTATTGTTTCATTAGAGCAGCACTGCAACAGATAAGAAGTTCCAAGGTAAAATTCAACCAGATAAATCGATAAAGCCTTCATATGATCCATGAATCTTCTTCAACAAGCACAGTGAAACAAACTAGATTTGAGCACAGTAAAGAGCAAGATAGACGGCAGAAATTTTTGAATGAACAAGTAAAGGAACAAAACCAGAAACAGAGGATGAACTGATGGATATTTAAGACGGACTCAGGACCCCCAACACGTTCGTATCATTTCTTAAAAGAGTGGGCTTAACAAGGCTTGAAACAGAACTGGAACTATAAAATTGCCTAAAGTCAATCGAAGTCACAAAAATACAAATACTGCCGAAGCCAAATACTTTCAAGAAGCATCTCTATTTTAAAGGAAAACAAGTCCTTGACACAATTCTGTAGAAGGTTGTCTGACCAAAAACAAGGAGAAGATAACAATTTAGCTACAAAACAACTAGAAGATGACAAAGGGAGAGTGTTGTTTTCAGAAACACTTCTATGTATTTCCAGGCAAATTCACTTCAGAGGCAATTACAAATCTCGAAAAGGAATAATTGTTTATGACTGTACAGATGATTATAACTGTCTTAAAAGATCAATCAGCTGGCACTTCAAAGAAAAAAAATGATTTGGAAGACGGAAGGAATTTGACATGAAATTCACCTAAAACATCACCAGAACAGTACAGAACTCTCGAAAAGACAGAAAACGATTCCACCTTTCAAACATAATCCTTGTGTATCTCCAAAGAACAGGCATGATTAAAACTCACACATACCAAAAGAGATCACATGATCATAATAAATAGCCTAACAAACATGCCAAAAAGCTTTCACGAACAGAAATGACACAGAAATTGAGATCACATAAATTTATCACGAAGTACCTTATTTAAGACCCAGTTTTGCAAAGCCCTCGAAAAAGCTGTTTAGAAGCCCAAAAAAAAAAAAAGAGACAGGGAAGAGAAGCAGACAGAGAAACTCCCTCTTTCTATCTCTAGGCTTCCTATTGTTTACTATGAAACATTCTGCGATTTTTCTTTTGATTATAAATATATATATGTACTTTCTTCAGAACCCCAAAAGCTCCGATCTTTCTCTCACGCCCCCTCTCTCTCTCTCTCTATACAGAACTTTGAATCAGGTTCTTGCTTGTATGACTTGAGCTCTTCCTTCCCCCATCACCATCTTTCACAACTTTTTGGTGGGCTGTAGAAATTCTATTTCTTTTTTGCGTTGATGATGTGTGGGTTGGATTTATAAAATTTCATTTTGGCTTGGTGATGATGATTAAGAGAGAAAAAGGAAGATGACCACTTCCTCACTCAATGTGCCCAACCTCAACTAACTTTACTTCAATGGGAAGACTATTTCAGACCAACATCCATCCCCACTTCGATTAAACGGTTTGGTTTGGTACTCTTTCTCTCTCTGATTATATTTCTATTTCATTTTATTAATTATTTTTTCTTATCTCTCCTTCTTCTTTCTCTATTCCCCACGACCAGCCTTCTACGCGTGCAATTCACGACCCACTTTTCGACCACGATTTCCTGTATTTCCTCCTTTGTTGTTATATACTAAAAGACAAGACTACAAAACAATAATCCATCCGAAAATCTCAGAACTCATAAAATGATACAAGATCGGTACGTACCTAGAAATACAATATCACATTGGAACCAGACACGTAAGGTATTTGTTTAGTGTAGTTTACCCATTGTTTATGGACCATGTTCTTGCTGCTTGGACAAAAATAAATCTATCTACTTTGATTCCATTTGGTTGACCTGGTAATCCACCTCAATGACAATTCTCTTAACTGAAATTATAATAAGTCCAAATATTCTTTACCAAATTATAAATTTTTGAAGTTTTGAAAGGATTCTTGACTTTTATAAAAAAATAAAACGAGACAAAATAAAAAAATTTATAGTCTAATTTATTTTTTATGAAATTGAGTCCTAGGTAGTAGCTAGGTGTTATGTTAGAATTTATAATAAACCTATCAATCCACACGAGAAAGAAAGTTAGACCACGTATAAGTTTAAGTAAGCTTCTATGTTAAAATCAATTGATGATAGGTGAAGTGATACACTAAATTTATATATTAATTTTTTTTCCTCTCTTTCTCTAAACGGATCAAACTCTCATTTTATATTTCAACGTATTATTCCTTTTAAAACCCTTTTAAGAAAAGAAAACGTGCTATTTCTTAAATTTGCAGTCTTCGTTAGAAACTTTGTAGGTTAGGAGCTAACTCGTCTTCTTGCTTCCTTTAGTCAATGGAAAGACTGGAGCCCTCCCAAGAGTCCCAGCAGTCAAGAAAAATTGCTGAATCACAAGAACCATTTCAAAAACTAGAAAATTGGACCCTCAATCAAACTTCGTTTATAGATTTTCTCATGCCATTTCACATCATAATATGAAATAGTGATGAGTTATCCCTTATTTGTAGAGACGAATATATAAAATCCTTCTGTTCTAGCAACATTCAATTTCTCATGCATGCATGCATTTATACTTGGCAATATTAATATAGAAAATTTATAATTAACTGGGAGTTCCCTTCAGGCCACCAATTAAAATCACCTATTGTGCTCATGTACTGTATATTATCTTATGATTTTAACTTGTAAATCAAGTAGTTTCGTCATAACCTCTTTAACCATGTTGTAACAACAGTAATCATTAATAGAAAATTAAACACACACCCAAAATCATGTCAAGTAAGTAATTAAGATCAAAGTTTGTGTTAACTCATGTTTGTAAATGATTGTATTAGTGTAATCAAACCTTATGTCATGGTACTTTTCACTTTCTTATTCCTTAAGAAAATCTTTGAGTGAGCTTAATTGATCGAGAACTGTTGATCAATATATGAACTTTACTCTAAAATAATGCTGTCTTAATTTGTAGATAGAAAGATTTATCAACTGATTAAGGAACTAGGCAATGATAGCATGATCTTAACACATATAACTTTTTTAACATTTAGAGAATAAATTATGAGCTGAGTTATTATGACTGATTCAATCTTCTTGTGACCTGGATAACTTCAACTGAAAACTGGTCATCCAATCTCCTAAAAATCGTCAGATAGATTAACCCTGGTTGGTTGTGCGATGTGTTCAATTAAAGAGGTTTCTGCAAAATCCTTTTTATAGGGATCGTAGGTAAATTCAATTAGAGAAAAGTAGGATAAAAATTATCAGATAAATGAGAACATTACTCAGATTTATTGAAGGCCATATTCCTAATTAAACTATTAGACTAATTAAAATATGTAGGGGTAATATTATAACATAAAGAAATAAAAGAGATAATCTTAAAAATATAAATACTATCGAAAATAATCTCTATACTTGTTAAAGATAAAACGGTATATTATTAGATTATCTCAAATTTTACTTGTTTGCTAAATTTTTATTAAATATTATTGTTGTTTTTGTAATCTTGGAATATAAATTAAATTAGAACATACGTCATTACTTAATTAATTTCAGTCACATGAAATTTCACAAATTGGTTGTAAGAAGAGAACTTATCTCATCTACTAACTTCAACGAGTACTTGATCTTTAATTAACTTGAAGAGACGTGAAAACCCTGTCTATACACGTATGCCAAAGATTTGGCAGGCCCAGATGGCAAGAAAATGCTGCGACATGATACCCTACACCGAGAGGGGCATGATGCATTCGTTTCTTGTCTTGTTTGTAAAGAGGCGTCATGTCATTCTTCCACGATTGGTTGCGGAGGGGCTTTCCCTGATATCTGAGACCCCAACACAGACGAGAGATGAGATTAGGACATATATATGGAGCTCGATGTGATGATGAAAATGGGGAGCCACGACAGAACTCCTGTATATGTGATGCATGTGACATGGACCATCTGATCAAAGAACAGAAGTCGTATACATTGACTGCGATATGCATACCTAGTGTGGGGATAACGTTGGATATTTGTTGCTGTGACATAATCTGACACCTGTCTGTGCACGTGAAGAGTTCGTCCAGACTTTTGTTGGTCTTAAATTAGATGTTTTGACATCAGTTTAGGCTTATATTGAATATAAAATTTTAAAAGATTTCGGTGCATTGCTGCTGTCTCTGCTCTTTTCAATACAGTAATTTGCAGCAAAGAAAAAAGGATATTGTTAGTCGCGGAATATATGTGGTTCATCTCGTCTCCTGTCTATCATTATAGTAAAGAGTAATTATGTCATTGTTTTAGAACAATTATATCACCTAAAAGAAGTTGATGCATCATTATCTGAGATCGTTATATTATTCTCATAGCTAAAAGGTTATATCTTCAAATTATGGAAATAATTTTTTTATAAAAAATAAAAAAAGAACGATAGTATGCATTGATAACACTCTAATTTTTTCAAAATGAAGAGCCTTGTGTACTAAAATACGTGGTGTACATTATTCTTATGAAATAGTTATAAAAATTTGAAAAAAATAAATAAACTACTTTTTAAATCAATTACATCATATTTGTCCTAACATATCACTTATATTGTCTACCTGTGGTAACTATCGTTCCCAACTGCTCGTAGATCTTTCATCCACACCCTCTTATTTGGGATATCCAAGAGGTCATGGCCAGACCGTGGAGTTGCGAACTTCAACATGTTCTTCATGAGGGTAATCAATATGTAAACTTTCTTGCTAAGCTTGGCTCTTCACAGACACCTCTGTGTCTTTTTGGTCCATCCCACCTTCAGGGATTCGCTTGATACTAAAGGTAAACTTTCAAGCTATAGTGTTTTTGTGGAGTTAATCTTTCCTACCAACGCTCTCCTTCACAAAAAAGAAGAAGAACAAAAACAGAATAATTACATCAACTTAAAAGAGCAGTTTACATCACTGGTCACTATTCCATATGATCATTATTGCATTATTTGTACCCAACATGCCACTTAAAATGTAACTAATTTAGATTAATCACATCACTCTTCTAGAACAACAATAACATCGATTTAAATGAGTAGTTGGATATTGTTCTAAACTAGTGTTATTATTTATATTCAATGAGTCACTTGTAATCATATTATTCTAGATCAATTGCATCACACTTTTGGAATTGTTGTACTAATTTGAAATATTAATCATACCACTATTTTACACAGTTTGTAACACTTGTCCAATACAAAAGATCTGAACAACGGACACTTCAAAAAAATGGTACCGATGTTAGCATTTCAGACCAGGGGTCAAAAACCAATGATTACCGACAACAACGCTTTTCTTATGAGGTGAAGTCAAGTTTTGTCGAGGGTAAACAAATAATGAACTAAGCATAGGATCAAACGACCTATGTGGATATAGGTCATCGTGACCAAATAACAGTTGAAGCTGAATTGAGATACTGGTTTTGTCTCTTATCTCAAATGTGATTTATAGTCAAGAATTTAGTGGCCTCAGATAGGGGACTCTGAGTGTGGATTTTCTAGCTAAACAAGAGCTTTCTGGTCTTTCACGTGGGGCTCTTAGTTCTCTCCAAAGTACCCAAAAAAAAAAAAAAGAATTTAGTACACTGATTTGAAAAGAGGTGTGGTTGGAAAATTATATAAGAATAAATTACAACAGTTTTTCTCTTTATTTTTTAAAAATAAAAATGCCTAAGGTCAAATAACGTGACAAACCATGTTCACACATATATAACATTTATAAATTCACTATTCAGATATAACCCAAATAGTTCGACCTATTACCAAGACTAACAACTCGATCCATTAATCCATTATCATATACCACCGTCTTAAAGCTTAGATATTTGAGTCTATAGATAAAGAAAAAAGTCTAATTAATTGATAGAAAAAGTTTCGTAAAGATTAATTAACGAGACCTATATTTACATAAACACATTTTACATTTTATCATTATTAATTAAGAATCATATATGTGGCTAAGGCGTTTTAGCCGAAACTTACCTATTATATATTACTTCTCTTTCTCTTGCATCCTTAGACCCCAATTCTTCAAATAAAATAGAGGGATTTATTTATAATAACAAGGATGGATGACCAATTCTCAACTATTATTGGAATTTGTTCTACATTGTCTCGCATGGGTTTTTACTACACACCTTATTTGTATAATTTGTTGTGTGCAAGATTTCCTTAAACTTGTTTTGCTTGCCAACTCTTTGGTGTAAAATTTATCATCTTGTTCTTTTGAAACTACCCTCCGAGATTTCTATTAGACATATGTTCTGTAACTTTTGTTTACAGAATGGGCGATAGCATATATGCATCAATCCTACAATTAGACTAATTTGCTTACTTCTCATCTTTATATGTATTAACACCAGATCAGGGAGGACTTATTTCAAAATCAAAGATAAAAGCAAACATAAGGATTTTTTAAATAGTAAGAGAAAACAAAGTGCTCCAAATAAACCTATTTCCACTTTTAGTTGCTTCATTAATTTTTGACTAATAGAATTCGATAATACATTATTTTGTGCAAGTAGATATATCATGTCATCGATAGTATATAGTATTATAGAAGATATGTATTATTTCCATTGTAGTATAAAACCATATTAGGATTTTTTAGGCATTAAACAACCTAAAAGGAAGATTTTGTGATTGCACTCAATTTTGAATAAGACATATTTATTAAACCAATTAAAAAATGCAGTAATTTTGTTTTTATAAAGCCAAAATAGATATTAATATTTTATTTGATATGACTAGATATTCACTCAAAGAATGCAATGGACTTGTGCACATGAACCCAAACCTTCATGATCACATCAAAGACATTTGGAAATAAAGGACAATCATAATGAGTTACGACAACATGATTATAACACCCTCTATACGGAACCTACAACTACTTATACATATGACACCTAAATTCATGTACATACATTTATAGTATAATTATATTCATTTATAGGGATTGTCATTACTCATTTATATATTCAATGTTGTACATATACATATTACAAAATTTCATATCCCTTAACATTATCATTTAAGAGCAATATTACTTCATTATACATAACTTAAATTCTTAATTACAAGTTGTTAAGAAATTACAGTTTCCTTCGTTACATGTATAACCATATTTAATCAAAAGACACATTCCAACGGTATTTTTACTTCTAACGGTTGGCCTTGGTCCTACAGATGATCCATGTGCCTTATGTTAAGTCAAAATGACTTTACGTAAATGATTTTGATGAAGAACAAATAATAATAAAAGAAGTAAGTAAGACGGAAGCAGAAGAATTTGAGACGGAAGGAGCAAATCCATTAATCAGACGAAAGCGAGAAGCTAAAAGTCAAACGATAGAAAATCAGACGAAAGACAGACGATATAAAAGTCAAACGATGGAAAATCAGGTGAAAGACAGACAATAGAAAATCAGACGAAAGCGCGGAAACAAAGGACAGACGGAAGCGCAAGAAAAACATCAGACGGAAAGAAGTGAGACGGAAGATTCGATACCACGTCGGATTACTAATCAGCTTGAGTTATTTACAGAACTCAACTGAATAACTGATTCTTGAAAGATCAAGATACAAAAATCAAGAAGCAGTTGAAGACGAAGGCTATAAATATGAGTTGAAGTCGAAGACTATAGAAGATTAGCATTTTTGATA
>JANZLX010000001.1:20367576-20379454 GCA_025531955.1 Erythroxylum orinocense
GAAATGTTTTGATTTTGATTGTACTGTCTTGGGTGGCATCCACATATCCTCCCAGGGGGTATTTGGGTGTTACAATAAGTGTTAAAGGTGATTGCCTTTAGAGCAATTCTCTAACAAACTCCCACTTACACTAAAGCTAATCACCTTGATATCTAATACCGTAGGCGTATACATGTGATATAAAACTCTTTTGGGAAATAGGTTTAGTCAACGAATCAACTATATTCTAATCGGTAGGAACTCTATCTTGACATCATTTCTACCAATAATCTCTCTAATCAAATGGTAACGCCTAAGTACATATTTGGACTTCTAATGAGACCTCGGTTCTTTCACCTGCACTATAGCCCAGCTGTTTTTACAATACAACTGCACTGGGTTAGTGATGCTCAGAACCACACCAAGTTTCATAATGAACTTTTTGATCTAAACTGCTTCCTTTGTAGCTTCTGAAGCTATAATGTATTTCGCCTCTATCGTCGAATTAGCAGTCATCTCTTATTTGGAACGTTTTCAACAGACTACACCACTATTCAGTGTTAATACATATCCAGACCGGGATTTGGAATCATCTCTATCGGATTGGAAGCTAGCATCATTATACCCACTTATCGCAAGATCACTTTCTTCATATACCAAGAGTACATATTTAATTCTTCTCAAATACTTAAGGATATTCTTAATAGCCACCCAATTTGAATGGTATCTGCTTGTAACACTTAGAGCATACGATAAATTGGGTTTAGTACATAACATAGCGTATATGATTGATCCTATAGCTAAAGCATAAGGAATCAAACTCATGCAAGTCCTTTCATTTTGTGTCTTTAGACACATAGATTTAGAGAATGTAATCCTATATACCATGGGAAGATAAACTTTCTTGGACTGCTTCATGTTAAACTTTTTTAGCATCTTGGCTATGTATGTAGACTTAGAAAGACCAAACAACCTCTTAAATCTATCTTTATAGATCCTTATCCCCAAAATATAAGTTGCTTCTCCAGGGTCTTTCATAGAGAAGTTCTTAACTAACCAAATTTTTACTGATTACAAAGCTGAGACATCATTTTCTATTAGCAATATGTCATCTACATATAGTAAAAGGAACATGATTGCACTCCCACTAACCTTCTTGTACACACATGGCTCATCTGGATTTTGTGAGAAACTAAATCTTTAATTGTCTCATCAAATTGGATATTCCAACTCCTGGATGCTTGCTTCAATCCATAAATGGATTTTGAAGCTTGCATACCTTTTCTCCATTCATGGATATGAAACCATTAGGTTGTGTCATAGACACATCTCGGTTAGGATTCCATTAAGGAAAGTTGTCTTCACATCTATTTGCCATATCTCATAATCATAATAAGGGGCAATAGTTAAGAGTATCCTAATGGATTTAAGCATAGACACTAGGCTAAACGTTTCGTTATAGTCAACCCCTTATCCTTGATGATAACCTTTAGTTGCAAGCCTAGCTTTATAGGTAACTACATTATCCTCCATGTCAATTTTCTTCTTGAAAACCCATTTGCAACCTATGGGTTTTATCCCTTCGGGTGGGTCAACCAAATTCCATACTTGATTTTTATACATGAAATCCATTTCGGATTTCATAACTTGAAGCCATTTGTTAAATTCTGAACTCTTCAGAACCTCTTCATAGGTAGTAGGCTCATCATCTTTTATGCGTAATAAATCGTTAAGTTCACTTATGAGAAATCCATATCTCTCGGAAACATGACGTATCCTACCTGACCTATGAATTTCTTATGTGTCAAAAGGTTGAACTATTGTTTCATCTTCATCAACAATAGTCCCAAGTCCAGGCAGTTGATTTGCATCTGTTTAAACATCTTGAACTTCCACTAGTTTAATTTTGCTCCCACTGTCTTCTCTTAGAAGAAACTCTTTCTCCAAAAAAGACAATATGTTTTGAAACAAACACCTTTTATTTCGAAACATGGTAGCACTAATATCTTATAGTTTCTTTAGGATATCCTACAAACAGACACTTGTTAGATTTAGCTTCAAGCTTATCTGACTGAATCCGCTTCATAAAATTAGGACAACCTAAACTTTCATATGAGAAAGATAGGGTTTGTTGTTAGTCCATATCTCATATGGAGTAACATCAACTGACTTGGATGAGACTTTGTTTAATAGATAAACAGAAGTTTTGAGTGCATACCCCCAAAAGGATTTTTGTAAATTCGCTAACTAAATCATATACCTCACCATGTCTAACAAGGTTTAGTTTCTTCTCTCTGCCACACCATTATGTTGTGGTGTGCAAGGTGAAGTCCATTGGGACAATATTTCATTACCCCTAAGATAATCCAAAAACTCTTGGCTTAAGTATTCACCACCTTGATCCGATTGAAGTGATTTAATACTTCTCCCAATTTCTTTCTCAACTTCATTTTTTAATTCTTTAAACCTTTTAAAGGTTTCAAACTTGTATCTCATAAGATACACACACCTATATCAAGAATGATCATCGATAAAGGTATTGAAGTATACGAAACTACCTTTGGCATATATGGACATCGGACCACATACATTAGTATGTATTAGGTCTAAAAATCCACTAGTTCGTTCACCCTTTCCCTTAAAGGGTAACTTAGTCATCTTGCCTAATAAGTAAGATTCGCATGTGATATATGATTCATAATCAAATGACCCTAAACTACCACCCTTGTGTAGTTTAGACATGCGTCTCTCACTTATATGGCCAAGGTGACAATGCCATAAGTAAAACAATTTCACATTATCTCGTTTTATTCTTTTGTTATTATTGATATTTAAAACTAGATTAGACATATCCAATATGTATACACCATTGCACAATGTACCCAAAGATATAACATTCTATTCAAATTAATTGAACAACCATTGTTACTAAAATTTAATTGGAATCCAGCTTTATTAAGACTAGAAATAAACATTACATTTTAGTTAAAGCAGGTTCATACAAATAATTATCCAATTATAGTATAAGCTCACTAGAGAGCGTCAACACATATGTGCTTACAACTAATGCAATAACTCTTGCTCCATTGCCCACTCGCAAGTTTGACTCTCCCTTATTAAATTGTCTATTATTCCTGCCTTCATGTCAATACAATTGTGTGAGCCACAACCAGTATCTAATACCCATATGTTGTTATCAGAAACAATATGAATATTAATGACATAAATACCTAAAGTAGATGGGCCATCAGATGCCTTATTCTTCTTTAAAGACTCCAAACAAGCCTTGCAATTTCTCTTCTAGTGGCCATCCTTGCCACAATGGAAGCAAGTTCCCTTCGAGGCAGTCTTCTTTGCTTTCTTGACACCTCACTTAGGCACTGTAGACTTTTTCTTCTTTTGGCTCTTTTTCTTCAAACTAAAAGAGTCCAACAGCATCACAACCTTGTCCTTACGAATAGATGACTTAACTGCCTTAAGTATATTGACCAGCTCGGGAATTGTGCTAGATATATTGTTCATCCGATAGTTAAGCACAAATTGTGAGTAATTATCGGTTAAACCTGTTAGAATTAAGTCAATACTTAATTCATAACCCAAAAGAAAACCCATGGAGGCTAATCGCTCGATGTAGCCATTCATCTTCACTGCATACTACACTTGAGATGTCCCCTCAACCATTTCGGAGTGGAAGAGTAATCACAAAGTCTCGAACCTTTTGGACCTTGCTTGCTCATCAATGAACTCCCTAAGATGATATACTATAGTATAAGCATCCATAGCCTCATGCTACTTTTGCAGCTATAGTGACATAGTGACTAGCATGATACAACTAGTCATCTTGCTATCATCGAGATGCATCCTATATGCCCTTCGATCATCATCAGAAGCATCAACAGTAAGGGGATCAAGAAGTAGTTATTCCAAGACATAACCAAGCTTCTCAAACTTGAGAACTATTCTCAAGTTCCTGAGCCAGTCAAGGAAGTTTGGTCCAGTCAACTTATTAGCTTCCATCAATGATCTTAGATTCACTCTAGTACTCATAGTGTTGAATCCGAAAATAGCAACCTTTCATCAAAAAGAGAAAAATTAGAATGTACCTAAATGCATATCTATAAGGACTTTAATAACACGCATTATAACCCCTACTATTTTCACGAATTCATAACCCTCAATATAAATCAGAGGGAACTCAGAGAGAAAATTTTCTAGTGGGTCGATATCCAATATCCCTAAGAATGACATTGGGTTTGCCCAACAAGCCACCTTAGTTCAACCGGTAGGTATCAATCATACCGATTGCATCTCCAATGCAATTATCGAATCTAGTGCTATCAACTGTTAATGTGTGCACACTCATTGGGCTATCAACTCTTGACACGTGTATATTTAATGTACACTACCCAACTTTGCCTCTGCCCACGTTGATCTTGGATTTGCCCAACAGACCAACGCTTCTAGTTAAAAGCGACCTATTAATTCGAAAATCCTATTTTCATGGTTCGAACATATCCGTGTAAAGCAAGCTTGGGTTGACCCAACATTCCTAACTTTAAAAGGACTTTGATTCTTGCTATATTAAAGGAAGGCGTTCGTTTTAATATTTTAAATGAGGGGTTTGACTATGGTCTCATCTAACTTAGATGGCCTTAGACATATAACTCATATATATATATACACACACACATATAGTTACTATAACTACGTGGCATGATATGGACTACCAAACCAAATTGAGCCTAAGCCCATAACCATCCATCATGCAAGCCTACATATTCTCCGAACCATGCATTCCCTAATGCATTTATGTAAACACATCATTTTGGTTATGACATCTTATGGATCCTCACATGAAAGGTGCAATCTAATACTTGGATCTAAACTCAATCCAACACTTAGATTTACTATCTTTCTTTTACTAACTTGGCTAAAATTATTGTTGTATGTTATTTTGATTGGAATTAATATTAATCTAATTAACATGAATTCCTAATTCGAGAAATTAATTCATAATTAATACCTTAAAAAACTATTTGATGCCCAAAACAAAACAACTTCAATTTTGTCACACATACCAATTTTTCTAGTCTTACTAGAAAATCTATTGCTTTATAAAATTAATTCAAAATTAATTTCTATAATTTTCCAAAATTTTCAGAACATCAAATCATCATTCCAAGCATCCCTAGGTCATTTTATGATGATCAAAATAATTTAAGAATCACCCAAAACAATTATTATGATCACCAAAATATCGATAAGACACCAAAAATGACAAATATGACTTCTAAAATTTTTCTGAAAATCAAATTTCGAGCAAAATCATTTAGGCATTCAACAAACATCAAATTAACACATTTTTATCACATAAATATATTTTTAAGGTTTTGGAACTGAAATATAAACATACAAAAACATCAAACAAATCATATCCTACAATTTCTGGAAAACTATCCAGATCTGGAAAATTATTTGATAAAATTATTAATTTTTAATAATTCTACAAAAATTATAGAGGCAAAAGCACATCCCAAATATGTTCACATAATTTTTCTAGAATCAAATTCCACGAAAATCATGTGTAACCTCATCAGTTTAACCAGATTTCATACATGTTCTTGTAAATTCGAAATTAAATATTTTAATTACATTAAAAATATTTTCAAATCACACTGAATCATTCACATACAGCTTACGAATATGTTGGTTAAAGAAAATAACGAAAACCATTTTCCTATAATTAAATTTGAACAAAACATTACAAGACCCTAAGTTGTCACAACCATGAAAACAGTTTTCACCTGTTATGTATTCTACATCTAACAAGGCACAAGATGGCTCTCATACCATTATTAAGTTCCCATCATGCATCTCATACGTAATATATATCAAATATATGCAATGGAAAATAAAACGGAACCCTAAAAACCAAATCTACTCATGCATATAGATATAGAAATCAAAAATATGAAATGTAAGATGTTTACATATCTTTCCGATGATCTCCTTTGTTTTTTAATCTTCTCTGCATTGAGTTATCGTAAACCACAATGATCAATATAGACCGTCTCTAATGAAAGTCCATATGAAGATAAAAGGATGACACCTCACTAGGAGATGGCTAGAATTCTTTCTTTGTACTAGCAAAAACAAGAACTCTTGCCAAAGTTAGAGAGAAAAAGAGTGTGTGTGTAAGAAAGAACCTTTCTTTCACTTGTGTCTTACACAAGATGCACAAAAGTGATTATTATTTTTTGCCCTATTTGGCCTTCCATAACCCCCATTACTAGTGGAGAGTTATGGGAAATTAATGGCCATGAATACATGCATTAATCGAAGTTATGAGAAGTTAATGACCATGAATAGCATGCATTAATGAAAGTTTTGGGAAGTTAATGACCATGAATAACATGCATTAATGGAAGTTTTGAGAAGTTAATGACCATGAATAGTATGCATTAATGGATTTGGGATGTTAATGACCAAATTGGCAACCAATAACACTTGTTTCTAATCCATTTCATGCAAGGTTTTCTACCACAATTACATTGCGATACAATCCCAAAACACTCTCTCATTTCTTGAATTACCATTCAAGTCCATTTTACTCATCATTCGGATCTCTTATATATGTGACCTATTAGGTTCCCGGTTATGTTGGCTACTTGAATTAATACTTAATTTAAGTAAGTCAAGAGCAATATCTAGCAACACTTCATGACCCCAATTGCTCAAAAAATTAATGGTTTGATTACGAGCCCTTCCAGTAATTCGTCCTTTCACCATCTATACCTTCTTGGTTCAGAGTATGGTTAAAGTGTCAACTCTCACTAGAATAACTACGTCACATCTAGTCTAAGTGATATTAGATCTTATCTTGAGGATCTCATTACTCTATGTATCATTGAAGACTCTCTTCATGACACATATCTACACTGGCTAGAGACTTTCGAGTAATGACCCCGACAAGAGGTCGTGGGTATAATCTGCTTCTATCAAGAGTGGTGAATCCTTTATTGGCTACTCTATTACCTCTGAATACCTCAAGCTATACCCAATCACCACCTTATAAGTAACCCCTAAAAGGCACCAATGAATGGAGTCAAAGCACAGGATCATTATCCGAGATATCCTTGAGCGCCTCAAGTCAAAGGATACTTATACCATTGCTATGATGAGACTATCATTGACATCGGAATAGAATATCCATATGATTGTCTCATAGTAGTTCAATCCAATGTACTTACTACCCTTAGTAGGCATCCACATGTTAACTCTAAACAACTCATGTCTACAGCTTATGAGATCTATTGCTTAATCCAATCAAGGAGTATATTATATCCGGATTAATGATATCTCATCTCATTAATCCTATGACTACGAAAATTTTAGATACTAACATAATTACACATGATAAGAATCTCATTATCATGATCTCATCATGATTTCCTTCATGCTATGTTTTGTATCAAGGACTTCATTAAATCAACTTAAGATCAACATTAAATCCATAAATGTATAAACATCGAAATAATAAAAAATGCTTTTATTAATCATAAAATGATTTGTACAATAAGTGCTAAAGGTGATTGCCTTTAGAGCGCTTCTTTAATAATTTCCTCTCTCTATAGAGTTTGTCCTTGCTTTTATTTGAAAGCTCCTTCTTAAGGCTTTTTGCGCCTAACAAAGCGTAATTATTGAGGTAGACTTCTTCTGTTATGTCAACCTCTCCTTCTTCTTGGTCCTTTTCTACCAATGAATTTATTTGCTCCATAACCACCTTTTATTTTGGGGATTCACGAGCAAAATGTGGCCTTTCACAAATGAAAAAAAAAAAGTAATATCCCATTTTGTATGTTTCCTAGATTTGCATTGAGAAGATTCACATACCTTCTCTTTTCCTTTCTTTGAGCCATTTCGTATCCCACCATTCTTTTTGCTCTTATTTCCATTTTGAATTTGTGGTGGCATTTGGAGATTTAGTAAGCCATCCACAGCCACTATCATGTTAGGGAGGTCTTTCACATCCTGCCTCCAAAGCTCCACTTGTGCCCAACCTTGCAAGCCACTTATGAAGTTGAATAACTTATCTCTCTCAAACATTTTCTGCACGTCCAACATCAAAGATGTGAATTCCTTACATACTCTTGCATTGAGTAATCTTGCTTTAAACATTTTAAAGATTCTCTTGTGAGCCATGAAGTGTTGTTGGGGAGGAACTTGTCCATGAGCTCCTTCATTTTCTCCCTACTGTCAATAAGAGGTCTACTTGCGCTGATATTAGTAGAGGTCCGCATTCTCCACTACAATTTCGCATCTCCATCGGGATACATTCCCAAAACGTTCACCTTTTCTACTTCTGACACCTTAATAGCTACAAAATACTGCTTCATATCCCAAAAAAAGTTTTCAAGTTCCTTAAAATTGCCCTTGAAAAATTTTAGCTCACACACCTTTAACATGGTGCTCTCAACATGTCCCATGTCTACAGTTGCAATGGCATGTCTAAGGATGATCATCTCGAATGTGGCATCCTTCTTACTTTGATCAATTTCGCTACTTGATCTTGTAATTCTTAGATCCTCCTCTCCACGACTTCAAAACGTGTTGCATAAGATGAGACTTCTTCTTACCTGTAGATAAAAGACCGATAAGCACTTCCACCCTTGTCACACGCTTAGTAAGATTACTAACACCCGCCATTCAATCACCAACACATCTTTGATACCAAATGTTACAAAGACTTTGCTAAGAACTCAAATTTTGCACATAAAATGTGTCAAAGTCTAAATACTGTAGTTAAACTCTCACAATTTAACTAAACTTTACCAAATTCCTCATGTTTGAGGTGTTTCTCACAAAGGAAAAGTAAATCCACAAATTTTACTAAGCAACACAAAAGAATGGACAACAATGACAAGAGAAAGAAACACCTAAGTTTTACAACAAAATTGTCAACCTTTATATTACTTTTAATTGATACAAAGGATACAAAAGTTCCAACTCTCTCTCATGGATACAATATTTGCTTAAATGAGCTATTTATAAGCTTTAGGAGACTTATTGGGCAAGAATACAAGAAAGTGGTCTTAAGGCCACTAGCTGGTCATTGACATCTGCAACCACTTTAGGCACTACTTTAGTGGGTGGTTTATATAACTTACCATTAACCCACTTCTAAGTAAAAGCAACATGTGTAAAATGATTACAAGACACCTCATCCATGTTCTTTGCTATGTCTTCCCAATTCTTTGATGATTAATCTCACTAACTTTGCCACATCACCCATGATCTTTATCCAAAGGTGAAGGTTAGCCAAGTTCTGAGCCAATTCATGTATGGTCCAACCAAAACGTATCCATGGTCTAATTTGTTCATCCACGGTCCACTATTTAAGCACCATTTCATGCTTAGTCCCACCAAATATGTCTTTGACAAGTCCAACTTGCCCTAACCAAGCCAATCAATGTCTCACAACCTATCACAGCTAGTCGCAGCTCAAACCATTCTTAATCTTGTTTGGTTAAGTTACCTTGAGCTTTCACATGCCACCATCATGCATGTGATCTAGCTAACCTTCTACTCAAGGCCTGTTTCTCATTACTTTTTGGTCGTGCATCTAAATCTTTCATCCCATCGAAGATTTCTGCCAATATGTACCAATGCATGTCAATTTGTCAACAATGTCGATTTTTCTTACTTACTCGCAAGCCTTTGCCTTGTTTTATCCTCCTGAGTGTCAAACATTGGCCATGGCTCGTCAATGCTCACACGATTCCATAATTTATACTTTATGGATCTAACACTTGTTTTATTCACCTTGAATGGCCTACTTACAAACTATGAATCCTTCATCACGGTGATCAAAAACTACAACACAAGCACTACCTTTATTGAACTAAAGGTAATTCTTCTCCTTCATGAGCATAGTTGCTCTCTTTTCATGCACCACTGTTGTCGGATTCGACCTTTGTTGCATTCTCCAACAACAACCTCTCCACCCATAGTAGAGGCGGTGACAGGGGTGGACATGGGAGACACCCATCATCTTCTCCAACATCTTTCGGAGTCTCTTACCTTAACCATACCTCTCATACAAGGGTTGATTCATTTATTAGGCCCAATTTTAATAACTCATCCTCTGGGCCCATCTAGGTTAATGACCAACCTCCTAATGTAACCCAATTTCAAACCCGACCCAACCGTAACACATTTTATCCTAAGCCTAATTTTACCAATAATAAGCCTATTAACCAATTTCAAATCTACTAGAAATGGGGACACATTGCTACTCATTGTCAGTTTCGTACTCTAAATCTCGTAATTGCACCACTGGTTCCCACCACCTTACTAACAATATCAACACAACCTTTGCTGCCATGAATATTAAATTTGATCCTGATTCGAATCCTTTCAACCTCCATACTGTTACTAACTAGATACCAGATATTAAAACAACAACAATTACTCACATGACTCCATATCTTGATTTCATAGAATTCGTCACACCATATCAAGGATCCAATCAAGTCATTATTGGTAATAGACACACACTTACCCTATTTCATCCACTGGTACTACTTTTTCTCATAATTTCACCTTCATTATATATGATTGTTCCTCACATTACCACTAATATTTTATCTATTGCAAAATTTGACATTGATAATTCCTTTGTTATTAAATTTAATCCATCTGGTTATGTTGTGAAGGATCTCAAAAGCAAGATACTGCTACTCACGAGACCATTCTTAACAATCTCTACCCAATGAAGATTCCAATGCATTTCACAAATCTACTTGCTCTCACAGCCGCCTCCACTATAATCAATATGTGGCATCAACATCTTGGTCATCCATGTCACTCCACATTAACTAGATTAAGTCATGTTTTGCGATTTAAAATTATTCTCCATCCATGTACTTCCTGCCTTCAAGACAAAAGTGTTCGTCTTTCATTTCCTTTGTCTTCTCGCATTTCTATCAAACTATTATAATTAATTCACTGTGATATTTGGGGTCCTTCCCCATCTCTTTCCTACCCTAGCTATCAATATTTTATTATCTTTATGAATGATTTTAGTCGCTTTACTTGGATTTTTCCTCTCACCCATAAAAAGCATACCTTGCTTCGTTTTCCATCTTTAAAAACCACTGATGGAAAATCTCTTTTCCACTACCATCTAAACTTTTCAATGTGATGGAGCTCTTAAACTCACTAAAAGTGTCTTTACTGAATATCTTCTTTCCAATGGAATCACCCTTCACATCTCTTGTCCCTATACACCACAACAATATGGTCTTACTATACAAAAAATTTGTCACATAACTAAAACTGATTTTACCATTCTTCTTCGTGCCTCTCTTCCCAGGTTTTTCTAGTATGAAGCATTCATCACTGCTATTTATCTTATCAATCTCTTACCTACTCTTGTACTTCACCACAAATCTCCTTATGAAGTACTCTATTGCAACAAACCTGATATTACTTATCTTTGTGTTTTTGGATGAGTTTTTTTTCCTTACTTAGATTCCACCCGCCTTGACAAACTTAAACCAAAGTATGTTCAGTGTGTTTTTCTTAGATATGCCTCATAATGTAAGCACTATTGAAGCTTTTATCTCATCACCTCTAACTTTAAATTTATTGTCATGTCTGTTTTCTTGAACATCTCTTTCCCTACACCAATTTGCTTGTGTCATCTTCCACTTCCACCTCCTTTGTTGGGTCCCGTTCTCGAAGCCCAGACATCGATGCCGGACCCCGTTTTCGGAGCCCAACTATTCAGAACGGAAACACAATCGGAGACCGTTGGGCCCTAGTCCCGACTTCCAAGGCTGAACCCTGGATGACCCGTCGGAACACACACGGGAAATTAAATTTGCGGAAGCAAACT
>JANZLX010000001.1:20382523-20396063 GCA_025531955.1 Erythroxylum orinocense
GGGAGGGGTATAAATAATAACCACTAGATGGGAATGAAAACTTGATACCCACCCCCTTTGGAGGGTTTAGTGGATTCTCAAATTTAATTGAATGAATCTGTTCCCTTGGAATTGAAAACCTCAAAGCAAACACTACTTTTTGCAATTATTTCATTCCTTCATTCCCAAACTCTCAAACCAAACGCCCCCTAACATTTCATACCATATACAAGTTATATCACTTTTTCTTTGAAAAGCCAAAATGAAAGTTCAAAAATTATAAACATGTCATCATTTATTATTCGCTTAACTAAATCACTTGTTGTATACTATGTTTTTTGCCTCATAAAAATGGAAAGGGAAGTGTAAAAGGCATAAATATACCACCAAGTGTTGTTTTTCTATGCAATATCGTTTGTCACATTTTATGTTATTTATCCTCACAAAGTGAAAAGGGTAGGTGCAAAGATGTAATTCATATTCACAAACATTCACTTAGTCACCTAAAACAGAAAAGCTTCCATAAAATTCTCGTATATATTCAACCTTTTCCTTTTTGACATTCAATGCTTCTTCATTTGAGACAATGATTGGTTGAGACACTATGTTAGCTACTCTAACTTCATATTATTGGTGCAATTTGCTGACTATAACTTTGTTGGACTCTACTTAATCAAGTTATCTTGTTGTGGCCAAATTGCTACAAATCTCACATGCTACTTTCCTGGATGCCTTTTATTGACTTAGTTCTTTTGTATATTCTCTTACCCTTAGATCTTCTAACCCTCACTGTGAAGTTTGGAGGCTCCAATTCAACACCACAATTCTTTTTTTATCAATAATATTCATCCAACTTAAGGGAAAAAATTATAGATGAGGTAATAATATTGAAATAAATTTGATAAATGCAAATGCAAATTATCATGCCTAATGAATCTTATTTGGAATATTAAATAGTTGGCAAGCATATGCTTATAAGAAATTCTCCTTACTATAGATTTTATCCACTCAATGCTTAAGATTGCCTCTATCATGTCTAATAATACATACATACATATTGAAAATGAATTCCAGTATCCCACTTCATATAGGTGGAAGCTAGTTTCTTCCAGTCATTCACTTGTTATCCAAAATAGATTTACTTTGTTTCAAAAAGTCACATATATACACATAGTTATGCAATGATTGATCTCTCAATTAATTGAAATAACAAGAATAAGGTTATAGGAACAAGTGCAATATTATGTTAAGTCTTGATATGCTTGATTCTTCTTTACTATCGATTCTTCACTTAAATTATACATGCGCTCTATTTTCTTCATTACTTAATTGTTCAATTGATCTATTTGATTTCTTTGTTCACTTTGTCAGTCCATCAATCTTTATCTTTCATATGCTACTTGATTTAGTTATAATAGAGCTACTTATCGTAACAAAAATAAATTCATTAATAGTAATATGTTTTGTTATTATTAAAACTATGAATTAAGACCTCATTTAGTCAACAATAAGACTTAAATTACCCTGAGTATTGACTTGTCTAAGTAAAGATAAGCACAAATATAATCCTTGAAATCACAGTAAGTGAAATGCCTATCATAAGAGTCATATACCACTTGTTGGACCCTTAGATTGCCTATCATATGAGTTATATACCACTTGATGGTGTCTTGACTCAACTAATGATTGAGTTGACGATGGTGAAAATGTGGTGGATAATGAGGGAGAAACTGTATAAGAAAGAGTATAAATGAAGGGAGAAAAAGGAATACACAACTAGAGGTTGAACACAAGAAAAGGCAGTTCGATTAAAGAAGATTTTGTGCTTAGAGGATGTGAACATCATACCTACACTTATTAATAAGAAGATCCTTTTAAGAATTTATTAAAAACAATAAGACTTTGAATATGGAATTGAGTTTAACATCTAAAACCTTTCTTTGTTCTTAAGAAAGTAAGACACATCATGTCCTCTTTTGAATGAAATGGAAAATGAGAAGTGCATATGGAAAATTTTGAAGTGTCTTTAAGGTTTATAAAATTTAGAGATCGAATTTTTGTTAGTAATTAAGATTTTATTTATGGTTTTCTTTAGGAATTAGATTTTTTAATATTTGGTATTTACAAAAATACGGATTCATTTAAAGATTGAATTCTTTTAGCATTCAAGATTTCATTGTAGAATTAACGTAATAAGAAACCTGAGTTGACTTTTTAATTAAGATTTTAATTCATGGTAGTGTTTTTATATTATCACCACGTGGAGTGTTATGTCGTCTAGAAATGAGGAATTATCATTAATTCAGCATTTATGTCAAAAGTGACCAAGGAAGACAATGGTCATTGTAAATTCAAATTCCTCTTATCACCAATATTCTGAAGTTGAGGGACCTAAATCCTAATATGGTTGCGCTGCGAGGAAAGGACCTATGTTGTACGATGCATGTGGCTGGCAATGAATCAGGTTCATGTAGTGACACATAGTACAGAAATGAAATGATTGAAGTGGCAACATACAGTCGAAGCGGGTACCGATGGTAATTGATAAAACCAAGAAGATAAGGAGATTGACAAAATCACCTAACATTTGTGTGGTTAGATATAAGACTCTTTCTGGTTTAAAGTGGCATATAAGCGATGACCAAATCTAGCAGCTGGTAGTTAACCTAAGTTCCATGGCTGCATGGGACTTTAGTTCAAGTTCAAGGAAAAATGAGAAAATGGAATCATGAAAAGAAAGGATAAAAGACATTGAATATTAAAGATCTTTGATAGTTTTGCAAAAATGAAAATCCTTACGTGAGAAATTATATGTTGTTTTAGGTTTAAAGGTATCATTGTTCATTGAGTGCATTAGTTTTCTTCTTTTCTTTTAGATTTTTCAACAAATACTTTCTGCACCCAGGCCATCCAGTAACAACAATGGTAGTCAAACCTCAACAATGTAATTACTGATGCGGAAAGACTCAAATTTTTGGTTTAAACACCAGTTGCCAAAGCTTTAGACACATTTTTCTTCTTCCTCAGCCATTATCATTCTACTTAGAGGACTTGGTCCAAGCTTCTTCCTTCTCATAATTTGCCGTCTCCTAATCACTTCCATTTCATTCCTTCTTCTAACTTGCATCATTGCCTCTTCTTCCAACACAAACCTTCTCATCAACACATCGTCTATTAATGACTTTCCCCTGAAAACCCTCCTCCCTTTAGTGCTCAGCCTTGCACTCGGTGTTCTCTCAGCTGGAGTCGGTGTTGTTGACGCGGGAAACATCGGTTTCGACCTGGGATAGCTGTTACTTCTTCTGGGTTGAACATGGTCAACCTTGAAAACCTCATTGTACGAAGATATAGGTGCACACAGACAAACACTAGTGAAGGAAGTGGCAGCTCTTAGAGAGCTACATTTTCTTAGCCTCTCTCTATTTGGGTTGGTTTCTGTGGACTTGGTTATAGTCCTCCGTAACGTAGCGTTTGTAGAATTGGAAATCGAGGTACTTCTCCATAGAGTGGCATTTGGGGCTGTACGGGCGGTGACTGCTCGAGTCTTTGAGGGCTTCACAGAGACGGTTTTCCACTGAGTGGCCATCTCCATTGCTCTTTGATACCAAGGCTTCCTAGGGTAAAGACAATGCATATCATTCATCATAGTTTCAGTTCTCTCTAGTTAGCTTGGTCTAGCTTCTGAGAATGCATAATGTTTCAATGCATTTCAATGAAGAAAGAAGAGGCATCTTGTGAGTTTGAGGATTGTTATAGAGTTCAGGTTATTATACAGGACTAGTATTTCATAACATAGAAGTTATAATAATACGCATTCAAATGTTCCCCAAATTGGAAGATAGCTGACAAGTTCAATCAGGGATCAACGAAGTTACTTGTTTATAGGTCATCTTCTTTCTAATCAAAATACAAGAATATAGAAGTAGCTAACTTTTGGAACAGGTCAAGAAGGTAACACTTATCACAGTCTAAAGATAACTCATGCCCTTTAGTTAAGAAAAAAGAAAAACATTTGTTGCTGCATCACAGGTCATAAACGAACGAGGTGATGAAATGTAAAGTTTAAACAGATGATAAGGTAAATTTATAATATATCGAGTTAAGGTCTTTTGTTTAACATTACTCCTCACTTAAAAAAAACGTAGTCATTAAAAATTGTGAAGTTAAGTCCATTGCACGGCCACGCAAGATAAGTTACGTTCGCGACTTACATGTATGGCCATGCACTTTGTCTTGCTTGTGGCACTTATGTTATGTTAGGAGTCTTTTTATTTTTTATTGTTTTTATGATTTTGATTTTAATTATATAACAATTAGTTTAATTAAAAATTAAATTAAAATTAAAATTTAATTATGCTATTGTTAATTTTATAAAAAATAAAAATAATTAAAAAAACAAAATAATTACATATATTTTGGTTTATATTTGTGTCGTAGGCATAATTTCATTTTTTATTTTATTTAAAATTAAAATTAAAATAATAAAAAATAAAATATGTGTCACACGTGACATTATGACATAAGTGTCATGCAAAAAAATTTAAGATAAAAAAATTTAATTTAAAATTTTAATTAATTAATTAATTAATTTTATTTATTTTATAAATTATAGAAAATATTAAATTAAATTAAAAATTGATTTATACAAAAACAGTCAATACTAAACAACTAATTTTACCAAACATCTTTAATAAACAGATGATGTTATTTACTAGTTAAATTAGCTGATATAATCAACTTTCAGCTAATCGTTAATAGAATCAACTAACAGTTGTCAAACATAACCTTTATCAAACACAGATATACAAATTCTATCACAAAAAATATTGCATTTTTTAAATTAAGAGACACTTAAGTTAAGATTAACTAAAGAAATGATTAGGAGCTCATATGACAAATAGGTTAATGATGAACATAGTGTAACTAATCAAATTTATAAATTAATTAAACAATTTTAGTAAATTAATCAGTTAAAATAAGTTTTTGAAATTAAAATAAATTATTCCACATATATAATATATTGCATAATTATTAGCATTTCACAGTCATTCTCGGTAGAAATTTTTTTTATCATAAATATGCAAGATGTTTAATATTGCATTAATATGCACGCAGGCTAACATAATAATAATAATAACAATAATAATAATAATAATCAATTTTTAAATTTATTTTATATTTTATAATTTATAAATTAATTAAAATTTTTAATTAATTAATTAATTTTAAAGTTTTAAAAATTTATCTTATAAATTTTATTTAAAAATTAAAACAAAAATATAAATATAAAATAAATGTTTCACATGCGTTAGTTAAGTGTCACACCTGTGACAAAATTTTTTAAATATAAAATTTATTTTAAAATTTTAAAATTAAAAAAAATCATTTTTAATATAATAATAATTAAAATTTTTAATTGAATTTAATATTTTTCTATAATTTATAAATTAATTAATCAAATTTTAAAATTAAAATTTTTTATCTTATAAATTTTATGTAAAAAAATTAAAGTCAAAATCAAAATATTCATAGGCGTGTCTGTGATACAATTTTTAAAATACAAGTTTAATTTAAAAATTTTAAAATCAAAATAATAAAAAAAGAAATTTTCAAATTTTTAATATAATAGTAATAAAATTAATAAATGTTTAATTTAATTAATATTTTTATAATTTATAAATTAATTAAACAATTTTAATAAATTAATCAAATTTTCAAATTTAAATTTTTTTTCATAAATTTTATTTTAAAATAAAAATAAAAATGTACCAGGCGTCACTTAAGTGTTATGTCCATGACATAATTTTTAAAATTTTAAAATTTAAATAATAAAGAAAACAAAAAATTGATTTTGTAAATATATTAATCAATTAATCAATTTTAAATTTAATTTAATTTTTTATAATTTATAAATTAAGTAAACAATTTTAATAAATTAATCGATTTTTAAATTTTAAATTTTTATCTTAAAATTTTGATTTAAAAATTAAAATTAAAATAATAAAAAAAACAAAAAATGAAAAAATGCGTCACGGACGTGACTTACGCTTATGACTCAAACCAATTATTTTGTTTTTTATTTTTATCATATTTATTTAAAATTTTTATAAAATTAATAATGGCATAATTAAAATTAAACTTTAATTAACTTTTTATTAAATTAATATAAGTTAAATTAAAATTAAAATGATAAAAATAAAAAGACTTACAGGCGTGACACTAGTCACCTCTGTGAGTTGGTTATTAGTATAATTAAAATTAAAATAATATAAAACAAAAAATAAATAATAAAAGATAAAAAAGATTCACAGGCGTTATTTAAATCTCATGCCTGTGAGTTGGTGTCACGCCCTTAATTGACTAGTCACTTAAAATTTAAGCAAAAGTAACAATGTTTTATTAATTGGATAAAGTTAAATAAAATAAAATTAGATAGAGAATTTTATCTTCAATATGATCATGTCAACTACTTTAATGTAATATGTCTAAAATTTTAGTCACTTTTCATTTAAGTATCAAATCAATAAGAATTTATATATAAAATAATTTTTTTAGCACATCAAATTTTTTGTTTCATTTATTTTATTTCAACTCTATTTTATTAAATTTCATTCGTATATTTATGTGAGGTTTATTAGAAAAATGATTAGATCTCTTGTTCTGATTATATTGTTATTATCATGTTTCATTAAACCTATAAGAATAGGAAACAAGAAATCTGATTCTTTAACTAGCTAACCTTAAGATGGCCCTATTTTTAGGCTATTTGGACTAAGCTTGAAAGGAAGTGGGGATTCTGTGTCAAGTATCTCTTTCTTCTATAAAAACACTTTTTCGCCTGTATTTTCCCCCTATTTATGTGGTTGGTTGGCTGGCTAGATTAATGTGGTTCTACTCTGATTGAATGATAACAATATTCAAATGTGTGCATTGAACAGATATAAGCAAAATTCAGCAAATTTTGCCGGGGACTTGGATGATCATATTCATAACTGTAGAATTGCTATCTTGGCCAATCAAACTAGTTACTGGCAAGATCTCGTAAATTTATTCCTGGCAGGAGGTAAAAACATCTAAATTCATACTTTCTAGTAATGAAGGAAAATGAAAAAGTAGGAAAGATTCAGTAGCATAAAAAGTTGTTTATATTATCTGACCCACTTGCTTAGCTGTGAATGTGTATGAGCTTAAAGAGTGCATGCAGCAGCATAAAGCATAAAATGTCCACGATCATGATTCATGACAAGAATGAAAAACAAAGCAGGTGGGAAAAACTTTTATTTTTTTTTGGTTTCAAGATCGTACCTTGTGTGCAAGGTCTTTGGATCTGGCATGAACAAACAAACACCGAAGTCGGAGGAGAGAGAGCTGAGAGGAAAAGAAGAAGGAAGCTCATTTGGGTGTTGAAGAGAAGGAATGACCCGTTTCTTCTTTTTGGCCAATCAAATATTGTGAGGGGAAGATGGGTTGGCAAATTATGCTTCTTTTCTTTATTCTTTATTGAAAGAACCTCTTCTTTAGCTTTAGCAGGAATAATTCCTAGCACTAATATATATACATATATATATAAAGAGAGAGAGAGAGACCTGATCCTACTTATCTTTCAAAAGTAAACCCCGAACAAACTGAAAGATCCTGGTTGGTTAAATGGATCTTATTGTAACTTTTGGGTAGTGTTGTGATTTGAGGACTTGTTGAAGGGGCAATGGTAAGTCAATGCATCAAGTGTTCTTCATCTTTTCGTTTGGAAGGACTAACTGTGTTGCATCTGCTCATGTGCAATTATATTCACTGCTAAACTTGTCGGCAAGAATAGCTCACTTTCGAAGGATCACTGACACATTTCCATTCAAATTATTTTAACAAGCTGAAGACTAACATTATGATTTCTACATGTCTATCACTTTGACCTATAACATATTAATAAGTTTTGTTAACTGTGTACCAGTCAAGTATAAGTCTATCTGTCACCATATTTTGTATAGGAAGAAGTGGGCATGCTCAAGGTCCAGGGCATTTATATGTATATACATAATTAGGTAATGGATGGAATCATGATTCATAAGTGACTGATGATGTTATATCCAGAACCATAAAAGCTGCTGTAAAGAGAAAAAGACATAATGATGAGAAATGCTAGCTCAGATATTTCAACCCTCTCTCTCTCTCTCTCTCTATTTCTAAAACCTTTTTGCTTGGGGAAGTTATTCATGAATAAGGGCTCAAAAGTACACGACACAGATTTTGCTTTGAATAGAACAACTTTGACAAGGTAAGTAAGTGGAATCTAATTTCTAGGCAGTGAATGGTTTGGACAAGATCTATAGTGAATTAGTTGGTTAACTCTTGGAGACAAGAGTTTAGAGTTCCTGAAGATGCTAGTCCCTCCAATATGTTTGGAGTCTAGAGTTCCTTAGTGAGAAAAAGGGGCTTAAAGTATCTCATTTCTGATTGCTTTCAAAACAGCATTAATGTTGTTCTTTCTCAATATAATGGGACTCAAAGCAAGGGGTGAAACTTTGGATCCCAACTGCAATAATTAGTGACCATCTTGCTATGTACACCGAAAGCTTAAGCAGGTGAGGAAAAATCGGAGACTTAAGTGAGCAATATTTGACATATGCCTTTTCAGGTCAAAAGGTGTGGAGAGTTTCTAGTCAC
Source organism: Erythroxylum orinocense (assembly GCA_025531955.1). Taxonomy (NCBI): domain Eukaryota; kingdom Viridiplantae; phylum Streptophyta; class Magnoliopsida; order Malpighiales; family Erythroxylaceae; genus Erythroxylum; species Erythroxylum orinocense. The sequence goes on from JANZLX010000001.1 coordinate 20,391,164, forward strand.
CTTTTGCTTTTGTATACTGTAGACCAATAGACATCATTTGGTTCCCTTTGGATAGGAAATATAATCTCCCCTACCACAGAAAGAAAATTAAAGGTAACAATAACTTGATGAACTTTAAGACTTTACTGAACTAAACTCGTGAAACATAACAGCTTTAACTAAAATTAATGTCAGCTGAAAATATGAGCATCAATAGCGTGAAACATCAACATCAGGTGACCAGATCACAAGGTTTGGACACTTCTAAACTTTGTCTTTTGACAAGGTAAAAGGGTCAGTTAAATCCTGAATCAGATTTTAGTTGAGATTGATCTATATTAGTGTCAAATCCTGCCCACTATGAATTGATGATCAAGCTAAGCTTTTTATTTGAAACAATCATGTGAAGATTGAAGAGGAGCGTATAGCTGCGCAGAGACAATGAAGTGACCATACGTGCAACTTCTGACATCAATCAAGAGTTGAATGGCTCTTTCAACCCATCCAAAGCCTGCACAGCACTCAGGTAGGCCATTTTGCGATACAGCTCGGAGTCAATGCTGACACCCTTAGCCCAGGTCCAATGCGTCGCACTCGACATCCTTTTTCGTTCCCTTTCACTGAAGTGGCTTGAACATAATAAGCTCATGAGATATGTGAATGACAAATGCGCTATGGTTTGCCATTCTTAAATCTTAATCCTTACGCGTAAGTGGGTGTATAAGCATTTTGACAAGTAAGATTACAAGTGGAAGACAATTAGAATCTTGGAAGAACGTGAGACAATTTGTAACAGGAAGAGCTCATATCATTATAGTAAAAACATAGTAGTTAGGTAATCCTTTGGAACTAGTTGATAGAGAATCAGACTAGTAAACATCTGAGGATACTATTTTTAAGCCCATTCTGTTAACTTAGCAGAGTAGATCAAGCTCAGTATTTTATTCCATGAATGGGGGCCAAAGGTTTGCAGGTCATGAATAGATGTTGACATGCACTTTCTGTAAAGCAAAACGTAGTTATGGGAGATTGACATACATAGACTGAAAATCAAAACCATAAGCACCACCAACCCAGGATTTTTATTGACATTTATGAAAATGTTATCTGATGTTAGAGCTCAGCTAACTCTTTTAACTTTAAACTGAATTAACCTACAATGACAAGAAACGTACATGAAATGGAAGATCATCCAGGTTAAGCTCCCGGATTGGTCCTAACAATGACTTGCTAAGAACTGGATGACTTGCTGCTTAAGACATATGGATTGATAGGTGAGACACAAACTAGACATGCTAATAAATATATTACAAATCACTGGCTATCAGGATCACCGGAGCATTTCTTGCTCCAACCACCATAACCACCTTTTCTTTCCCCTCGCTTTCTCTTGTATCTGGGAAACTGGATCTCTGAAGCTAAACACGATTTTAGAGATGACTGCGACTGCTCTTGAGTAACTATTGGTGTTGCCACTGAATCAGGGTCTGAGTTTGGAATTGGACAAGGGTCTGTGCTTTCTCCTTCTTCACCTTTATCTGCTTCAAGGTGTGTTTCCATGAGTTGTTTACTTGCCCCCACAAAAGCCTGTGCCTCTCCATCAGCTACTTCATTATGTATCAAGACATTATCCATGATCTGCAGATATCAATTTGGAGAGATGCACTACAAAAATTAGTTTATTTTCCATTCTCTGGAAAAACTGTATCTTAGGAGATTGACAACTAAATATAAAGATGACGGATAAAATAACTGATAGCTTAACTACTTAATCACTAGGAGCTGATTGCAAAGATCTTGAGAGAAATAAAGAGATGGGACTGCACAAAGATTCTTTTCTCATTAACTTGCAAAACGACAGATCATCTCCGGTGCACAGAAAAATCCCATAAGAAGTTACCAGATTAAATAAAATTATATAAAGAGTTCTTACGTCTTCACATGAATCACCGATTCGTGAATGATGGAAAGTAACATCGGCAGCAGACAACAGTCCAACTGTGCTTTCAATTATATCAGGGACATGAACAGCCTCCCCATAACTTGAAATAGCACTTTCAGTCAAAACCAGATCTTCAATATCGTACGCTGAGATATGCTGAGGAGTAACATGAGTAGCTCCCATCGATATTGCTTCTCCATTGCCAGCAGAAAATGTTGGACTTGGAGCCGAGCTAGTTTGAGCATCCAAAGCTGCAAGAAGGCTCAAATTCTCTGAGGAAGAAAATTTGGCTGCATTTTTCGTCATTATCATGTCAAGTTGATTCTTAAGCTTGTGAACCCGAGAGTGCACTTTCTCAATTTTCCAAAGGACTGTCTCCAAGGAGTTACCACTGCCATCACCAAACTCGAAAATGAAATGGCTATCATCAAAACCACATTTGTCACTGCACTCAGTATGTTGATCCGTAGTTGCTGCTCAGAAACCATAGTGAGCATGTCAGTAAATGTAAAAACTAAGCAGAAATTTTTGGGCTTGAACTTATGTAAGAAATGAAATAAGGATAAAGACCAGAACAAGCTGTTAGAAGTAAATTCAGGCAGCTACTTTTGTTTTTGTTTTGCTATGTCATGCGGGTATTAAGAGGCTATACAAATAAAACTTTAAGAAATAACACATCCTTCTTCTTGTTTCTTTCTCTTTGCCAGTAAGTTCTTCTATCAAACTGATTCCTAGATATTGAAATTGTATCATTTATTAAACAATGACAGAGTAATCAATGACGCAATACCTGGAATTTTCATTAATAAAAAATGTCAGCACAGATCATGACCACCAGATCCCATTAACTCTTTTATCCATGAACCTAGACTAAAGGAGTTTACGCAATGCAGAAAAACAGCAGAGGAGAATTGCAGTTGGCCACATGTCTACCGAGGATATAAAGGATGAGATCATCATTAATCATATAAGGTTTGTGACAAGTAACTGGATCATATTTAGCAACCTTGCAGTGGAATGCATATGAATTGGAAAATTAATAAACAACAATATAACTTGCAGCTTTTATAACATGCCAAGTTTTTGATGAATCCTCAAATTTTGGCTTGCTATCGAGCAGTAACGAAGCAAATTACCTTTACTGCCAAAATCAACAATTAAGGAAGGGACGTCGGGATTGGATCTCTTATTTTCTGCAATAGTTCAGAAGGTGAAGTCAAATAACTATTTTGGGAAAGTCAACAACAAAGAATCCTATCATTAATATGCAAGTAGAAAGACAAAGTTTATACCCAGATATGAAAAGAGATTATGGTTTGACATGTACGACGATACATCAGTCGTGTCTTCGACTCTCTTTCGTTTCCTTCTTTTTATGGCCCTTGTTCTATAATGTTGGTTTGAAAATGGCATTGACTTTGAAAAAAGATCTTCAGAAACGGATTCCATGAGTGCTGAATGTTTGCTCTGTTCATTAGCTGCCAATTCTCTCGCATACTTCAATGATTGACTCTCAATTTCCTTAATTTTCAGTTCTGTCCACTTGCAACGCCACATCAGAGGTCGTATAAAATCCCTCCAGTGATTGGTTAACTTCTTCTTCCTACATAAAGGTGAGAAAATTAAACAAATTGTACAGGAATACAACCAAAAACTATGGTCCTGAACTGAAACCTGTTGCAGAAGCAAACCATTTTAGTAGATGATAGATAATTTTTAAAAGTTAACAAAAATACAATGATATTTCATCAGCATAATCAATAAATTGTCTGATGACAATGGCATCTATTACTGATTTCTCTGTTGTACTTACGTTTCTATAAAATCAACTAAAACTCAAAACTATATCATCTAAACAACAAGTTTATCTTTTGAAGTTTGTTCTCCTTTATTTTAAGATGGCATTACATATATCTTAAAGTATAGTTTAAAAACTGAAGCATTTTCATATGAATGAAAAACTGGGAAAGCTTAGTGACCAAATAAGAAGTTGCTAGCATTGTACTCAGATTGATGTGGAGGGTTCAGGCTAAATGATGATGTCCTAAAAATTAAAATCGGATCTTTAATTTATATTTTTTTCAACAGTGCTTTTCATCAATATAGTCAAATTTGGCATCTGAATTCTGAACGTATAGTCTAATCCTTCACATCTGAATAAGGAAAAACAATTGAGAAGCAAGCGAAGAATATAGCAATAGTATCAGAAAATAACACACCTTGTTTCAAATAGGCTACCAAATGCATCATAGTGTGAGGCCAAGTCATTGTCACTGAAAAATTGCGACTCCACTTCAGCATCGCTTAATCCAGAATATCTCTCTGTGTTAGAAGCCTTGTCAGCAAATGAGCTTGAATATTCAGTTGCCTCTGGATCTTCAGTTTCAGCTAACCCAGTCTTAGTGATATTTGTACATGTGGTTATGTCAACTTCTACATCTCCAAGGTCGTTTGAGACCTTAGTTTGTTCATCCAACATGGTGTCTGAGCTATTGACTGTTTCCTCACGTTTAACCACGCGCACTGAAGCCGTGCCAACTAGACTTGTTGAGACATTTTTTTTCTCATCACCAATGGTTGCTTTGGACGACTGACAAGGTTTATAGTCTTCATCAGTTTCCATTTGGTGGTTGTGCAGAAACCAGCATACAATCTTAGCCAAACTCAATTTGATTTATGAATGAGCAAGGCTCTAAAGCAAGTTCCTTCATGGACTTTGAAGCAAGACACAGAATTTTCCTGAATTAACAAATTAAAACCTTCAATTCTGTCTGAACAATTTTTCTTAACTTCAGTTCCAAATTAAATAGGATGACAAACAAGCAACCTAAATTGAGTAGCTTGGGACAGAAGGAGATTTTTAGAAAATGCATAACAAAATTAGAATGCAACAGATGTACAGAATAAAGATCAAAAGAAGCAAAGAAGCAAGCAATGCAACTTTTTAAACTAATGTTATGCATAAATATTTAGCATGGA
>JANZLX010000001.1:20423166-20434479 GCA_025531955.1 Erythroxylum orinocense
CCATATAAAAGATTTGGTTAGATATATTTTCATTTATGTTTCATATGGTTTAAAATTATATAATAATTAATATATTGGACTTTGCATATTGTTTAATATACTTTAAATAATTTTTATATACATAAATAATTTTTATTACAAAATAAAATATAGGTAAAATTAAAGTGCTTTTTATTTTTATGTTGCTAAACAGTTTACTTTATAAAACTTTTTCAAAAAAGCTCTTTTTTAAAAAATAATCAAACAGTCAACCAGCTTCTTAAAAAAATTCTTCTTAGAAAAGACTTTCAGAAAAAAAAAAACTTTATTACAAAAGCTTGTAAGCTTAACTAAATAGAGACCTACTTCTCACATTGGATAAAGGGAATAGTTTCAATTTTACTACAGCGTTAGAGCTGTTGATAAATGGAACAGGAGTGGGTAAAAAAGAGTGATTTTATAGTAACAGTGAAGTTATCCGGTTTATGTGATTTATGCTCTCTCTCAGTTAAGGTTTTGGTCCTGAATCAGAAATGACCAGTTGCTTTTCTTGGATTATTTATGTTGGTAACCTGCCCTCAGAGATAAGAGAATGGGAAGTTGAAGATCTGTCCTACAGGTTTGTTTCTAATTTATAGAAGAGCAGGCTAAAATTCTTCTAACTCTAATTGCAGTTTAGTGAATTGGCACATCCATATTAGGGCTAACTTTGTTACGTTCACGCACTTCATGCAAGCTGTCTGTTTCATGTTGCTATATGACTGTAAATTGAACATGCATACTTATATGTAGAATTAGCACGCTTATTATAGAAGTGAAGTTGAAAGGTTTCCGAGGCAGGTTGATTTGAACTTGTTTGTTGTTAATATGTGTTTAGGTGAAGAAGTACGAGAGCACTTCCTCAAGAAGCCGGAGCAAAAGCAGAATCCCGGGAAAGAAGAGAAGGTACTTGTTCAATAATTTTCATGAGCAAAAGGTACATACAGATCGTTGGACCGCTGTGCCTAGATCACCTTCAAAGTCCACATCTAGACATCCAGGTACGTGAAACAGGACTACATATTATCAGCCTCTTCATCCATGGTCTCCTTTATTGTACATATATATTTTAGATTTGTTATTCTTGCGACTGCGGAGAGAAGTTGAGTTCTAGGTGAAGATCAAAACCAAAAGAGCGTATAGATTGTTTTGATCTTTTGTTTGCAATTAAAACTCTGATGACCAAGCCATCTTCATCATACTTCTCATTTTCTAAGCATATTTTAGTCAATTGCCATTTGGAACAACCAGCCCTCAAGTCTGTCTTGTTCTTTTGTCTCTGTTGTGAAAATTCAATAACCGCTGTCTTCCTTCACACGTTTTCAAAGCCACCTCTATTCGTGACGAAGATGACCTTAAAGTTTAGTTTTTCATTTACAAAATCTTTTAGATTTACTTCTAGATGTACGTTACAATGACATTGGAGACTCCAAGCTTCACCTTATCGTCAGCAATTACATCCAATAGACCTGAAACTATGTTCTCCAAAGGACTGCTACATACATGAATCCAACAGCCAGTCAGTATCATTCTATTTCCACAGAAATCACGTAAATGTAGGGGCAAATTAGTCATGAAAAAAAGATTATATTTTAAGGTTCAGACTTTTCTTCGGCGTAGCAGTCTCTTTTAGATTATTTAACGTGAATGCTTACTTTTCAAAGTCATCTCCTTCGTTCAAGTCAAAACCAAAAACTTAGTTTCAAAGGCTTCCAGAACTGCACTCAACAAACACAGCCCTCCAAAAATACCCAAATTACAAGTCCAAGCCAAGCAGCATTGTCATGAATATTCCACTCTTTGAAGATCAATTCCGATACTTTGTTAAGAAACAAATGAAAGAAAACGGTTTCTACAAAGTCAAAGTCGTCGTTGTCGTTATTTTCTCTCTCTAGAGAAACAGTCTCATTCTCTCTCTCTCTCTCTCTCTCTTTAAAGAATGTTGGCCCTTGTTGATCGCAGTTCAACTTACGCGCTCTCTCTCTCCATTTTCAAATTGCTAAAACCCTGAAAACCTCTCTGAAATATTTACCGAGAGCAACAGAGAAACATGGTCGAGGTTGCTGTTGTGGTCCAGGTGGCTAAGGAGTTTCTGGTACCGTCGTGGTGGGAGGTTGAAGTGACCGTGGCCGCGGCAGTGTTCGTGATTGCATCGTATTGGTTTTTCGCTGGTGGTGCTGGTGGAGGAGGAGGTCGAGGTATGGACGGTGATCAAACAGAGACGCTAGAGAATTCCGGTAATTCTGGAGATGGAATTGGTGATAAAGACAAGGTTATTTGGTTTTATTCATGCGTAACTTTTTTAGTTTTCTCGCAGTGGTTTATTGATCCTGGATTAAAGATTGACTTCTGCTTCTTGGTCTAAATAAAATTCGAGCTTTTTACTTTTTCGCTTCTATTATGATATTATAACAAGCTAGCATGTTCTTGTCTTGAAATCATTCCATTTAACCGGAAAAGATAGCTTCTTTCTTTTTTCTTTTCATAGCTTATTTCTTTTCTGCTATAATAATCTTTTAAGAAATTAATTGATTACGTGGCTTTAGTTTTATTACATGTTGATTGCAACTAGTCGCTAAGTGATAATCTACTGAAGTATAATAGTGGTTCTGGTAAGGACGGGTATTTAAATTTGGTGGTTGTTGTCGATACTCGATAGTGTTTGGGGTGATAGCCAAGACTGATGCTGAAATGCTGGTCGATAAATGATTGGAATGATAATTGACTGGAATTAGCAATTTTTAATGGTGTGAATATGGATGGCTGAATACTTTGTAACTAATGATGATAATCTGATTTTGATGGTGCTTATGGTTACATGTTGATCTGCCAGAGTGCAGTGGCCCACTTCTGACCACTGGTTATGTTAACCCATGAGACGGGGTAGTGGTGGTTGGGGTGATAGAGCCTATTTAAACTCTGGCATTAAGAGTCTTTTTGAATCAAAATGAATTGGTTACCAATAAAGCATGTGGCTTTTGATTGGTTTTTAGATATGAAAAAAATGTTAAATCATTTGAGAGAAGATACTCCCAATAGAACATAATTTTTTAAGTTTGTGTGTGTAATGATTAATCACTTTTGTCTTACAATTTTGTCTTACTTTTGAACGCCTGGTTCATATTACAATTTCTTTCTCTCTTTTTGGGATTTCTTGTATTGTGACATCAACTACTTGACATCTCCCTTATGTGGATGTTTGGAGTGTTGCAGAGTACAAGAAACTATATGAATCAATGAAGCTAGGAAGGTTCCTATGTTCATTAGAGGAAGTTTAGTTGTACATGATCTTCGGTTCTAGTAAATGTAACGAAGAAGTGACTATATATTTTCATTTTTCTTAGTGTCTTCCTTTATATCCAGGAAGAGTTTTTCTATTTGCAATTGATTGTAATCCTAAAATTTCCTCAAACTTGCTTAACAATGGTGTTCTCCTATATGCTTCTCCTGCCACTCCTACCGCCCTTTTGTCTCTTCTTTCCATGTCTTGAAGACAACAGTCTGACTCTTAGTAAAGGTCATAGTTCATCACCGGTTAAGGTGATACTGAGACTATTAATTTGTGTATTTGCTGTATCATTTCATAGATTGTGCTGAATGAGGTTAAATATGCTACTTAATTTCATCTGGTCATGAATATATGGCGAAGTCTATTTTTTCTCTGCATGCTCGAGTATCTTATTTGATTAGCCAATACTGTGTACTAATTGTTTCATGGAGTAATTTTCCACTTCTTTGACATGCAGTTCCTCACTTATTTTGTAGACAGGACTTTTCAAAGGAGATTCACCAGCCAAAACTGCTTATATAATCAAGGTATCTTAACATCTTTAGGCCTTTGTCTGACTCTTATTATATTTTTTTACCTTAGCTTTTGAGTTGAGATTGTTCATCATTTGTGGGCAATAACATAAGTTGTGCTTTGTTTTTCAGTTGGAACTGTTAGCGGCTAAGAATCTTGTTGCTGCAAATTTAAATGGAACATCAGATCCTTATGCTATTATTACTTGTGGTTCAGATAAGCGATTCAGGTTACTTCATCTTCTTTTTCATGAAATTTTATAAGTGGATGTACCGTACAACCGATGGGATGGGATGATGGGAATCGTACGGGTTAAGAGGACCAACTTTTCAAATCATTATATCAGGAAATTTGATCAACATTTAGAGAGCTAAATAATGAAACAATCATTCTGGTCTGACCAGTGACCGCGGGTCTTTGGTTTCATCACTTTGCCTTTTTTGGCTTTTTTACTCTGGTTAAGTCTCCTGATTATTGTTTGCACTGAGGAGGCTTTGATAGTAATTAATGCATTTGACAGCCAATGATGGAGGGTTATGAAAAACAGCTTGTCCACTTGACACAACTAACGAAGGGAAAAGGCAGAAACTTTTCCATAACATTTCTTGGTGAGAGAGGGGATAAAAGTACCTTCTTATGGTGATGATTTCCCCCTTTCTAGATGTGTGATAATAAGTAATTGAAGCTATTAGTTGATCAGAAAGAGGAAATATTTGGGCATAATGAAGTTTATGTAAAATAACTTACAATTAAAGGAAATGGGGTATATTGTAACCCAAAAAAAAAAAAAGGAAATGGGGTATATATAAAATCACAAGATAAAATGTGCCTATTGTATGCCATATTATTTTGCACCATGCGAGAAATCTTCTCTCAATAAAGTGTGCTTCGTGGAGTAAGATATTTGGTCAAATCTTCTGCATCAAGTTAATTTTCTGCTATATAAGTTGTCTTTGGTATTATGACAGCTCAATGGTCCCTGGGTCAAGAAATCCCATGTGGGGAGAAGAATTTGATTTTTTAGCTGAAGAACTTCCTGTTGAGGTAATTATCACAATTTATTATGCTCTCATTCTGGGGTAAACATATTAATTTGGTGTTTGCCATATGGAAAACTGGTCACTCTCCAGATGATTCCTTATTTCAGATGCTTCACTGCTTATAATTAATTGCCATAAGGGTTGTTTCACTTTCAAATTGCTTCTTATTGTTAATCTTTTTATTATTTTAGTTTTTCATACTTATTATACATGCTGGATGAAAACAGAGTTCTCAGCTGCTTCACGTAACTATTTAATGTCTTCATTAGTCATCTATTATCAAGTAGATACGCATTTTTCAAGAGTTCTTGTAGGATGAACCTTTGTTGAAGTGGTATACTTCTGTTTATATGACAGATTAATGTAACAATATATGATTGGGACATAATATGGAAGAGTGCAGTTCTTGGTTCTGTAACTGTTACAGTTGATAGTGATGGTCAAACTGGTGCAATATGGCACACATTAGATAGTCCATCGGGACAGGTGAGTTTTGTTCATGAATTTATTACCCATTGATACCCCTACTTTCTTAATTTCTTTTATATTTTCCTTTTGTTTCTCAAGGAAGGTAATATAAATGCATATTTTTTTCAGGTTTGCCTCAATATAAAAACTTTAAAACTCTCTGTAAATTCAACCAGGTAGGCTTTTGGTTTATTCCTTTCTAATAATTAAAGTTTATGGTACTTTGTTTATGTCGTAATACTTGTATACGTTCCACGTTTTGACACAAATTTTGGGGAAGGTAAATGAATCGGAGGCACTCTACGTCGGGACACAAATCTAAAATTGAGTGCATGTAATTGAAATTCCACATATTAAGAACTGCCATGTCTTGATGATTTAGTTAAGTACCATGAGTTAAACTTGAACTAACTTGAAATGTTGCTGATAGGGTAATGAATGGATTTGCTGGAGCAAATCGAAGGAGGCTCTCTATAGACAAACAAAGGCCTACCGTGGTTCACCAAAAGCCTGGTCCTCTACAAACAATTTTTGATCTTCTTCCAGACGAGGCAAGTTGTGTGCCTCATTTTCAGAAGTGCTTTTTGTCGACCAACAATTCCTTTCTGAGTTCATACCAAGCATTTCCCTAACTAATCTATATATCTCAGGTTGTTGAACATAGTTTTTCATGTGCCCTGGAGAGATCATTCTTGTACCATGGCCGCATGTATGTCTCTACGTGGCATATATGCTTCCACTCTAATGTGTTCTCTAAGCAAATTAAGGTTAGTTAATTAACTCATCAACTATTCCTCATTTGTTTTTGCATATCTGTATCTTTTTTCGCATATCTAGAAACTCTGCTTTGAATTAGTTGATATTTTGTTGGTCTGCGCTATTAATGAGAAGGTTGCACTTTTCTCATAGTAGCTTCTTTAAGCGAAGATTTGCTAGTTAAGCTAACCATATGTATCCTTCCGTCTGCTCAGTAATCTTTAAAATTGGAAACCAGAGTGGTCAAGCTTATCATGGAATCTGGTGCCTTTCGCTATGAAAATTGTCTCATTTTGTAGGAGCAATTGAAGCTGGGCATAGGATTCTTGGCTTGTCTTTCAGTTGTTGTTCATTGTGCTTGAGTTTGCGTACATTATTCACTCTTCATTCCATAAACTTCCACGTCTTTTGTGTTGAATAATTTATTTAATCACGTTGTTCATGTAATTTGCACATGTTGGCGGTGCCTTTGTTGTGTCTTAGTTGCTTGACCCTGTTTTCTTATGTCACAGGTGGTCATACCTTTTGGGGATATTGATGAGGTACATAAGCCAATATGTTCAACTCTGACGGTATTTAGTCGGCCAAATTGGCGAACCTGAAAGATTCTCTCATTTAACCTATTTTCTTATTTATTTAGATACGCAGAAGTCAACATGCATTCATAAATCCTTCTGTAACAATCATTCTACGAATGGGTGCTGGTGGTCATGGTGTACCTCCTTTAGGAAGTCCTGATGGTTAGTGGCTAAATTTATCAATCAAACACTTGAACCTTCTAATGCTTTCGTCCAGATTTCTATTATGGGCAGAAAAGTAACTTTGGATTGCTGACTGTCTATGTGTATGTTCATTTCTGTCATGCAAGAAGCATTCAAGTTTGTCGAATAGCTTGAGTGGGTATTAAGCTATATGTGGTTGATGTTTCTGATGATTTCTGCTAGTTAATACATAGAATTTATTGTTTCTGTCTAAATGGAACTGCTTTGTTTTCCGTTTAATTAGAAAGCTAACAAGTTGCTTGGCATAGTTTTTGCTCCTAACCACCAGTTAGAAAGTCATGTCCAATGTAAAGTACGTGGAGATCTGCGTCCACATATCTGAATTCACAAGGATTATAACTAGTTCTCCCCATCGTCTTTGTCTGCAGAATCCCCCTTCCCCCAGTGAGTTAGTGCCGTGGTTTTTTGTTATGACATTTACTTAAATTATGATGCTTATGACGAGAGGTGTAGGGAAGAGAAAAGTAGTATGGAAGACAATATGTATTCATTGACATGTCTTCGTTATCGTTATAAGAACATGCAAATTGAGCTTGATGTATGAGAAATAATTTGTCTTTACTGATTGTAGAATAGTTATATATTGTCTAGATTGTGTCATTTGGAGCACTTCATTTGCAGCTTTAATATCCATGATTCACTATCATCATTTTGCTAATCATTTTACCTTCTTCATTTTCAGGTCGAGTCAGGTACAAATTTGCATCTTTTTGGAACAGAAACAATGCATTAAAAGCACTACAGCGTGCAGCTAGGAACTATCATGCAATATCAGAATCTGAGAAGAAGGTCTGTTATGTGCTTTATGGCTCCCTTTTCCAAAGATTGCTTTTCCCTTAAGATCTACCATTAGTTTTTGAATCAAGAGTTCGGAGCTCTTGATAAATTCCAAACACCAAGAAAACTGCTAGGACATTGCTTACATATGGACATGTCTTTGGGCTTATATCATCAATTAATTGTGTTTCATTCATGTGTGAAATCGGCAACTGTCGGAACCAACACAACCTTCTGCGTGGTCCCACAGGAAAGCCCCTCTGTCATTATCTTTCTGGCCATGTTTATCATTCATAATGCTGTTATGATTGTGTAGGAAAGCGAAGAATCAGCACTGCGTGCACATAGTAGTTCTGTTAGGGGTGGTAGAAAGCAACCCAAGGCTCCCGAAGATATTGCACCTAAAAGTGAAAAGCTTCAATCTTTTATCAAGAAAGAGGTTCTAGTTGATATATACAACGTAAGATACTTGTGGCCTTCTTTTTCAAAATTGCGACTTAAAATAAACTACTTTTAGTTCTGCAACCCATTCCTGAGTTTTATAAGCTATCTTTTTCAGTTTGTATGATCCGCAGCCTTTTCTTTCAGGATGTATTCCCTTGTACAGCTGAGCAGTTTCTCGATACGTTGTTGAGTGATGATTCCAAATTTACGAATGAGTATCGTTCTACTCGAAAGGACACGAATCTTTGTGTAAGTTCGAAATTGTTTATGCAGATCGTTGATATAGAAATATTTGTTGATTGAATATACATGCTCTTCATTCGTTATGCCTCGCATGTGTTGAGGGTTATGGGTCTGAAAGCTAGAAAGAGCTGTGGCATGCTGAAAGTTTGTTGGATGAGATAATCTTTAAGATTTTGAGAGATGTTAGTAAATTTTTTGATGATTAAGTTAATTCTTTGGTGTTCAGTTCTGACCTAATGTTATCCTTTATTACTGTTCCTTAATTTAGGATAGAAGTTTGCCCATTTAAAGTACCTATTATTTCCTTATCAAGCTTAGTTTGTGGGAGAGTTTGTCCTTCATTCATCCTTTTACATGTTTGATTTGGTTGTGACTTAATGTGGCTGCACAGTATTGAGAGACTTGCTGGTTCTCCTGCAGATTGCCCAAATTTTGATAAATCAAATCCCTGCTTAGACCATTGAGTTCTTATTTCTCATCAGTTACTGTGGAAATTCTTCTTTCCCGGAAATAACTAGATTCATTGTCAGTTTTATTCATGGATCCTCTTTTACGTACTTAATTGCAATTTTGCAATGTGGCTTAGTTGACTTCTGTTCCGAATATTTATGAAGGCTTTTGATATGTGTGGTGTTAAAATTTTGTGCTCCTTCCAGATGGGACAGTGGCATGCCGCTGATGACTATGACGGTCAAGTTAGAGAGATAACATTCAGATCAAAATGTAATAGTCCGATGTGCCCTCCAGATACAGCCATGACGGAATATCAGCATACTGTCCTATCACCTGATAAGAAAATTCTTGTGAGACTTCATGTCTTCTATTTATTTTTGCATTAATCTTTGAATATTCTTAATGTTGTTTCTAATAGCCTTTAATGTCGTTTCTTGCTTCATATACTGTTCGACACATCGACTTTTCCATGCTATGTAGGACAAATCTGAATCTTGTTCTGTTTCTCTTTATATGACATGTATAATGTAATTTTCGTTTGTATGCCTGGGATAGGTATTCGAGACGGTCCAACAGGCACACGATGTTCCATTCGGATCATACTTCGAGGTACATGCCTTACCCACTGAAGTTTAAATAGCATCATGCATCTACATTGTGTGAGAAGAAATGATAACAGTTTAAAGATTAAGAATTTGCTGATGTTATTTTCATTACCCATGTCGCCCTGATATGGAACTAATTAGTTTCTATGCTGGTGCTGCATCAGATTCATTGCCGATGGACAGTAGAGACCACAGATGAAAATTCATCTAAGATAGATATAAAAGTCGGTAAGGATTCAGTTGCATTGTCTTGTCTTCGTGACCATTACTCTATTACCTTATTCTCAAATTTGAACTTTTTGTGGTTTACGCCCATTATTTGTAACAATGATTGGAACTTTTACTTTCTCATTTTTTCAGGCGCACATTTCAAGAAATGGTGTGTAATGCAGTCAAAAATTAAAACAGGAGCCATAGACGAGGTCTGTTCACACCTTTCTCTTGCCTTTTCCTTTTTCCACTTCTTCTTGCCCCGCTTGCTCGACTTCATGAGATTCAGGAATAAAGCTTTCAGTTTTTTATCCTTTAAAACGTTTGATTGTCTTCATCACATTATTGTATTAAAAGTTTCAGTTGTCTTACAACATTTAGAATTCATCTTAAACTCTGTTTATTTAATCATGTGTAGTACAAGAAAGAGGTTCAAGTGATGTTAGAATTAGCTCGCTCATACCTCAGTTCACATGGTTCGACGGGTGAAAATGACAAGCTCTCGTCCCCTCCCTCTGTAAGACAAGAACCAGCTGAAGAATTGTAACATAAGTTAAATTCTTTCATTATATTGTTAGTGTATCATTTTCATTTTTACTTGTAATGTTGGTAGAACAACAGGTTTTCCTTGTGATGAAATGTAGGAGTTGATTTTAATGTTTTCTTTTTCGTAATTCCACTATATCTCAAGTGTTGTTTTTTGTAATGATCCAGTGTTAAATGTAATCTTTAAATTTGTAATTTTATAAACTTTAAATACGTAGTTCCCTAAATTTTAGAATCTAATAATTTTCTATGACAAGATAGAAGAATCTTTTTGAATTTTGATCAAGATCAATTTTTGATAAAAACAAGGTTTTGATTTTCTTTTTCTTAACCTTTTCTCTCTTTAGTTGAGTTTTTTATGAAATAAAACTAAATTTAAATGGATAAAAAATTGTTGTTAAAATTCAAAAAGATAACTTTTATTTGTTTTTTCTATTATTTTATTCTCCATTAACGTAAAATTTTAAAAAATAATATTTTATTTAACGATAATCTCCTCTCAAGTGATTGATAAGATTTAAATACTTGCATAATTAAACCTTGGGTCACTTAATGATATTATTTAACAATCACTTATTTGACCCATATATAGGGATGGCAACGGGATGGGTATGCCATCCCCGTACCCGCCCCATGAACTTGCCCTCACTTCCATACCCGCTCCCATCCTATCGGGGATTTTTTTGGCAGCTCATACTCGTACCCGTCCCATGAACCTGCCCCTACCCCCATACCCGCCTCCATTCTCATCGGGAATTTTTTTGGCACCTCCATACCCGTACCTATTGGGGGTTTGACCCCCATCAACTACCCGTTTACCCGCCTCTTTTTTTTTAAGATAAACTTATTTAATATGAATGTATATATATATATATATATATATATAACGGGTATATAAGTATATATATATATATGTATAATGGCAAAATCGTAATTACTATATAACAGGTAGACGGGTATGGGAGGTGGTATTCCCATACCTGCCCCACGGGTAAAAATTTGCTCCTCATACCTGCCCTCATTCGGGTAATTTTATCAGGTACCTATCGGATTCGGGTACAATTGTCATCCCTACCCATATAACATAATCATAGTTTAATAGTATGATATGATATGCATAAAAAAAAGCTAAATCCTCTTTTTTTTGTCACAACATTAATCATGATTAA
>JANZLX010000001.1:20477387-20500075 GCA_025531955.1 Erythroxylum orinocense
ACAAAATACAATTACAATTATACACAATTAACAAGAGAAGACCAGGTCAATGTTTGACACATTCGGCAGTGCTATTATTCTCATCAGTGATTTTAATAACTATGTGTCCCCAACAGAGAAAAAAGGTGGTCCTTTTTCTTTGAGTCGAGCTGTGCTCTTCAGGAAAAATCTTGATGAGTGTCACCTTCTGGATCTTAGTTTCAAGGGCGCCATGGTTACGTGTAGAAAACGCACGAATGGTGTGTTTTCCACATTCATACTGCTGGATACGGCTCTGTGTAATAATGAATGGAGAACGATATTTTCAGAAGCTTCGATGCACCATTTAACTCATACTCATTCGGATCATAATCTGATTCTCCTGAAGCTTTATGGATTTATCCCTCCTGCACATTCTTGACCCTTTTGGTTTCAAGATGCTTGGACTCTCCATAAAGACTTTCCTCAAATAGTTCACGGTGCATGGCAATTAGGCCATTCTTCTCTAGGCATTGAATAATGTGAAAGATGCCACTCTTCAATTCAACAGGGATATTTTTGGGAACATTTTCCAGAGAAAGAAGCGAGTTCTTGCTCGACTTGAAGGTATCCAAGAGTGTTTGGCGTATAAACAAAATCTAGATCTCATCTCACTGGAGGACAGTCTCGTATTGGAATATAACGCTATTGTCAAGCAGGAGGAGCTTTTTTGGTTTCAGAAATCTCGTGTTTAATAGTTGCAGATGGGCGATAGAAACACAAAATTCTTTCATGCCATAACTATTTCTCGTCGCAAAAGAAATCGGATTGAGCGCCTATGGGACTCCAAGGGGACTTGGATTACAGATGAATCTGCCCTTCAAAATGAGGTACAGATATTTTTTGAAAAGCTTTTCTGTCCTACTGAGGAAATTGTTCTGCCTTTTCTCCAAATTCCAAACCACCCTACGATTTCGGAGGAGGCTGCTAGTGCTTTATTACGGCCTATTTCCAAGGTCAAAGTTTTTGTCGCAATTCAATCTATGAAGCCTTACAAAGCACCGGGACCTGATGACTTTCAACCGGTTTCTATAAAAAGTACATTAATATTGTTGGTGATTGTGTGTTTGACATGGTGCGGAATGCTTTCTCTACTGGTACTTGCCCGAAGAATCTGACCAAAACTTTAGTGGTTCTGATTCCAAAGGAGGCTCAGCCTACCTTGATGTCCCAATTCCATCCCATTAGCTTATGCAATGTCAGTTACAAGATTCTTACGAAAGTACTTGTTCAACATATTCGGTCTTTCTTGGATAAGGTTATCCTTCCTATGCAAGGCGCTTTCATTCTAGGCAGAACTGTGACGGAACATATTATTCTAGCTAAGGAGGTACTCCATACTATCCGAAACTCTAAAAAGAAGGATGGTTATTTGGCCTTAAAGATCGACCTAGCTAAAACATATGACAGAGTAGACTGGAAGTTTCTTAATCAGACGCTGGTAGATTTTGGTTTTACCATTCCCATCATCTCCCTTATTATGTCATGTGTGACCAATTCACGGCTATCTATTCTGTGGAATAGAACTCGTTTGCCAACAATTTTTCCCAAGCGTGGTTTGTGTTAGAGAGATTCGCTCTCGCCTTACTTATTCATTCTCTGTATGGAGAAGCTTTCGTTGCTTATATCTCGACGTATTGAGTCAAGGGAGTGGAAGCCTATTAAGGTATCTGGTAATAGCCCCCTGGTCTCTCACCTCTTGTTTACTGATGATGTGCTTTTATTCACCCATATGTCTACTAAGGGATGTCAAGTTGTGAGAGATACCGTGTGTCAATTTTGTGAATACTCGGGCATGCAAATAAACGAGCAAAAGTCGAGAACTCTCCTCTCTCCTCATGCCCCTCGGCGACATAAGGATCTCTTGCAGCGTCGTTTTAACCTACACTTTACAGGGGACTTGGGGATGTATTTAGGAGTCCCTCTTAGTGGGTCTAACAAGCGGAGTGCGTATCATACAATCATTGATAAAATAAAGGCTCGTTTACAAGGGTGGAAAGCGCAGCTGTTGAACAAAGCCCGAAGACTTACGTTAATCCAATCCACCCTCTCCACCATACCGTTGTATACAATGCAAACATGTTGGTTTCCTACGAGCGTGTGCGACTATATTGATCGAACTTGTCGTCAATTCCTGTGGAAATCCAGTTCTGGGAAAGGTATTCATCTGCTGAATTGAGAATCAGTGTGTAGTCCGAAAGTTAGGGGTGGTCTAGGCCTTCGTATGGCACATGATAATAATATCACCATGCTAGGGAAATTGATCTGGTCTCTCTTTAGGGCAGATGATAATTTTTGGTTAACTATGCTTCGGTGTAAGTACTTAAGGGATGCTCATATCCTCAGTTGCACTAGCCCCATTTTTGCGTCCCCTAATTGGAGAGCAATCTAACGAGCTCTCCCTTACTTAAAAGATGGTATTATTTGGAGAGTTGGAATGGTGAAAATATCTCTACTTGGGACGATAGATGGATTGGGCATTATCCTCTTTGTAGGCGATTGCATTATGATCTTAAAGACAGCTGTCTCCTGGTGAATGACTTGATTGGCGTCAATGGTCAATGGGATTTGTCCCTACTTCACACGGCACTAGAGAAGGCTCTACGTAATAGTTTTACGCTGTTCCTCTCCCAAAAGTTGCATGAGTCTGAGACACATTGATATGGGGTGAGAGCTCCTCAGGAACTTACTCGATGAGGTCTGGTTATGACTTCCTTACTCGAGTTCCTTTCCCTCCTGACCCTGCTAATATATGGCCTCGCATTTAGCGTCTGCGTATACCTCAAAATTTTCGTTTTTTCTTATGGCAAATTAACCGTCAGATTCTTCCAACAAACGCTTTGTGTTATGACCGTGGCTTGGCTTCTTCTCCCTTTTGTCCCCGCTGTGGGGGGAAGGAAGGGGAGAGTAGTCTCCATGCATTACGGGACTGCACTTTAGCTAGGCAGGTGTGGCATAGTATCTAAGGCGCTCTAGTGGTTCCCTTCTACAATTTGAATGTTGCGGGTTGGATTTCCACATATGTGCTTGCTCCCTCACGCTCTAGTGATGATATTGTTAAGTTCTTGGTGAGAGCATGGCCATATGGTGTACTAGAAACATGACGGTTTTTCAACAAGAATCCTTGTCTTTAGTTGGTATTCACCAATGTTTCTGAAACTTTTTGATGCCTGTCGTAAAGCTTTTCTGCTGAAAGGAAATTAAGTAGACAAGTGGGAGCGTTAGGTCTCCTAGAAGTTTCCCTCTATGGGTTATATTAAAGTCAATGTCGATAGAAGCTCCTGTGGAAACCTCGGTAACGCAAGCTTTGTTGGTCTAGCGCGAAATGAGTTGGGTCACTGGATCTTTGACTTTTCGGGTTTTCTTGATTGTGCTACAAATATGCTGGTAGAACTTCAGGCTATCTACCATGGAGTGTCTTTATTATGAGAGCGTGGTTTCAGAAAACTTTTGCTTGAATCAGATTCGTTAGAGGCCGTCCAGCTAGTTAACCGGGACTGCCCTCCATCTCATCCTTATTTGACTATTGTTAAGGATATCCAACTGTACCTGTGAAAAGATTGGGACTGTTTACTCGTTCATACCCTGAGAAAAGGGAATCAACATGCTGATTTTTTAGCGAAATTTGGCTCCTCATCTTCACACCGTTGGCATTTGTGGGAGATGCCTATCCCAAGCATTCGATGCTTATTACATAACGATGCTTTATCTGTGGCAGTCTTGACGGCTTAGGCTGTTCTTCTATTTATCCCTGTCATAAAAATAAAAAAAATCTCTAGACATGAGTTTACCAGGTGGAAAAGTTACTATAATTGCAAAATGCATCATTCCCTTACTAAAAAATGAATACATGAAAAAAAGTCGCACTAAAATCAGATATCAAATTGAAATTGTTGCGGTTTTAGGAAATTAAAAATAGTTTTATGAATACGTATCACTCAGTTGAATAGAATTTTGAGCAAAGCTGACCGTTCAAAAATAATTACGAATTATATATCAGTAATAAAATAAGGATAGAATCCAACCGAGGAGATTTTTTAACCTTCCCTGTCATGCACAGGAAGAGACTTGCAATCTTCCCCGTCACGGGTTGACATCCCCAAGTACCTACCGTATCACACATAAAAATGACACATACAGCTTACCAATACTAATGACTAAAGCAACAGGCAGAATTTCAGTAAGCTGTTACTGCAACATATTAACAAGGCTGCAGGCTAGATTCAATTTGAAAACCAAAAGAATCTCTCAATTCGTGTATCACAATGTCACTAAAAAAAAAAAAAATCAGATTCAGCTCATAAACTACACTGGAATACATCCAATTAAACAACTCCCACATTTTGGGCGCACATATAGATGTGGCAGTTAGCACTGGCAAGTAGGCCGCTACATCTATACTCCTCTGCGTGAATTTTGACACCAGCAAATCGGGAATCAGATTTCCCCAAGGTAAATCTGTTTATCGCTACTGCAAGATGCAATAATAGGTTCAGATGGGTGGAAAGCACACTCATTTACAGATCCAGTGTGACCGGGAAGCTTATACAATATGCGTCGAGAAGTTGTGTCCCAGATGTAGACCATGCGATCAGAACTACCAGCAGTAACCTTGCTCCCATCAGGTGACCAACCACATTTCAGTAGGTTCTTTTCAAAGTTATGCTGGTGCCCTTCCAAAATCTTCACACAACGGTTTTGTGGTGCGTAAGGGCGCATGTCCCAAATGCAAAGCTTGCAGTCCATACCATTGGTTAAAAGATAGGAGCCATCAGGACTCAATTGCATACCTGTTATCATATCTTGATGGCCTTCAAGTTTCATGGTAACTTCACCTTTTCGCAGGTCCCACACCTTAATATCATTGTCTATACCACCAGTAAAAATTTTATCTGATGCATCAGAGAAACTGACTGCAGTGATTTGATATTTATCTGGAAATGTTTGGATCGCACCCCTCTGTCGCATATCCCATAGTTTTGCAGTTCCATCATCAGATCCACTAACAACAAGTGGAGGCCCCCGACGGGACGAACAACATGAATTTACAAAAGATGAATGTTCAGCCATTTTCTTTATCTGCTTCCCAATCTCAACATCCCATGCCCTGACAGTTTTGTCAGGACTAGCTGATATTATCTGGGAACCATCTGTTGTCCACTGAAGATCCAACACTGCATTCTTGTGCCCTTTCAAAACCATGAAGTTTTTGCACTCCCCATGGACATGCCAAAGGAAAATTTCTTTGTCATGAGATCCAGATGCAATGACATTACCAGCTGGATTGAACTTCACTGTGTATATAGCACTTTGATGACCATTGAGTAACATGATAGGTGATTCCAAGCTTGAAGTCCGCTGCTTTCCATTAGGCCCAGGTGCTTGTGCTCCGGCGTATCGAACTGTAGACCATTCCATTGGCCTTGGACCAGAGACAGACAAAGGATTCTCACCTTCTCTGGGAACAACTTGCATCTTGACAACTGCTATTCCAATGACCCACAATCCTCAACTGAAATAAATATTAATGAATCAGAGAAGGAGAAATCAATTGAGATATATATTAATGAAACGAGTGAAAGAAATCACTTTATCATACATTGGCGTATTACCAAATCGCATGTCTATTACCATGGTGGTGGATATTGCAATTTTGGTAATATCTAAGCAAGCACAAGCACAAACATTATGACACATGACACATGACACATGACAACGTTGGCTAAGAGTCCAAGATTTTCATTTAAACCATCATCTCCCAACCCGATCCTTAATCCGTACCATTCTTCCTCTCAAAAGGACAACATAAAAAACAGATGCATATAAAACCGAGCAAATAACTCTCACCACGGCGATTACCAGATCACGCTTCAACCTGGTTCTAACTCGCAATATAAACTAGAACAATATATGTTCAATTAACTCAAGAATGACAGCACACACACATTAAACACAAAAAAAGATGGAGTAAGCAGTGCCTGTTTCCTCTTTATCTTCTCTGATAGCCAATTCACAAGCCTTCGTATAACATTTATTACATAATTTATCAACAAAGAAGAGATTACCTACACAGTAGTTAAAAAAACTGACAAAAACAAGTTTAGTTGTCGAGCGAAAAATTAACATGAAGAAAAGAAGCAACTCGCAAACGATTCCAAGACATAAGCACTAATGGAATTCACATATCTGCTGTTGGATGGTAAGAAAAGCATCATCACTTATCAAAAATCGATGCAACCCAAGAACCCAGTTCAGGTAATAAAATATATGAAGTTTGGAAGCACAAAGATTCACAAACCAGATCCGAGTGGCAGGCTTCAATGGTAAACCCTAGAGGGTCTCTTCTTTTAATCTTCCTCCGGTCTGTAAATCCCAAAATGAAAAAAAAATCCTCCGGAGATTAAATGGCTGTGTAATGTGTAGTCCTACGTAAAACGCACCGTTCTACAAGTCTGGGCTTGGGCTTCTTATTTTTGCAGGCATTGACTAATGTTTACTTCTTAAATACTAGCGCAGCATCTTTCCCAGGTCAACTTTGTAATTTGCATGATGTGTGAACCGTTTTTTAGTCATTTTTAATTAAAAACTCCTCATAATTTTAATGCTAATCTCGCATGAAAGTGATAATTCAAATCTTTTATTTCAAGTTGGAAGTTAAATACATTTGTGATGTTCTCTTCAAATTTTAAATTAAATTAGTTTTGTTTCATATGTTTGGCATTAAACTAACTGTGAAGATTCCAAAGAAGACCTTATTAAGAGTGATTAATTGCTAATCACATCTTTTAACATAACATTTCAATATAACCAAAGTACAAACTTTTTCCGAATTCCAATTATGTCCCTTGACCCAGACGGCGCCAATTCCCCGCCATCACCGTTTGCAAACAGAGACTGGTTCTTTCCTTCTCCGACATTCATCCACCGTCCGCCGCCAAAATCCCCAAAATACCCTCGCCGATTCTCCACCCCTTCTAGAATCTCCCAACCCTACCTCCACCACCACCACCACGACTCCAAGCCACCGCCGTCGCCGTCGCAATCTCATTCTCGTTCACCAGGTCCACCGTCGACTCCAATTCCTGCTGCTCCGAGTGGCTCCAAGTATGGTGAGATTTCCCGACGAGATAGCTTTCTTCGTCGGCCGGAGAACACCGCGAAACAAGAGGAAGGAGACGCTAAATTCGAACTTTTGAGGGAAACAACGACGTTTGGTGAGAAAGGTGCTCGGTTCTCCGGTTTTCGGATCAGAGTCCGGTGGCAAATGGTCGTTTCAACTGCGGTAATACCTATGTGATTTATATATACGTCTTCTGTACGTGACAATTATTGGAGTTTGTGTTTGGTTGGTGCAGATTGTGATTACAGCTCTAGCTTCTTTAGTGCACAAGAATTTCTCTTTACACAACCAGGTCGATGATTTGGAGGTATATTATTACTATCCGTGACTGAAATCCGATAGAGGTTTCTTCTTTTTGCTACTTACCATGCACAACACTGCTGACTGAAAGTTGGTTGTGGTCTACAGGAGCAAATTTCAAAACTACATTTCAGATTGCGAGCTTGCAATATTTCATCCTCTCTAGGCTATGTAGATTACAGATTACAGGAGATAGATGATATTTCTAGTAAAAGTTTGAAAGTTGTGGCTCTGATTGTCTCAGTAACGCTATTATCAATACCAATTGTTAGCTTAAAGTACATTGATTTTGTGTCTAAATCGAGATCGCTGGACACAGTTTCAGAAGAAGTTTCTCTGAGTAAGCAGCTGGCATATCGGGTGGATGTCTTCTTATCAGTTCATCCATATGCTAAGCCACTGACATTGCTGGTTGCAACTTTACTCCTCATCTTTCTCGGAGGTCTGGCCCTTTTTGGTGTGACAGATGATTACTTAGCTGATTGCCTATGGTTATCTTGGACATACGTAGCTGATTCAGGCAACCATGCTAACTCGGAAGGTATTGGTCCAAGATTAGTTTCTGTTTCGATTAGCTTCGGTGGGATGCTTATTTTTGCAATGATGCTTGGGCTTGTATCTGATGCAATATCCGAGAAGTTTGATTCACTAAGGAAAGGAAAGAGTGAGGTAGTTGAGCAAAACCACACCCTGATTCTTGGGTGGAGTGATAAACTGGTAAAATTCTTTCTAGTTGCGTGGCTTGTTCATTTGTGATTTCTGTATTTCTTCAATGTGAAATGGCTGGCTTTTTTCTTTTCGAAACAGTTCTAGTTGCAATAAGGATATGTAAATAGACATTGATTATGCGATTCTGGCAGACATTTCTGAGTTGGGAGATAAAATGTAAATGGTAATGCATGCAATATCTTTCAACATTTGTTCCTTACCAGATACTGATTAAATTGTTGCACAACTAGGGATCTTTGTTGAATCAACTTGCTATTGCCAACGAGAGTTTGGGTGGAGGAATAATTGTGGTGATGGCTGAACGAGACAAGGAGGAGATGGAAATGGACATTGCTAAAATGGAATTCGACTCCAAAGGAACTTCTGTTATATGCAGAAGTGGTAGCCCTCTAATTCTCGCTGATCTGAAAAAGGTAATACCGATTGAGATTCTTCCAGTTTTAGAATGGTAAAATTTTCCATGGCTGAACTTAATCTTGCTAAAAAAATTTTATGAATAAATTCAGTCATATAGAAAATGATAATGGCCCAAGTAATATTGTGCTTTATTATGGTCTACGTACATATTTTCATTTGCGATGCCCAGATATTGCAAAAAATGCTGAAGTGCAACCCACGATTGAATGAATAACACAGTGGATGTTCTATGCACCTTACACACATTTTCTTGTTGCAAATTTTCTAATTCTTATCTTGCTTTATGGGCTTTTTCTTTCACGTTACAAGTAGCAAATTTTAATCATCCTTTTATTTTTGTCATTTCTAAAGATGTTTTATGTCAAGGCATGCTGGATCATCTTCATGTTCTTAGATGTTCAAAATGATGCCTGTTGTTCTAATTTGTCATATACCAGCTTATTTTTCATGTTCCAATACTTTCTTCATATCAGCAATTCCTCTTAATTAGGTTCTTCTTGTCACAGCTACCATTTTCCTTCTTGTAACCTCCGCAATTAGACTGGATATTCACCTTATCAACGTATCACATGGTTCAATCTCATAGGATGTATTTGCAAAGATGATTGTGATGCTATGATTCTATCTGTTTTTCTTTGTTAATTATCATTCAAGTTTTCCAGGTATCTGTCTCTAAAGCCCGTGCAATAATTGTCCTTGCTGATGATGGCAATGCTGACCAGGTCTACTTGACTCGAAAAGTCAATTTGCTTAATGCTTGACTTGAAAGAAAATGGTTATCATCATTTACTAATTCATGGCTGTATGCAGAGTGATGCTCGAGCGTTGAGAACAGTCTTGAGTCTAACAGGGGTCAAAGAAGGGCTGAGAGGGCACATTGTCGTGGAAATGAGTGATCTTGACAATGAGGTATTGGTAAAACTTGTTGGTGGAGATCTTGTCGAAACTGTTGTTGCTCATGATGTAATTGGTCGCTTGATGATTCAATGTGCCCGGCAGCCAGGACTTGCTCAGGTTACTTTCTGAGTCAGTTTTAGTTTTATGAATTGGTAGCCTCAATATAAATCCAACCATTGTAACAAATCTAGCAGTATATGACTTTTCAAAAAAAATCTAGCAATATATATCTTTTGCTGCTTTAAATTATTGCTTGGCAAACTTGGTTCCTGGTTTTCCGTAATTGACAACTTAAGGATGTACTATGGCAGATCTGGGAAGACATCCTGGGGTTCGAAAACTGTGAATTTTACATCAAAAGATGGCCACAGTTGGATGGCATGCAATTTGAGGATGTTTTAATCAGTTTTCCTGATGCAATACCTTGTGGGGTCAAGGTTGCATCTTGTGGTGGTAAGATTATCTTAAATCCTGATGATACATATGTCCTCCAGGACGGTGATGAAGTGCTTGTTATAGCTGAAGATGATGATAGCTATACTCCTGCAGCATTACCTACGGTGCTTTCACTTTCCTTAGAAAGATGGTTTTCCAATAGATTGCCTATCTTTTTCTTTTCTTAGTTCAATCATCCTCTGTGCTACAAGTACAAATAAAGTTGACCTTCCATGCCTTAACCACTTAGTAGTGGAAGCAAACTTACTACTTTACTAATTCAAGATATGCCAACAAGTTTGTATGATTCAAATTAATGGAAGAAAGAAATGATCGGTACAAATTTGACTAGGTATGGAATGATGTTTCTTTTGTTGGAATCCTATTACCCCTCTAGAAGTTTGCTTACTGTCTTGTATTATATTTGCTACTATTGAATAAAATAATTTTATGCAGTTGGACAAAATATTTTATCCTTTTATATGGAACTAAACTTACTTGCATGATATTAGAATAATACATGATCCATTTTCTAACCTCACGTTACGATTTAAGTTTTTGGATAGAGTAGTTTCCTATTATGGTAATAGAGCCTTGTGTGACTAAGTCTCGAGTTTAAGTTGTTGCAACCATCTTATCTGTAGTATATTTGTGATTTGTTGTGTTGGCCAATATTTTGTGTGAAGAGGTGTGTTAAAATAATATATGATCCACTGTTGTGCCTCGCCTAACAACTTAAGCTTTTGAATTGAGCAGTTTCCTGATAAATACCACCATTAAATCTTGACTTAGTATTCATCTTTTCCTTATTATCTTAGCCCAGTGATAATTCTTGTCATGGTAAATCTGAGGACTCTTTGTTTAGCACAAGTCCACCAAATGAGTTCTGTGCATTTTCATACAAATAGAATTGGACTACTACTAGAGTTTTATTTTTGGAGTTCTGTCATGTTTATACTTCTAGGGACTTGTAAAAGTTAATTGCCTAGCATACTCATACGTCTCCACCAGCATTGTATTATTGTGGCCCAGATTGTGATGACATTTTCATTCTAGATTATGCAAAACTGGATATTAAATGCAACAAAGGCATGCATTATGTATCCTTGTTTTGGAAAATTGGAAAAGTGAAATCAGAATGAGAAAGGAAGCAATTAGTCATGATCAATCAGACCTGTCATTCATGACAAACTTGCCCCAATATATACAAATATAGGATGATGCGTTCGCTGGAATTTAACTAAATGGAGATGGCATAATTAAAAGACTTACACAAAATAATCAATTTCATCATCCAGGTCAAAGAAGCATCATTTATGCACTTTGCCCGACCAGTCAGAAAGCCACAGAAGATTCTACTTTGTGGATGGAGGAGGGACATTGATGATATGATTGTGGTAAGTTCTGTCTATGAAGCACCTAATTCTTTTCTTGTTCGCCTGGATGCTGCAGGTATGGAGGGGAAGTCTACCCAAAGACTTCATTGTTCCAAAGTCTGCAGAAAAGATACTTTTATGTGGTTGGCGACGAGATATGGAAGATATGATTATGGTAACACGATAAGGATTCACAATCACCCAATACACCTTGGGTTGAACAAAGTGGTGGTAGATGCTTCACGATTTTCTTGTCATGTTTTGAGTGTCTATTTAAGTTGTGAAGTTACCAAGAATCAGTTAAAAAACGGACATATCAGTTCTTGATGCTCCTAGTAGTTTGGGGTCCAGTGAGGGTTAGCTACTAAGTCTAGAATTTCGGTCCGACTAATTCAGTCTTAAGAATGAACTTCATTCTGTTATGGCATGGAAATTTGTGTTTACTACTAAGTGTAGTATTTCGGTCCGACTAATTTAGTCTTAATAATGAACTTCATTCTGTTATGGCATGGAAATTTGTGTTTAATCACCATAGCTCATATCATTTCCAATTTACTCTTACAATGGTTGTTCACTAAGTCCACCATCTCTACCAGTGGATTTATCTTTTGACAGATTGACAAGAAGTTAACAATTTCCTCCTTTTCTCAAGTACGCAATCATTTTTACCAGTATATTCTTGTGTTAGCAAGCATTCAACAAAATATTCTTTTTTCTTTTCATTTTTGCTCCTTCATTACTAATATCTGCTGTCATAAGAATATAACCTAATTTCAAGTGTATGGTTTCTGCCTTCCAGTTTGACTTTATCATCTCATCATCTTCCAAACACAAATCTCACCTGTTGCTTCTATGTACACTATTTTCTTGCCTTTCCCATTTCTTTTTTGCGATGTAGAATAGTTAATGAAGTCATCACATTAATGAATTCTCTTGCCGTTTAAGTTAAATGAATAGTTTGTCACCCTTTAGTCTTGTAACGATTGTAGGTTCTCCTGGATATTAATTGATGCTAATCAGAGTAGCTTGTTCTACTTTCTTTTTCTTTCCCCATCACCAAGTTAATAGAATATGTTACTCTGTTGGATCAGGTCCTGGATGCCTTCCTAGCACCTGATTCAGAGCTTTGGATGTTCAATGAGGTTCCCGAAAACGAGAGGGAAAAGAAGCTTATTGATGGTGGTCTAGATTTGAGTAGACTGGTGAACATATCATTGGTTAATAGAGAGGGAAATGCTGTGATTCGGCGTCACTTGGAGAGTCTTCCTTTAGAATCTTTCGACTCGGTAAGTAGTACAACCTGTAAAAATATAGTGAGATTGACATTTATACAGATTTTGACGCAACATTTTGTGTTCACAGATCTTGATTTTGGCTGATGAATCTGTGGAAGATTCAGCCATTCAAGCTGATTCTAGGTCTCTGGCCACACTATTATTGATCCGTGATATTCAGGTATTTAGAAATTGATCTAACTGAATTGTGGTTGTACATGATGATTCCATTGTTGAAGTAATGAGAGCTCTTGTGACCACAGTTGACAATAGATTGATTGACATTGTAGCTTTCTGGTTCTTAATGGACATTAGACTAACTCACTGAGCTTTCTTGTAAAGTTATTTCAGAGAGTTGGAAAAAGTAAAGTTTGCTTTGATACTTGTCTTATAGGAAATGAATTATTTGAATTATTGAAAATTCTTTCCTAATAGATAAGTATATAAATATATGGTTCTCATGATTCTTTAAGGCAAAGCGTCTTCCATATAGAGAAACTATGGCTTCCCAGCTCCAAAGAAGCTTCTCACAGGGCTCCTGGATTGGTGAGATGCAGCAGGCTTCAGACAAATCAGTAATAATCAGTGAAATTTTGGACCCAAGGACTAAAAATCTATTGTCCATGTCAAGGATCAGTGATTATGTTCTATCAAATGAGCTTGTCAGCATGGCTTTGGCCATGGTTGCAGAGGATCGCCAGATAAATGCTGTATTAGAGGAGCTTTTTGCAGAGGAGGTAGTGTTTCTCGATGATTAAAATATTGAGAACGTTTGGGAGTACAAATGTTTTAAGAGAAAAATAAGCTTACTAGAGTGTAATCGCATATTAACATGTTCATGTTACTGCTTTTTAGAAAAATTTAGGCTAGCTTGTCAATTGGCGTTCTGCTATTCTGCATTCTTTAATTGATACCAGAAATTCACTAAAGATGTAGATATCATGTTAATTTGCATTATTGGGATAAAACCTCAGATGCTCTTCGCTTATAAAAAGATCTTCCAATGGCTCAATTTTTAGTAGTGATAAATATCCTTCTTTTTTTTTGTGGGTAAGAATTGGTTAAAATATGATAATTTGTTTGAGAGACAAGTTCTGATTATTAATGACATGTATCGCTTATAGAACTTTTCTTCTTCAGGGAAGTGAGTTGCAGATTCGGCAAGCAGATCTCTATCTTCGTGAAGGTGAGGAGTTGAGTTTTTATGAAATAATATTACGAGCCCGACGAAGGAGAGAGATTGTAATCGGCTACCGTTCAGCTACTGCTGAAAGAGCAGTCATCAATCCACCTGCCAAAAGTGAGAAACAGAAGTGGTCACTGAAAGATGTTTTTGTAGTGATTGCAGAGAAGGAATGATAATCTTTGTTATTTTCCAACTGATGAAGATATTCGATTGTGGAGTACCTGTCAAGATATGATTAGTTTAAGCATTGGCATAGAATTACCAAAAATATACTACAGGATGTGAATATCAGTTGTAAACGAAAA
This sequence comes from Erythroxylum orinocense, assembly GCA_025531955.1. Taxonomy (NCBI): domain Eukaryota; kingdom Viridiplantae; phylum Streptophyta; class Magnoliopsida; order Malpighiales; family Erythroxylaceae; genus Erythroxylum; species Erythroxylum orinocense. The sequence goes on from JANZLX010000001.1 coordinate 20,491,445, forward strand.
GCATGTACAGTCATATCAATGTTTCTCATTTCAAAGATTGATATCAAGACAGTTTTCATCATTCCAACTGTATTACTAGTGAAAAGTTGAGGAATCAAATACATTCTTCACCTTATGTCCTGTCGCATCAAGTTCACTAACGCTCAAGGAATTATACTCAGCTTGGTCTTTGAGAATGAATGGTGTTAACTGATCTTGAGTATGCCAGGTTAACATTGTTTTCGTTCCACCCAACATGGCTTTAGGCGGGTATAGACCCAATACTGGTGAATAGGAATTATGCTTATTGGTCGATGGACTTGAGGAAACAGAGATGAAGCTTGCTTGTGGATTGGACCACCTCTTATATAGCATCATTTCAAATATTTATTTCTCTATCTTTTCATGTTGGGTTGGATATTATATTCAATTTTTATCGTCATAAATTGTTGAAATTTTGCTCGAATTGAATAAATTCTTTCCCCAAGGACAAGGTGTTAGTTTTGAGGGCAAACCCCTTTTATGCCTTAACAGTATAGTGTAAAACCCCAAAGGAACCGGACCAAATCTCTCGTAGCCTGCGGCCACTCAAAAAAATAGTTATCTTATCAACGTCTGTGTTTTATCTTAACCCATGTAGTGAACTTTCTATTTCTGTGCCTTTTGTTCTATAAAACTTATTTCTTGAACCTAAAATATGCGGTCTTGACTTGTGAATAGGGAAATCAAAGCAAAAAAAGGCATTGAAGATACCTTTTGCTAGACTTGGGTGCAAATCATTGTCATCGATAGCTACACTGCTGTGAAGAAATGGATGCAAAGGATTATTTTATGTTATTTGTTATGTCAATTGTTATTAGTAATGTAACACACCACTCTCATAGAGCATATTTCCGAACATAACGACAATATTCGAGAATATACTCTACAGAAATAATACATTACAAACTTTTTCACGCATCAGACATATCTTAGCAACTCATTTTTCATTTGGGCCCATTTCAATACAAACATATTCAATCATAAAAGTCATTACATTTTAGAATTCATGTGTACATAATACAACAGTTGCGTAATGCAATGCTTAATATAAATTAACTGAAGACATATGCAAGTGCTAACTGATCCAGGCGCTTAACTCATGCTCATTTGCAATGGCTGAACTACAATTGGTCTAATTGGATAACTCCTTTAAACCTGAAAAGTCACGTTGCAATTTTGTTGAGTTTTGCGAATTCAGTAGAGTAACCATCCTCGATGGTTCACTCTTGTCATACAATACAGCTGTTCATATTATCATGCAATTCACATCAAATTGGTCACATCAAATAATATTATGAATCACTTGTTCACAAATCTCATAATTCAAACACAAGTTCATACCATTCATTATCACATATTCATACAAGGGAAGTCATCATAGCAATGCAGTTATTCAATTTATTCATATCATATTTGAATGCAATATTTATGAGACTCAATTTATTTATTATGTTGTTATGATTGTGTGCCTTTTTCACTATCCTGTATCTGTTGTGGATACCGGGTTCTTTCATACTGTCCCTTATCCATTGAGGATACAGGGCTCTTTAAACACACTGAGCCTTAGGCTCTTTCCACAATTGTCTGAGCTTTAAGCTCTTTTTCACTGGCAACATCAGTTACAACTGCCTTTATATTTCATGCATTGGAATGAAACACATTCCTCAAATTCGATTAATTATGCACATTCAGTCACATTCATATTCTTTTTCATTTGTATTTTTTATCGGACTTTTAGTCTGGCGTTCAACATTCAAGTTGAGAAACAAATAGTCAGTCACATTCACTTTCAAGTAAAACTTCCAATATTCTATGCATACATCAAATTCCTCGGACATTTCATGTCCAGAATTCAATACATAAACGTCACATATAACAATTCAATGCAGTATCAAACAAAACAAATCAAGGTGAGGCCATCTTAGGTTACTCACAATACGCTCCCGTATATGCTATTGCCTAGATGGTCCAGCAATGTTGGAATGATGGCGTATATCTTGAGTGTCTAAATACACATACATTGTACACATTACTAACTTGATCAATCAAATACATATTCAACCATGCGTATATATATGTGCCATGTGCAATGCATGCTCAATGACTATCCAAGGTATGTTTCCTTAATCACAATTTATAATCATTCAAACATTATCACTCGTATATGTCTTGTTAACACTTAGGTTAATACTTTAAATACAGTTGATCATGCTCAATTTATTAACCATTCCAGCTTTTTCCTCAAAATAGATTTTCGGGTTTACTTTACATGATCATTATGACAAGAAAAATAATGTATTTCTGTAATACTTTCTTCTATACAATTGTTTCCCTATGCCATAAGTTTTTAATGACACTAAGATCATACAATTTGGTTCATTATTTTATGAGTTATGCTTAAAATACTACAAACTGAGTACATTTGAAATTTTGGCTAGAGCATGATCATGCATTCAAGTTATATAACTCATATCTCTTAATTCCAATATCCAAAAATTACAACCATTATACCAATTGAAAGCTAATAGAATAAGATACAACTTTTGTGAAGACACCTTTGCCTGATTCGACCTACATCAATACAGTTTATTTGATAACAACAGGACATAATTTTTGTCACTAGTAGGGTTATAGCCTAAGCAAAGACTCAATTTCAAGCTAAATTTCAAGACCCTTAAGCACATAATTCAAATTCAATTTCTTCTTAAAAATTGTATCCAATTGTCTCTAATTCAATTTAAATTAAGAATCATCTAATTTGAAAATCTATAGATCAAGATATAATCAAAATACCAAAGCATGATCAATGAAATCATTCCAGTTAACAATATTTCAATACACTCACAATTTTCATCCTAAATTTATCATTCAATCTTTTCCTAATGGATTCAGATGTTCATAAATTTTGGTGGAGATGAAGAACAATGTGTTATGAGTCTATTGGTTCAAGTCTCATATCATTTGGATGTCAGGAGAAGAAGTTATAACAAAAAGAACAAAGGATGTTCAGAGAAAATACTACAGCTAACATATTCCAGCAATTCTTCTTCACCAATATCACATGCATTTCAGTCCAATTCAAACATTATTCTCATATCATTTAGCATGCCTTAAAGCTCAGATTGTTACTTACCTATTATATTTTGAATTGAACATAAACTTCAGATTAAACCAAGTCTTTAATCATGCAAGATCAATCACAAACTCTAGGTAAAAACAGATTGTGGACAACAATATAAAGACCACTTTCAACTGGTTTTCTTGGCTATTTTTTGTAAGGTAAAAAGCTAATTTTGGTGCAGCAATTTGGCTAGGGTCCACATGTCACATAATAATTGGTCCAATTGTCATTTAATCACTAGTTTATTTGTCACACATTTAACTATGCCAAGTGTCACTTAATTTAAGGCTTAATCATCCAAATTTTTCATGTATCAATTTATCCTACCACTTAACATTTGTCCTAGTCCAAATGTACATTTTATTTCATCAATCTCTCAATTAATCACAATTAATTCCAATGCACTAATTGAAATCCAATCATTCCAAAATTCAAAACATACCAAATCACAATTCACATCATTTTCACTTAACATTTTTCATACACTGGGACATGTCAATTGAGTGCCATTTGTCTAATTAACAATTCATGTGTGTAAGCACATATCATGACTTTGAATATAATTATAGTAATCATGTCACAATTGTACCAATTCGCTCTACATGCTGACACTCATATAACTCATTAGTCTAACTCTTTAAATATCTCGATCATTTGAGAGACAGGCTGCTACAAGTAATATTAGCTGGTGTGTTAGATATAAATAGAGTAGGGCTATGTTACTTTCCTTTTTAATGAAATAATAACAATAAATTCGTTACCTGCACTTTTGCATCAGATTTCCTTTTCCATTTTCATTCATTTTCTGCATTCTTTATTCTTTTCACACAATATTTGGTATTAGAGCACCGATATTCAAACTTGTAAAGTTTAAACCCATGACAGAAACCAGATATCAAGAGTTGAAGAAGGTAGAAGCAAACTTAAAGGCCATAATTAGAAGCAGTGATTAAAAAAGGGAGAAGGAGATATCAGAGTTGAGGGAGCTCGTAACTAGCCTGACTTTTCATGTAAGTCAGTCAATGGCTTTCATGAAGGCTTCTAGGAATAAAACTGCTACGAATCAAGAGATCAATAAATTTCATATAATAGGATCCGAGTAGGGAGGCAAGACACAAGCTACAGGTAACATGAACTCTAGCCGATTTTCCAAATTAGAGTTTCTCCATTTTGATGGTATCGGTTTAGTTAAATGGGTGTACAAGGCAAAACAATTCTTTGAGGTGGATTCTATTCCTGATGAATGCAAAATAAGATTAACTTCAATTCATTTTGGCTTGAAGGTTATTCAATGGCATAAGGGGTTCATGAAGAGTATAGTTGAAGTAGTACCCAATTGGACAGACTATGTGGAGGCTCTTAATGCTATTTCGATGATCAAGTAATCTCAGATCCCATGGTTGAGCTTAAAAATCTGAAGCAATTAGGGTCAATGCAAGAATATCTTAATAGCTTTGATCTACTACTAACCAAGGTAGATTTAAGTGAAAATTATGTTGTGAGTTGTTTTCTTGCTAGGTTGAAAGATAAGATCCAGATGCCAGTAAGGATGTTTAGCCCCAAGTCTATGGAGGTTTATTCCCTTGCCAAATTATAGGAAGCTGCCTTGTCTAGCCAAACAACTATTAAAAGTTCATACAAACCTAACTTCCTTCCAAACAAAACCAGTACCTATCCAATTCAAAACCCCACAGTTAAAACCAACCTTGTTAATTCAATTAGCCACTTTAATAAACCAAACACTTCCAGCCAAATTACAAATATTAACCCACCTACTGGAAATACTACCAATAAAGCCACTAAATTCAATCTTACAAACAAGGATATGGTTGATAGAAGAGCTAAAGGCCTTTGTTTCTGATGTGATGAAAGATATACATTTTGTCATAAATGTAAGAGGAAGCAATCTTACATGATAACAGTACAGGAGATAGGGGATCAGATAAAAGAAGAAGAGATAGATAAAGTATCAACAGGTGAGCAATTAGTGGAGCAATTAGCTGAGGTTATAGACTATCAAATCTCACTAAATGCACTCACTGTTATTCCTAACTTTCAGACCATGGTCATTAACGGCTCAGCGGGAAAGAGGTAGATGTGTATTCTTATTGATTCTAAAAGTACTCACAACTTTATGAGTGAGAGGTGTGCAACAACATTAAGGTGTCAATTAGAACCCATCCATAGGATTAAGATGGTTGCAACTAAAAGTAAGCTCACTAGTAGCAGTATTTGCAAACAATTCTAATGGAAAATGCAAGGAATAGAGTTTACAACTGATGTTATTATTATTATTCCAATGGATTGTTATGACATGGTCTTAGGCATTCAGTGGTTGACTACATTGGGTGAAATAAAATGGGATTTTTAGTTAGTTGAAGATGAGTTTCAAAAATGGGGATAATGTGTATGCTCCATAGGGAAATAAACGGACTTTATCAACTATGTTTGAAGGCCAGTTGCAGAAATTAATGGCCAGCCCCACCCATTTGGCTTTACTGCAGATGTATCAACTGCAGTTCATGTGGTGTGAACTTATTAATCAACCAATTACAAGGAAGGAGGAGTTGCAGGACTCTCAACTACTAGAGATAATGCAAACTTTATTAAGTGAGTTTGAGGAGCTATTATGAGAACCCACAGGTTTACCTCCCCACAGATCTCACAATCATATAATTATTCTTAAGGAAGGTGCTGATCCAATTAATAAAAGACCCTACAGATATGAACCCTTACAAAAAGATGTTATAGAACAAATTACTAAGGATTTGTTGGCTTTATGAGTTATTCCACTCAACATAAGCCCTTTTGCCTTTCCTGTGGTTTTAGTTAAGAAAAAGGACAATACATGTAGGATGGGCATAGATTATAAGGCATTGAATGAGTTGACTGTCAAGGATAAGTATCCAATTCCTGTCACTAAGGAATTATTAGATGAACTTTATGGTGCTGCAATGTTCTCTAAAATTGATCTTAGGTTAGGATACTATCAAAAAAGGATGTATGAGCCTGACATCCACAAAACAACTTTTAAGACACATGATGGCCACTAGGAGTTTGTAGTTGTGCCATTTGCATTAATAAATGCACCTTCCACATTCCGAAGTCTTATGACTGATGTTTTTAGGACCTATATAAGGAAATTAATTTTAGTTTTCTTTGATGATATCTTAGTATATAGTAGAACAATTGAGGATCATGTAGAACACTTAATGATTACTTTTCAATTAATGAGACAGAACTTTCTGGTAGCAAAGAGGAGAAAATGCAGGTTTGGGGATGCAGAGATAGAGTATTTAGGGCACTTTATATCAGCTGAAGGGGTATCTACTGATCAGAAGAAAGTGGAAGTTGTAGCATAGTGGCTAGTTCCTACAAATACCAAGGAATTGAGGAGTTTTCTAGGATTAACTGGCTGTTATAGAAGGTTTGTAAAAGAGTATAGAGTAATTACTACACCACTCAGTAATTTATTGAAGAAGCAGGCATAGTTTGTGTGGTCATAAGAGGCAAATCTCGCATTCAACCAGCTTAAGCAGGCTATAGTAATGGCCCTGTGTTATCATTACATGAATTTTCCACTGCTTTTATTGACGAAACTTATGCTTTAAGGATAAGTATAGGAGTTGTTCTTATGCAGAGAGGACATCCTGTTGCTTATATCAGTAAGTCCTTATCCTTATTTCATCAAACATCAGTATATGATAAAGAGTTTTATGCTATTCTCTTTACTGTTAAGAAGTGGCATCATTATCTAACTGATAGACATTTTATACTTAAGATTGATCATGAAATTCTAAAATATCTGTTGGAACAGAAGATTACGACACCTAGTCAGTCTACTTGGTTATGATTATAAAATCAAGTATAAACAAGGGAAAGATAATTTGGCAGCTGATGCATTGTCTAGAATTAGTGGTCAACAGCTTTAGTATATGGCACTGTCTGTGGTTTCTTCTGACTTATTGACTAGAATTCAAGCTTCTTAGGAGGGAGTTTTGAATGTACAGAAGATTATAAAATATTTGTTACACCAACCAGCTAGTCATCCTTATTATATATGGAAGGATGACCAATTACGAAGGAAAGGAGGTTAGTTGTGGCAATGACAAATAGTTACAGCAGTACATCCTACATCTCTACCATTCATCAGCAGTTGGTAGTCACTTAAGGATGCAAAGGACCTATAAGAGAATTTCAGCCATGTTATATTGGAAGAGAATATGGAAATTAGTGAGATAGTACATTCGGCTTTGCCCTGTTTGTCAAACATGTAAAATAGAAACTATAGCTACTCTTAGATTATTATAACCTCTTTTAATCCCTACTAGTGTTTTTACAAATATCAGCATGGATTTTGTGGAGGGATTTCCTAAATCAGAGGTAAAGATGTTATTATGGTAGTAGAGGATAGATTAACGAAATATGCTCATTTTATAGGGTTAACTCATCCCTTCACAAGCGTCACTGTAGCTCAGAATTTCTTAGATCATGTCTTTAAACTTTATGGTCTCCCTCATTCTATAGTCAGCGATAAGGACATTGTTTTTCTCAACACTTTTTGGAAGGAATTCTTTAAGTTACAAGGTGTTTCATTGCTGCATTCTTCTGCTTACCATCCTCAAACAGATGGTCAAACAGAAGTTGTCGATAAATGTTTGGAGACCTATCTAAGGTGTATGGTTGGAGAGATTTCCTCCTCTTGGGCTAAATGGTTACCCTTGGCTGAATTTTTGTATAATGCTAATTACCATACCTCACTTCTACTAACTCCTTTTGAAACATTGTATGATTATCCTCCTCTTATTCATTTGCCATATTTTCCTAAGGATTCATAAGTTAAGCCAGTGGATACATTATTAACACAAAAGGAAAAGATACTCAAGGTTGTTAAGCATCATCTTTTTAAAGCACAGAATCAGATAAAATAGCAGGAAGACAAAACTATAATTGAACATTTTTTTCCATTGGAGACTAGGTGTTGGTCAAACTCCAACCTTATAGACAAATTTAGTGCATCACATAGCAACCAAGTACTATGGCCCTTACAAAGTTATTGATAAAATTGGTTCTGTGGCTTATAGATTGAACTTTCCTTCTACAGTTGTTATTCACCTAGCTTCCACGTTTCTCAACTCAAGAAGGCACAATGAAACATTCAGACTTCTTTTTTAATTCTAGCTGCATCTCTACCGTTAGCCTCTACTCCATAACTAGTGTCCATTTCGAACAAAAAAAAGGTGAAAAGAGGAAATCAAGCAGCAACCCAGTTACTGATTCAGTGATCTCATTCTAATCTAGATGATGCAATTTAGGAATGGGCTACTGAGATTCATCAACGATTTCCAGCATTCTTCCCTTAAGGACAAGGGATTTTGAGGAGGGGGTTTGCTATAAAGAAATGGGATGTAGGGGATTATTTTCTATTATTTATTATGTCAATTGTTATTAGTAATATTAGATGGCCTTGTTGGGGGGGGGGGGGGGGG
>JANZLX010000001.1:20513047-20569759 GCA_025531955.1 Erythroxylum orinocense
TGAGTAACACCTGAAATAATTTCTTAACTAATTCTAGATATTTTATTATTATCAAAACATAAGTAGGATTAATTTGTCAACCACCATTGATCCAACAACAGACACTCAAAAACATCAAGTTTCGAGGGATTTTTAGACCTTTCGAACCCTGAAAAATCCTAGGGCTGCCTATCTGTAATTTTTATACCTAATTGTAATTTAAACCTTAGTAGAGAGGATACTATTATTTAGATGAGACATAAATCGAGAATATTCACAACGTCTCTTGCCTAACTCTTTTCAAGGATCTTGAGCAAATTATTTCTTCGAGAAATGCTATTTAGTTCAATAAAAACTTACTAATTATTCATACTTTGGTTAGCAATTAAGTATAGGCCCAAAATTATAGACAAAATTAAATGGGGTAACTCTATTAACATATATTGTAAACTTTATAAATAAATGCTTGATAATATGGATCCTATCTTATTCAAATGTAGTTATCTTAATATTATATGGAATCTGATCTTAAGGTTAAGTAGATTATATTATCAAGCTGAGAGCCAGCCTCAGATTGTGAGCTGGTCTTTTGGAGTTAAATTTCAAAGAAAAAGTGATGCCATAATCTTCAAATTAACGTTGATTTGCTATGCCTGTATAGTTTAGAGAGAAAGAAACATAAGAGCTTTCTAAAATGTTGAAAAGGTATCCAAATCCTAAGTAGATTCATTATCAACTAGATCAGGTGGATCATTATTGCAAAGAAGTTACACTTAGACTGCAGTGACAATATGAAAGCAAGATGGAACTTGCGACAAACGTCTTAATATAAAGGAGAACTAACTACTAGCTCTTATTTGCTCAAATTCCTCGAATGTTGCTATATCTCAACCCTCCCTAAGATACAATTTGGAAGTTTCTAAATGGAAACTGACAACAATATGTATATCTCATGAACTTTTTATCTCGAATTCTTTTAAAGGCTAATTAAAAAAGCTTTTATATACATTCTTCTTAGTTAGTGAATAGTACTACAATCTTTAAAATGTATTACTAACTTAAAAGAGTGGCTTGTGATTATTATTTATTTTAAACAATGGCATTGTAACCCTTTGGAGATAAGGATAGCAATGTAATCCAACTCGACCTAGCCAATTTTTTTTTTAAATTTTAAGTGCAAAATAACATCGTTTTTTCAAAGCCCGACTGGGCCAGAGGTTGCCAGAGCTCAAGCCAAGCCCGATTCGACCCGACCAATTTTTTAAAATTTAAATGCAAAACGACATCTTTTGCTAAAACAATTTCATTTTGCTTAAAAAATTGAGCCTCATGTCGGGCTAGGCCTGGGCAGCCCGAGGTTGGATTGGGCCTGAGATTGATCAACCCAAGCTAGCCCATTGACTTTGAGCAGGGCCGAGTTGGGTCCATTTGCCATCCTTATTTGGGGAAGCGTATTTTTAATTTTATATTTAATTTCAAAAAAGAAAATGTTTCTATTTTTATTTAGATTTAAATGATTCTATATTTATTATTAAGAATAAAAGTTGTTTTTTTTATATAAAGATGATGGTTGTTATGGATTCACATTACTTAAAAGTAGGTTGTATTAATTCGATCTTAAAACATGAATCTTTAACATAAATAATAAGAAAAGAATATTAAGTGAGACAAATTCATCTTATTTGTGGCATTGTAAATTAAGTCATATCAATAAAACTAGAATCACATAATTACGTAAAGAAACATATTTGGCTCTTTTTATTATGAATTATATGAATCTTATTTGTTAAGGAAAATGACCAAATTATCCTTTAGTGGAAAAGGAGAATGTGCCAATAAGTAATTAGAGCCTATACATTTAGATGTATATGACCTTATATTTACACGCATTAAAGGTAGATGCATGCATTTAATAGGTGATCTTTCTAGAGATAGTTGTATATATTTAATGAAACAAAAGTTTGAATCATTTGAAGAAAAAAATTATACTTAATGTTGAGAAATAAATTGGTATAAAGATGGAGGCATTTAAATATGTAAGGTAGTAGGTACTTAGATTATGAGTTTCTTTGTTATTTAAAAGATAATGAGATTTTCTTACAATGGACTCTTCCAATCGGTCGAGTCAAGTTGAGCCAGAGCTCTTGAATTCGAACCATACCTGAAGCTTGATTGGGCTTAGACAATCCTTTTTTTCCTTTTAAATTTAAAATTTAGGAAACAACATCCTTTTTCAAAGGCTCATAGTTAGAAAATTAAAAAGAAAGCTCGAACTCAACTTAAAGCTAAAAAATTTATAGAAAGAGTCTGAACCTAACCCTAAGTCACATCAAACTTAGTCAAGCAGGTTGAGTTAAGGTGAGACTTGGGTTGATTTGCTAAGTTTAATAATAAGAATAATGTAGGTCCAAATAAATATAACAAAAAGAGCTCATGCCAAATAACACAACAAAATAGTAATGAATATGAAACAAAAATACTTATAGTTAAAAGTTTTACGCTTATATTTATATTGCATATATAGAATTTGACGTATATCAAATATAAGTGAAATTAAAAGAAAAGAAAAAAATGAAAAACTTGAAACTTTATTCAATGTTATATGCTTAAATTATATTGACCTCAATTTTTATTTAGTTATTGAGGGAAGTCTCATTATCATTATTATTTAATTTATTGCACTAAATGACATGTCAATATTTTTCTATCAAATATTATCTTTCAAATCACTCTCATCTGTAAAACTTGGTTTCTAGTAAACTTAACACGCTAAAAAATTGATATGATTAGGGTGAATTAGAACATTAGAATTACTTAATCTATTGAAAGTTGTAATAAACAAATAAAATTAAATTATTAAAAAATTATGAGAAATTATATTTAACTTAGTTTGAAATTTACCGGGCATTGCTTGTTTCAATAGAAGCACCAAAATTTGCTAATACTAATACCTAGAACTAGATCTAATATAATACTCATAACATTGTTACCAACCGTGTATGTATAATTGAAATTTTGCCTTTGAAGTACAAATCAAGATCAATTAAGCAAATCGATTGAGCAAACGGATGAATGTAGCATGATGAATAATAGACGTAAGAATTAAATTATCAACGACATGTTATTACTGCAAAATCGATTTGGAAAGAGATCTTTTCAATTTATTTCATTGTCTTTGTGTTTCACGATATTTAGTTTATTTTGTATATAATAATATTAATTTTCTGATTTAAGCTTTACATTCTGACCGATTTTCTTCAGTCTTCCGTATCGTACTCGCTTCCTCCCTCAACTTGGCATCTTTTTCTCTCAGGTGACCTTTCTCTCTCTTTATTAATATATACGTATAGCACAATTCAATTCTCTTGTTCTTCAATTCCAATCCTATGTTCATTGCTGTCCATCTAATTGTTGTCCTTGGATTCATTTTTGCAAATTTTATTTCGGTTTGAAGAAAGTTTTATGTTTTTTCTTTTCTTCTGATAATAAAAATTGGATCTTGGCAGAAATGAGGTTTTGAATCTTGTAAGTTTCTTGAAACCCTTTTCGCTTCTTTGTTTGATAAGAAGAATAAAAAGTTGGGCCACTTTTAGAATTACAATTAGTGCCAGTATCATCGAAACTTTTATTTCGATATTTTGGATCTCGTATTTCAGTATCTTATGAAAAGCATGAACATGTTTGCGGGGCGTGTGTTTGCTTCTGCATATGTGCAAATGTGAAGAGAATATGGGAAAACAGAAACTTTGATAGAGAAAAGGAGCTACTGAATTGTGCTTGAACAAAATGTATATTAGAATAATCTCATTAGGTCGCCGGATTGCATTTTGTTTGCCCTCTAAAGGTTGTTATTGCCAAATCACGAAGTTGGTATACATGTTTACATATATGCATCTGCGTTGTTAGATTTGTTTCTAGAGTTGCTTCTGATTTCTTCCCCACTTGTGTTCTCTCCTTGCATTCTGTTGCTCAGATTCAGTTTTGGGTTTCTCTACTTCACAGAACATAAAACTCAAGGAATTAAGAGATCTCTAATAATCCACTACTTCTAGCTCGCATGGAATCACCAGGTAAATTTGTTTGCTTCTGGATTTAGTTTCTTTCTTTCCCCCTTTTTGGATTGAGATGCCTTTGGTATCAATTTTACTATCACTTCAAGTTTTTATGGCAAATATGCACATTGTGTCCCTCTACCATGTCTACTGGTTGCTGTTCAATAAAACATTTCAATTTGTTTTGGTTCAATTTGGGTGAAAAAAGGTCTTTGCTTTTCTTCTATAATGCTATTTTTAACCATGCATTAATTTTACAGTTTGTTTTAATTGCAGTTGGTGGTTCAAGAAATACGTCTGTTGTTGTTGCAACACTTGATACTGGTGAAGTCTATGTTATTGTCAGCTTATTTTCCAGGGCTGACACTCAAGTGATATATATTGATCCAACAACAGGCACTCTTCGCTATAGTGGGAAGTGGGGTTTAGATGTTTTTAAATCTGAAGATGAAGCTTTAGATTTCATCACAAGTGGATCACGCTGGTATTGCAGGAGTAAGGTTTACGCAAGGGCAATCTTAGGTTATGCTGCCCTAGGCAGTTCTGGCCTGCTGCTTGTGGCCACAAAGTTAACAAAAAGCATCCCAAATTTGCCTGGCGGAGGATGTGTATTTACAGTTACAGAGAGCCAATGGATTAAAATATCACTGCAAATTCATCAGCAGCAGGGTAAAGGAGAAGTAAAGAATGTTCAAGAGTTAACTGAACTTGACATTGATGGGAAGCACTATTTTTGTGAGACAAGGGACATCACTAGACCTTTCCCAAGCCGTATGCCCTTGGAAAATCCTGATGATGAATTTGTCTGGAACGGATGGTTTTCCACACCTTTCAAAAACGTTGGGCTTCCACAGCATTGTGTTACACTTCTGCAGGTAGCGTTATTTATGTTTCTTGAGATTGATGCTAATTGATGTCTCATGAGTTTTTCTTCAATATTCTGCTCTAATGACTGATTGTTTCTAACTGCAAATTGGCATGTATGACTCTGTATTAGGCAGAGCTCATTGCTTGGTTGTTAATGTGCAGTCAATGCTGAAGTTGTAATATGTTAATAACTAAAATGGTTTACATGTAATTGGATTCTTGTTCTTTTGGTTGTTACTTTGGAATTGGAGAATTGAAGATTGGAAATAAATTGGTTTACAAGTTTATTGGTTTTTATTTGACTACATTTCAGAGAAATAGAAATGATGTCATAATTGCTGTGTTCTGTGTGGGTTATGATATCCATTTTTCAGTATTGCAAGTTGTAGGTTCCAATTTGGTTAACCATCATGTTGCACAGGCCATATTTATATTGTTCTACTCTTAATGTCATCTATCCCTCCGGCATACATTTTCTAACTGTTTAAACTGGATTGGCATATACCTACTGTAACTAAAAATTATCAGGCCTTTTATCTGTTCATCTTTCACATATCCCTTAGGAAGCCATTTTGTTTCTTCACCATTGTCTTTAATTTATAATTTGAGACAGCCTGCATTATATTTATTTGTGATTTCAGGAAAGTTTATTACCCAGGTTCTGATGACAATATTCATTTCATTTATTCTTAGCTTATTCTTGTTGTCTACAATAGCTTCTCTAATCTTCTGTTTAAGCCGTGACTGCTTCTTCATAGTTGTTTTCCTGGTGCATGTTCTTTAATTCCTTGTATTTTAGTCATTCATATCCTCCTAATTTTTCCTATTAATCATTCTGTAGCAATGCAAAATATTTCTAGTTCTGGAAGGGGAATAATATAGTTGGTAAGATATAACATTTACGTGTTGATACTGTTTGCTTGATATTAATGTATAGGGCTTTGCAGAATGTCGAAGCTTTGGAAGCTTGGGTCAGTTAGAAGGAGTAGTTGCTCTTATAGCTCGTCGTAGTCGGCTTCATCCTGGTACTCGATACTTGGCTAGGGGTTTAAATTCATGCTTCAGCACTGGTAGGTTGTTACTGTTATCAACTCTTGATTCGCATATTATTATCCATATAAGGCATTTCATGTTCTGCTGTGCTTTCTCTGCTTCTTTCTCTAACATCCTCAAAAGTTCTATATTGTTTTGAACATTTTGAACTTTAAAGCATGCAGTGGGTGTTTGTAAAAGAATGATAATGGATTATAGTATCTTGGATATTGTTGAAACTGTACCATGCCTTTCTTCGACCTCTTTTCACCAAACTTCCATTGACAATTTCCTCTTTATTATGTCTTTGATATGCATATTCTACATTGCCTATTTGATTGCTTGGTCCATATAACTTGCTTTCTGGCTCAGACTGAACTGGTGAAAATTTTGTGAAAACAGGAAATGAAGTAGAGTGTGAGCAACTTGTATGGGTACCAAAAAGGACTGGTCAGAGTATTCCTTTCAACACGTATGTTTGGCGACGGGGCACAATCCCAATCTGGTGGGGTGCAGAGTTAAAAATTACTGCTAAGGAAGCAGAAATTTATGTTTCAGATCGTGACCCATATAAAGGAAGCTCAGAATACTATCAAAGGTTGAGTAAAAGATATGATGCTCGAAATTTGAATGTAGCTGTTGTGGAAGGTCAGAGGAAAAAAACTGTTGTTCCAATTGTTTGCGTCAATTTACTTAGGAATGAAGACGGGAAGTCAGAATGTCTTTTAGTTCAGCATTTTGAGGAATCCTTGAACTATATAAGATCAACTGGAAAACTTCCTTACACACGGATACATCTAATAAATTATGACTGGCACGCTAGCATAAAACTGAAAGGAGAGCCACAAACAATTGAGGGTCTTTGGAGACTTTTAAAAGTACCAACTTTAGCTATCGATATATCTGAAGGGGATTATCTACCTTCACGGCAACGACTTAAGGATTGCAGAGGTGAAATCATCCATAATGATGATTTTGCAGGTGCTTTCTGCTTAAGATCACGTCAAAATGGAGTCATACGCTTTAACTGTGCAGATTCCTTGGATAGAACTAATGCTGCTAGTTACTTTGGCTCCCTCCAAGTTTTTGTGGAACAGTGCAGGAGATTGGCCATATCACTTGATAGTGATATCGCATATGGTTACCAGTCAGTTAATAGCTCTGGTGGATATACTGCTCCATTGCCACCGGGATGGGAGAAACGTTCAGATGCTGTAACAGGAAAAACATATTACATTGATCACAATACTCGGACTACCACATGGGATCATCCATGTCCAGATAAACCCTGGAAGAGATTTGATATGACATTTGAGGATTTTAAGGCTTCAACTATCTTGTCTCCTGTATCTCAACTAGCTGATCTCTTTCTTCTTGCTGGTGATATCCATGCAACACTTTACACTGGTTCCAAAGCTATGCATAGCCAAATTCTCAGCATTTTCAATGAAGAAGCTGGAAAGTTTAAGCAGTTTTCTGCTGCGCAGAACATGAAAATTACTCTACAGAGGAGGTACAAAAATGCAGTTGTGGATAGTTCTCGTCAAAAGCAGCTGGAGATGTTTCTTGGAGTGAGGCTGTTCAAGCATCTGCCATCAGTTGCAGTTCAACCTTTAAATGTATGCTTTTGGGTGATTTGTATTTTGATCCTGGATTTATCTATGAGAAACATTATAAGAATTGGTAATGATTGAAGAATTATGAGAAAAATAAGGTGGTTTCAAGAATAAGTTTTGGAGTTTTGAAATAATGCTTTGATTTAAAGAGATAAGATACAGTACAGGACATGACATGGCATGATAAAGATGAAAGAAAGAAGAAATGATTAATTTAATGAGGGAGAAACTGGGATTTTAAGGGAACTTTGCAGAGGCCTTACCTTCTTTGGTGAACTCCATCCAAAGCTTATCCATAGTTTAATGGAGTTAAGGATTAAAGGACTGCCTATTTATCATCTAAACAGATGCTATGTTGTTCGCATGATGATCTCTTTTTGACATTGGAGTAGATGCAATAAGTGTACTAGTTCAGAGCTGTTATGAAAATATCAGAATTTATAGAAAGAGTACTTTTCCACTTAGAGGACAGGTTTAGGTCACACTTAACTCGATACGTGATGTGTTATGTGATCACTTATTTGTTACAGGTACCCTCTCGACCATTTGGATTCTTTCTTAAGCCAGTCACCAACATGTTTCCTAATATTAGTGGGAGATCCAATCTTTTGAGTTTCAAAGGGAAAGAATTAACATGGGTAAATCTTTATCTTTAATCTTGTCTCTGTGTTTCAGTTACAATTATAGATCATATAGCCATCACAAATAGTTCATTGATTTAACTCTTTGATCTTTTTTCTAACAGGTTTGCTTGCAAGGTGCAGATGTGGTTGAGATTTATGTATATCTAGGTGAGCCTTGCCACGTCTGTCAGCTTCTTCTGACAGTTTCTCACGGGGCAGACGATTCAACTTATCCATCAACAGTTGATGTGAGGACTGGGCGTCACCTAGACGGACTTAAACTGGTTGTTGAGGTGTGATATTGTTTCATTTATACATCTTGCTTCTTAATTATGTCTTCATGGCATGCTAAAATTACTCTCATGGGAATTAATATAATATGCATACTCGTCAAGCAACATATGCTCTTTTTCCTTGCTTGCCCTTCTTTGGTTGGCTGGCAATTGAGTTATCAGTTCAGTTTTCCTTAAATGACATTTAATGATATTTATCTTCTCTTTTTCTAGTCATTTTTGGATGTGATGGTATTGAAAGGTAAACCTTGAAAATATATTATAAAGTTTTGCATCGCTCTAGTTATTGCAGAGTGAACTTAATTCTTTATTTCGGGTTCTTGTTTCTTTAAATAGTGACCTTGACCAATGTGGAATCAGTTTCCTTTGGATGAATGTATTTGAAAGAGGCAGAGATATAAGTGGGGGAGTGTCATGAATAAGCAGAAAAAGGGCAAAGGAAGGAGGAAAAAGAAACATGGTAGAAAGAAAATTGCAAGATTTAACGACCTAGATTCTATGATGAAAATGGATTTGAAGGCTTACAAGTAAAGCTAGTCTAGCTGATGTTTATGTCCCCTGCAAGTCTACAGAGTATTTCTGGCTAGGTTCTAGGGAAAGGTGATGGTATCTTCTGGGGATGAAGGAATAGTTGTTCAGGGAGTTCTTATGGTTGTTTTGGGAAATCCCAATGCATTGTGCGAGTCTATGTAGAATGTCTGGTATCATCACTTGTGAATTGATGACTCATATATTGAATTATGATTAAGTAGAAGAAAATGGAATAACTTACATATACAATAATGGTTAAATACAATACTGCAGACCTTAATTTTTGTGCACAAGTACAAACAGAATTTTCAAAACACTGTATTTTAACTTTAGATTTTTTTTTTCAGGCTGCTTCAATACCTCAATGTGTAACTGGGACAAACCTTGTGATACCCTTGCCAGGACCAATCAGTGCTGAAGACATGGCTATCACTGGTGCTGGTGCACGGCTTCATGCTCAGGATACATCTACCATTCCCTTGTTATATGAGTTTGAAGAGCTAGAAGGAGATATTGATTTCTTAACTCGAGTAGTGGCTATTACATTTTATCCTAGTAATCCTGGAAAAGGTCCTATGACTCTTGGCCAGGTAAGCACCATAAATTGACCATGTGCTACATCATAATTTTGCTTTTATTGCCTTCTTCATATTGGTTGTCTGAGCAAGCATTGGAATGCTATGTATGAATTTTGATTGGAAGTGCTTTTCTTTATTATTTTAATTCAGTTAAATGGGCCTTGGAAGTGGTCAATTTTAAGTGTCTGTGGTCAAGAATATGGGCTTATAGACCATGCCAAGAAGTGAAGGGGGTTGCATTTGTTTATTCAAGGAGATCATTTGTTGACTCTTTAGTTGAGGCAAAAAGGATATTCTACCATAAGGGGATGGAACTGCTACAGATTAAGAATTCAATCATGTAAAAGTTGGTGAAGGCTGGGCCTGTTGACTGGGGGGACATGCTTTCTACATATAAACAGTGAAGATGAATGAAAGAGTATCTAATATTCATTATAATATGTGAAACCACCAAAATTACAGATCAAGCTTGGACATGGAGGTAGCACAGCCCGAAACCTATAACTAGTCACAACATTTTGAACATCACTAGAAGCCTATGCTTTTACCAAATGCTTTGACCTTAAGCATCCTTTGAGAAACTAGTAACACCAATTTTTGGGGATCTTGATTATCTGGAAATATCCATGGTCCTCTTGTTTCAGAGCCTTCTCAAATGAAATTATCCTTATCCAACATTCAAATTCCAAAGATATTAACATCCTCCAAGAAACATTGGTATTTGTAGTAAAACCAACAAAATTCCCTCAAATATACCATGCTTTGAACAATGATTTCCATATCAATTTAAATATTGGAAGTAGAAGCAGCTCCTACAGATTAGAGCTGTGGTACAGGGATTGGATAAGGAAATAAATAATTATACTAGAAGCAGGCCTTGCTCAATCAGATCGCATATAACTTTTTTCTTGTTGAGCTACTTGATGTAGAAGCTAGACTGTCATCTGTTAGAAACTGATGCATACCTTATCATGGAGTAACATGTTTCTTTCACAAGTTTTAATATCACTTACCGCTAAAGAAAAAAGTTTTAGCTATTTGGTGCTCCATCATAGGCTTCTATTGTTAACCACAGATTCCTGTATGCAAACCTTTGGAATTCAGATCCTGGGTTTTGCTTCCACACAATTAAATGACAGTATCTTGTGCACTGGTCATACCATTTAGTCTTTTAGTTGCTTGTGACATCTGGATTAAATGTTTCCTCAGCAGCAACAGATGCTGTAATGCAGCTCTTCACTGGGTTCCGTGGTACAGTTATAGCCACCTCTCAAATTTGCTCCACATTTTGTTTCTCTTATTCATGCTCTGGGGGATATTGATGCCCAATTCATATGTTCCCAGGACATGAACAGTATGTTTTTAGTTGGAATGTTAGAGAAATTCACCAAAATATTTTTCCATAAACCATCCCCCATTGTTTTGTTATTTGTTTAGTTGATCAAATTATGTTAAGTTCAGTGCATATCATCGTTCTGCAAAGTAATTTCTAGTGCTTCTTATCACAGATAGAGATCCTTGGAGTTTCTCTTCCATGGAGGGCTGTGTTTTCAAATGAAGGTCCTGGAGCAAGAATACTAGAACTTTCAAAAAAGAATCAAAAGGAAGACAATCTTTTCTTGTCTGGCACTGACACAAATCCATTTTCTGACACTTCCTCACATCAAACTGCATCTTTGTCAAGTCAACAAAGTGCTTCCACAGACTGGTTTGATCTTCTGTCTGGAGAGCAAACATTTTCTGAACCTGTGTCAGTGGCACGGCATAATGCAAATGAAGGCCATGACGTACTTAATTTTTTGGACCAAGCTGGATCAGAAGACCGGGTTGCTGAAATTGACCACCAACCCTCATCTGAAAATGTGAGATCACTTGACAATGGTGTGGAGAAGTACATAACTTACCTAAGATCCCTTGTGGGGTCAAGAATGGTATGGTCTACTTTATCACTGCTGCTTTGAGTTGCTGTGCCAATGCTTGCTTAAGTTTCAAATCTTTTCGTGAGAACAGATAGTGATCTTTACTCTCTAGATTATTAATTTTTAATCTTTTTGTAATCTAAGGTAAATAATGTCTTCTTGTAGCCAAATATTATATTAGATTAATGTCCATATACAAGCTTCCAGAGTAACTAAGTTCTGTTTTATGAAGTAAATTGACAAATTCTTGAAACCACTTGGCTTTAGAAAATAAGTATTCATCCCAATTTAGTTCTGCTTAGGTGCTATACTGGCATATCACTGGCTAGACTGCTTTCTCTAGGTTTCACTGTTTTCATTAGTTGAATCAGCTTGGCTGGATTGCCTTAGTGGGATTAAAACATGAATAATTTGGCATGTTATATGGCGTGGAGTTGTTGGAATTTTCACGCGAGACAGATTGTTAGGAGAATGTCTATATCTATAAACATGTAATAGCTATGATTATGGATATCAGACATCATATAGCCTTTTCAATGATATCACTAACTTCAATTGACAAGTAGTGCTAACTATTGATGTCTTAATATAGGTGTGCATACTTTTTATGTTTGTGTACAAATAAATTATATAGATGTTTAGCGGGTGCTATAACATTTAGTTGCTTGTTGTGATTATAAGAAACAGTAATATTTTGAGGCCAAAACAAATGTACCCAATTCATGTAAACTGTACCAACGTTCTTATTGTTAAAGAATAGAGGTGAGAATGCTGGAGATAAAAATTACCTGTGCACATTTGACAAAAATTTCTGAACTCTGATGTGTTGCAGTTTGTGTGTTTTAGTTCACTTTTTAAGTATCTTTTTCACAAAAAACTTTTGTTCTGATTATCGCAGCAACAGAAACTGATTATGTACAAATGTGACTTTTGATCTTATTCTTCACACTGTGCTTAAATGAAAACCATCACCATAGCGTCATTCATATTATTGTTGTTTAAGTGATGGATGATGAACTTTGGTTGTGTTAATTTTAATGCATTGATAAGATGTTTAGGATGAAAAGTTGGACGCAAATTTTCATTTATTAGTCTGATGTAGTGAAAAGATTTGTTGATTTTGTAGGAAAGAAAGTTAGACTTTATAGAAGCTATGAAACTTGAAATTGAACGTCTCCGGGGGAATCTTTCTGCTGCTGAACGGGATAGAGCTCTATTGTCAATTGGAATTGACCCTGCTACTATCAATCCAAATGCTTTAGTTGATGAATTGTATATGGGAAAATTATGCAAGGTTGCAAATTCCCTTGCTTTGCTTGGACAAGCTTCCCTTGAGGACAAGATAAATGCTGCTATTGGTCTTGGTACTATTGAGGACAATGTTGTGGATTTCTGGAATGTTACTGGACTTGAGGAGAGATGTTCCGGTGGCATGTGTGAGGTACAGGCTGAAACAAAAGCAGCAGCATGTTCAACCCCTGTTGTATCCTCCATGGGAACTTCAAAGTCTATTTTGATGTGTTCTGAATGCGAGAGAAAGGTTTGTAAAGTTTGTTGTGCTGGTAGGGGGGCTCTTTTGCTTGCTAGCTATAACTCAAGGGATGTGACAAGTTACAACGGCCAAATAAGTCAAGTTGGGTCTAGTTACAGTAGTCAAGCTGATGGTTCTGTGAATAATTTGATTGCACTTGGTGGCGTCCTTTGTAAACACTGCTGCCGTGATGTTGTGCTTCATGCCTTGATATTGGATTACTTGAGAGTCTTGACAAGCTTGCGAAGGCGTAACCGTGCAGAGATTGCTGCAAATAAAGCCCTGGATAATGTTATAGGATATACTTTGAGGGATTACCTTCCTGTAAACGGCCATTCTTTTAATGGTCAGGGTGATCCTAAACTACTGCAACATTTACTTTCTGGGGAAGAATCAGTTGCAGAATTCCCATTTGCTAGCTTCTTACACTCCGTATGGTTTGCCTCCCTTAAACTTCTTATGTTATGCTTTATCCATTTTGCTTATGAATGTAGCATCCAAACTCAGTTATCCATATTTCAGCAGCTTATGAGGTTATGTTTTGATATACCATCAAATCTATTTCTAATATATTTATCTAATTTGACTACTCATTTCGATTCATTGGTCAAATTGGTTTCATCATTAACAATCTCTTTAAAAATTGGTTGGTTTTTAATGAAATGGAAATTTCAAGATCAAAAAGATAGAATGAGGATGTACATCGAAAAGCAAAATAACTCTACCGGGGAGGAGGAGGCTTTTAAGTTCCTCTCCGTTAGAGCCATTAGGCCTCGTGGTAGTGATTACTACTATGCTTGCTGTTTGTTATTCTTAATTTCTAGCTAGTTCTGGTTGTCTAGAATAGTGGTTAATGTTCTTATGGGGGGCAAAAATGTACAGGATAATGATTAGATATGAAATTAGAGTTTTGGTGTGAATTTTGTTTTTTCCAATGAACGGACTTCTGAAAACTTTAGCATGTGTGTACCAATAAAATAAGATAATATTCATGAGCATCTCACTCAGTGGCTCTTGAAACAAAAGACCAGTATGTAAGCCAAATGCCAAATTTGTAAGGTAAGCCTGGTACAAGTCTGACATCCATGGCTGTGCAACTGATCTTTACATGCCAAAAGAAGCAGGTGGATGGGGATGTATAGGCTAGAGCCCCCTCCAAAAACCTTGGACAACCACTTGTGAATCTGTTCAATATTAGCTCTTTGATGCCTCTATGGTAAAGCCATTGTATGTTCCATACAGAGCATTCTACTCTGCTTGACTTCTACTACATTGTACAGCGTGTAACCTTTATGCTCCAAAAAACTATGTACCAGACCCTCCAACAGGCTTTTTCTGTTTTACATCATCTATTCTTTTTCTGCTAATCGATTGAATTCCTCTTCCAGATTCTCTATTAGATGTATTTTTATGTTTTTTTTTTCATTGATGAACCCACCACAAAATGTCATTATTGCAACTAAACTGGAACTATTAGTGCAAGTGGGAAAATACTGATCAAGTTTCTTCATGGGTACTATTACCATCCTCCACTCTTTTCAGCTGAATAACTGCTCTAGGGAGCCAGCGTATCTCTCTGCATAATTCTCATATGTCCTGAGGAGCGATGGAGAGATTAATATTGGCCATATTCCATTTGTTGGGAGAGATCTAATGATATGATGGTTTGTGGTTTGTTGTGGCATCTTTGTTGGTTTAGAGATTATTTTGGTTTTATTTTCTCTGCTTCATACTTCCTCATTATTTGTTTCATTTTATTTCTCGGTGTTGAATATGTATAATCATTGTAGGTTGAAACAGCAACTGATTCAGCACCTTTTTTGTCATTACTTGCTCCATTGGATTCTGGATCTCAACATTCATATTGGAAAGCTCCTCCCAATACAACTTCTGTTGAATTTGTTGTTGTTCTTGGCACATTGTCTGATGTTAGTGGAGTTATTTTACTTGTTAGTCCGTGTGGTTACTCCATGGCCGATACTCCCACGGTTAGTATTCTCGTCTTGCCAGTCTATTGCCAGTGGTTTCTTTATAAAGTGAGTCTTAGATGCTTTATAGGTTGAATCCCTTCAAATGTGGGAGAAATTGTGTACATAATGCTTTTGATGGATACAGTGATAAATCAGAATGTAGTATTTGTTGTACCAGAAACTGACATAACAATTGAATGAATCTTCTCAGTAAAGTTAATTATCCCATTTTATATTTAGCATATTCCAATTTTAGAAAGGAGTTCCTTAAATTAAGCTTCAAATTTGTAGTTACTATAAAGGGGCTTTATAATTGTTATAATTGCTAAGAACTCTAAGCAGAAATTTGAGTTGGAAGAATGTCATTTTATTCCTTGATAGCAATTTTTCTGCACGTTGTGTTTTTTATTCCCTTTAGAACGTGCAAGCAAAATAGCAAATTGACTACCACGGATGTTTACATAGTTTTAGTTTCACTAGATAAATTTAAAGGTCAATTTCTCTGGCGTACTTTGTTGATAACAGATCTCAATTTGAAGAGAGCGATGAATTTAGATAAATGCAGGCAGGTTGAAGCATGCTATAATAATCAGTGATAGAGTTTTTGCTTAATTTCTCTCAGTGCAGGTATTGATGAGACATCAATTATTGACAAATGTAAATTGTTATTTTTATGCCAATGGCAGTTAAGTTCTAGCTATGATAAGCAAAACTATGCAGTATTGCCTGTTTGATTTCTGTTTGCGAAGTCAAACATAAGACTAATGAAGTTTTGTTTTTGGTGCTTGAAGGCTAATGGACTTGGTTTGGCTAGATAAGCAAATAAAGATAGGCTAATCTATCATATGCCCAGGATAATGACAGTTGTGTCAAATGAGGCTTGAGCATCAATAGTAAAACTGTCGGTTCTAAGAGTATAAACCAATACATCTCTCCATATCTTCCTAAAGGAAAGGATGGTTATTTATGTAAAATTATCATTCTTAATTTCAATTAGCTGCCCAATTATTGGTTCACTAATATTAGAGTAGATATAATTACTAGACATGACCGTACCAAGATTTGGTGCTTATTAGAGTTTGCTTTTCCTTTTACAATATCTGGTCATTAAAACAAGCAACATGTTGATGAATGAAAGGTGATTGGATACAGGAATAAATCTTGTAAACCACTTCATAAAAAGGAGAGAAGGTCCTTGAAATTATTTGCAGCACATAATAGCGTCCTTGCAATGACAAAAGTAATCAACATGTGTATTTAACATTATACTGGCATTAAGGTCCAAGTATTTCAGAACAAAAATTCTAATTAGTTGGATATCAGATTTGTCTCACTTTCAAACACTACTAACTTTCTGTTCCACCATACAAATCCAGTGAGAGAGCAAACCTGTAATGATTGCTCTGTTGCATCATTCCTTCAATTTCTGCTTCTATGTCCTACATACATATCCCCAGGATGTCATATAATTGACAATTATTTGTCATATCCTTTCGCTGGGGAAGGGAGATGCAGAAAATTAACTATGTGATTTGCTGTATTGAGCTTTGTTCTATGCCTTCAGTGCGTTGTGTCTCACATGGAGTTCTTTTCTCTTTATTTGGACAGGTCCAAATCTGGGCCGGTAGTAACATACAAAGGGAAGAAAGGTCATGCATGGGAAAGTGGGATGTCCAATCAATGGCCACATCTTCCTCGGACATTTATGGACCAGAACAGTCGGATAGAAAAGATGGAGTACCTAGGCATGTCTTATTTGCCTTTGGAAATCCTGTCAGATGTCGAATCATTTGGATAACTTTGCGTCTTCAGCGACCTGGATCAAATTCTATTAATTTTGAGAGAGACTTCAATCTTTTATCACTAGATGAGAACCCCTTTGCAGAAGTAAATCGGCGTGCCTCATTTGGTGGATCAGTAGGGAATGACCCATTCCTCCATGCAAGAAGAATTCTAGTACTTGGAAGTCCAGTGAAGAAAGAGATGGGAATGGCAACTCAAGGGCCTGACCAGGTGAAACTCAATACTTGGTTGGAGAGAGCTCCTCAGTTGAATAGATTCAAGGTATGAGACCTGCTTCCATGCTTGATTGAATAGATCTCCAACATTATTTCTAGCTGTATGTTGTGAACTGCTATTGACAAAACGTATTTTCTTTAAGGTCCCAATTGAGGCTGAAAGGCTACTTGATAATGATCTTAATTTGGAACTTTATTTACCTCCTGCTTCTCCTTTGATGGCTGGATTTCGCCTTGATGCATTCAGTGCAATAAAGCCGAGAATTTCTCATTCTCCTTCGTCAGATTTTGACATATGGGATACATCTGTAACATTTTTAGAGGACAGACAGATTTTTCCAGCTGTGCTGTATATTCAAGTATCTGCACTCCAGGTATTCTCGCTTGGACTACGCCATTGTACAACTTCAATGGGATTGTAATTTTGATTTGCACGTTTAAAAATATAACTACAAACCAATTATTTTTCAATTATATCTTTCCACACGTAATTCTGTCAATACAGGACAGGAGCATGTTAAAAAAGGTACAATCAGTTATTCGTTTGTGCTACTTTTACAATGCTGCACTTAAATGTAAATGTAAACTTGCACACACTTTGACCTTATTTCTTGAACTTGGTCCCATTTTTTTCCTCCTAATTAACTCCCAAGTTAATGTTTCAAACAACACTGATTGAAATACCACCCAAAATGTTTCAGGAACCCCACAATATGGTGACTGTAGGAGAATATCGAATTCCCGAAGCTAAGGCTGGAACTGCCATGTACTTTGACTTCCCGAGACAGATACAAAGTCGCAGAGTTACATTCAAACTTCTGGGAGATGTTGGAGCTTTTGCAGATGACCCGGCCGAACAGGATGATTATGGTTTAAGAAGTCCACTTTTGCCTGCAGGGTTATCTCTGTGTAACAGAATCAAGCTATATTACTATGCCGATCCTTATGAACTAGGAAAATGGGCTAGCCTTTCCGCAATTTGAATGCTTTTGCTAAATATACATAAGATTTTGAGCCTTGTCTGTAATTGGTTACGAGTGTGGTCCATAAAAACATGTTTTTGTTGTATATTAGGCGGATTATATTGGACCAAATTCATTGATGTAACACTAGAACTGAACTGGTGTTCAATTCAGGATTTTCATGTTTTGTAAAATTATTGTCATTGTCGACTTGCAAGTTTTCAATCAGGAACTGCAGTTCTCATAATTAAATAAAGCTTGTATATCTTCTATTTGTGGAGTTGAGGTGCTTTGATACTGATAACTATTAGTATTGTTGTCAGTTGTTTATATATCTACTATCTGCTCTTAGTTAGTCGGAAGACTACTACAATTCCAATCCTCCCACAACAGGAAGACCAACTTTTAGTTTTATTTTCAGACATTCAATAAACACAATTATTAAATCAAAGATGAGATACTATATTAAAACTTTGGGTGCATGTAAACATGTTTCTATCAATTGTCAATGAACATGAAACATTGTAATAAGATAAAGCAAGATCAGAAAAGACTTGGGCCAAGAACCCTAATTCTTATAGGGCCCAAAAAAGCATCTAAAACCCTAGTTCAACGTTTCTTATGTTATACCTCGCCTCATAAGCCGTCGCTTTTCTCTCCTCGTCAACTAAACTGCCTCTGCGAAAATGGTGAGTCTTCGTCATTCATTTGTTTTCTCACACTATTGTTTTGAAAGATAACTAATTGAAAGCTGCGTGTAGCGGAAAATGGATTATACCATTGCTTCTTCGAAATTAGGCGCGGTTTCAGAATACATTTTGCAATTCCGTTATTGGTTATTGTTCTGCTGTTTTTGTTGTTAATTTATTAAGAGGGCATGAACAAAGTGTTCATCTTTTTGGTATTTTCTCATCACAGGCCTTTGTAAAGGCTCAGAAAACAAAGGCTTACTTCAAGAGGTTTCAGGTCAAGTATAAGAGAAGACGAGGTATTGTAACGATTTAATGTGCTAATGGGTTTATTTTGATTGTTTCTGTTCATGGAGTTTAGCTCTTTTTACTTTTTGGGATTGGATACAGATGGGAAGACCGACTACCGTGCCAGGATTCGCCTGATTAATCAGGACAAAAACAAGTATAACACTCCAAAATATCGATTTGTTGTCCGATTTGTATCCTTTTGATCATCTTGGTACGTTTTAAAGTGTGTTTCCTTTGCTTCATACGCATACATTGCTTGAATGATAGCTAGTGATGTGTGTATGCAGGTGGGTGCGTGTGTATGAGGGTTGCCCAGGCGTTGAGATTGATTGCAACCCTGGATTTAGAGTTTGTTTTGTTTCATCTTAAATGAAAATAAATATTTTGAATGGTATTGGAACATGCATAGATATGATCTAGCTATACTGCAGTATTCAGCTGTTTTTCGAATGTTTGAGATCAGTGTACCTTTAACAAAATTTCTAGAGCAACAAGGATATTGTCGCACAGATAGTATCAGCTACTATTGCTGGTGACTTGGTTCTTGCTGCAGCTTATTCTCATGAACTTCCTCGATATGGACTCGAAGTAGGTCTTACAAACTATGCAGCTGGTAAGTTGTCATCTGATCAACAATGATTCTTTACCTAACATTGAAAATTGTTGACTCTTTTTAATTTTTATCTGAAAATGGGGCAGCTTATTGCACTGGGCTTCTCTTGGCTCGCCGTGTGTTGAAAATGCTGGAGATGGATGATGAATATCAAGGCAATGTTGAGGTTCATGCTGCAAAATTAAACCTCACCCTTATGAATAAAAGAGCAGCAAACTAACATTCTTCTTTTCTTACATTGAGCAATCAATTGGGTAACTTCGTGCAATGTTTTATATATAAGAAGCTAAGGTGCCAAAATGGCTTCCATGATCAGGCCACAGGTGAGGATTTCTCGGTAGAGCCGACAGAAAGGAGGCCCTTCCGTGCTTTGCTGGATGTTGGGCTAATCAGGACCACAACTGGAAATCGTGTGTTTGGGGCTCTGAAGGTATCTAAAAGGATAATTCTTTTATATTTCTTCTTTTTTGAAAAATAAATAATTTCATTTGCTAAGGATCACCCTTACACAACATTACAATGAGTATCTCCCACAACTTCTGTAATTAATTCTTAGCAACCTCAGACTAATATATAGGCACATACAATGGAAAACATCTCTTTTTACAAATGCCCTGATTCTCATTTCTGGACTTGCCTCGTCATGTGCTTTGTGTGTCTTTAGTATATCTCTGATCCAACAAACAATATTATGTGTTAATGTGTACTTGTCCTGTGACATATCTCAGTAACTCCTATGACATGTCGTTTTTACGTGTTTTTCAACTCTTTGGTGGCCAAACGGTGTCGTGCAGTGTGTCTTCTCAGTGTCTCTGTTGTAGTAACTCTAACAGTGTTATTTAACTATTGGAGAGTGTTTGCTACCCTCCAATAATCATTGTTCCTTACTCTTTATTATATTAATTTAATTTTAATTTCTCAAAAAAAAAAAAAATCCTGTAGTTTCTTTCCCTCCATATTGAGTAGATGCAATAGTTAAAGGCTGATCTAATGATATCCTATCCATCCTTATTCCAATAAATCCATTCATTCACCCCACAAAAGATATTCCACATTTGTTGGATTCTAGACCAGAGAGTGGCTGAATATTGGAATTGGGAAAAAAGATGAGAAATGGTTTTGGGCTTGGACTTAGAGGATGTATAGCTGATCTACCAGGCCAAAGCATGTGTCTCTTGTGCTTAATCTCTGTTTTGCTGCCAATCAGGTAATGAATGAGGCTTTAGGAATTAGAGTTCTCCCAATCCACCTTGTACCATTGCACCTTATCAGAAGTAGGTCTGAAGATCTTCATGTATGGGGTATTACTAAAGGACCTTGGACCATAAAACCTTGTCATCCACTTCTGGATTGGGAGAGGTATTCGGACAATCTTTCCACTCTGCTACTACAGTTCCAGCTCTGCCCTGTATGGCTGCCTTAACCTTTATTCTGACTGGAAACCTGAACCCTAATTGGTTTAATTTCTCTCTGAGGATGAGTGGACTTCCATTAGTCCAGTTATCAAACCAAAACCATGTAGAAAACCCATTCCCCCCTTGGTATTTGATGTAGGGATCAAACCCTATTCTGTAGAATCTGAACGAAGCTCCAGGACTGCTCCTTGCCTATTTTTAATTGCCATAGTGACATCTCCTTTAGATAATATTCATCTACCCATTTTGACCAGAGAGTTTCCTTGTCACTGCATATTCTCCAAATTCTTTTAGCAATCAATACTGTTTGAATCATCTGAAACCATAAGCTTTCCCACTTCATCTCGGCAACCTTTTGAGGTTTCTGGGTTTTCTGGTTTACCAGACGACAGGAAGTTCTTTGTGCACTTTCAAGTTATCTGTTCAATCTCTTTGGCAAAAATAGATGTGAGCTCCAATGAGTGTAAATTCCTCCAAACTGAGGAAATAAGTTGCAATCTTCCGGCATAGTTTAGGAATCTGTTATGCCAAGCATTAATATTGTTTTGAAACTTTTCCAGAAATGGGTAGCATTCATACGTTGGTCTTCATACCTTGGTTATACGTGTCTTTTGATAAGTTACAAGACATTAAAATGGTATGTTTTACTTTGGCAATTAGTAAACTTCTTTTGAGATGGCCTTATTTACCTTTTCCCTAAGAGTATGCTTGTCCTTGTCATAAATAATGAGAACCCTTTTCTAAGTCTGTTGTTTCAGGTGTGGTTATTTGACTGAATTCTAGTCAACTCGCTTACCATTTATGTTTTTGAAATATTTTTTTTGCATTGTTCATTGAATATTCTGCCTTTTTGTACAGGGTGCTCTAGATGGTGGTCTGGATATTCCTCACAGTGATAAACGTTTTGCTGGCTTCTCCAAGGATGGTAAACAGCTTGATGCTGAGGTTCACCGCAAGTATATCTATGGCGGGCATGTTGCTGCATACATGAGGGTAATTCCAAATCACTTAAACATCTGCTAGATCATCTTTGAATATGTTGCATTTGTTTAGTTTACTTACAAGTTCGTATATGAATGTTATCATACTCTTTTAGACTATGATGGAGGATGAACCAGAGAAGTATCAGTTGCACTTCAGTGAGTACATCAAGAGAGAAATTGAGCCTGATGGCGTGGAGGCCTTGTACAAAAAGGTCCATGCTGCCATTCGTGCTGATCCCACATTTAAGAAATCTGAGAAGCCACAACCTAAGGAGCACAAGAGGTCTGTTATTTAATTGATGTGTAAATATTTTGTAATGTATGAATTTTTACTTCAGTAATCAGAAAGAGAGTCGTGATTATCTGTAAATCATTAGCACAAGGAACCAATCTTCTGCCATGTATATGTGTGTAATGAAAACACCAGATTAACTTGTTTGCTTCAAGGATTTGTCATTATCCTTCACATAATTCCTTGGGTTTAAAATTCAATTTGCTTTTCTGCTGTGGTATTTGCTAATAGATCTTGTTTCATGTCATTTGTTCACAAGCTCATCATACTGAATCTTTTGCGGGTTTGAGCATCTTTCATTGATGTTGTATGTGATGTAGGTATAACGCAAAGAAGCTGACATACGAGCAAAAGAGAGCTTCGTTGATCCAGCGTCTACAGAACCTTAACTCGGCGGTGGCTGATGATGATGAGGATGAAGAGTGAAACTATAAGTAGGCTGGCATTGGAGTTCTCAAACATCACATCTTCTCATCAGTTCACATGCTACTACTAAAGATTATTTCAATCCATGAAGTTAATTTTTGTTTATTTTTTCTTGCAAAATTATATCCTTTTAGAATAACTTTGGAACGACACATGTTTTGGAACTTAGAGCTTGAGTATGGAATGCAAAATTTCAGTTTTGAGTTATATGGAATGCAAAATTTCAGTTTGAGTTATATGTCCCCCTTCTGTTAGTTTATTTCTTTGTGGTTTATTAATGTTTGTCGTCACTGTGAATTATGTATTATTTGTTGTAAGCCAAGCTATGAATTGCCAATTTGCATGGGATGAGTGGTACGACTAGTTAGGTTCGATGGCATTTAACAAAGCTCAATTGTTGCCATGGGAGGACTGGTATGACTTGTTAGGTTCAATGGCATTTAACAAAGCTCAACTGCACGACTAATCAGCCTTGTCCAGTTTCCATTTATGTGGATTGGATATGCTTCATCGTATTGAATATTCCATTAACTCTTCGGAAAGTGTGTTGATCTTTTTCTACCCAAAGGCGACGATGGTCACACCTGTGCACAAAAGAAATGAGTGCAAAAAGCTGATATAATTTGTATTTAATGTGATGGCTCCTGATTTGGGTCTCTGAATGCGTATAGAGCCACAAAGATCACACGCCCAAGTGATGGAAAAAGAGATTAAAATCTGAGCAAGGAGCCTCGAAACGGGTCCACTTACATAACAATACTAAAACCTTATCTACTAGCAGCCAATAGATTTCCAT
The DNA here is from genome assembly GCA_025531955.1 of Erythroxylum orinocense. Lineage (NCBI taxonomy): Eukaryota > Viridiplantae > Streptophyta > Magnoliopsida > Malpighiales > Erythroxylaceae > Erythroxylum > Erythroxylum orinocense. The sequence goes on from JANZLX010000001.1 coordinate 20,536,524, forward strand.
CACCCTTGTCCGTGACATGTTGGACCTCAGAGCACTATCCCTCTTATGTAAAGTCATTAAAATGAAAAAGGCCATCTCACTCCCTTCATTTCAGCCAAAATCATGGCTTATTCACTCAACATAACACCAGCAGCTTCTGCAACTCCCATCTCACGCAATTCTGCACGGGTTCCATTTCCAAGGTCTAAAGCTGTGTGCATTTGCAGTGGAAATTTGAAGTCTGTTTCGCAAAGCAAACTTGTACAGCGCAGGTTGGTCTCTTTGCACAAATGTGCCTTGAAGACGGAGTATAATGCAAATACTTTTTCGATTACTATTTTCATATAGTTTCTCTTAATTTGAACAGAGGTTTGTAATGCAGGTCTTTGACTTTGGGATTGAGTGGTGTAATTCTGGGCTTAAACATTGGTGACTCCAGTGCAATTGCTGCTAGAAGGCCGCCACCACCTCCACCAGAAGAGAAAAAGGACCCAAATGTGAGTGGTGTACAGGCGAAAATAATTGCTAGTAAGAAGAGGAAGGAAGCCTTGAAAAAAGCTGTGGCCAAACTAAGAGAGAAAGGAAAGACTGTCAAAGAAGCTTCCGAGTAGAGCAATAACTTCATAATTCAGTACCTGTAGTTGTTTGATCCTGCCTTTTAAATTCCAAGGAGAAGTGGAATTCCTACATATATGCAACTCCAATAAATCCATCATTTTGCACTTCCCCTTCCCAGCTCATTCTTTGGCAAGCTTGTCTGTTTGTTTCCTCTATTCCTCCTGAAATGTTCTTCAGAAGCTTAACAATGGAAGCTTAATTAATTTCTGATTCCATTATGGCAAAGAGGACCATGTGTACTTGTTGTAAGTGAGAATCAATTTTTTGGACCACCTTTGCAAGCAACTGAACCCTTTTGTTTAAAAGTAAAACTAACATAAGTCTTAATTTATGTAATTTTTTTAGCAAACAAAATGCATTTTAGTGCTTTACCTTTGAGAATGTTGAGAAAGAAGGAAAATGCGAAGAAAAAACAAAGTTTGGATCACAGCAATGCCTTGGCTGGCTCATCATCCTTTTTTGTTGGAATATGAAAGGCCATTCATAACATCATTTAAATATAGCATTTTTACATGTTAATTAGGTTATAGTAATTTAAATAAAGAGAATTATTTTCAACATAGACCACAGTCTCCCTCTTTTATGTTCTAAATTCAATAGATTCATATCACCTTTTCCTTCAAGGAAGACCATAGTAATGATGCCATGTACCACCTACCGACCTTAAAACTTGTTAGGAGTTCCGAGTAAATGATGAAAACTCCATAGTCCATACTACAACCGACAAAGACTTATAACCCATCAACAAGTCTTGCTTATTTGACTGCAACTTTTTGTTTCAAATCTTCCCTTTCCTTTCCACACGAAAAAGATTGTGATTTGTTCCAATCAGACAATCTCTTCTCGTATTTTTCCAGTCTTCCAATCCTACCAAAAAGTGGAAATCAAGTCCACATTTCCACACCTCCAGGCTTATAAATTTACCATGTTTTCAATAGGAAAAAAGGAAAGCACAATTCCAGTTGCCACGTGTCAACAACCCAATTCACCAAAACAAAACTACAAAGTAGAGAAAGAGAAAAAAGACGCCAGCACAAAAAAGAAACAAATAACAGTGGCAGAGAGGCTCTCTCTCACCAGCACAGGCAGAGGAGAGGTTTAGATCTGTTGACCGGAAAGCACTCGGAGAAACAATCGGACCCACCAACAGAGTCCTCCAGCGAAGTTATCGAATGGACAGAACGGGCCAGCAGCCTGACACCGAGATGGTGGAGGGAGCGGCGACGGAGCCGCCACAGCAACAGCAGCAGCCGCACCCTATACCCTCTGGGATCGATAATATTCCGGCGAATCTCAGCCACGGCGGGAGGTTTATACAGTATAACATATTCGGTAATATTTTTGAGGTCACTGCTAAGTATAAGCCTCCTATTATGCCCATCGGCAAAGGCGCTTACGGCATCGTCTGGTACACACACTGTTTATGTTTACTTACTTTTTTTTCTTTTCTATAAGTGCGTAAAGTGTTTCCATTTCTAATGTTATCTTTTGGAGCTTCTTTTCTTGCTTGGAAATGTTACTTTGAAGAATTCCAAATTTTCTCTGGTTGGTGTTTTTTTTTTGTATACTTTCTTTTCTTGTGCAGTTGTTACAAAGTTTGCTTCATGATAAATTTGGACTAGTATGGTTGAGGTGAATGCAAGCACTTCAATATTTGGTGTAGAAAGTTCTGATGATTTTGTGTTGTTTTGCTTTCTTATGTGTAGCTCGGCATTGAACTCTGAGACTGGTGAGCATGTGGCAATAAAGAAGATAACTAATGCATTTGATAACAAGATTGATGCCAAGAGGACTCTCCGTGAGATAAAGTTAGTTCGGCACATGGATCATGAAAACGTCAGTGAGTGATTAATTACGGGTTCTTGTACATTTTTTTGTTAGGAATTTGATTGAATTTTAGTTTTTTTTTAATTTTATGTGAATTTTCTGCATTGGATAAGCTATTAAACAAAAGGTCAAAATACTTCATCCGTTGTTGATTCAATTCATTTTCGTTTTTGTGCAAGAAATGACACAAATAGCAAGCTACATCCTAAAACCAATCGGGATTCTCTTTTCAATAGGAAAAAGTGTTCACTGATGGCCATCTTTGGTGGATGGAAATAATTGGCAGCTAGCAGTACTATGTAAAGTTTTGTAAAGTCATTTCAGGAACTTTGTCTTATCTTGCCACTTTTGAATGAGAAAGCAATTGTTGCATGTCACCAGTGGGAGACAAGTATATATGGCTTATCCATCTGGAAAGTTGTTTCATGAAGTTGATGTTTTGTGTACGAATAAAAGAACACGTTTATAAGGTTCAACTGGTCAATTATTGTTTCATCTGTGAGTCATTACTAGAGCTTCTGTCAGCACATGGCACTTTATGAAATTAAAGGTGCAAATGGAAGATATTCTCAATAATATACTGGATTATTTTCCCAAAATATCACGTTCATGGAGTTGTTGGCTTGATGGTAGTTCTGGACTTTGCATTAAAGTTTCTGTGCTGATATTGGAGTAGATGATCAAAGGAATATTGTCACTGAACTATGGCTCTCATACTTTCAAAATTGAAATTTGTTGGCTAGTCGATAGCTGTGATAGTCTTGTTTGCACTGGCTAATTTGCCATGTTTTGAAGTCTAGTATAAGCTGATCACAATTTTTGGATTGTTTTTCTTAGAATTTCAATTTACTTGTGCATGTGTGTGTTAGATTTTTTTAATTTTAAGACTTTATAGAGATTGTTACAACTGAAATGAATTGCATAATTTTTGTAGAAAAATCTTTTATTAATGGCAAATTTGTTTGTGGTTCAGGTTGTTGCAATCAGGGATATAATACCCCCACCCCAAAGAGAATCATTTAATGATGTTTATATCGCCTATGAGCTAATGGATACTGACCTGCATCAGATAATTCGTTCTAATCAGGCATTGTCCGAGGAACATTGTCAGGTTGGCATTGATATTTCATGTTTAGTTGTAACGTTAATTGGTAATACATTCTGTGCCATCAGAAGTCTCGTACACTTCGACTATTTAGCTGTAGATCAACTTGAGTCTTCTTGTAAGCACTCCATGTCATGTGTGAGCAAAGCTTTTGATGTTGCTATTTGTAGTCGGAAGAAATCAATGGTTCATCCATGAGAAACTGATGTGGAGACCTTTTTTTTTTTGTGCTTGTTCATTTACACCATTCACCTGTAGCTTGATGATAAGCCTTCAAATGAATCAAATGACGTTGTTCCTTGGTCTGGCTGTTATGTTGTTGGGGCTAGTGCAATGTTAGATGATATTATATTTGTGGTCATGGAAAAAGAATATTCTTCTAGGATATTTAAGCTTTTAAATGTAGTTTTGTGAAGCTGTAATTGCATATACTGCCTTCTTATTAATCTTGAATCAATTATAGACCTACCTCATGTGGTTCTATAAATATTTGGAGAAAAAGAAATTTTCGTTTCATAGTATCCTGTTAGAAGGATCACTATAGAAGTTGAAAATTGAACTAAGACTATCGATATTGTAGAGATGAATCACATTCTCATTTAAAATACAAAAGGAAAGCTACCAAAAAATTCGAAAATAAGAATAGAAAGACTAAATGGTTTAAGATTTAGCAGTTAGATAATCAACAGTGTTTGAAAACTACTTAAATGTTGTGTCAGACCTGAACTAAGGTGGGATAGCCAAATACAGCTATGTTGGATTGGCGTTAAAGCCTTCTGAGTATAGAGAAGAGAAATTTGTGCTTAATTCCTTTTGACTTTATTTTAAATGATTTGTCTGAAATTGAAAAACCTATGCTTGTATTACAGATAGGTACCTTCTTTCTTATCTTTTTATGGGGGAGACTGAAGGATGAAGGAATTTTTGCTAAATTTCTTCAGTCTTAAGTTTTGAATGTTCCATTTTGATAATAACTGCCTGCTTTATGACCTTACTCCTCTGATAAGCTTTCAGCACCAGTTATGGATGCTGTTATGGCTGAAAAAAATTAATGTTTACTTTAGGAGACCCAGAACATAAATGTCTTTGATAAGATCCCTAATGTTAACATGTATTTGGCACTCCTCTCTCACAATGAACAGCTGAATGTCCACTGTGAATATGTGGGCATTAGATGGGTTGTTATTATGTCAGGTAGATTAATAATTGTTTGAAATTTTATTACCAACTGCTGTATGAAACTTCAACAAGTACTTCCCAATTTGAGATTGCTATGGAATTCCACATATTACGAACTGTTACATCTTGTCCTCTGATCATATATAAAGTTCATTAGGATTTTACTTGTACAGAACATGGTTGACTGAATAGGGGGCTTGAACAGGCTAACATTGAGACATTTAATGCTTAGCACTTCTCACTGAATATTTTCTGGATAACCTTTAACTTTTTGCAACTTCTGTTTGGATCTTAAAAATTGGCTCTAACTATGTGGTTCTAGACATGTTTGGCCCGAAGTGAAATTCTTTTTCAATTCTTTCAAATCAAAACACCATTGTCCTTTAACATAAAATGTATAACTGGAGCAGTAGACAGCCTGCAACTGATAAAATAACAGCATGAAATTAAAACTTGATGTTGCGTGCACCAAATTAAAAACTGATACAGCCTATGGTTTGGTGAGTTCAACTCGCACAATGTTCTTTTTGTTAGTTAATGATCAGTATCATATATATCCTGCTTTTATATATGTATTCATTTTTTATGCAGTACTTCCTCTATCAAATTCTCCGAGGATTAAAGTACATACATTCCGCAAATGTTCTACACCGAGATTTAAAACCTAGCAATCTTCTCTTGAATGCCAATTGTGACCTAAAGATATGTGATTTTGGTCTTGCTCGGGTTACATCAGAAACTGATTTCATGACAGAATATGTTGTTACAAGATGGTATCGGGCACCAGAGTTGTTGTTGAATTCCTCAGATTATACTGCTGCTATCGATGTATGGTCGTTGGGTTGTATTTTCATGGAACTGATGGATAGAAAGCCCCTGTTCCCTGGTAGAGATCAGGTGAATCAGCTACATTTGCTTATGGAGGTAATTTTAACCTCTTTCTTCCTATTTCATGACAAACTTCAGGATGTCATCTGCTTGAGTTTGGTGGGTAAGTTGTGCAATGTAATGACATGGAAGTTAACTGATACTGAATCTTGCAGTTGATTGGCACTCCAACAGAAGCTGAATTGGGGTTTTTGAATGAAAATGCCAAGAGATACATCCGACAACTTCCTCTTTATCGTCGTCAGTCGTTCACTGAGAAGTTTCCAACTGTCCACCCAGTTGCTATTGATCTTGTTGAGAAGATGTTAACATTTGATCCCAGACTAAGGATCTCAGGTCAGCAGAATTTCAGTGATTTTGTTTACATCTGAATGTCATAATTGGCATGATGTAATTCCTCAGTGTCCCGGTCTTGCATTACCAATTATTCAATTTGTTTCCTGCTATTGCTTCAAGAGAATCTCAATGATTTTGTTACATCTAGCTGGAAAGTTCAGTATACTGTTCTGACCTATACAGGCTTACAACGCTGATCATCTGTTAAACATCTTTATAATGTTGCAAGTCAGTCTCATGATACTGTGCAATGTTTTCTCTTCTTTGTCTATAGTATTTCTTTGTTGAGTCAACAATTTTTCTTTTTTCCATCTATGATGACATGGGATACAAATGATAATTTGTTACAGTGGAGGAAGCTCTTGCTCATCCTTACTTAACATCGCTACATGATGTAAGTGATGAGCCAGTGTGCATGACGCCCTTCAGCTTTGACTTTGAGCAGCATGCACTCTCTGAGGAACAAATGAAGGAGCTGATCTATCGTGAGGCCTTTGCATTCAATCCTGAGTATCAGAACGAGTGATGATAAGTTCTTACTGTTTTTCGGTTTGTCTTTGAACAGTGTGGATTTTGGTTGCTTACATCTATTTGTTGATGTACATATATTTACCATCCGAAAAGTGGGTGGTAATGGGTTCTTGATTGCATCGTGGGCAGATATTAGGAACAAGAATGATTAAATGGTGTTGTATCGGTTATCCTACTGTCTCTACTTTTGCCTTTTGTCTTAAAACAAAAAAACGAGTGAAACATAAACCAGAAAGGGCAAACTTTTGTTTTGCATTAGGAGACTGAGACCACCAAACAAAGCTATTTCTTTTTAATCAATATTCACCCATTAGAATGAATGCTAACTTGACAGATAAAACCATCAAGTAATTGGAATATGAGTCTCAGAAATCTCAAGGCAGATTTAAGACAATGCTCTCTTAACTCATACCATAGACAAACCTTTTGTACCAACCACAGAAATACATGTATCAGGGTCCTAATGGAAAATGTCCAAAAGTTGAAGCTTACCATATTGTGTTTTACTAAGGAAATGAATCAAGGAGGGAAGGAAGAAGAATGAGAATCAAGGAGGGGAGGAAGAAGAATGAACACAAAGGAAAGAATCGCAACAAACTAGAGAGAGAAAAGAGAGGAGGGGAAGAAAATAAGATCAGGCATTCCACGCAACTTAAAAGACGTGATCAATTAATAATTAAGTAATTTCTACAGATGAATAGAGGTGTTTAACTGGAATGAAAAGAGGGTATTTGATGAACCGGTCGATCACTACTAAGATCACAGAATTTCCCTTAATTGTGGGGAGGCCTTTGATGAAGTTCGGGGTAAGTTCCCTCCAGCTCCTGTCAAGAATGGTTAATGGTTGTAATAGTCCTAGGTATACAGAAGTATCATTCTTGTTCTTTTGACAAACTATGCATCTTTTGATGTGATTCCAATGACTTTGGCCGATCCCTTCCAGTGAAATAAATTGTGCAGCTTCTTAGTGGTTGCTAATATTCTGAAATTTCCAACCACTACTTTGTCATGTCTCATCTAAATCAGTTTACATCATAGTTACGTATTGAATCTGACCACTGATCTTCCCTTCCATAACAACAGTCCATTCTTCCATTCATACGCTCCTGATCTAACTGCCCCTGCTCCCACCCTTTTGATCAGATTCTGCATAGTAGGGTCCTCTTCCCAGGGCATCACGCTTAGGTAATGATGCTATTGTTTTATGGCTTTAATCACAGCTAAGAACTTCTCGTATGTTGATAAACCTCGGTGCCTTCTGGCCAGACTCTTGCTCAAGAATACTATGGGATGCTTCTCTTGTTGTAATATTGCTCCTATACCTAGTCCGCTTGTTCCCATTTCCATAACAAAAGGTTTGGAGAAATCTGGAAGAGTCAGGACTAGTGTTGTTATGATAGCTCTTTTAAGACTTTTGAAGGGCTCCTGCTCCCCTTGCTGCCACTCCCACTTCGAAGCAAGCGACTTATTCAACAATTCAGTTAAGAGGATAAGCTATCTCTCCATACCCTCTTATGAGTCTGTAGTAATAGCTTGTATGACTGAGGAAGTCCCTTAATTCCCTGAGGTTCGTAGGGCTAGGCCACCATAGAATCTTTTGTACCTTCTTCTATCCTATTAGCATAATCTTAGAAGTCAAACATTAGTATATATTTAGCCTTAGTTTTCTCCAAGAAGCATGTATATTAATGCTATGTAATTATTTCCTTAATTTTGTTTCGTGTTGGAGTCACCCAACATGTATAAATACATGGACGTTTATATCATTACATACATACAGAAATATACAAAACCTTTCGTCATTCTATCTCTACTCCTTATTTCTATATGGTATCATAGCCTCCTTTATAAAAAGCACTTAAAATTTTGGAGTTTTTTTCAACTTTTTTTTGCAGTCTTCTGTCAAATTGCAACAGTATAAAGAACATTACCATATATTGCTACACGTGCATTCACGAGTTACCAAAAACCGTTAAGTCGAGAAAACCCTAACTGTGATTGTTTGGAGGAAGAAGATGACCTAAACAACATCGTTTAGCTTCCAAGCAAAAAGACATTGTTTAGTCCCAAAAGGACAGACACATTATGAAACATGTCATTACACACATCAACTGCCACATCATTAAACATCTTGTCAATGCCATATCATCAAGCATCCTAGTTGTCACGACATTATCGTCATATTCAGTGTCACATCAACACATCTGTGACACGTCATTAGCTCCATGTGTCTCCATTTCATTTGCCATATATCTTTATCTAGTTTGTCCACGTACCACTTCTTGATCTGTCCACATTTCAACATTAACTCTCTCCTGGTTCGGTTCAAACCCACTGGTTCAATTTGACCAAAAAAGAGTTGATCAACACATTGATCACACCGTTGGTTCCTAACAATTTTCAACTTTTCAGATTCAAGTTTAAGGTTAGAATAATCAAATTCTATCTCTACAAGTAGATTTTCTCTTCTTTTATTGTCTTTATTCACTATATATGTCCAAACTTCCCTAATACATTCCTAACCCTATTAAAACCATATTTGATGGTTCAAATATGATCTTTGGGCTAAGAAAATATGTAGCTTTCTTAATTGGAGACCCCTTTGGAGTATTGATACCAGAGAAATATTCAAACCTACTCAAAAGAAAGATAAAGACATTGATGAATTCATAGAATGATTGGTAGCTTGGGATGGAATGAATCATTAAATCTTAACATAGTTTCATAATACATATGCTAAAGCCATCAAACTCGACTTTCGATGCTTTAAAATAGCCCAATAGGTATGGAATTTTTGAAAAAATGTTATTCTATATTTTATTATGTCCACTAATTTTAATTATATAAGGACTTCAATGAATGTAACAACTTGGACAAATAATACATAGTTATATGTCCAAATTGCAGGAACATTGGGATCAACTAGCACTTGGTGATCTTACCTGGCCTAGTCCTAATACTTCTGCAATCTACTTAAATCTTTGTGATCATCAACACATATGGAATTTGTTGATGACTCTCAAGGATGAATTTGAACTCATTTGTGGCTCTCTTCTTTATGGAGGAACTATACCCAATCTCGACCTTATAATTATTGAGCTCGTCTCAAAGGAAAGTTGCCTCAATACACTCTATATGGAAAAAAATTTCCCATCTACTAATGTTATTCTTGAAACTCATACCTCTTCTCAAATTTCTTATAACTCAAGTAAAAGGTTCTATAAGGGATCTTGCAGATACTGCAAACAGCCTGGGCATCACATCTCTAAATGTAAGAAACAGTTCAAACAAAACTCTGGACAAGGTAATTCGTTCAAGTCCCTTAAGCCTACTTTCACTGTTACTACTGCTACTGAGGGCCCAACAAAAAGCACCTCTCATAAATTCTCTTTAAATGATCTTTATGCCCTTCTTCAATAGCTCCAACTAGACTCTAATATTATATCATCTTTTTCCTTATCTATCATCACATCAACTACCTCAACCTTTTGGTATCTTGATTCTGCTTGTTACAATCATATGACCTCTGATTTTTTCATTCTTGAATCTTTAACAATACCATATATTCCATACATTTTTATACTGTTGATAACTCTGCTATGTATATATAATATATCAACACTGTTCACACATATCCAAATTACTTTTACTTAAAACCCTTCTTGTTCACAAACTCTTGTTGAATCTTATTTTTGTTTGACAATTATGCGAACTTAGTTTTAATCAACTTTTTTGAGTCATGATTGCATTATGCAAGATCCACAGACAGGCGTGATCCTTGGGAGATGAGCTAAGGTTATACAGTTGTTTGCTGTCACTTCTCATACATGACACTCTCACTTAGGTCATCTTTCTACTTCTAGATTAGGATTCTTAATCTCTAGTGTTACTCTAGGTCATGTTAGGATTGAACATTTTGATTGCTTCTTATCAACTATCTAAAAGTCTTTTTTCTCTTAATGATTACATTTGTTTAATGCCTTTTAATCTAATTCAGTTTGATATTTCGGGCCATGCATCTCATGAAACTATCAGTCGTGAGGGGCTGCCCCAATGCACAAAGTTTCCCGCTTTGCGAGAGTCAGGAAGGGTCATCAATTATACGATGTCTTCCTTTTGTATTTTACAAAGAGAATATTTAACTAGTGACCTTCCAGTCACAAAGGAATAACCTTATCAATTGCTCCAAGGCTTACCCTCCTAAAACTATCAGTAGTATAAGATATTATATGATCTTTGTCGATTATTTTTACCATTATCTATAGATTTATCTAATGCGATATCGATTTTAACTATTCTCCATTTATTGTCGTTTTGCTAATATGATTCAAACTTAGTTTTCTAGCAAGATTATAATATTTTGCACTGATAATGCCATAAAATACAAGGATACAAATTTCACTAATTTCCTTATTCAACAGGGGACCATCATTCAGAGATCCTTCCCAAACACATCTCAATAAAATGGTTGGGTTGAATATAAACATAGACATATTTTTGACACTGTTTGAGCCCTTTTATATCCTCTTCCTATCCTAAAACCTTTTGGTGTGAAGCAACCTTTAGTACTATCTATATTTTCAACCACATTCCTTCTCTTATAATAGGTAACATCTCTCCTTATAAGCACTTATTCAATCGTGATCCTATCAGTCTCTTAAAGTCTTTGTGCGTGCTTCATTCTTTTACAACCTTATGAGCACACCAAACTAGAACTAAGAGCACATTTATGATGTTTTATGAGGTACAACATAAAGCTTATATGTAGATGTTAGGATCTCCTATCTCAAAAACTTCGAATCTCTCAACATGTCATCTTTTAGGAGCATAAAATTTTATCTACGCTCTCAAAATACCAAGTCAACGAGCCCTCACAATAATTTCTTTCTGATCCTACCATATCTTTGTTTCTTGATTTTTTTAATGCAAATCTATCTTACACTTATAATAGTTCAACACAACTAGCGCCTGATTTTATTGTATCTTCTATAGCTACAAATCCTCCACCTTCACCAAATAACTCATTCCCATCTATTCATTCATCATAATATATCGAGTCTCAACAACTTTTTTGTTGATCCTCTCGACTAAGTCAACCTTTTATTTGTCTTAAAGAATTCGATGTTTATTAAACTATTTTTCTCTATATGAACCTCGCACCTATCTTTGAGGCTACCTTTGACCCTTTATGGCAATATGTAATGGCAGAAGAACTACAAGCCCTCTTAACCACCAATACTTAGGACTTAGTTAACTTACCTCTAAATAAGTATGATATTGGTTGTAAATGAGTCTATGGGTCCAAAAAATCAAGACTTGAGATGATAGATCAGTTGAAAGATACAAAACCAGATTAGTTACTAAAGGATTTACCTAAGAATATGAAATTGAATATGAGGAGACTTTTGCCCTTGTAGCTCACCTAACTTCAATCCGCAATCTTATGCCATTAACTTCCAAGAAATATTGGGACTCTTGGAGACGAATATCCAGAATGCCTTTCTCAATGATGATCTTATTGAAGAAGTATATATGCAACCTCTACCTAGGTATGCTAATCTATATAATAAAGTTTCTCGCCTTCGTAAAGCTTTGTATGGTCTTAAACAAGCTCTTTAAGTATAGTTTGCTAAATTCAGCTCCACCATTAAATGTCTTGACTTCACATCTAGCTTTTATAATCTTGCCTTGTTTCTCTAAAAAATATATCAATGGTGCACTCTTCTTCTTCTCTATGTTGATGATATGATAATAAACAACAATGACACTCAGGAGATCTTTGCTCTTAAATCCTTACTTCATTAACAATTGAAATGAAAGATTTAGGCCCCCTAAGTTATTTTTTTGGTCAAAAGTATTCTTTGACAATTCGAGTTACTATTTATCCTATGCAAAATATACTACTAATCTTATCTCTCATGTTGTCCTTACTGACATTAAAACTGCTAGCAACCCACTTGATCTTTTAACCGAATCTTTCATGTTGTTCCTATCTCATCCTAACTGCAGATTGTCGATCTTTTAACCGAATCACATTTGCCTCAACATTTTGAAGATCTTCTCTCCAAACTCAAGTTATCGTCTTCACTATCACATTAAGTTTGGGGGGGGGGGGGTATAACATAATCCAAAATTCAAACATCAACATACATTTAGCCTTATTTTCTCCTAGAATCATGTATATTAATGTTATATAATTATTTCCTTGATTTTGTTTCTTTAGTTGGAGTCATTCAATGTGTATAAATATATAGACGTATATATCATTACATACTTAGAAATATACAAAGTCTTTCATCATTCTTTCTCTGCTCCTTATTTCTGCATTTTTGTTGCTATTCGTTTTTTTTAAGAATATCCCAAGTTTTGATTCAGAAGTTGTACTATAAACAGTATTTTTAAGAATTTAAGATCTATCATCCAAAGCAATGGAGAGATCGATGAGAACATCGTTCACTATATTAGATCAAAGTGAATTAAATGGAGAAGTGAATCAGTAGTTTTATATGACAAGAAGATACCGCTCAAATTCAAAGGCAAAATTTATCGTATAACGATTAGGTCGATCATGCTCTATGAGGCAGAATATTGATCCATCAAACAGGTGCATAGCCATAAACTAGTGGTGGCGAAGATGATAATTCTCCATTTAATGTGCAACCTTACTAGAAGAGATAAAGTCAGAAATTAAATGTTAGAAGAAAATTTAAAGGTGGCTAATATTAATGAAAAATTAAGAGAGACAAGGCTTAAGTGGTTATGACATGTTAAGAGGAGACATCCAAACAAATATGCGTGAGAATTGTACTTAGGAACTATGGTAGGAAAAAGTGAAGGCTTAAAAAGAACTGGGGAGAGGTGTTCAAGAATGATATGACTCTGCTGGAAATTATCAAGGGCATGACTCTCAATAGAAAACTTTGACGTACTAAGATATAGGTAGAGGATCTCATATAAAGAGTTTTTCTTAGCTTCTTTAAACTTTTTCTTTTGAGTTTTATGTCTTGCATTTAGTCTTATCCTTTTATGTGTAGATCTTTCCCTTTAGTTATTTAGTCTAAACATTTCCTTATGTAGCCTAAACAGTTTCTTGTAATACCATACGTGTGTGTGTTGGGGGATTTATCAGAAACAATCGCTCTACCAATTAAGGCTAAGATTACGTACTTTTGGATCTCCCTAGACCTCGCATTCAACAGAACTTTATTGGGTTGTTATTGTTGTTGTTGTTTGAAAATCCCAAGTATTCCACTTGACTCGGCCCAAATATGCATTTACTCCCTCAGATAAATAACTAATTCCTCTGAATTGTCTCCCCTCCTTATCAAATTATTATACATACGACTGAAATGAATGACTATATATGAGTATATCATCAAAAAACACAAGAACATCTAAGGAAAGGTTTTAAGATTTCATTGATTAGGCATTGAAATATGGAGGATGCATTTGTTAGTATGAAAGGAATGACAAGAGACTCATAATGCCCTTCATAGTTTTGAAAGTCATCTAACAAAAAAATCTTCGTGATGCATCTGGATCTAATGGTAACCTAACCTTAAGTCTAACTTTGAGAACCAGTTGGAACTATACAACTCATTTAGACGTTCTTCAATCATAGGTATCAAAAAATTTTCCTTGATCATGTGTTTGTTAATATCTTGAGAGTCGATGCACATACGTCATGAGTTATCATTCTTCTTAACTAAGAGTATTGGTGAAGCAAACAATCTAATGCTATGTCTTATGAACCCTTAGTTCATTAGCTCCTATATGGAATGCTCTATGATGTCTTTCTGCACTCCTGAATATAGGTACGATCAAATATTAATAGCTTTTGTACCTTCCTTCAAATGAATCTTGCGGTTATGGCTTTTATTGGGTGGAAAATGGGCTGGTTCCTTAAACATCATAACATAATCGCCTAAGATCCATTAATCTTGTTAAAGAGCTCCATTGGTTTCATCTAAAGTCAAGTTGTTGTAGTTGACTTTCTATAGGGTAGGTTAATTGCACCATATAAAGTTATCCTCTTCTTAAATGAATAATGACCTTGTTGAATTCTCTACTTGAAACCAACTATGACCCTTAGATTGCCATTCACAGTGACTAGTTTCCCTTCACATCTAAACATCATGGTTCTCTTCTTGAAATTACACATAACATCATTCAACCCTACTAGTCATTGCATTTCCAATACAACATCACACCCTCCCAAAGCAAATAATAAGGCATTTGTGGTGAACTACAAGCCTTGTATGGTTAATGTAAAGTTCATGCAACATTGCTTTCAAATCAAGTGGGTGTTCTCCTTCATAGTTAATGTAAATTCGCATTATGATGAGTTGGATTGATGTTTCCTCCTTCCATGGGTGTTCTCATGCTTTTGCCTTTGAATAAAGGTGTGCCTTCTTTAGTCATTACCCACACTTCTTGTATTCACGCCAACATATAAGCTTTTTGAAGTGAGACAAGCTCCAATAACTTCACCATAAGTTCCAATTAGATTTGAGGTCTTTGAGGAAAAGCCCAATCAAATAATATTCGGGCAGTGACGTTCTATTAGTGATGGTGGAATTGAGTGCAAAGCCGAGAATAATCCCTGAGAAAGATACCTTGAGTGGTATCAGAGCTAGAACAAAGCAAAGCCGACAATCCTGAGTGGTATCCGTCACCCTGAGTGGTCTTTTGTTATAGTCAAGTCTATTTTGAGAATAGCTTGCGTACCCTTTGGTGTTTATCACCATGTGAACCTGTTAGCCTTGTTGCTACAGAGGGTTTTCCACTACTGCTTGTGTAAAACCTCGAAAGACAACCTTCGCATCTTTGTCAGGCGTGTAACATTAATTTTAGGTAAGGAAGTGAGTAAAAAGAGAGTTGCATAAGAATCATGGAAACTTCTTCAGATCCAGTTCATTTATTGTCAAGTTTGAGTTTATCTGGTTTGCCTAATAGTGTGAAGCGTGTATTATTAAACAAAATAGAAAATCTTGTAGAAATTACTCATATCCCTGTAGAAAATCGTGTGAGTGAGTCTTCATTATCTTTGTTAAATCCTTACAACATATATTCTCATGACCGTTCTTGGATGAGAAGTATTAAGGGTGTGCTATCTACTGCTAGACCTCATGTGAAGGAAATCATCCAAAGTTCCAAACTGGAACAATGTGGTCTCATGTCTACAACTGCAGAACAATACGTAAAGCTTGAAATCCCTAAGGAGCTGATCACCTTATGGAGAGAGCAGAACCATACACATTTACGTGTTAAAGCTATACGACATGTTCTTACGTTACATGGAAGAAAAGGTATTCCTGCAACAACCAGGATATCCTTTCTTGACACTGCCTACACAACGTACCAAAATCCTTTGATTGGTACCTTGCTGGCTACGCTCAATAATGGAAGTGTCATACTGACCATAGCACCTGATTTTAACATCAGGTTGAATGATCCCACTTTCTCTGAACGCCTACAAGTTCAGATCCAGATCACTGGAGCAGATCAAGACGCTAAAGCCATCATGGCTACCTTGCACCACCAGATGATCTATCGTCTGTA
The DNA here is from genome assembly GCA_025531955.1 of Erythroxylum orinocense. Classification (NCBI taxonomy): domain Eukaryota; kingdom Viridiplantae; phylum Streptophyta; class Magnoliopsida; order Malpighiales; family Erythroxylaceae; genus Erythroxylum; species Erythroxylum orinocense. The sequence goes on from JANZLX010000001.1 coordinate 20,552,548, forward strand.
GAATCATGCTTTGGACTTAAACTTTCCAAACTATACTTCGGATGCACTTTACATGGTTGCTAATTAAGCTATAGATCAAACCACTATCATCCAGATCCTGAAACAGTTGCCTTCAAAGGAACTTGAAAAGTTGATGCCAACATAATGGATTACCAATTATCAGAAGGTATTCCACGCACCTCATTGACACTCTTTTCATACAACAACTCCTTCGATTCTAAAGACACTGAGAGATGGCTTAATCAAATCCTTTTATGCACCGCCCAGTGACAACATGCCTGGTCCATTAACATCAAGATCCATCCTAATGATCCAACCCAATGAACAGTCAGATTTACCAGATCTATCGTCTAAGGCTAAAAGCCTTAAGATCCATCCCGTATTTTCCTATACCGAAGGTAAAGACGGTCCTCCAATTCATTATTTCAAATCCAGTGGAGATCTAATTTATGTAAGTCATCATCGTGGACACTTTGTATGGGATGTCGACCCATCCATGTGCGAACCAGATTGTGAGATTTGTCTCAACCCTGAGTCAGATTCAGATGATGATGATCCAAGATATCAACAGAGAAGGAAGAATAAATCAAAGCCCAAATCTCGATGCTTACCTTCTCAGTATCATCCTCTTGGTGATGATCCAGATCAAGACGATCCAAATGGTCTACTAATGATAGAGAGATCCAGACCAAGGTCTCTAAGGGAGATGCTCAGGTCGTCTAATACATGTAGATCTACTGAAGGATCTTGCAGATCTATGCTAGCAATTCCTGTTCAACCTCGTACTCCTATACCTGGTATGATGGCAAGGCCAGACGAGGATAACTTTTCTCAATTATCCAGGAGTACCGATGAATCTCGGTGGGTTATTTCTAACCCTTACATCTAAGCATCAGGAATTACTTCACAAGGAACACTTACATCAAATCTATTTAATGAAGTGCTTAACTGGAAGACACATAACGCAGTAGCACAGAACAAAGTTCTAAGAAGGATTGATTCCAAACTGGATGGAATTAGTCAACAAAACATTACTACGCACAAGAAAGTCGATTCTGTTTCGGAACAGATACAAACGACGTATCGGTTTTACAAAAGCCAGATTCAACAACTTGATGTTGAACTTCGACAATACATCTCTGCTCATTATATGGGGCCAGAATTTGGCTTTAAAGTTCGTGAGATATAGAAGATACAAAGGACTGTACAACAAATGGAAGCTGATATGCATACAACTCAATCTAAACAGATATATGGTTCATCATCTTTGGATTTTCCAAATACTCACCCGTCATATCCATCTCCTATATATCAAAGGTATACAGAAGAAGTTGACTATTCAAAGGTATTCAAGTTCAATTATCCTTTGATTAGACAGTATATAAATCCTCAGACATCTCAAGTAAAACCTCAACGATCAAAATCAAAGTCGACATCTAATCGTATGCCTAGACATCGAGTTTCTAAATCTTCAAAGGTTCCAGAAGCATCATCTTCTCATACACCTTTTAAAGCATCACCTGAGTGGAGAAAACCAGTACGTATCTGTACACCACCAAAATCTTCACCACCAGTTCAACCTTCCACCTCTGTACTTGGGAAGGACAAAGTTAAACTGCCAGAGTACATAGCTGATCTAACCACTAAATCTCTTGCAGATAATTCCAGTTCTTAATTTGAGAAAACTAAAGCGAAAAGCAATACATCTGAAGTCTCTGCAACACCAACTGAGTGTTCACCTAAACACACATCAGAGTCATCCTATGAACCAGTCTCTTCACCATCGACTGATGATTCAGCTAACTTTGCTGATCTTTCAAAATTATCAAAGGTTTTGATGACTATGTCTCAATATACTGAAGAACAAGAAATCAGTGAAGCAGAATCTATTGGGACTGAACCCTTCAGAGCAGAACCAACACCTCAAGCCTAGCCAGCTGCACAGACTACAAATCAGTCTACGACAACCAAGCCTACTTCAAGACCTTGGTTCACATTTGATGATCTACCTCCAAAGAAATGGAGGGATAGATTTCGTGAATTTGGTGCATGGATTGATTTACAAATGACCAGACCAAATTTTCACTTGCCAGATATTTTGTCTAAATTCACATCCAGATTCACTGGTACTTTTCGAGAATGGTGGCAAAGTATTTCAAACTATCAATGTCTTCAGTGCATTCAAGTATCAACTACTAGAGCACTACTTGGTGTCATTCATAAAGAATTTATTAGTGACTTCCAGTTGATTGACAAAAGAATCCGTCATGAGTATTTTGCGATGAAATGTTATTCTCTTGATAGCATGATATTCAAAAGCATTACAAATGCATGACGGAAAGGTATTATCTTCTGAATAGATGGAATGATGTTAACTTGCGTTACACTTTTATATCATCCCTTCCAGATGAAATACAACCAGAACTACAACGGACCATGGTTTCTCTATAAAGAGACACATCAACAATCTCACTTGGAGAAACCTATCAGCTTGCCTTAGCTTCTCTTGACAAATTATGTGATCAGCATACTTTGTTCAAGAATATCTTCAAAGGAGGTCCAGTTCTGAAACAGGCTTGCAAGAAGCCTTATCTCCAGATAAAATGCAAAGATAAAAAGACTTGTGAGTGTCATGGCAAGAAGAAAGCCCATTCTTCTCAAGTGTACCAAAGGAGGAAGTTCCACAGGAAGAAGGAAGGCTTTAAGCCCTGGAAGCAAAACTTCAAAAAGAAGAACATACACAAAAAGCCCAAATTCATAAGGTTCTTCAAGAAATCCTCACACCGAAACAAGCCTCGGTGTTTTATCTGTGGAAAGTCAGATCACTTTGCTAATAAGTGTCCTTAGGCAACGAAGAAAGATGTCAAGTTTCTAAAAAAAAAAAAGTGTTTAAACTTATACAGGTTCCAGCACATTACACTAGACTTTGAGATAAACTGTTGAGCTACTATCCAGAGTCTTATGCACAATTTACTCATCTATATCCTCTATGGAAAAATTCAGATTTTTCATAAGTCTACCATTTAAAAAGAATGAGGATATAACCCCACTAAAGTCACACATCCAGGAATGAATCCTAACGACTTAAAGTTGGCACAAGATGAGTGTGCCATATTGATACAACAAAGATTGATTGAGCCCACAAAATCGGATTGGATTTGTCAAGCGTTCTATGTCAACAAACATCCAGAGCAAAAATGTGGAAAGAAACGTCTAGTAATAGACTATAAGCCTCAGAATGCTTTCCTGCAAGACAACAAGTTTCCTCTACCAAAAATTTGTACACAAGTACTATTTCTTAAGGAAGCTGTGATATTTTCAAAGTTTGACCTTAAGGCAGGTTTTTGACAATTGGGTATTCACCCTGAAGAACATTACAAGACTGCATTTTGCATTCCCAATGCTCAGTACCAATAGACTGTGATGCCCTTTAGACTCAAAGTCGCACCATCACTGTTTCAAAAGTCCATTACAAAAATCTATGAGCCTATCCTCAACAGTGCTTTGATCTACATCGATGATATTTTACTGTTTTCAACGACCCATAAGGAACACCAGGCCCTTCTTCAAAGGTTTTTGGACCTAACCCAACAGTATGGGATAATACTTTTGGCCTCGAAAAGCACTATTGGTATAACAAAAATAGAATTTCTTGGAATGCAATTCAATGATGGATTCTATCAGCTATGTCCACATATTGCAAAAGAATTATTGCAATTTCCTGATGAAAATCTCACCATTAAACAAATTCAACAATTCCTCGAGATTGTTAACTACATTAGAAATTTCATACCACATGTGACAGCTTTCACATCAAGCTTATCTAAACTTTTATGTAAGAATCCACCAACATGGGGAAAAGAGCAGAGTACAGCTGTCAAACATCTTAAACAACTTTGTCAGATTATTTCACCTTTGAAACTTTCTGATCAAAGACTATCTCTCTCTCAGACAGATGTTAGTCATACCACTATAGATATAGCAGCTTTATCTACACTACTTTGACAACATCCACCATAGCCACTAGATACTTTTTCTGCCTATAGGTATCCTTCTTCTCTTCAGCCTACTAACTTCATTGAGTTTTCTAGTTCTTAGCAATTTTTGCATAAAAAATCCAAAAACATGGCTAGTCTACCTCTTTTTTCTTTAACAAAGAAAGCTTTTCCTCCTATAGCTAGACCTCCCAGTAGTCTCTCTGAAGTTGCCTCACTTGCTTGTAGTAGTTTATTCTATTACTTGCACTTGTTTTTGCATGAACATAAGTCTATTGGAAATCCTACTATGTTCAATTTTAAAGCACCTTACCTTAATATGAATCTTCGTCAAGATCCTTTACCGGAGAACACATTATGGTATCTCTGGGCACTCTCAACCCTTTATGCTTGTGCTTTTACAGTCTCTCCTCTTCAACTGTATCAATATCTTTGTGATCCTAATAATGGTAGTTCATTATTATGGACATTACAGGAATGGTTTCAACCATTAGATCAATGGAAGCATCAATGTTTTGTCATTATCCAACAACATCATCAATGGACTTCATCTGCTAGGCGGCAAATTACGCAGTGCTTCTTCATTGTTCATCGCCCATATAGAGAATCTCATACTAGTCTGCTTTATACAGAGCCACGTGTCCACTTTTGGCATGCATCCTTATATTAGACACGTAATAAGGAATGTTAAATTTTTTAAGAGATTTTCTTAAAGAAATTAATCACTTTTCCACTCCACTAGTAATCACTATGTCTATTGGACCACATCCTAGAGAATTTATGCTTGTTGAACCAGAAGCACCATAAGTTAATATTCCTGGTTCCAATAGTCCTGAATATGATACAGACACAGAAGAAATCACAAGAATCATCTCTGAGTCGGTAGGACCTTCTCAATCTAATAATGATGAATTTCAAGATGCTCAAAATTCTAATGAAGATATTCCTAGCATCTCTGATTCTGCAATAGATTATCTCCTGCACAAATTTCTTAAAGCTGAGTTCAGTCATAGCAAAAGAAAACGACCTTCACCAGCTAAGACTGATGACTCAAGTGATCCAGATTCTCCGTTCAACCTTCAATCATGGCAATCTCCTGTTCGCCAGTAATCCTCTTTGGATTCTTTTGATCAATTATTACTCGAGACATGGAGCTGACTACTGATAAGACCTTACTTTACGCTTGTAAAGTAAGCACGTCATTCGAGACAACTACTAATATGATGAAAGATGGTTGAAACGTCCACTTCAACAACTATTGAAGATTCTATCTTATCATCTTCCTATTCACCTTTTGTAAAGTAGCACTGTTTACCTTTACGTTTGATAAAGTAGGTATTGTTTGATTTAGGACTTTTGTACCTTGCTATTGTAGAACTTTAAACTTTTTCTAAAGTAGATAAGGTTAAGTGAATTATTTATTTGCTTTTGTTAAAGTTGTAATTATGTTGTCTTTAGGAAGTTTTACCTTCCAGACCCTCGCTTCGCTTATAAAAGCAAGGCTTCTCTTAGTTTGTAATCAAGCTTTGTACATTGAATGAAAATGAAGAAGTTAGTTTTCTTTTAAACTCTCTCTTGACTGAAAAATTCAAACCGTAAAAATCATGTTTCCTTAGTGCCTAAGATGTAAGATGAGTATGCTATACACTCGCTTCATTTGAGGATCTTGTGTAACAGAAAGTCTAAGACAGTCTGGGAACTGTTGCTTCTAAACATATTCGCTGCCTTAAGTCAGAAGCATTAACGAGAAATGACGAGTAAGAGTAGGTGAGTAAAGAAGGGAGTCCTAAGAAGCGTGAGCATTTGTGTCCGTTTAGCCGAAGGATAGGCGTTGAGGGTTGTTAGCTCCGATAACTGGAGACCTACGTAGTGATACCTACTTCCAGTCCAACTTTGGTTAGTCGATGATGTCAACCAATATGGTGGTTTAGTAAAGAAGTTAACCGATGGGTTAACCGGAGTGTTGTCATAGTTTCCCTGTGTGCCCTTCGGGAAAAGTTCCAGAAGCATCATCTTCTCATACACCTTTTAAACCATCACCTGAGTGGAGATACTCTTGGACCATAAGTTCTTTGAAATCCCCATTGGATCATCAATAATCTCTACATCGAACCGTTGTTTGAGCACGGTAGCAAACTCTTCCAAATCTACAACTTCTAGTTTGGTTCTATTCTTTAGATACAACTAATATCATTCTTGAACATGTTCCTTATCTAGCCTATTCCTCTAAATGTAAAACCACTATACCTACCTTCACTTTTTTCGGGATATCGTCCAAAATGAAAAATTGCTTACACCAGTACAACTATAGCTTAACGCATTCTCCATCAAACGCTAGAAATTCAATTATGCTGAGTCGTGTTGGCATTGCGTATTCCGATTTATCATGGACATGTTTAACACTGCTAACAATTTGCTCTGGGGTGTTGACCAACCCGTTAAATGAATTAGGTATCATTGATTTGAGCTCGAGCATCTTCTTTTCGTGCTTGTTAGCCCTATTCTAAAATTGCAATAGAATCTTCTCATTCTTAGCTTAAGCCTCCATCAAGCTTCTAACACTTTCCTCAATTATGTGCAAATCCACTATACACATTGTTTCAGCCATCCCTCATCTAGATTCGTTGATCTGATACCAAATGTTTTTGCGTTTTTATCACTTAGGAAATGAGTCACACTTGATTAAGAAGTAGAATTGGGAAGGTAGGAAGAAGAATAACACAGGGAAACAATCGCAAAAAATCAGAGAGAAAAGAGGATAGGGATAAAGAATAACAACTTTCTTGTATATTGTTCACTGCTCATGTATCTGTTACACAACAATTTAAGACAAGGGGAACCAATATAGAGTAGACACACATCCAAGTTATGCTAAGGTTTATTTAAAACAATGCGTCTTTGGATATAGACTTGGTTAGGTTGCATTGTCGTTTCTTCCTACGATTTCTTCTTTAAATCCCCGGCGCTCATCACTTCGTCGTTGTTTTTAGCCTGCAACACTATGTTAAGACATACCAACTCGACAAGATCATTACAATTCAACAAGATAATCACATTGAAAAGAAAATGTAGTGGGAGACAGAGAAGAAGAAACATCCAGCAAATGTTTGTTAAAAGCAGACAAAATAAAACGAGAATACAAGAAAAAGAAAAGGTAGTTTCCTCTTTTAGAGTTCTATTGGTTCACCATACTTTTTAACTCTTCATGCTCCCAAAGAATCTTGATAGAGGAACGGGGCCATCAGTCCCTTCATCATCGATACTAGAGTGCTTGGATCTTGACCTGTTCTTTTCTTTTATCGATCTCTTAGACCTCTTCAATCTCCGTGATTCCTTCTCCTCATCATCACTAATTGAAGAATCAGATAATGAAGTTGAAGAGCTAGACTCCGAAGATCTCCTTGAATGCTGAAATCACAATTTTGAAAGAGAATCATTTAGGGATAACAACTTTTGTTCGAAGTGAAACAAAATTCAATGATATTCCTACTGTGAGACCCTCTTTTCCAGAAGTTGGACAGCACCACAATTGTGCAAACCCATTGGTATAACGGTAACATATTTTGACAAGGAAATGGCGCAAACAAGATTGTCCAGAAAATTGACCAAGTGTCCAAAGATTGGCAAGTTGCACAAGCTGCGTGTTTTGGGGGAAAAACAGCAAATTGGCTGTTCAGTGATGTTGCAGCACGGTGAGGCAGCATTGAGATAGAAAATTGTTGCTGGACATTGACAAAACATGGATTAAAGGCTGGAAACACAAGTCAATCACTTAGCACCTTAGTGGACTAAGTGCAGTGGTAGATTATGGTAGTTTGGGACGGATAGTAAAACTGTCCAGATTTTAAATTTCTATTTGTATGAGAGATTTGGACAACCGTCCTATATTCTGTTCTATGTTGGTTAATCTGTTTGTTGTTATCCAAGTGGAAAGTTAGAAGCAATTACTGTACAAAAACAGCTGAAACTACCTAGTAATCAACTTGGACAGATTTGCCTAGACATAGAATTCATGGTGTTGGGTATGTGCTAGTCTATTGTAAACCCTCATCAGATATTGTAAGAACTTGTTCTAAATTAATAAAGTCCCTTATTAGGTTATATCTCATGTTGATGTTTATTTCTGTACCAAATCTCCCCTCATTATAATGTCCATAAGGTGTTTGATATTTATTTACTTTAAACCACTTACGATGTATCCACGTATATGAAGAAACATGCCTCTTCATATCTAGTTTATTGCTTTTCGTCCTATAAGTCCCAAAGTGCCTAAATCACAATGCATGTTCGACAAAAAGCTTCAAACACCAAGTAAACACCAAGTGTTCGACAAAAATCTTCACTGAACTAAGTTGGTGCAAGTGCAACATAGGGCTGCTTGTCAGTGTTTTCCCAAACCTCAACTAGAGCCTGTGACATGTACCATGCACTTCATTATTATTCCTCAATTGACTTATTAATAAACCAGGAATAAAGTAAGGCCCTTTAGGATGGACTGTTATAACATTAAACCAAGGAAATAAACAATTACACATCCCCTTGCAACCATGCAGTCTCAAAGGGGACACACAGAAATCACAGTAAGGACATGCAAAAACATACCAAAATGTTCAATGACAACTATCCATCCCATACACCCAGAAAATGCTAATGCTCTACTTATTTTAAGATTGTATTATAGGAACAATATCGGGTTGATATATCGGTTAAGAAATGTGACACAACTTAAATAACGTGAACCAAAATCTAAGAATAACTTCGATATGAAGAGAAAGACAGTGACGTTATGAGATAATTAAATTGGTAAGGAAGAATTAGATTTAAGTCCTCCAAACTTTGTGACATGTTTTCATTCTGGATTGATGGTCTCTAGAATTATTTATAGCGCAAGAGAATGTTCAATCCTATTAAAAAATAAATTCTTCTCAGTTGACAAGAATTTAATAAGGCATGGGAAAAACACAGCTAGTCCGTAAGAATGTCCATCACAGAGGATGGACAATAAGTAAAAAAAACTGAATCAAAATATTTTTCTCATATAAAATCAACCAATTAAGTCAAAGATCGAAGATCTACATAATCTGCAAGATATATTCAGGTAAACACAACTCAGAAGATTAACAGTAAGAACATGTAAGTACCTTCCTCTTTTTGCTGCTCCGTTTCTTCACATCCTTGTCCTTCCTATCTGCAACATATGGCTTGCATTCAGCAGTGCAAAAATGATGGGCAATGACAGTACATGATAAGATATTATAATGGTGTTTTGCACGTACCTTTTTCATGTTTAGACTTGCTGCGGGAGTGATTCCTGCCATGGGCAAGTTTGCGTGCTCTTTCAGCATCTAGTTGCGCTCTGTACTCTCTCATCATCTTGTCTGTATCTGCTTCAAGTTCCTCCTTTCTAATTTCATCTTCCTATCACAACAAGTGCAAAATCAATGCAGAAGTGTGTCTCATAGCACATAATTTAAAATCAAGTGATAGTGATAGAAATGAACATACACATGAAGACCTTCATTACCGAAAGCCTAGAGCATGGTTAAAATGCAAGTCAGATACATCACATCTTTAATGATTCAATTTATCGAGACTTTAATCCAGAAAAAGATTTTAGCAAAACAATTTAAGCCATAAAGACATTGACAAAAAAGTTATGCAACAGCTAACATAACTTTCAACCTTTCACCAAAATTATGCTTGATCTCGTGATACATGGTTGCTTGAAATTTCTCTCATTCAGTATCATATATCTTATAGTTCCCTTGACCATAAAATATCACATCATAGATTAAAGGAGTTGACAAACTATCTTACTCAGTTAACCATGAAAAAGATTCTAGAAAATAGTTTCTGTGGCTTTTGATGAGATAGATTTCTCTTCACTATTAACGATTTGACATTTACCTAACAGGAACCATAATCGATTTGCAAATGGATGAATAAGTGCATGCTTGTGCCTGTGAAACCATTATATTATTGAAAAATACGGCTCAAATCAAGATAGCAATGGCAACACTACTATAAGCTACAGTGAGTAAAGGACAATAAGATTATATAGCTACCTTTTTCTTCTTTTTGAATTCTTCCCACGTAATAGTGTGTGAGGTTTTAAGGCTGGCCAAACGAGCAGCATGCCATTCTGGTGAATGAAAAGAACTATCCACCTGTGACTCTCCTCATCAGAAATGTCCTAGGAATAAAAATTGGAAAGAAGAACAAGGAGGAGAAGCAGGTATGGTCCACGCTACAAAAGCTACCACATTGCCCGATTGGATATCAATAATCTGAAATAAGTTCTTGGCAAGATCCTCTCAATCCTTTCATTTGCAAATTAATTTTGTTAAAGCTGACAGTCCTACAAGATTAAATTATGAAGAAAAAGTGACACCAAACAAGATACCGAAGGCACTGATCCATAACAATATGATCTTTGAGTCATGCAAACTATTCTGTTCATTCAGTGCAATAATATTATTAGCTTAGATAGCAGTTAGCCCGATCCATAAACATTCTAAATTCTAGCATACTGGTAGTTGATGCACCATAAGCTTGTCTAGTAACACCATAAGCTTGTTTACTAACATACATGACATTTTCCAATCCTGGAATCATAGGAACCAATCTCTGGTCATAAATAATATATATCCAGTAGCAGCAGTAATCAACACTGCTGTTGATAAATAGGTAAAATATCAAAACAAGTAGAATTCAGCATCACATGCCATTCAACGACATCATCAATACACCTCAAGTAAACAGAAGTCAATCTAGAGCATGTAACTCCGACACAAAAACCAACATTTACAGCAAGTGAGTGAAAAAAATATGTCAAATTTTATGAATTCAGAAATTGGAAACGCCCGAGTCACAAAGAATAGTGTGAAAGGGTACAAACCATGCCGTCTTCGATCTCTACAGGTCCTGCGGAGCTGGAGCCGAGCCTCGCTCTCTGCATAGCTTTGTACGCTTGATTTTTACCCATTTTTGAAATATAAGAGATATCAGTTTAAAAATTGAGCTTTGAAGGAAAAAACCAGACCCAGAAGAGAAATTGAGGAAGAATCTGAAGACAAATTTGATCTGGGCATGAAAGTTTCAATTATGTCCAGCCCCAGGAAAGACGAGGAATTGAAAATATAGGGACCAGAGACACAGGGTAGGGTAGGGGCACAACAGAACCATATGAAATCCCAAATTAATTGGGCAACAGGGAGTTTTTTTTCTTTCTTTTTTGCGATTTTCTTTGTTAAAATTAAAAATATAAAATGAGATTATTTTTAACGAAATAAAAGTTTTATATTTTTAATTTTAAAAAATTGGGCAAGCCTTTCCAACCTAAGCGGCCCTCAAATCTTTTGTATCTATTATTCTGTACCTATTCTGATCTATTATATCTGAACCATCCATTCATGTGAGATCCACAAAAACAGATGGTTCAGATATAATAAATACGGAGTAGGTATAGAATAAGGGTACAAAAGATCATGTCCCACCTAAGCGACTTTTTTGCCATCCGAGTGAAAAAGTAAGCATAGATTTTAATTTTTAATTTTAAAATTCATTTCGTCAAATATTTTCTTGGAAAACACTATGATTAATGTGTATTAAGGTTTTTTTTAAAGAAAAAGTAATACTAATAGTTTGGTGATTCTCTACACATATATTTCCTCAAATATTAATCATTTATATTTTTTTAAATTATGTAGTCAATACATATAATATAAATATGAAAAAATAAAAAATATTTTTAAAAATTGTTAATCACAAATTTTATTTAGTACCTTAAACCCTTCAAGGTATTGGGCTTGAGCTTCTAAACTGACCCCTTGATCCACAAACAAGGTCGTGTTACATATATATAAGTTGAGTTGAATTAACTGGACTTCAATCTAAATTTTAGGACTTAAAATGTTGAGAAATCACATGTTTATCAACAATGTCGTACCAAATAGCATAATAATCTACTCATAGGTTTAATCAGTAGGCAAGATTTAGATAAATGATGAGGTAGTGTAAGCATTGACTAATTAATTGATATCAATGGATCCTAACTTTTTAGTGGAAAGAAGTTCATAAAGTTTATGCCAATAATTAGATCAAAATTTTGTTTGAATGACTTGATTTTAATTCCCGGTCCTGATCAGCACATCTATTGTTTTCTTGATGCACAAAATGCACACGTTCTGACTATGTACATAGGTACGTACGCATACATTATATATACATCCCCCAATCCCACCTGGTCGGTGGAGCAATACCTCCTCGCTTTCAACCGCACATCTTTAGTCTTATGTTTAAAATAAAGACTATAAATCTATTAATTGTTTATTATAATGCTTGTATTAAAATTGGAAGTGTTGGTTTATATCCTACAGTCAATTGATTCGTTGTAGTTTAATGACAAAATAATTTAGAGAGATTCTTTATCTTGTATATATCTATATGTAGATGATAAAGTTCTTGAAATAATTATACATTGCAAATGAAATTATAATGAGATGCATGTTGCATTTATGTATTATTTGTAAATTGTTCTTAGTCATTGTTCTACTAAGACTAGATATTAATAAAAAAGTAAAAAGATTAGCACACCTTATGTTTTTCCTTATAGAAGTAGTCAATTACGTAGACTAAAATATGGAAATACTTAGACAAACTTATAGGTGTTTGTTAGAGAACAAGTTTACTGAGCTGACCCGATATGAAAAATCAATTTGAAACATTTCTTGTATATGTATGAAAATTCTCATTATGATAATTGTATAAGTGATCCTTTGATTTAAAGCCCCTAAAATTATTTATGTTTTGATACTATTTATGACATATTCTAATTATGGATAGTTCATTCAGTAATTACTAGATAAAGCATCAGCTATATGGAGGTATTTAAGTTATCAAGATAGGATTCATCACCCTAAAGTAATTAAAGAGAATATTTTGTTATTCTCAATTAGTATTGATTCAAGAAATCCTTGGTGAAGGTGGAATGACAATTTGTAATAGTTTACAAATGTTATTAGTTGAATCAATAACTAATAACGGAGAACTAATATGATTGGATTCAAGATAGAGTAGTCATTAATGTCATACTCTATATCTAATCAGAAATTTATATGATGAAATGATTGAATTATACAAAAAATTACGCACGGAAAGGTTAATCAAAACCACTTTGATATTCGTAAATATTTAGGTGGTCATGATGTATTGCTAGATGTCAATATTGATCTATGATTATAAATTATTTAAATTAAAGATAAATTAAAAGAAAATTTAATTTATCTAATTAGAATTAGAATTAGAATTTATATTTATTGCCCAAATATTTAGGAAACTAATGAGTTTCACATAAAGAACGAGTTGAAGAGAGCAAAGATATTTTAATCAAGTTATACTTGAATGTAAAATTTGAAAAATTTTATGATTAAATATGAGATATTTAATAAATAAAATTCAGTATGAGATATTAGATCTTATTCAGGCATTATTGTAAATAATTCTAATTAAAGTTTAACTGAAATTAGAATTTAATTTTAATTAAATTACTAAAATGTCCAAAACTTATTATAAATATGATTAAACTCCAATGAAGTTAGAAATTCTTGCTTAACCTCTCTATAGGAATTACAGATTTCTCTCAACCTGTTATGTGAATACCGTTAGAAGTTGGGCGTTTGTATAGCTACGGTGGTTGAGATGGATCAGTTTCGGAAACAATTCATGAAATACAACTAGAAAATGATGAAACTTTGGAATAAGATACGAATTAAGATTTATGATTTATTATGATTTAATTGTTAATCATTTTATATAATTAAAGTAATCTTGATTTTCGAAAAATCAAAATACAAACAAGTTTTGTAATTATTCTGCTGTGATCGGGATTGAATCTTGTCCCAATTTTCCAATAAAAAGGCAAGTCGAAATGAAATTTGTAACTAATATTCTTAGAAAAATAACAAAAAATACTACATCTTTAACTAATTTTAGTTTAAACTTTGAACCACTGTCCATATTCTTAAATTCATGTTGTAAGTATTCTTAAATTTTTAAAATACTCAATTGAATAAATCTATTATTGCAATTTAAATTTTGTCAATAAAAGTTGATTAATTGATGGTATGAACTAATAAAATATATAATAACACAATAATGTTAGAATATGTGATATATTTGTAGTGTGTCATAATAAAATTTAAATGATACAATCATATTTATTTTACTAAATGCTATGTATCAATTTATGAAAATTCTCGTGTAGTCATGGTAGCATCTATTTTATTGGCCTCGCATAATCAATTAGTAGTCCTTTGTTATGACTTTGTTAAATTAGAAGCGAGGGGTCTTAAACTGAATACACTCAAATTAATATATATATCACTAGAATTAAAATATAAATAAAAGTTTAGGTATTTATTATGTCATAAAGTAATGTTTTAAATATTCTATCAAAGTCAATATTAGATTTGATTTTGATATTGTATGGTACTAGTATTGATTAATATCAATTACGGGTTAATAACTATTTTTAATTTCCATTAATATTATCTTTCATATATTTCTTATATAAACAATAACTATAATTAATATAAAAAAAGTTCTTAATATCATACAGATATAAAAATAACGATAATACAAAAATACTGAAAATAATACAGTTTATATCATATAGTAAAAAATAATTACATCAAAACTTTATATAGTAAAAATAATTTAGATTCATAAACATTATAACAAGAGTTCATATTGAGGAACACAGCAAAATAAAAGTAAAACTTAAAACAAAAATACTTGCAATTTCAAATTTTGTATTTATATTACATATATAGAATTTAACATATATATCAATTGCAAGTGAAATTAAAAGAAACCTTAGAAAATCATTCAATGATACATCCGTTCAAATCACATTGGTCTTGATTTTCATTTGATACAAATCCTTATTATTGAGAGAAGTTATATTACTACTATCATTCAAGCTCATTGTACTAAATGGCATGTTAATGTTTTTTTTTTTCTATCTAATATTGTCTTAGAAATCACTTATCTATGAAACTTGATTCCACGAAAACCTAATCTACTAAAAGATCAATATGGACAAGGAAAATAGCGTATATAAAACTATTTGTTCTATTAAGAATCATAATAAACAAATAAATAATTAATTAAGAAATTATATTCAACAAAATAATGATAATAATGTACCTTTTTTGGAGCTTTATATTATATTGAACAAAGACCGAATCATTCAATCTTTTGTGTTCCAATATATTTATTTTTAAAAATTGATTAATTCAAATGTACTCCAATTTGTTTCACAGTCAGTTGCACTTTCATATTGACTCAAAGTTCAAATAACAAACCTTTGCAATTTAAGACTATCTCTTTTGAATTGGTCTCATCAAACATTTGTAAGACAATAAAAGTAATCTTATAAACAAAATAAAGTGATGATTATTTTTAAACAAGTAACAAAAATGAAGAAATATATACATAGATTAATTTTGTCTTTTAAAAAATTGCAATGGACATCCTAAAATCATTCTGCACATCCTTATATACCTCCATCTGTGATCTAAAGAAATCTCGCATCATCTTATATAAAATAATTGCTATGATAGTTAATAACATTTTCCAATTAACTTTATCTTTTCTTGTAAAACTTGGTCTATAATAGATAATATGATTTAATAATGCCCCAGTAGAAAACAACATATAGTAAAGCTATCTTTCCCAATTTTTGTTGATGACATCACAAAAGTTACTTATTATTGCCGTCTCATCACTATCAGTCAAACGAATCACCCTGACCAAAGGCTCACAAATTGGCATTGAGAGCAATATAATTCTAAAAACCTTAATTATAACATTAGACTTAGCATATTGAGATGTAACTCACTTATTGCTTGTAAACATTTATCTCAACTCCTTCTTTATTAGAACAAAATATTGAAGTGATTAGAAATTATTTAGAAATCTTATAATAATATTACATCACAAATTCTTATTATCGGTGAAATCCTTTCTCATCAAATTCAGAATCTATGCATGATTACAAATGAACGTAATCACTGCTCTTATTTTTAACATTATTTTATCAATAATAGGAAAGTATCAAATATCTTCTATAATTTCTTGTAATGTGTAGTATAAAGAGTCCAATAGAAAGAATTATAACAACTTCGCAACCTTTTCTTAACTACTTTATAAGCAACATTATTATTAGTGATGAATTGTACATTATAAACTACATTTTCCTTTCTCACATCAGTTTTAATAATCCTTTCTTATTGAATAAGAATAACACCTTCAACATTGGCAGTATCATTTTGACAAATGCAAAAAGAACTTTGACTACTAATTTCGTAATTCAATTTTTACCTTATTTTTGTCTCATTATAATACTGTTCAAGCAAAGTTTTCATCTGTCATTTTACTTTATGACTAACTTTTTTACAAAGGCTTATAATTTCTTTTGATCTTAGTTGAAAATTTTTAAAATATAGTGATTCTCTCTCACCTTTCAAATGTTTGTTGCAATACAAATAAATAGTATAGTACTTCATGAACCAATCTAACATGAGCTCAAGCAAGATTATTGAATCTACCTGGAGATATTGAATTATCAGGACTATTTAGACTCGTTTATATTTATTTTTAAAATTAAATAAAGACATATACTAAAATTAAATTGATGACTTCATATCAAAATAGAGTGTTCTTCTAACTTAGTTTATTATTAACTACTATAACAAAATATTTATTGTTCAACTTAAAACAAACACACCTTGGATTTTTAAAACATACACATAACTTGAACTTCAAAGGAATTCCATGACATGCCACTGATAAATATGTACATATATTTGTATATTTAAAGTCAATAGTCTAAGAATCCCTATTACCAGCTACTAGTTAGTGACACGAAAAATATAGAGTCAATTATGTGTAAAATAACAGGAAGAAATAGAGTAACAACTTCTTCTCAACTATTATATGGTATAGATATGCAAATTGTAACGCCCCAAATTAGGGGTTAGAAGACATGAGTACAAATTACGAAATTGGCATGCAGTCATGATATTTTCCGGGTATGCGATTTCAGATTTTTCGGACAATAGTAAGATATTGTTTTTATATTTATAGTATTTTTTGGAGACTTCAATGATTTTTAGAAATTGCTGGTGAAGTCCATATTCATTTTTGGAACAATT
>JANZLX010000001.1:20604182-20621024 GCA_025531955.1 Erythroxylum orinocense
AAACCAATTGTCTAGAAGTCTCTACTGTATTAAGGGTAAAAGAGACCCCAGATTTGGAAAGATTTATTTGCTGCCCCAAAGTGGTCTCATATATGTGTAAACACTCTTTCAACTTTAAAGCCTCCTTGGTGTGGCTCGGGTAAAGAAAAGGGCATCATCTGCAAAGAAAAGATGGGATACTGGAGGGGCCCCTCTTGTAACTAGAGCGCCATGAATAGAACCTTGGGCTAGACATTTAGATAACATGATCGAGAGACCTTCCGCGCAAAATATAAATAGATACGGTGAGAGCAGATCTCCTTGTCAAAGGCCTCTACCAGGAATTAACGGCCCATACTCCTCAGCTCCACGGATAAAATAATAGGAGACAGTTGTGACTATGTGCATAATTCTGTGAACCCATAAAGCATCAAATCCTAATTTCAACATAATTGATCGCAAATAGCCCCATTCAATTATGTCATATGCCTTACTCATGTCAGTTTTTAATGCAAGGAAGCCAAAATGACCCTGGGTTTTCCGCTTAAGTGAATGAAACAATTCATAGGCTACAATTATATTATCGGTAATCAGGTGGTTGGGGAGAAACGCGCTCTGTGTGTCAGCAATGACCTATGGCAGAATTTTCTCCAATCTGTTAGCCAACACCTTGCATACAATCCAGTCAGTGACATTGCTTAAAGAGATAGGGCGTATGCCATTCATAGTCGCAGGAGTTTTCTTTTTTGGAATGAGGATAACATTAGTGCGATTTAGTCCTGGCATCTGAGCTTCTCCATTCAAACACTGTAAACATTTATGAGTAACATCCATGCCTACTATATCACAAAAAGTCTGAAAAAAATCTGGGTTGAAGCCATCTAGTCCCGGAGATTTCTGTGGATGCATTGAAAACAAGGCTTGCCGTACTTCCTTCCCTGTATACGGAGCTAATAATAATTCATTATGAAGAGAATTGACCTTAGGCTCTACATATTGTAAAAGGGCTTCTGGATCTCCATTTGAAGAGGTAAAAAGGCGTTGATAATAGTCCAAAATCAACTTCGGTAAACCTGAATCCCAATCAACCTAATCTCCAGTGCTGCTCTGTAATCGAGAGAGAAAATTTTTGCGGTATTTGTGTGAGGCCATCGCATGAAAAAACTTTGAATTGGAGTCGCCCTCTACTAACCAATGTTGTTTTGATCTTTTTTTTTTCCAATACACTTCGTTTTGCAACAATAGGTCACTATACTATTTCTCGGTAGATCGTAGGACTGCCATATCTACAGTGGATTGTTTTCGTAAAAAAGTCAGCTGACATTTAACGCTTCGAAGTCGATGGTGGAACTACTGCTGGTGCGACTATGCCCATAAATGAAGGTATTTGGAACAAGATGTAAGGCGATCGTTAAGTGATTCAAAAGTGCCATTGGCCCATCCTGTGTTGACCGTCTATTTGCAATCAGTTTCAAGAATCCATGCTGTTTCAAATCAAAAACGTTTCGTCACATATTTTTGCAGTTTAACACCTAGTGAAAGGAATAAGGGGAGATGATATGAGGATACTGCTGGTAGCACCGAAACTGTAGCCAGCAAAAAAATTTCTGTCTAGGAACGCGTCCCCAATGCCCGTCCAAGCGTTCCCTCACTGTCGCTGTATCATCTCTGCGGTTCTCCCATGTAAATCTTGGTCCATCGAAGCCCAAGTCATGGAGATGACAATCAGTGATAGCCGTACGAAAGTCCTCCAACAAGAATCGAGGGTGAGGAGTATTACCCTGCTTCTCTGATAAAAATAGAATGTCGTTAAAATCGCTTAGTATACACCACGGCAGCCTGGAGCGCAAGGAGAGTGATCTGAGTAAATCCCATCCTTACCTCCTATTGGGTCTTTCTGGATAACCGTAGAAACTGGTTAATCTCCACTGTGCCATGCCTTCTATGTGAACCTCAACATCAATGTGATGATTAGAGAAACTCAGCAACCAGGCCATGTTTTTGGCTTTCCACATTAACACTAGCCCATCGCTTATGCCAATTGGGTCAACAACAAATATACCACTATACCCTAAAGCTGTTTTGATCTGTAAAACACTTTCCTTTTTTATTTTTGTTTCTATAAGAAAAATAAAGGTGGGTTTCTTATCAAATACAATGTCCTTTAGGGCCCGAACTGTGCGTGGGTTCCCAAGCCCCCGACAATTCCAAATCAAGGTACTCATAGCTCTAGGTGGGCCTGGGAACCAGGACCCACCATTTCCATATTTTTTGGCTCAGTTTCATTATTTGCTGAGATCACCTCCATATGAATCGATTCGTGCATCATTTCAGATTCCTCCTGCAGGCGCCATCTTTTAGGATCCGTAATTACTATTGTATCTGAGAGCAACTGGGGTGAGGTTGCTGTAGGTACGGCGCTGACGATGGGCATTAAATGAAAATTTGGACTTTGCATGCCTGTAAGATTCGGACCATTTCCTTTCAGAGTTTCGTCGTATATGGTTGAAATTTTAGGACCGTGAAGCTCGGTGGTATTATGAGATCCGCCGATATCAGAGTGTAATTCTCGTTGATGGGCTAACCGTGTCGGGGATGTTGGAGTGCTCACGTCCCTGTCTGGCAGAAGGTCATTTTCTGAACGCAGCTATCTAGCTCCGATTGAGGTTTGTCGCTTGGATTCAGCCTTTAACCAATTACTATAGGTGAACTTGTCTCTTGGGAAGTTTGGGTAATCGTATAGAAGTCGGCAAAACCGATCAGTATGTCCCACGATACCACAAAAATAACAAAATGAGTTCAGGTGTTCATATTTAAACTCCAAACAAGCTGGCTCTCCTTGAGGTCGCTTGATCATTAGTTTCGTTTTAGCGACTGTCGAATATCAATAGCAACCCTAATACGCATAAAATCCCTCCATATACGTAAATAGTTACGTGGGTTGGATTCAATGTATTCACCAATGCAGTCCCCTGCATCGCCGGTGACTCTCTCTGACATAAAACCATTGGGGACGTTATGCACTTGGGCCCATAACTCTAGTTTCACCAGCTCGATGTGACGCGGATTCTCATGTGGCTGAAGGACATGGAGTTGAAGGACATGGAGTAGAATAGGAGTTTGCTGGTAGTTCCAAGGGCCGTCCTTGAGCACTATGGTAACATCAAGGTGGTGGAAAAATTGGAAAAGATAGACATTGTTACCCAGCTCCTTAACCATAAGACCTTTGACAGGGTGCCACACACTCGCCATAATTTGCTTAAAGATCATAAAGTTGATAGGTTTTTCCTTCATAAGGCGTCCCACCACACAAAGCTGCCAAGTCGTTTCTTGGGGGTGCGGATCGCCCAATGCCGGTTCCTCAGCATAATCTAAAATACGTTGCTCTTCCTCCAAGTTTAAACGTTGATACATCGCATTCACCAAACTGTTTTCCTCAGTGCTGGTATCCATAAGAATTATAAAAGCAGAACTATAAATAGGAGCTGTAAAGTAAGATGGATAGAAAGACGAAGAAAGAGAGGCTTGTTATCGAAAACAAGAGGGAGAAAATCTCAACCTAAATGTGATATAGATTACTTGTATCTAAAGCTGCTAAACCTAACAACCTGATATAATCTTTGTAACATGTTTTTGTATTTAAATGATCTCAAGCAAACCATCTGCGTTGAGAAGCCGCAATTATTCATATGGTATCAGAGCAAATAAAATACTTTTAACCAAGCAACAATTCTTCTTCCTCTTATTCTCTCTCTCGTTCTATCTTTTCCTCTCCAATAGAAACTTTTAAATATTTTTCTTTTTCGATTCCTAAATCTGCTCATCTCTGTCTCATTGATCAGTTCTCTTCTCGTTTCTATCTTCCCTCATAATGGCTACGTCTTTAGGATTCAACACCATCGTTGTTCCTGTCTAACTTGCTTCATCCTCCTCTCTTGCTCTTCTTAGTGTTTTTCATCAATTTAACCATGGTTGGGTCGATCATTCTAGGCTCAAGCCCAGGTCCACGTATCCACGGTCCATTTGCAAGTGGCAACCTCCCACTCATATACAATGACCTAAACCTAACAGGTATTTACTATATAAGTTGATTATCTCCTCACGACGCAGGTACGAGAATACAACTTTGCTTTTCTTTGTTTACATCAGCCAAAACCCTACAAAAATACTGACTTGAGCGTCGGAGGGGCCTCCCGAGAAACCACCCCCGGCGTGCCTTTGATCGTTTTGCAGGTGTTCGATAATCGAGATCACGCGAGATCATGGATCAAAACAATGACAATCCGATCCAGCAAAATCTGGCTGAACCAAATATTATTTTCGATAACGTAAAAGAGTAATTATTTTTCCGATTCACCTTTTATCTTTTATAAAAGAATATAAAATAGTAATGTTTTCTTAACATTATTTTAATTTTTTACTTTTAGAAATTAAATATGTATTTATTTTAAATAAAATAAAGATAGAGCTGTAAAATTTTCACAAGTGGCATCCTAAGATTAGTGCTTAGTAAAATTGATTAACTTGCATCTTAATTTCATATATTCATAAAAAGATTTTAATTTGAAATAAATACTCCAATGTTGGTTTAAATGACTATTTATTATAATAAATTTTAACATTAAAAAATCAAAAGAGTGTTTTTCATATTAATAAAATATAAATAAAAAAGATTAGATATGTGTTGTAATGAATAATGGAAATTTTATCCATAATACTTCCTTTTAATTACTCTTTTTATAAAATAACATTGTATAACGGTAACAGTTTACACCAAGTCCAGACTACAGAGAGCCTCTAGTGAGTAGTCACATTCTTGCAAGACACTCGGCGGAGAAGTTTTCTGTTTCTTCCACTTCTTGTCTTGTTTTTAAAGGTTTGGCCATCTGACAGTGTTCCGCGTCCATACGCTCAAGCACTCTGCGGGCTTCGTCTTCTGTAGCT
Organism: Erythroxylum orinocense; assembly: GCA_025531955.1. Taxonomy (NCBI): domain Eukaryota; kingdom Viridiplantae; phylum Streptophyta; class Magnoliopsida; order Malpighiales; family Erythroxylaceae; genus Erythroxylum; species Erythroxylum orinocense. The sequence continues at coordinate 20,609,106 of JANZLX010000001.1, forward strand.
GGCAAAACCTTGGGAATCCTCAGTCCATCCGCAATGGCTTCAGGTTGGACAGTGAACGTGAAGTAGAATTTGTTAGATTCCTGTTCAGATTGCATAGCAAAATACCATGTAAGTATAGTATTGTAAACGTAATTATTTTAGCATTTAGTTGCAAGTTCTCACCTCAATCACTCCTAGCTCAGGCCTTGTAACTTGAGCGATAACTTCTACCTTTATCACTGGCTTGGATGGATGCTCAAGTTCTGTATACAAAACACGAGACTTCAATCGGAGAAAGTTTCCAACATCCACCTGCAACGGTTCAACAGATATTACTGATTGTGTCCTTAGTTCCAAATCTATGTATTAAAACAGCTACTTACAGGTTTAAGGAAATCAATATGATCAACTTCAACAAACTGTGGTGGTACACCAGCGAATGCATAGGTATTTGAGAAAGCCAGTTCAAATGCCTTGCGCATCAAGAACCCTCCAAATATGGTTCCATGAATGTTCCTTTGCTGTGGTAGACAGATGAGGGAGTTCTCATGACAAGTATCTTTTATGAGGATGCTATCTCTGTCTGCCAATGCCTTCATGTCACTCAACACCTTTCCTTCAGCTAATAATGCATTAACTCTTTCTCCATAACTGTTTTCAGTATCTGCTCCCGCTGTTTTCTCTTCTCTCCTCCGTTTCCTCATTTTGTTCTTTTCTTCTGCTTCTTCCCAAAGCAATTTTTCTTGTTCAGTTTCAGGCAAGATTTTGTTAACAGGGGCTGACTTTCCTGTCTTCATGTCTCGACCCACAAATGCAAAATCTGCTACAAGAGCAATGCAGTCTGATGGAATGGAGATTCCTGTACAGCAAGGTCTCATTTTCATATACTTACCAACGCAAGAAGGTCAAGTACTTATGACCACATTTTGAAAACGAGAATATTAAACATGGCTAGAGATGATATGGTACCACGAAGGTTTCAGCCAGCTTTCTCATTTATGTCAATATTAGAGCCAGGTTGGAAACTTTAAACAACGGAAAACAAGCATACAAGTTTATAACTGGTAGGCAGCTGTATGTTCACAGAAAGAAATCAGACCGCAACGGGTTGAAAGTTAATCTAATGATCGCTCAAAACACCCAAGTAGTAATCCTACTAATACCTTGTACTGGCTGAGTCACTTCCAGTTGAATCTCCATGGAAGACTTGCCAACCCATGTGACCGCACCTGCCATTTTCAGGTCAGCATCTACACTGATGGGTTTTTTTAGAGCCATCCTATCAACAGAAGCAGTGACCAGCAACAAAGGCCCCATTGTCCCTTCATTGTTGCAGCAGTGCTGTTGAACAAATTAAGTGTTGATTAAGAAAAAAAAACTCTATTCTCAATCTTCAGCACGAGTAAAAGGAGATGATGGTTTAGACTGGAACACGACCCAAAAAAAAAAAAAATCGAAAAGTTTCGAACCTTATAGGAAATGATTGCGGCGAGAGCATCAAGATCTTCAACCAACTTTTCCATCCTAATCTCATTCCAGGGGTTCCTATACTGCTCCCTTAGTATGTAATCGGAAGAGAACTTATAAACAAAACTGGTCCTGCTTTGCGACGGAGTTTTTGCCACCAACTCCCTCTGTGAAGTCCCATTACATGCCGAATGATCTGCTTTCTGAAATATGCTTGTAGTTTCTTCCCACATGGCGCAGGTCACTGGTGTGTGATACATTCTAGGCAACAAGCTGATCATTTTCCGAATAGGATTCCCTGCGTCCATTGTTGCTGAGCTATGAAGTAGTGAATCTATGCCCTCTCCTGGGGTTGAATAATAACTTGAAAATGCTCTGGTCCTAGAGATTCGATCAGACGCGAGTATTTCTGATAACTTAGGCATGCGAGTAGTGGTGGCAATGGGTTCATTATAAAGGCTAGGAATTGACAACGAAATTATTGAACTTGATCTAGAAACCGGCCTGAAGCTCTGCCGATCATTAGGTGGTTTAAGTAAAGAATATACTTGGAGGGATGATGACATGGGATTGAGTTGTAGTAAAGGCTGACGTAACAGTATTCTGAAGAGTTGCATGTTTCAGGATTGATGAGCTTACAGGAGTCTAAGATTTAGACCATATTGTTAAGAATTGAATTATCATTTATAATGAAAAGTTTACTAAAAAATTGAAGTGAGCTTTTTTAATTAAAATTTAATTGTTCTAAACTTTTTCTAATGACTACAAAATAGAATTGGAATAATACACAAAACACGTTGAAGACAATATAGAACCTGGAACACGAGGTTATGTACTGGGAGGAGGACTGTGCAACACACAGCAATAGTCAACATATCCAGTCCAACGCTGTCATTCCATCGTAACAACTCAGTAGACGACATAACGTGTTGAGGCATCGTCACCCTGGTCTAATCAACGCTTGGCCTTGGGAAACACGTTCTTGTTCAATGAAATTTCCAAATCCAGATGCTTCACGCACAACCACACACTCGGATTCATTCCTTCTCCCTTGTCAGATTAAGAATCATCATCATTCCCCCTTCTCTTCTCTCAGAGAACACCATCTAAAGGGGTCTAAGGACTTTAACAATTTTCAGCTTCCATGTCCAAATTACTACTATAAATTTTTTTATTAACGGGTGTAAATTTATGATTAAGCCAAACATAACATCTCAATGTAGTTTTTGCATTACGATTATGCAGAAGGATTAGGAGACTTTTTTATCTTCATCATATGTAAAAACCTTATAAGTATCCTTATGTGTACACGCAATCCATTTTTGTTCAACTACCCTGGCATGACCTTTACAATGACGGCGTACATGAACAACATAGATGACTGGTATGTGTCTGAGATTTTGACTGTTGAAACATAATTACAAACTTTCCTATTTGGCAATGAACGATTCTTTGAAAAATGGACACGGAATGGCATGCCATACGATTAGCTAACTATATCATTACTAATTTTTGATCTGGAAAACATAATGTAATGGGAGGTCTCATGTTTCCCTCTCTTCAGCTGTACTATTTTCTTCTATCCTACTGCCCAGCCTGACGATGTCTTCAACAAGAATCTTCCCATCTGTTTCACAATGGTGAAAGCACTAGTCAGAATATTTACAGCTATGCATGGAAGTAATTGAAAGAACGTAACATCCCAATCAGGAGACAACGCTGTGGGCAAAAACTTTCACGTCATCGTATACAGTCAGATTTTCACAAGTCCATCCTTTTCCAATTGAAGGTAGACGAGTTTGATTTGTTATTGTTTTCGGAAAAATAAAACGCAATGATCCTCAATTTATTAGTTTAAATGATCTGTAAGGAAGCATCTAGACTATACTTTGACATCAGAGTAAAAAGGATTATGAATGTTCAAACATACACAGAAACATGTTTTCTCCAGAAGTAAATCACCCAAGGACATACTAGCAGAAAGAGTACAAAGATTCTGAATCCAGATAAGAACATAATAAAAGCAATCTCTGACTAAAATGTAGAGAAGCAGAATCCTATTCCCCTTGTCCAAAAGGGTTTCTAATCTGACCTCATTCAATCTTCAACTTGTATAAAATCACAGGAATGAAAGCCACTGAAATACATGAACTTTGACTCTATTGCTATATATCCAACCCCACTAGAAAACATGAATAGTCCTCTCAACGTCATAGTTTAACAATGTATCACAGGTAACTACCAGCGGAAAATTTAAATGTTCAGCAAGAAAGAAATATTAGGTCATTTCAATGATGGAAATAATGGCATGCAACTCTGACAAAAACATGCAAACACATAGCCAAATGGGACTGCTTACCTCCATCCTTGGAAAGATTGCTGATGAGTTCTTGAACACCTTCTCTGCCCAAAGTGTTTTTTAGGTACATAGCAGCAGCTGCCACCTCTTCAGGAGTAACTTTTCCATCAAAATCCCTAGACAAATAACATTAAACATCATAACTAAGCATTAGACAGTACCGTCACTTCATGAACTGGAAATTATAACACCAATGTTGTCAATGACCGCCAAAATGGATACAATTACTTGAAAACCTTTTAGGGAGTGGAATTAATAGGGATCAACCACTATCCATAACAAATGCATGCACAAGCATGAACATTTATTGTAAAGTTTACATACATCCTTTCTAAACTTAATTTTTGGATACCACCATATCATATCATTTGTTTTGAATATGTTGCTTGAGCGTCAGTTTCTGTACAGAAAGTATCCAGGGAATGTTAGATATGATGCCTGCAGCATTCAATTACTTTAACATTAGATGCTTATGCTTTTGTTATGTATTTTCATTGTTCTTGAGATATTGAACATTTTCTTAAATGAGTTAGGTCTGCTTATAATGCTTGTAACTCTGTTCTCAAAGAGAGTTTGCAAGGACAGAGCACATACTTTTACAGCATTGCAATGCAGCAAAAATCTCAAAGAGATCAAGAATAAATTGCACAATAAAAACAATGATTCACCTGTCAAGTAGTCGCCACTGGTCACCGATTTTGGCATCGACATCATCAATTTCTTTCTCTAGATTTTGAAGCATTGTGTCAACCTGAAGTTAAAGCACATAGAAAATGAGGTTGAAGGTACCAAGTGTATAAAATGCGCAAATAGAGGCTTGAAAGTATAGCAGTATATGTGTTTTACCTTCTCTATTAATGCTGAAGAAATCTCATCAGGTTCATCTGCTTCAGAAGAACGGTCAGGATCCTCTCGAGCAGCTATATATGCCTTGATTGCCTCCTTTCCACCCTCTGTACCCTCTTTCTCCACCATGCTATTATAAAGTTCTATCTGAAATATCAAATCCATAATGAGGTAATGTATTAATTTAGTGTTATAATTGTTTGACAATACTAGGATGACCTTCGAAAGCCCTTAAAAGAAAGTTTGGCTCCTGAAACAAAATGAAAGCACTGGTTTCATCAAGCCACTTTATGCAATCATTTGTGAACTTGGGAGGAAAGAAAATGAATAAATAAAGCAATCTTTTGCCAATTGACAATATAGTCACAGTTTTGGATCACCAATACTCCCACAGGATGATTTAGAACATACGAACCTTTCATTCTCAATCACAAAGTAGATGGTTTCGGACGGGAGGGTTTGCCTTCTCATTCAATGAAAAAATTAGTCCAAGAAGTAGGACTGAATTCTTTATAGTTAGGCCTCCACACAGAATGGTAAAGCTCACTATTTTTCTTGACATATTAACACCAATATGAAATACTTTCATCTGATGTACAATTTCTATATTAATAAGTAGCTAGGGTCAGCAAACGATGAAAATCAGACATGCAAGCAATGGGGCAATTCCTTTGAAGTAAATAATCAAGATTATGAATTTTCAAATCATTTCAACAATGGATCAATACCTCTTTATTGACAAGGCTCAGAAACTCTTCTCGCTCTCTGCTGACTGACTGCCACAATATATAGAAGAAAATATTTCAGGAAAGAAGGATCAGTAGAACTTCCCAACTCTCAGATCAAACAAATCAATATTTAATATAATGACAGAATGATCATTAAAAACATTTTTTATCCTAATTCTTACAGATGCTGAAGCTAAAACAGCTAGAGCTCGACTGAGTTCACAGAGTTGCTCTTGTTTCTCCAATATTTTTTCTCTGGTTAGTTCTTGTGCTTCCCTTGCTGTCGCAATAGTCATCTCTTTCAATGCCACATCATCATCAATAATAGTAGACTCTTTCTTCTTGGCGAACTCTTCTTCCTCTTTTTCTTCCTCCTCCTACATGGTATCAATTGAAACCAACTAAAGGCCAAGGTAAAGCATGAAAATTATATACAAAAGACTTGACCACATCTGCAAATCACATTCACAGCTCTGTGGAACTTTGGAACTGACATTCCAGACCTGAAACTCAAATTCTAGCAACCCATAATTTTTAATCTCTATGAGTTTAACTAGTTGATATCTCTTCTATTCGCCCTACATCAAAAACTCTAGTTCTGCTAGGAAGATGATGGAACCATTAAATTTAAGTACTAAAATTTTAACTGAAAATCTGAATTCTTAACGAGTCATCAACTGCAAAGAGATGATCTGACAGCACAATTTTGGAACTCAAAAAAGAGATGAATAATCTCTTATTCAGCAAAGAATGTGAAGTCGAGATTCCTAAGGAAAAACCTTGATAAGTTCTTCTTGCATAGCAAGATATTCCAGTTTTCTTCTCCTTTCTGAAACACTATCTTCTGATGGCAATGCTGTAACACCAACAGTATCCACAACTTCATCAGGAAGAGAGGACAGAGTTGCCTGAACAGCCTCCTCTGGTTTCAACTTTCCAGAAACAGTAAAGGCCCTGCACCCCATTTTCACCACATTACTAAGGTTCTTATCTAAATCTAAAGCATATATTGCTAATGAAGCTTCAACTGAGAATACAGAGTCTATAAAGAACATATCCATTAAGGAATACTACAATCACCTTGAAAGGATCAACAGGGAAGACGGCACGGAATGATTCAAAGAAAGATCCAACCAATCACGAAGCTGTGAAAAATCAAGAAGTTAAAAATTTATCAACTGAAACCAAGGGTTTCAAAGTACAAATGTCAGATAAAAGAACTTTTCCACCAAGATCACCAAAGCCATACAATATCTATTGATAATATAAGTTGATCTATCAGGCATAATGCTTTTCTTAGCTTTACCACTCCAATTTCAGATCATGTCTTTTAAAGAGAAGAATGATTTAAAATAAAAACTTGGAGACAAGTGATGGGAAGTGGATGCAAAACATGCATCATCATTCAATAATCTAAGGTCACAGAGAATATCTGGAGCAGGAGAGGAGTCATTCTGGTAGCCTGTGCAATTATTGCAACATTTAGATGAGTGATGGGGAGTTGATGCATTACATTCATCATTATTCATTAATCTAAGGTCACAAAGAATATCGAGCAGGAGAGAAGTCATTCTGGTAGCCTGTGCAATTATTGCATCATTTAGTCATCGAATCCTCATGTTTTACCAACTCAAACTCACCTGGTTGTTCATCTATGCTACTCAAATTAAAGTAACAGTGAGCAATTACTCAATTCTTAGACAGCCTTTCAAATCATAAAAGCATGTTTTGTGTAAGCTTGAAATATAAGTTAGCGACTGAACCAAAAAACCTGTTGCCGCATTTCCTCAACTGAGAACAAACCAAGCATGCCACGTTCCCTGCAATCTTCACGAAGTTCAGCCTCTGAAAGAGACTCCACACCCTCTGCTTGAATCAGCATATCATCATTCTTGATCCTAAATAATTAATGATGAAAAAGAACAATGAAGACATAATCTCTTTACTGTCTAATCTCAAACGAAGAACAATTACTCACCCAATGATACCTAATTCCAATTGCTCATGGTCAATAATAAATGAGTAAAATAGGCAACAGCACAGTGCTAGAAAAATCAAACAAATGCAGAAACTCATCTATGTACATATGTTTGCTATTTGGCTGCTTTTGTACACAGATGAAAACGGACATGCAGACTAAAGTCTTTCAAAAATTAATCCAATATATTAATGCTGTCTTCTGAGCATCAAAGTGTTTATATTTAAAAAGGAAATACCATAGTTTAATTGATTACTGTAAAAAAGTACGTATTTTTTCTCTTGAAACAATTGAAAATTTAGAAATGAGAACAAGTACTTTAGCTAATTAAAGATTGGAAACACGAGTTTCACCTTTGTAGTCTTTTGCGGAGCATAAATTGCAGATATGTATCTGTTCCAAAAGGACTGATTCCCATATATTTACACATACTTACCAATCGAGGCCTGAAAGGAGCAAAATAAAGCAACAGAAGGAAACAAGTCACTAAATCATGAGAAAGTACATTGAGATACCGAGAAAAACAGGTATGCCAATATAAATATGGAAACACTGGCCACAAACCCAACCTGTTGATATTATCTAAAGTTAGTTCATCGTTGAATAGCTTAGCAAAGCTCAAGATCTCCTCGTTGGAAACTGTGCCACCTCTTCTTATCTACATGATCAATATACAAGTATTTGCTAATGTAACAATATGAAAAGGAAAAGATAAACAACAAACAAATAAGTCTACATAAGTCCAACTGCCCAAAGTTAATTCTTACTCTATTTAAGAATTCATCAAGATCTTCAGCAGTCTTCTTAATTTCTCCACTTCTAGAGTTCTGAACTTCCTTTGCCATTTCTTTGACAGTATCCTGAAGAAACTTTGCGTATTCTATCCTTGCTTTTAGCTTCTTCTTCAAGGCTTCCTAAATATTGGCCAAGTCAGGAAAAAGGAAGAAATGTGGTTTAAATGGATAAAAAAGAAGAAAAGCTCTGTTTATGCACAAAACCAAATTTTGCTTTTTGGGTGGGATTGCAAATGAACGTATACCAAGATTTATCACATTCATGCTTTGATAGGATAATTAGTGTAAGTGTAAAGTTGTGAGCTAAACAAAATTTGAGCTTATTTATCACATTCATGCTTTGTTAGGATAATTAGTGAAGCGTAAAGTTATGAACTAAATATAATTCGAGCTTCTGAAGTTGAGTTTCATTTGATTATATCATAAATTCTAAATTCATACTCATTTTAAGAGTGTCAAAACCTCAGTGAACTTCAAAATATAAAATCAAATCTAAAACCAAATAAGACCTCAGGAATATGAAAATAAACTTTAATAAGGATAAATGTTGCCTAACCACACACTTATTTGATTATTCATAAGTGACAGTAAATCAAGCTTATCCATAAATGGATAACCATAATTGAGTAAAGGAGCTTGAAAATGAAGTGCAATTTTGTTTGCTAAAGTACTCAAGGATGGCAACCAACTTTCAGGCTGTCCATTTCAGGCCATGACTTTTTTAGGAGTTAATAACATATACCAAATTAATGTCTGCTCATATTAAATACGAATGGAGAGACATACACAGCCACTCAAGGAGATTTGGCCAAGGAACACTATTAGTACGTTAACTACCTTTTTCATTAAACTACTCACTAAAGAGAAAAATGGCAGCAAGAATCAATGGTAAATAAAAAGAAAAGAGTGAAGACATTGAAGCTACACTGCAGCAGCAAACTATGTAGAAACAACAATGAAACTATAGCATATACCTTCTCTTTCATTTTATCTTGAAAGGTTGATGGCAACATGTTGGGAAACAATTTCAAGAACACTGGTAGAAGAAACTCCATAAATGGAACTATGATGAAAACTGTAAAAGGTACAAGTCTAAAAATATCTGCAGTAGTTCGAGTCAGCTGTTGCCTCTCTCTTCTTGATAGAGTCTTCCCACTAGAAAGTTTCAATAGCAATTTTGAACTGATCCTCACATCAACCCACAAAAGCTTGAAGCCTAGCCAGTAATGTTGCAGTGTTGAGACAAATTCATGTTTCCAGTGAACAAGTTTTTCCGCCCAATCCTCCCTGGAGAATTAGCATTAAGAAACTAGTAATAGATAAGTATATAAATTGACGAGAACATAAAGGTAGTATTTTGAACCTGCTCATAGAGGCTACAGCTTTTATTGAAGGACCAACTCCTAGCAGCACAGTCCACGTCCTTTGTAAAATGGATTCAACGACATTTTGAGATTCTTCTTGCAACCTTTTGGCTTTCACTTTGGCTTTTGCAGAAGTCAAGCCTTCAACAGCTTGATCACATTCTTCAGGAGATGCTTCCTTTATCTTCTTAGCAACCGTTTCATTTTCCTCATCATCACTGCTCACTTCTGGTTGTTTGGCTGTAGCTGTTGAGGCAGTACGAACAGAAGGTAACATCAACCTCATTGGAGAAATGAGTCCTGATCTCAAATGTCGAAGACCAAGTGCATGGGAACTGTTACATCCATGCCAAAAGTTTCCTGAACCCAAAAACCTGTCTAATTTTGCTTGTCTCACCACAATCTCATTTGGTTCCTTTACACAATTAGACTCTTCAGTGGACTTGTTAACAGAAAAGCTGTAGTACCCTACATGTTGAAATGTATTCCCAACACAATGGAAGCTCTGGACTGAGCGAGCAGAGGTACTCAGGTAATCAGAGATAAACTTCTTTCTTCTCAAAATTGCTCTCGAAGCCATTTTCAGGTATTTCCTTCTTTACAAAGAGATGGTCATTCAAATTGGTATTAAATACCCCGATTATGCTGTCAAAATAGAAGATTCAAACGAATCAAATACACCAACAAAACAGACAATCGAAAGCAGACGCTGGTAATATTTTAATGAAATATTGATGATTTACAAATGGAAACAAGTAAAAGTTCTATCAACTGTCACAAACAAGTCACTTCATCGATCAGAGAGCCTTATTCTGAAAGTAAATTGGAAAGAAAATGAACGGGAATTAAATAAATGAAATCACCACGAATTGATATAACCTTTCAGTGGCAAAAGGACTCAGTAAAGTTTCCAATTTGATTCATTATACAAAAAGAAAAATCACTTGCAGAATATTTCAGCTCCAGAAAAGTTGATTCCGAGTCGCAATTTAAAATCTTGCTCCAGGCTCTCATAGTTCAAACTTATACGAACAACAATTAAATGGAAACTGTAGAAGTAAGTAAAGAGTTTAGCTATGAAACAAATTGCCTTGCATAACAATTCATAGCTTGATTAAAAGAAAAGAAATGAAATGAGAGAACCAGATATAAAGGTTTATTGCATACATATCAAATATTTACACGTATCCCTCAAAGAAGAGGGAGAAAACATGTAGCTTAAAGCTGCATTAAAAACGATGGAATCACCAGAAACCTGTGAAAAGGTGAAATTTCCCAAAAGGGTACCCAAAACTTTGAGCAAAATTTTAGCTTTTGCAATGTGTCGAAAAGCTTTCAGTTTTTCTACGGTTGTTTGTTCCTATCCCCCCGCACCAACCAAACAATTCACCAACACGAAGCCACTGAGAACGAAATGAACAGATAACTTGAAGAGACTTATTATACTTACAGTTAACAAGACACGTTGTTTGAAGACAAGTAATCAAACAATCACTCATAAAGAAAAAAAAAATAGGATGGTAAATGGGGAGAAAAAGGTAAGGGGTTTAAGGGAGGGACAGGGAATGCGAAAGTGCTCCTGTACTAGGAGCAGAACGATGACGTTTTCCGTCATCAGTTTGTGCTACGTTTGTCTTCACTGTGTGTGGGAGGGGAAGCCCTACGTGGGCCACGTGGAAAATGTTTGGTTTAAGGAGGCGGTACGAGACATACTTATTTTGTTCTTATAAATAATGACATTTACAAATATCCCCAACTTTAGAAGATTTTTTTTTTGGAAGAAAAATAATTTATTTATATAAACTTACTTTTTCTATATGATTTCAAAGAAAATTATTGATGCTTTTATATATATTAACTCGGCAAAAGAGTTATGGGTAAAGATAGAAGAAATATTTGGGGCTTATAACGAGCCTCACTTATACCAATTGCAACTCAAAATTACATCTCTGAACTAAGAAAATATGTCATTGGTTGAGTATTATACAAACAGAAGAAGTTATAGTATGAGTTAAAAGTGTTCAACACCAATGCCTCATTATGGTTATGAAGCTGTGAAATAGTGTATTTGTAGAGTGACAAAGTCAATTTCTAATATAGTTTCATCTAATCACCTCATACAATTTGTTACACAAAGTTGGTCACTATTCGTATTTTCTTGGCAATTGCCATAACAAGGAAATGTTCAATTCATCAACTTGAAATCAATAACGCCTTTTTAATGAATTTCTTGAGGAGGAAGTGTACTATGTTACCTCTTGATGGTTATGAAAAAAGACAGCAAGGTTAGGTTTACCAGCTTAGACGCTCATTATATACCTTGAAATAAGCATTATGTCAGAAGACAAGATTCTCTATCCAATTTTATGGTGTCTTATTTTGTTCCATAAATTTCAGTCATTCA
>JANZLX010000001.1:20659923-20677656 GCA_025531955.1 Erythroxylum orinocense
AAGCAAAAAATGGATACTTCACTTTTATGATATAGAGAAACACTAAATGTAGAATTCACAATTTAATTAAGAAGCAAAAATGAATCCTTTAGCATTAAACTTAAATAAATATCTAACAATTGGAGCTAAAAAAATTCTTTAAAAAACATTTGGTTTCTCTATTTGGCATTCCCGCATGTTGGTAAACTAGAAACAACAAGAAAAGAAAAGGAAAAGGCATCAGCCTCGCTAAAGCTAAAAGAGAGCTAATTGATACACAACAAAATTGAGTTTTATTAAAACGACGTTGTATTGTGGCAAAACAAGGTTGGAACAAATTTATTAAAACAAAGAATCCAAATTGTCACTCACGAGCACTGGAACAACATATTTCTTTTAAAGAATTAAAATATAAGTTACTTCATTTTTTCATCACAATCAATTAAGTGTTATTGCATAAAAATCAAGTGTGAATGTGATATGGAAGAGATGTCACTTAACACATATGAATTTACATGAAAATCTCAACCCATCTCATTAAAGTATTAGACTATACAACATAAGGTCTATTGGTTATTAAAAAAACATGTACTTTTATTTAGAAGTTGAACTAAAATTAGATTAAAATATATGGAATATAACTATGTTCATGAGCAATGGACAATGGCAGCAATGTGCGCTTGGCTTCCAGCATCAATGTATGTGCTCATGAGACCACATCCTATTCTTACCAAGCTCTATAGAGTTGGAACAAACTAATTCATACAAAAGATTTGAACCCTTATTAGCTTATTCAAAAACAAGCACTTGTCCCACTCCACCAAGAAAATTCATTATCTATATGTGAATCGTACGTTAAAGACAATCTAATACTGTACCACTAAATGAGAAAGGCTTGATTCCTTTTGACAACTAAGGCACACCAAAGATTGAACGAATGAATGAAGAAATGCCAACACACACCACAATTATGAGTAATCTTTACAGTTCTTTATCCTATAGCGTGGGGATTGAAACCAAGAAAAATTACAACATCTGAAATATTACACAAAGCCTGCAGACCAAAAAAACATAAAATTCAGAAGGTAAGTTATGGGAAATATACTCCAACATCCGAAAACAGTAACAAGACGGGGAAGGATAAGAGTAAACCAATAGATCATATGTAGTACTTATACAAAATAAGCAAAAGATAGGCATAAGAGTCAAATGAGTCCCATTTTGAAGACCAATTATAAAAGAAAACAAATGAACAATGGGCATAAAAATTGGGCATAGCATAGTACTGGTATGAAAAAGCCTCACTGTCAAATCTTCACTTAACCATACAAATTAACCAACAATAGTGCCACGCTTGCAGTTTTATCCAAATATACATACAACATACTACTTTCTCCAAATTGCAAGATTTCCTCTCCTATCCTAATGCAACTCTCGTAATAATCATTCCAATCAATTAATCCATGGAATTGAATCCCAATAAACAATTAATATGTTCCATCATCATCATTCTCACACTATTGCATGACCCAATAACCCATCTCCAATGATGCTAATAATCAAAGCCTCCACATTTGATAACTACAGTATGCTACTATCAATGTCAGGTTTCACATTTGATAACCACAGCATGACACCATAAATGTCAGCTAAACTTTTTCTAAACCAGTATGATAATTCAAATACAGGGGAAGGAGAAGGTTTAAATCCCCAACCATTCTTTAGCCCATTCGAAGCATTTCTATTTCGATCACCGCCAAAAATCTTGTTTGATTAGATCATTGAAGTTTCAGCTGAATTGTACAGAAGTTTGGATGCCTAATGCCCCCTCCTCATTTGACAGAACCTTCAATTATGTAGTATAATGAACTAAATCTAGTTCCACGTCTCTTAAATGAAAATGACATGCTTCCAATGCACATACTATGAACATGGTTAGTTAATGCATTAAAGAAGAATATTATAGAGAAAAGAAGCATTTTCTTTTTGTTTTATCTAATTGCTGGAGAGTAAGAAACTTGACAATTTATTTGATTATGCTCAAATCATTCTTTCAAGGTACATCTTCATTTGTGTTCAGCTGCCCTCGAACAACTTTTAGAAGTTAATTTAATTCAGTTTTTTGGAAGCATATGACAATACAGAAGGTAGCGATAAAAGGATTAGTCTGCATTTATGAGTTGCATGTGGCAACATTAAAGTCCTAGCAGATGTTGCAGAACAAAATGAAAACAATTAACTAATGAAAGTGAATAACAAAATTAGCATTTTGAAATGAGAAGAGAGATAGAACTAAGACCCTAACCTTATCTTAGCTATTACCTGCTGTTTCTCAGTAGGAGGATCTACAAGAAAGCTCCACAACAAAACCAGAACCTCAACCGTTTTTGCTATCTCAACCTAATATGTATTATAGGTCTAATTGTCATTTTTTCTATCTCAAAAATTCGATCATATGAAGCTTTCTTCCTTTTGACCTGAAGTTTAAAAGAGATTTCTGAGCCAAATAGCAAATATGCAAAAGTTGCAAGGCTCGAAACTATGGGAGCCAAAGCTAACGAGGTAATCTTCCACCAATGAAAACATGCACATAGATTAACACAAATGACTAATGACACCATATCTACAATTTATTGTTATGTCATTGATGTGATAAAGAAACAGTACAAGATGTCTATCCATGGTGAAGTTCTTAGCTGTCTCTATTGGATGATCATACATTTCTCCTAACTTTTGTGTTATCGATTTAACCAAACATCATTGTCACATTGACTTAAATATTTTGGTTTAGACCAGAGACTAGTCTAATAGTTATAACTTCCATAAATAGAGGAGGAGACAACGTTTGGAGACCTTAAAGATCGTTTCTTGACTCTTCTTTTTTTGGATGATTTTCTTAGGACTGGTCTGGTCTGGTTTCCCAGGAATAGGATTTTGAGACTTGTTACTAAGCTTCAAAATCTTGTCAGTTTCAGGATTAGGATTATTAATAAATTTCAAACTGTAGCATTATTCATGAGATGACTTGAACAAAAAGCAATTCTGGCACTGAAACTAGATGTTTATTGATTATTACTTACTTGCTCCTTTTTCTTTTTTGTTATTTTTCATAAATAAATAAACTTGCTATTAACCACCTGATAAAATAGTTACATTCCAATATAAGGATCTTTTCATTGCGAAAGGTTCCAATCCAATATTAAATAAAGCATGTGTTTTGTAGTTGTATATGTAATATGTATATACACACACACACACACACATAGACAGCAAACAAAAAAAAGTTGCTTACTTTGTTTCCAATGGCTTGTTACACTAACTTGCTTGGCCTTATTGAGTATATATACTAGGAGCACTGAATCTACTAATCTCAAACCTAAACCTTGGAGATGATTGTTTTTGACAATTATAAGCATTTATTGTTACCATTTAGTTTTTAACTTGACCTAGTAATTCCAAGCACCAATTTTAGCATTCCTAATGCAATTGGTTTATGTGATACAAACTTATAATAACCCAACCACTTTCCTAAGTAGGTTGTGAAATAGTATTTATATTAGCATTGCACTAGCTATTAAAATATACCAAATTCAAGCAACCGACAAAGCTTAGCAAGTCATAACTAAACCAAAAAGCAACAACATTTCATCTCAGGTTGCTTTGCGCTCTATATTCATCAAACATGGCAAATCAAGTAGATAACTATGCCTTAATTATCATTGATCATGTCCAAATGTGAATAGGATGAAATGCAAAAAAGCTAGCATCAACCAAAAATAAATAAATGTGTTTTAGAATGGATTACAAAACCAAAAGCATCAAAATTTCACACTCAGACAATTGCAGAAACTACCACATGCATTGAAAACATAAGACTCTGTTCGTAAGCAAGTTATTTCCAAGATCCAAATCAGTAATGTACAGATTGTGATATAAAAGTCATCTTTAAGATCATAAACACTTGTCTCATGCTTTAATGACAACGTTCAATTGATTGTTACCACTACAGTGGAAGCAATAAGAAGCTTTGTGCCTCCTACCCAATGCCAAAAAGTATGATATGAACCCTTTAAAAGATCCATCCCACATGAAGGCATTTATGGCTTTACCAATTTACCATACTTTGCTACAAAAGCTACCCTCAACTAACTAACTAGATATTCATCCTATAAACAGTCCAGTTGTATAGATACCCCCAAAGTTGATAGCTCCCATGACCATGAGCTTTCTTTTCCTACACCAAGTTCATGCCCGCATAATAACACCAGAAGACACCTATCCCATCCTTGAGATCTTTCTTGGCAGAGAAACAATTCCTATTAATTTGACAAACATAGCACTTGTCCGATACATACAAACTAAATTTGCCGATGGTTAAACAAACGAAGGAAGTGAACTGAACACAACCCAATAAATATAAAAAACAAATGAGAGGGTCATCTAGCAACATGGACGGTTCGGATGTAGCAATAGAACCAAGCTTTTAAAAAGATTCAATGATCACAACTTAGCACCAAAAAAGATGTGGCGCCCAGTAAGAGGGTCATCTAGCAATAGGAATAGTTCAGATTTTCAAACATGTTATAAGGGGATTACATAACTGGCAAACCAAAGCTACAGTTCAAGTTCTTTATAAAAAAATCAGTCAAAGCAGCACCAACCCAAGTCTTGATGTTGTTGATATGCCACTGAAAGTCCTAATCTTCGAAACAACTACGCATGCTCTTGAGCTCTAACCCAGCGAGAAGAAGAACTACAAGAACGTAAGCAAAAGAGAGAAGAATTAGGTCCAATCAAGCATCATCAGTAAAGGCGGGAAGCAAAATCAAAAGAAAGAGAGTGAGTTCATTAGTCGAAACTGTCAATCCACCATTCTCCTGTCCCAAGCCATGATCTTTGCTCTAATCGAAAAAATCCCTCTCCTCAAGAGTTTAGGAGACACTTCATGAATTAACTCAAAGGAGGATCGAAAGAGTTGAGTCGAAGGCAAGTATGCCAGAGAGTGGGAGAGAAAGAAAGATGGGTTCACATCCATTGTTTCAGTTAATTGTTGATAGAGAACAAAAATAAAAAGCTTTATGCAAAGAACATACCTCAACCTTTAAGAACCTCGAAACTCGATCTCAAATAGATGGAAATGCTTCATGAATTAACCGAAAAGAGAAAAGAAAGAGTAGAGGTGGGAAGGGAAAAAAACAGAAGAAGGGAACGTCAGCTTGGCTTACGCGAGAGCAAAGCTAGGCCCTTAAATTTTATTAAAACGTCGACGTTTTGGTAGAGGGATAGCGATACTAGAACAGCTAATCAAATGCGAAGAGATTGTCGTTCCGAGATGAAGAGGCTAGCCAGCATCTCATATGTGACTGAGATGTGGGGTTGAAGGTGTGGTCATGGAAACATGCAAATGTGTAATGATGGCAGTGGGTGTGCTTGACGACATATGGGCCCCATTTCCCATTCTTTTAATTATCTTTTAGTGGTACTGGTGACGGTGACTCTCACTTTCATGTGTAATAAATAAATCAGGTCTGAGTTAACTCTGACTCAGTCCTTCGTCACTTACCTATTTTGCACTAATTTAAAAGAACAGAGCAGTGTTAAGTAGACAGAGCAGTTGTTTCCGATTACATTGTCCGAAAATTACATAACGAACAAAGGATGAAGAAAAGGAAAAGCCTCCGGAGATCCAACAACAAACCAAAAAACTGCAACTGATAAAATAGTATAGAAGAGGCAAAGGGTTTCTAATTCTCTCTCCCCCATTACTCTCTCTCCATCTCTCAATTTCTTACATTTTAGGTTTCCTATCTTTCTCTCTCTGTTTGTTCTCTTGTTTATTGCTAATTACTATTTCTGGATTTTGTACCTAGATTCTTTCTTTTGCTCTCTCTCTCTCCATTATTTTCTCGCTTTTCAAACGCCTCTGTTTTCTTCTTCTTTAACTGGTCAAATTGTTGGTGGGCGTTTCTCTCTCTTTTTATAAATTTTGTTTTTTTATTATTTTTTTAGACTTTTATTCTCTTGAATTAACATCGAACTTAATAGCTTGATGGTTTCCACCTTGGGTATTGATGCAAATGGGTTTTACGTTTCAGGGTTTGGCTCTTGGTTCATTTCGATTTGATCGGTGAAGAAGGGTTTCTGCTTTCTGGAGTTTTCTTTTGTCGGTGATTATTGTGTTCGGATGTTCTGTTGATTTGCCCCAGAGTACGACTTTTGGTTTAGATCCTAAATTATCCCAGAAAGAAAGGGTTTTCATTGGGTTGTCTTCTTAACCTTTATCTTCCATCGATTGCCGTTTTTGCTTCTTATTTTGTTTGGAGAACGGTATGTGGCTTGTATCTACTTATCAAGAATTTGTTTTATAAGAGTGTAGCTTTTGGGGGAGCAAATTATCGTTCTATTACAGCAAACTGTTCAGTTTATGTTTTTTTGAAACAATGTATTGGTTTACTGTTTGGATGAAACAAGTGCTGCTTGATTAAGATACTTTTAATTCGGAGAAGTGGTGTGGTTGAAGAGCGAGAAGAATGCAAAAGGAGATGGCACTTATTGATGATGCTGTTATGCATATGGGGAATGAGATAAGTGCGGAAGACTTGTCTTCCGCTGAAATGGACACAGAAGAGAATGAAATTGGAAGTCCGATTAATGAGGGTCAGCTTTTTACTCCAGAAAATGGTGAGGGAAGTAATGTGGTATTTTCAAGAGAAGCACCTCTTATTAGTAAAGAGTCAAGAAGGACTAGTGTCTGTGATTGTAGTTCCAAGAAGCTCAAATCACATATGGTTGGAGTGGAGACTGACACTGGGAGGAAGGAGACTATGGGTTATGAGAAGAGGCTCAGTAGACAAGACAGGGTTGAACTAGGTCGCTTGTTTCAGGGTGCCGTGAGTTCCCATGATTGGGACCTTGCAGAAAGCTTGATACTTTTGGCAGATCCGCACACCCTTAATGATGCTTTGTGCATCACACTGGACTCTATCTGGTTTCTGAGCACACAACAAGAGCTTCGTGGAATCACTGGATTGATCAAGAAGATCATTGCTAATGGTGCTTATGACTTCACTAGAGCTGCACTTAGGACCTCTTTTCTTGCTTCATGCGTTTCAGCGTGCCAGAGTCGAACAATGAGTCTTGCAGATACTGTGACAGTCATGGCCGAAAGGTGTGTCATTGTGAGAAAGGGGGGAAAAAAAGAGAGAAAGAAATCACTGTTTCATGATCAGATAGATCATTAGTTGCTTTGTCTTGTTATATGACTTTTGATCACCTTCAGAAGTACTGATTTCTAATGGAAACATATGAATGTTTGTTTGGCACCGACATGTGTTTCTATGCGTGAATGCACAGGTAGGGTGTGTCTTGTTGCATGCTTCTTGATCTGTGGTTTCGCAGTTGGTGTGGCAATCTTTGTTGTCTTGTACTACCAAATCTGCCTGTCAGCTAAATAGGTGCTTAATGTGATCTTTGTTGTTAAGTTTACTGACATTTCCTCTTTTACTTATTGTTTTACTACGTCTTGTGGATTTTGGGGTTAAATTTGTTGCCCTTTTTACCAATGATGACTTTTTGTGTTGCGATAATTCCTTTTTGTTTTAACTGAATTAAACATTAGATACTTCTGCAGAGTTGGGACTCTTTGAACTGTGACATTCTTTATATAAATTCATTCTTCAGTGCAAGTATAAAGAAATCAAATTTTGTTGGTGCTTCTGCTTCCAAATTGTCTTGCAACTTCTCTGATGACAGGTTTCCAGGACTTAATAGACATATTCTCGTGTATTTGTGCTCTACCTCCTGTCTTCAGTAAAGATGCTCCTTTCCTATTTCGCTTTCTCACGTAATCTTTTGTTTGAATTATGCTTTTTTAACTTCTTAACTGGCCAATCGTGTGAATATATCAATGTTGATAGTCATGTCAATAGCTGAAATTGTTTTAGTTTGGCTTTTAGATGTCCTCATAACTAATGCTAGCAAAGTATTATTTGTTGAATGGTTTATTTACTTTGAGAGGACCTTGGAATCTAAGATTTGTATCTGGCTATGGTGTAAATCATTCATCATTGAGAAATAATCAGGAAAGAAATGAATTTTTATTGGTTCATAGAAACGAAAGGCATGAGATGATTATCATCAATGAAAAATTAAATTTTCTATGTTTTCCATTCCTTTCCATTGACATGTAACAGGATACTTACAGGAAGTTTCACATATTTCTTAAATCTTCATGAGCTGTAGCTTCCAACTTGGATGCCCCTATCAGTTTACTAGTTGTAGTTGTGCTGTAGGTGCTTACTACATGTATTTTTACTGCATGTACCTGTCCTACTCATGCATACTCTGTTTTTACAATTGTTAATATTAAATTTTGTCCTCCCTTAGTTTGAGTTACTTTTGATGATGCAAAGTTAAGGATTAATGTTGGCTTTTTCTCAAAATGGAATCCTATGTTTCAAATTTCATGTGTTTCAAAGGCTGCTTCAATTAAACTCTCTTTTTTTCCTTTCAATGTGAATGTGTATATTCTTTGATCAGTTGTTACAAGTCAAACCATTTCTTGAGGTATGAAATACCAATTTTGGAATGCAGAGGTTGGTTAGTATTGACTAACCAAATACAAGATATTTGAGATTTAATCTCTCTTCTTTAACGTATAAATCAAAGAAGGAAACAAAAGGCTGCAATAACAGATTTTTAATAGGATTGCTCTACTTTGGTTTCTCAAAATGCTGTTGATTGACATTTTTGTTGACTTTTAATCTTGATCAGGTTGCATGAGCGTCTGCAAGAGTGTAATGGGGATGATGTCTTGAAGGCCGAAGCTGGTGCCAAGGTTCAAAAGTTCACTGAATGGGCTTTAAAATGTATAGGCTTCCACTCCCGTTGTGAGAGGAAGAGGGGTAGAGTGAGCCATAGCTCAGCTGTGGAGATTCAACTCCAGTTATCTGCATTCAAGACATTTCTAGATCTTGCTGGAAATCAACTTACAGGGAAGGATTTCACTGAGGCGTTTGACGCAGCATGTTTTCCTCTCACTCTATTTTCCAGTTCATTTGATCCTGGATGGGCATCTGGGATATCTGCTACTGCAATACAGGGATTGCTGGGTATGTTGGTTGAAGGTGGTGCGGACAATGTTAATCAATGCTTCCTTGAAGCATCTCGTTTTGGAAGTACAGAACTTGTGCGGATCTTATTGAAGGTAATGTTTAAGGGCCTTAGTAGAACAGGAATACACTCAACTTCTGCTAATAAATGAGTAAACTATGTTGCAGAACTTGGAAACTAGGAAAGAATTTCTCACATCATTAATTGCAAATGTTGGTAATGAGATAAACGGTTTGACTGTGAAAGTGATGCAAGGTTGATGCTTCTTAGATTTGACTGCATTGCATGATTGTAGGGAGCTTAATGATAAAAAGAGTTTTCATTAGCAAGACTGACTAGTTTTATTTAAAGCTTTTAGCAGTTTCCAATTTCATACAGATGCCAGTAGTTTCTTGTGGTTAGAGGCTGTGGTATCCTTGAAAGGGCAGATAGTGGAACACATCTGTGAGTTTGCTTTTTTTCTTTTTTTCTGATCGTTGGACTGTATATCGTGATTGATGATATGCAAGCTTTATAGGTGAGAGATTAAAGGGCTGATATAGATAAATAGTGTTCACTATAAATTGATGCAACTCCGCTGAAGCTTTCCCAGTTAATTGATCAGTAAGATATTTTCCATGACTGCTTGACTGACTAAACAGTTCATTCTACTTCAGAATTTAAGGAGGTTTCTTGGTCTATCCTTGGAATACACTATTAATAGGTATCAATTATGTGTAGGTGTCTTGTGCATATTTTGTTAACAAACAACTGCCTGATGCGCAATTTGCTTTATTATTATTATATTTATAGAAGCCTATGTTTGGATGTTGGAGTATACTCTATATGTGGATGCACTTCGTAAGGCCCTTTATAGGTCATCTCACTGGGCTACCTGTCATTTGGTAGGCAGCTGTATGCCACTACATTTACTGTTGGGGCATTTAAAATGACTCACCTTCTCCTGTAATTTCTTTTCAACGATGATAAACATAATCTTGATTTACAGCTCAGGTGGGTTGACAATAAGATTTAAGAGTAAGATGAGTACCTATGGAATAACAGTATTTGGTCTTCATAAACGATATGACATCATTAATTTGTATACCTGTCGTTTGGTAGGCAGCTGTATGCCACTACGTTTACTGTTGGAGCATTTAAAATGACTCACCTTCTCCTGTAATTCCTTTTCAACGATGATAAACATAATTTTGATGTACAGCTCAGGTCGGTTGACAATAAGATTAAGAGTAAGATGAGTACCTATGGAATAACAGTATTTGGTCTTCATAAATGATATGACATCATTAATTTGTATACCTATATGAGTTCTCTAATTGATAAACATTTGAATGCAAGGGCAAAGGATGGTGTACATTAATGGCTCAATTATGTTACCCTGTTATTATATTGTAGATGTGGCATGCTCTGATTCGCGCATTTGGAATCTTTTCCCCTGCTTCTGA
Organism: Erythroxylum orinocense; assembly: GCA_025531955.1. Classification (NCBI taxonomy): domain Eukaryota; kingdom Viridiplantae; phylum Streptophyta; class Magnoliopsida; order Malpighiales; family Erythroxylaceae; genus Erythroxylum; species Erythroxylum orinocense. The sequence goes on from JANZLX010000001.1 coordinate 20,670,459, forward strand.
TTTACCAACCTAGTTATTTTAGAAATATACCTAATTAATTACTTTATTTGCATGTCAGGGAGGTTGGGAAAGGGGTTTTTGAGGGAAGTGAGGGATGTATGATCTAAGGATTCGTTCTGTGACATTTCTGACATTTGTTCATGCTGTCAAATCTGAATATTCCTCTATAGATTGCACAAAGGAACAGCTTGGATGTTGATGTCGATCTGGCTCTTGGTTTTGCTTCACATTATTGTAAAATTGGTACGATGGAATGTCTTGTGGAAGAGGGAAATGCCATGGCTTTCTTGGGTCCTTTAATGAGAGCAGCAGAAAGGGGCTGTATGCAAGTTGTTCAATGGTTTGTGAAAAGGGGTTGCCGTGACATGGAACTTTGCCTTGCACTTACTACCGCCACTTCCAGTAGCCAAGAAGAAGTCGCTGCTTATCTCCTTCCTCAGGTCCCTCACCATGTTCTGGCAGCACTCAGCATTGAAATTCTCAAGGCTGCTGGCGAGAGAAGTGGTGGGTCGCTTGAAGGTGTGGCATTTCTCCTGCGTTCTAATTTCCTGGGGGATCCTGCAGCTACTTTTGCTGTTGCGGATAGTATTGCAAGGTCTGATGATGGGACTGTTGCCCCCGAGTTAAAGGCTTTTCTGCAGGAGCACTGGTCGGAGGCAGCATTCTTGGATGGAATAAAGCAAGGACAAGTGCATTATATTAACTTGATGAGGATTTTGAACTGGGGCGGATCTGCTATATGCTTGAGGGATCTGCCTGGCCCTCTCAGGGTGGCAATTGCTTACCTGCCACTTTATAGAGAATGTGTTGCTGCAGGTGGTACTTTATTTTCGCAAAAGCTAAGAGGGCAGCTTGTTGAAGCTGTGGGAAGGCTTGGAGGTGGGTTCATGGCCGAGGTGAGTCAGAGCAGAGATCTCCTGGATATTTTGGAGCATCACCTTCCTCCATTTTTGGTCCGAGCCCACAGTGTTGGCTAGAAAATTGTATTGCAGATTTTCTATACAGTTCCTCTGATATTTACGATATATGCCACACGAGTACAGTATGTCAACTCTAGCTAAGCTGACAAAATTGGAAGTTTTGGCCATTCTGCTTCCAAAGTACGGTGTTGCTAAAATTCTAGTTCTCTCTGCAGTACTGTATCATGTATCATCTTTTAGTGGACGCACATGTTTGATGTTTAATGTGTACAGCAGAGAGCAACCACTGTAACAAAGAGTTGAATCTGTCATGGCATTGTACAGTAGATAGCTGTAGGATGATACCTGCTTATCTTCCTGGTCTCCTATCATACTTTTTTTCCATGTTCTTTCTAGTAATAATAAATGTTCGCATTTCTCCTTTTATATTATCATTTAATGTTATAAATGGTGTTATTAAATTACTTTTATCTTGTAATTGAATTTGAATTCTCTCTATCTTAGTTTTCTTTTGACAACGTTTTTCTCTCTTAATTTTTCTCAATCATTCTTTTTTTTAAATCACAAGTTTCTTGTGTCTCATATAGCGTCTAAGTGTCTGTGTCTTTGGTTGATTTCATTGACTATAAAAGTAGTTAGTAAAAATAAAAGTTGATTGAGATTTATTATTTGACATTTCATTTGTATTAATAAATTATTTAACTTCCTTTTAGTTTGTTGTGTCCGGATTTGTTGTATATTTGGATATGTTGTCCACCTAGGTTGTTTTTTTATATTATGTTTCTAGATTTGCTGTATAATCTAAGTTATGACATTTTTTTCAGTTTGTTATGTTTATGAGTTATTGAATTTAATATGTTTTCTTTTTGCCATGTTTTTGTAACTAATAGGTACTTATATTGTTCTCAAATTTTGCTTAAAGAAGTTGAAGATGCGTAAACATATATGTGAATCTTTTAATTCTCCCTTATATAATGATTTGTAGAAGCAATAGGAGGTACATAATCCACAAATATGTCTATATCTCTATACATAAATATGTGTGTGTATATGGTCACCAAAAACTATAGCAATGCAAATGAATGTGAGTAAATAATTATAACTATTGTATAACTAATGAACGAATTGCCTATTCAAACAAATGATTATAGTTAGTTTATATATAATAATCATGACATAATTATAATAATAATTAAAGAGAGTAGAGAAAGACAAAATTGATTTATAGTGGATCGAATAAATAATTATTGACCATGTTTACTTTCTAAGCTCCATTTAAGAATTTACTATAATTTTCTTTCAGTAGGTGAAGAATAACACTTTGTATAATATTTTATTTGCTACTTATGAAGAGGAAACCTTGTAATCTCCTTTTCTTTGTTACGAAGGAAGAGTAACTTTTTACAAATCTTGTTTAAGGTGAAGAAGAACCCTCACAAATTATATTCTAAACAAATTTTCCAATTGTAATAATTATACAACTAAAAAATTCATTCTCTTGCTCCTATCAACAAACAAAGGCCCCATATGTGTTATTTAATGCAAACATTTATTCTCCAGCCTTTAAGGGCTCTTAGCAACTCTCGTGTATGTCCAACCTGCATCTCACTAACTTATAAGTGGCCTATTTTAGAAACAAAAATTAATTGTTATAATGACTAGTAATTGCAGCATTAGTTGGCCAATTTGACCTATTGGTTGAACAATGTGTTATATTGATTGAATAATGTATAGACCAATATTAATATAATTCATGTACATAACTTTGCTGCCTTTCAAATCACATTGATCGACCATTTAAGCATCTAGGTTGATCAATATGTTACTAATCGATCAATGTGCTATATTGATTGACTAATCTGCCATACTAGTCTACCAATATATCGACTAGTTTGTTTATAAATTCATGATACTTACTTTCTTTTAAGAGGCATTGGTTGACCTCACCTATATTGGTTGACTGATGTACCTAGAAACCTAACATCGGTCGACCAACTCACTTGAAATTAAGTTTTTCAAAACTTCTAAAGTTCTTTCAAATATCAAATGATACTCCTTTGACAAAAACATGATTAAAAAAATTTATAAGAGTATTTTGAATCTTTAAGAGACTTTTCTTTAAAATATTCCTAAATTTCCTTTTAATTATGAAAAAGTATATGCAATATGCCCTAAGTACAAAAATGATCATGTAATGATTGAATTTCTAGTTAATTGAAATGACCAACATAAGGTTACAAGAAAAATTACGTGTTTTAGTCCTTTTTATTCTTGGTTCCTCACTTTAATTGCATAGGTACTCCATATTACTCATTTTCTCCAATGTATTGAATTTTCAATTTATTCAATTGACTTTTTTGCTCTTTTCCCTTACATTAAACTTCATCATTCGCATAATGTTTGATTACATTATAATAGAGTTAACAATATCACTAAATAAAATTCGTTAATAGTAATAATATATTTTTCTATAATTAAGATCATAAGTTAAGACCTCAATAAGTCAAAAATATAAATGATCATCCTATTCCATTGCAAATTGATGAAAAGCAACTATATATATTTAGTTAGATATGCATTAAAAGGAAAATAATTCCTTTAAACATAATTATCAGTTAGATCTCTTGTATTATAGGACATAAAAGGGATAATTAGAAACAATATTAAAATGGTTATTGTGATGCCTATTAGAAGTGAAAGGAACTAGAATGGTAGTGAAGGTAATGTTTATAGTACTAAAAGTAAGGATCAATAAAAATACAACTACATGTATAAGCACAAGCAATAACTTTAAACCAAAGTGGCTTTCAAGTAATATCCTTGTGAAGGAATATGAATGGTGAAGATGTTACTCCTTTTTTTCCTTTTCTTTGTTATAGTAGAGGGATTGAAAGGTAAAGGGGATTTTCTTACATCCAAAATATTGCTTGAACAAAAATTTTAGAATATGGTGTTGATTAAAAAGAATATGTCTATATGATAAAAATATATTGAAAGAAGTTGCCTTATAAAGGAAGTTCTAAATAAGGCAATAAGAAGAAACCAAAAATAGCAATGTTTCCCTATTATTATCACCCATATTTGTTATACTCACAAACTTATTTTTTGGTTAGTGAATATGAAAGTTAAGAATATGAATAACTTGTGCTTACAACTTTAAAGTAATAATTTGTGGAGGTGGATATGAATAACCAAAATTAAATAAGCCAAAATAGTATTATCCTATTATTATCATATTATTATTATTAAAGAGAAGAAGAAACCAAAAATAAACAAAAAAATAGTGAATGGATAAGTTGGAAAGATGAATGGTAATAAGGTTGTCTTTATTTACATTATTTCCTCATACAATGTTTTCCTATTATTATCATCCATATTTGTTATACTCACAAACTTATTTGATTTTGGTTAGTGAATTCCCTTATTATTGTTGACATAGATTTGAAAAGCGAGGTCATGCTATAGTTATGTTTTTATTGGATCATGCTATAGTTATGTTTTTACTGGACCTTGTCACCTATTAGAACTAATCATTATTAATAAAGACAAATAAAAAATAGATAGAGACCAAGGAGGTGATGGCAAGCACTTGTATCTATATGCCACTATGTTTATTTTTTGGGCATCTAATATGGCTTAGCTTGTCTTGTAATTCCTTTTTTATTAAACTAAAGGAGATTTTAATTTAAGAGAATAGTTTATAAAGTTGATAAAGAAAAGTTAAAATTTGCAGCTAATGAAGAGAAGACCAAGTCATAAACAAAAGAAGATCAAGGCACATCAAGATCATTCTATGTTTTGTAATGACAATTATAATTTCATTTAATTCTTATGATGATCTTAAAGGCTCATCATGCATAGACATTTCATCTTACTTCATTATATGAGTCTTTTCATTCATTAAGAGATATTGAAGTTTTTGTTCTTAAAAGATATTGAAGCTTTTTTTCTTAAAACAATAGCCTCTTGAGCTTTCAAATATTCTTTTGGACATATTTTTGGAGGTTATTTTAATTATAATTGAATTGAACAAATCAAGTTTGAGCATTTGAAGTTGTTTAAATCATATTCTTAAGGGGGTTGGTTGCCTAATATAGATTAGTAGTTGACCAATATAAGTTAAAAGTGTGACATGGGCGTTTGTCATTGGTTGACTAATATAGTGGTGTGGTCTACCAATTTACCTTTAAGAGACACATAGGTCGACCAATATGCCCTAGTATTTGATCAATGTCTCAACAACTTGTGGATCTATGCATGTAGTGCACACTGGTTGAGTAATTTGCTACATTGATCATCTAATGTTTTGTAACTAGTTATTGTAAGAGTTAGTTTTGGCTCCAATGTCTAGTAAGTGTCCATAAATCATATAAATACTATTAGTCTCATTAGTTCTTCAATAGAAAGGCATTTGGTTGTCTTATACCCACATTCTTAAATGTTTATCAAGCATTTGAGCATCATTTTCTCATATTTGTATAGATAAGCCTCTTCGATTTTATCAAAGAAATAAGTGATACACTCATATTTTTATATATCTTTAGGACTTAATTCATAGTGATTTACATTCATTTTATATTTTTCTATAGTTGGTTTATCATGTTTTAGAATTATTTGGGTTTCATTGACGTAAGGTGCATAAATGAAACAAATAGCTTGAATTGCACTGTTTTTGGATTTTTGGCAGACTTGACCTCTAGTCATTGTGAGATTTCTATCTTGAAATTGGCTTAGCCAAAAATTCTGAAATTTTATACTCCAATTCTTGACTCATTGATGGATGTTTTGGGACCAATTGCAGGTTTTTCGGAGCTGGAATTAAGGATAAATAAATTCCCAAATGTGCGTCAGATTTTTGGATTGCCAGAATGACCTTTTGACAATGTTTCTATCATAATTTTTGACTTAGATGGTGGAATTCAGTGATTCAAGTCTCAAATTGAAGCTAACTCAAAGACAAATCTACTGATAAAATTTGAGCTCTTAAATCATCACCGTTTGATTTTTATACATAATCCAAATTAACCCTGGTGTATTGTCAAAAATGCAGCTCTAAGCTAACAAAACTTCAATCGATTTTCAAAGCACTTGGATGACATGGCACGGCTCCATTGGTTACTTAAAGATGAGTCAATGTTCACCTCATGAAGACATGCTACTTTGGAGGGCTGGTTAGGCAGGTGCGGAAGTGGAATTGCAACGTTTGTTAATTGACGTGAAGAGGAGGAATTCGATTGGTAGTTGGCTTCTCAATTAGGTCAGCCACTTTATGATGGATATAATATATATATACGACTTTGGTCCAAAGGTAGAGGGTCTACTACTCTCATTAGTCGTCATCCTTCCCAGTCGCAATCTTGCTTTTAATTCTTTTCAAAAGGAACTCAATTGTTTTAGACCATCAGTGATAACAACGTTTTACTAGGTATGTGTAGCTAAGTTTTTATTTCAATTGTAAAGGGTAATACCCTTCAAACCTTTATTGATTCATGAGGATTTAATCTTAATCGATTCTTGTGTTAGTGATTTGCAAACATGTGTTTGAATTCTGATCCTTTAATGGCTAATCTTAACTCATAAATCTTAAAATCCGAAATTATGGTTTATAAGGGATTTTTAGACGCTATTTGATTAATTGATGGTAGTAGTTGCCAAATTAATTGATTTATAGCTAGGTTGATGAAATTAGTTGTCAAACCTACTCTGAGAGGATTCAAACTTTGTCTTAAACTAATGATAGTAAATGTCAAAGTTTTCAAGGCAAGATCATTAAACCAACTATAGTAACACTCTTACGCGACATAGGTGGATTAGTAGTTATGAATCCTATGATTGTTTGTGAAGATTTGTATTCTTAGTAGTTAAGAAGCATAAAATTAGTAAGTTGGTGATCCATGATTATGTAAACACAGTACACAAATAATTCCTAGAGTCCGATGAATGAATTAATTAGTTTCGTTGGCGAAATCCTTTGCAATTGAAGTTTCCGTAATTTTGGTTTCTTCTGAATTTTGATTTAATACTTGTTTAATTTCATGTTCTTTAAATTCTAAATTGCCAAGATCAAACCCCCCTAATCATTTATTTTCATGCATTGGTTCAAGTCCAATTCAGTTGATTTCGTTTGATTTTTGTTTGCATCAAATCTGATTCTATTCGCGTTAGATTATCTTTTGATTTCTGTTTTCCGTTAACTGTTTCTGTTTTCTGGTTTAGTTAGTATTTTGCATTAATTACTCATCATTTAGGTTAGCTTGCATTTCAGATTTTTGTTACGT
>JANZLX010000001.1:20705639-20728490 GCA_025531955.1 Erythroxylum orinocense
TTCGCTTGCATCAGCATCTTCAAAGATCGATAACATATGTACCAAACTACCAATTAATATTGCTATTTGAAAAAAAATATTGCTATTTGAAAACGGATCGGGTATGGGTATCCATCGGTTCGGGTTGTTATTAGACCCATATCCACATCCATATCCACATTCATTTTTTAACATCCATTTAAAACCCATTTTTTAACATCCATATCTATTTTTTAGGGTCGGGTAGTACGGATATGGATCGGGTTGAAAACCCATTGCCATCCCTAGTTGTGTTAGACATGACTATGAATGTTAGAAAAAGGCTTAGTGGGTTCATAGGCTTGGGGTGTATAAGAATTTCTGGTGTGTTTACAGAGAAATTTCCTTTCTATTGAAAAACATTGGAAATAACTGCTTCATGTAAGATAAACTAGGGTGGCCTAACCTATAGTGCCAAAGTGCAATATCTTCATTAGAAGATAAAATAGCATGAGCTTTATTCCTTCTTAAGTTGCTAGTGTAATATAATCCATCAAATTCCTTAGCACTGCCAATCCTCTTCCCCGACTCCAAATCTTGGAAAACACAACCATCAACACCAAAATTAGCTGTGCAATTATGTTCTTTGGTAATCCTTTTCACAAATAGCAGATTACAATCCAAGCCAGGCACGTAAAGTACACCACTTAAGATCAATTTATTAGCAATTATAATAGTCCCAAGCCCTCAACTTTTAGAACCTGTCCATTAGCTACCTTGACAGTCCTATGAACCGGACATGGCTGTACATCAATAAGCAATAACTTATCACGTCATATGATCATTAGGCCCTGAATCAACAATCAAGAGACCACAATTTGGGGTTTGAATCCCTAAAGCAGTACCAGTATTACTGGTTTGGACTATGTTACTTGTGGATACAACCTTTTTAGCCTTCAAATCATACTTACTAAAATTTTTCCTTAGCAATTCAACTTCTTGTTTGCTCACTGGTGTGTGATCTCCCTCGGTCTTGTCACCACCAGTAGCTATGTAGCTTTTGTTCTCAACCTTTGATCTGTTTTTCTGATTTGGAGGTTTCCCATGAATCTTCCACCATGTGTCCTTGGTATGTCCAACTTTTTGACTATGGTCACACCAAGGGTTACCTTTTCTCTTACATTCTGGCCCATTTATTCCTTTAACAACCATGACGGAAGATTCAAAGGGATTTGTATTTCTTGGAGTGCCTTGCATCAACAGTTTCGACTCTCTTCACATTTCACCAAATTGACTGCCTCCATAATGGTTGGTATTGGTCGGGTTGCCATGATTCTTCCACGAACCTCCTCGTAAATAGAGTTTAGTCCAAAAGAAATTCACACTCGTTCCCTTTCCACAATTTTCTTGTAGCATGCCATATCTTCACTGCAAGTCCATTGGTGTGGGTCATAGAGGTCCAGCTGTTGCCACAATTTTACCAACAATAACCAGTGACTGATTTCTCAACTTGCTTAGTTTCCCTCAGAATTCCTTTGATCTAAAATAGAGTAGTGGTATTTTCTATATTGGCATAAGCCATTTTGGCATTCTCCCATCTCTCTTTTGCAAAGGTTGCAAGGACAAACTGCTGACCAACTTCGAGAGTCATGGAATTAACCAACCAGCTCATTACCTGGTTGTTTTCCATCATCCACGCCTCATATTTTGAGTCAGAGCAGCTGATGGCTCTGCTGTGAGTTATTTCTCCTTCCCTCTCCCTCTTACAAGCATGCTGTGGGACCTCCCATTCAGTCTATGGTTGGTTACCACCAACAGCTGCGAGTCAATTTTGTTATGAGAAGAGGACGAGTTTCCTGTGCTGATAATGGTGTTCGGCGTTTCTGGGATTGATCCTAGTGGAGTGTTGCCTGACGAGCCAATGGAAGAATTTTCCCCTGACTCGACATACCACGCTCCTATTGTCCCGAATGAAACCATCCTCCTCTGCATTTCAAAGCTCTGATACCTTAAAACGAATTGGAGGATAATTTATGTATGTTATTTCTCATAAATGACAGAAACACATATAGGGAGGATAAGCAATTGTTCTGCTATTCAATCCGTTAATTATTGCCTAGAAAGAAGTAAATAAGATCTCATGAAAATAGGGACCAGAAATGGAAAAGATAAAACGATATTTTAGGAAATAAACTATTGATCAAATAAGGAAACAAATTAAGTAATAAAACTGAAAATATTCTTCAAACAACTAATTAAAGCAAACATTAGCCTTGTATTTTTAAACCGACTTAAATTCAACTCCTATTTGCTAGGGAAGAAACAAGACAAGAAACTGAATAAGTAGATCCAAGAAGTGAAATAATGAGAATATCTGAATCAGATAGATTGTCTTTGGCTATCAGAATCCTGGAAATTTTGATGTTCAGATTATCCACAACTGGTCTTTTATTGTTAGTAATATGGAGTTTCGTTAAACATCTGTCATGAGCTCCTGACAGGAAATAACGTGAAGATTGATCCATTTGTTGCTAGCTGAAGGTTGATATGAAATAATGGCTAACAGTACTTGCATATTTATATTTGATCCTGTCAACCAAACCTCTAGCTGACATTGAATATTAAACACATATTGTTAGACACTGCTTGTAATGTCTTATTAAATTGTTTTGTAGTTTCACCAGTATTGCAATTTATTAGTATCATCAAGTATTTTCCAGATTGGATTACAACTACTTGAATTCTTGTTTTGCTGTATTGGTTGTCACAGCTGGCATTGTGCTTTTCCTCCTAGTTGAGAAGGTGGTCAGGTATGTTGAAAATAACTCCTCTGAGACTAATGCGTGGAGTCATGGTCATCACCTCCATCTTCACAAGAGCAGCAGGAAATTGAAGGATGCTTATGAAGTTCACGAAAAGAGTCAACCACACTCTTCAAAGGAATGTGGAGCAAAAGGTTCAGAAGACGTATCTGACAACTCTTTGAATGGTGTTAATATGACACAAGATGCATCTCTTTTATGTAAGGTAAGATAGGGAGATACTATATTTTAATTTTAAATTTTTGGCAATCAAAGTTCCCTATGATATCAAGCATCATTCTTAGGTTTGGAATGGTGCAAAATAATCTGAAATTTGAACTTTAGTCAGTCGAAATTGTAGAATATCAGGAAATGTGCTACAGAAAAAGGTTTGACCTAACAATAAGTGTAGGTGGCTTCTGTGCATATGCAATATCTTGGTATGCTATTAGAAGCTCTCTGGTACTAATGATTACTAAATTTGAGAATATACGGTGTTGACATGTTACATTCTAATTATTATGTATAGTAAGGAAGTCTGAATAACTGTTTCTCTTTGTTTATCCTCTGTGCTCTGCAAAAGGAGCCCTAAAACAAACATAATTTTCACCCTGAAATGAACGTGACCAATTGACTTGCTTCGATTTTCAGAGAAACACTATGTTTGACAGCACGGATGATGAAACAGATAGAGATGCTTCAAGAAACTCTGGTGATAGTATCAAATCCTTAAACAAGAAAGATACTGATTTTCACCCATCAAACCTTGTGTTTGGTTATCTTAATCTCTTCTCTGATGGCGTTGTAAGTATGGGTTCCTTTTTCCTTGTGTTGCCTTATTCTCCTATTCATAAAGCATGCCGCAGTACTGGTGTCAAATTAAAAGTTTCTTAAGTTGTTTGACCTAAAGAACTGCATACAGTTTCTATATGCAAGTTATGTTGATATGACAGCACAATTTCACTGATGGAATGGCTTTGGGAAGTGCATTTCTGGTTTATGGATCTGTTGGTGGATGGTCTAGAACTCTGTTTTTGCTTGCTCACGAGCTTCCTCAAGAGGTTTGATTGCTCCCTTTTGTTCATTGATGTAAACAAATTTCATTAGTTTGGTGGCATCTTTATGTTGTTGATGTAGGACAAGGACAGCTATTTCAAAATTAAATAAGAACGCTATCTCTATAAGTTGTGAAAAAAGTAAGTACATACATTTCTTTATTAATTTTATTGAAGAAAAAACCTAGAAACTTTTGTTACATAAAGATAGTAGTTTCACTATAGCAACTCCTGAAATCACATCTAGGACTTGTAAAGAAATAGGCATTATGCTTAATTTCTAGGAATCACTCTTAAAATGAGAAAGCATCACACTTTCACACGAAAATTCATAACCTGAAAAGTATTACTCCCATATCATTGAAACATCTGATCTTACATATGAATTTTGTCCTCTTGGTCTTAATCCTACCTAAATAAGAACTCTTTAACTTAAAGTACTCGAATAGAAATTGGATAGGCTCTAATAAGGATTCTTATTATTTCCTAATAAACTTAGATCATAGCCTAACAAAGATAAACTAAAATAAAAATACTTCAATTCTGTTTTTAATTAAGGAAAATTATTAAGTAAAAACATAGCTAAACTAACTTCTGTTTTGCATTATTCTCCCCAACTTTCGAGAGTCAACCTATGATTAAAAGTTGTTATCCATTGTCTCTAGCATGTGTTTTCCTTCACTATAACTTGTCTAATGTCCTTGTCCTTCATTATCTTCAGCCCTATTGCTAGAATTTTTCCTCCTCTACACTTCAGATTGCTGGCCCACTGGGTTCTCTGCATTAGGATTTGTCCTTCTTAAAAACATTTGTTAAGGCTGTTCAAATTCTCCAGAATTTGCAAATTTTGATTCATCTTGCTTTTGGTCACTGAACAGTCCTTTATACATCACTCTATGATGTGTTGACATTGCCAAACACAAAATTTGATACGAAATTAGTTTAGGAGGTATAGAAGATATATCTAGTAGGTAAAAAATAATTGAAATTGGACAATTTGGGCTGCTGGATTTCTGTTAGGTTTGCTGAAATTTGAATTTCAAGTTTGAAATTGGAGTACAGCATGCTTCTAGGCTGAAAATTCTCTCTTCTTCCTTCATAATTGATATATATATTTGTATGAAATATTTGGTCACTTGATCCTAATCCTACCTGAACAAGGACTCTCAACTTAAAATACTCCTCAAAAGATTAAATCTTAATCTAATAATAATTATTCTTATTATCCTTGGAAAAAAAAGGCAAATTCATGGTCAAGTTTTACTGTTAAGTGCACTTTGGTCCCATGAATTTTATTTTTGTTAAATTGACTTCAGATTGTTAATTAGACCTACAATTCATCAGTATATCGAGGAAGAATAAGGTCAATTTGAATTTTGATTGACAACAATGCAAAAATTTGAGGTCAGTTTGGCAAAAAAGAAACTTAAGGGACCAAAATTTTCTTAAGGTCAAAGTTCGAGGACAAATTTATACTTCTTTCCTTCTTTAATAGAGTTGAATCCTAGTTCAACAAGAACAATCTAACCAGTATCAATACTTCAATGCCTTTTCCAGTTAAGAAAAATTTGCAACGGAAAGAGTAACTAAAATAATTTTTGTTCTGCATCAATTGTACTATTGATAGTTGTATTATTTATTGTGCTTGTTACTATCTAGTTATCCTCTGGATGAAGTCATCTCTTGTCCCGCGATTCTTATATTTTAACCAGTTAGGTCAGGAATCAAATTGATATTTGTTTAAGGTGGGGAAGGTATTGGGGGCAGAGAGGGAGGGAGGGAGAGAGAGCTGGCAAGGGTGGCCGGGAGAGAGTTGCTTAGTGAATCCAGTTAGAGCTTACATAATTTAGTCCCTCATCGAATCAGTTAATAACTGTTTCTAATTGGATTTGCCAAATAACATTTTTGTTGCCGCCTTCAGAGTTTTCTAGTGTTTCATATTATACTTCCTTCAGGAACTTACGCTGTTTCATATAATTCTTTGCAGGTGGGAGACTTTGGTATCCTGGTAAGGTCAGGTTTTAGTGTTTCTGAAGCCCTTTTTTTCAACTTCCTATCTGCGTTGATGGCACTAGCAGGAACTGCATTGGTGAGTCATTATTTTAGTAGTTTCCGTTAATTCTACCTATCACTATGAATGGTGATGTTTAGCATGGAAGGAAAGGAATTTTAAAGGTGCTACTCTTTTAGGCTTTGCTCTGGGGACAAGATCCAGGACAATCAGCTCTAATCGAGGTGAATTTGCAATGACGAAAGTTGCATTTTAGCCTTACTTGCATATCTATACTTTGATGTTAAATATGAAATAAATCCTCATTTTTTGCAGGGCTTCACTGCCGGTGGATTTATTTACATTGCTGTTGCTGGAGTTCTTGCAGAAATGAACAGCAGCAACTCAAGTTTAAGAAATACGGTTGTTCATGTAACCTCTTTGGTATTGGGCATGTCTGTTGCACTCTGTATTTCTCTTGCAGAATGAAAGTGCATTACAAAGCTTTCGAACATTTTACAACAGAGCTAGCACCTTATCTTTGCCCGTTATTGAAAATTTTTTTCCCCATCCTTGTGGCCATTAGATTAAGGTAGTGCGCATGGCTCTTGTGGCCATTAGATTGTATGCTAAGTTTTGTATCAAATATACATAGCCCGCCCGACATTTGCTTTTATTACTGACGACCATGATGTGTGTTGATTAGATGATTAATTAAATTTGAGTCGCATTGATTATTAATTAAAATTTAAGAAACATAGATTTAACAAAAAGAAAAGAAAAAACTCTACAATGCACTAGATGATTTATTAGTTCATTAGACGATTTTGAAGTGCAAAAAGTCTCCCTTTTGGAGAACAAAAGGGGAGAGGAAGTTCGGATCTTTGGGGCTTTCTTGCTTTCAATATTAGGTTTATTACTTTTATTGGTTAGAAGACAACAAAAAAAACATGATTTGTTAGGGTTATATCTTTGGTTCTAATTGGGACTATAGAGGTGTGTATCCAAAACAAAATATTACGAAAGATCACTTTATAACATAGTGAATACAAGTGTTGATCCCATGAGGGCTACAATTAAGTACTATCTTTTATATTATCTAATCTAACAAGGACTTAAAAGAAAAGTTTAATGAAACTAAAGTTACTGATATAAGATAACAAACCAAAGCAATGAACAAGAATGGAACAACAAATGATAATTAAGATCTAGATTTAGAATCCTCCTAGAACTTTTTCTGTATTGTTTCAGTGATTAACCTTCGTTTCTTAGGCCAAAAGAAATTTTAAAGTTATAATCACATTCTCTCTCGAGACATAAAACCCCTACAATCCTTATCTTTAAGTTGATTGAATGGAATCTCTTTCTAATAAAAACTCTCAAGAATGAATTAACTTGTTTTTTTGAATTCTGGTTATAAATTTGACTTTAACTTAGAGGATTTATATCCCTATCTCTAAGATTTTATCTAACTCTTATTATTCGTAACACAATCTATTCATGTATATTATTTCTCAATCCCTATATATGGAATCTAAAATTGAATTTAAACTCTAGAATATTTCAATTTAAATACAAGAAGTAATCATAAATAATTTGTAATAAAACTTATATCTTTAATTAAATCAAAGAATCAATCCAAATCAATAGTTTTAGTGTTTATCCCATTTAGATCTATCCCAATTTAGTTCATACTAAGGTAAAAGAAAAGAATAACCATCAAGAAAGAACACAAATGAAAATAACTCATTCTTACGTCTCTTGAAATCTTGATATTTTTTAGTTGAATCTTAATGGGATCCCCTTCTTTTTCTCTATTTTTGTTCCCTTCTTATCCCAAGATTCTCTAATTCGAATCCTTATGATTGCTTCCTTGTTCTCTATCCCTATATCTATCCTTTACAAGCATAAGCCTTAGAATTTTTCGTAAAAATTACCATAACATAAGATAAAAAAGAGTTTGTATTTTTTTGTGGAAATGAATGAAATTATATTAACTCTAGCAAAAGCTATTTCTATATTATAATGAGTTCTAGTTTACATTTTAATTCTTTGGACTAGATTATGCAAGATAGAAGTTAGAGGCATCTTTGATTAAAGGTTCCATCTGATATTCATTCCAGAAGAAAGTTTGTTTTGTCCATTTTTTGTCATCATAATAGCTCTGATCCAATTGAGGATGTTTTCAACTAGTTGATGCTTTCCAACTTCAACTCCTTAGTACAACCTTGTTGTTTCTTTCTTTCCAAAGAGAGTAGATTTTAGTGGTGAAGGCAGTCTTGAATAGTACTCCATTATGATTTTGTTGATTAACAAGCTTGATGAACCAATCTAAAGTCCTAGTCCATTCGCAGGTTTGACAAAATTCGACTAGCATATGCAATATTATACTCCATATAGATTCAGAGTACCTGCAGAGAAAATATAAATGGTTTATGTCTTCTAAGCTTCTTAGCACAAGACACAGGTGGGATCACAAGTGCCAAACTATCTATTTTTTGTTTTGATTTTGTTTTTACCACAAGCTAAGTAATTAAGGAGGCTTTGGGGTTAAGGGATTATTTACAAAGAAGTTCAAACCATAAGGCATATCCAGTGTTATTATTGAAGATCTTAAGGCAAGATTCATTTGTGAAGACCGCTTTGGAATTAGGATTCTTGATAATTTTATCTTCCCTTTGCTAGTGAGGGAGCTAAGGTAAGTATGCTGCTAAAGAGGAGAACCCTTTGAAGTTTCTAGACCAGTGTCCATTTTGAATGAGTAAGGAGACTTTGGCATCACTAGGAATTATGTTTCTCAAGTGTAGGATTTCATTTCTTAGTGATAGAGGGCTAAATTCTTTAGATCAATTGTCACACCAAAACCATGTGCTTACCCCATTTTCCAACTTGTGTTTGATCCAAAGAAATACCATATTTCTCAAGTTCAATAGATGAGTTAATGTCTAAGAAACTTCCCTGGTGTTTGACATCAACCAAAAGTTTTGATTCTTGAGGTAGACTTCATGTTTCCATTTAGTCCATAGGGCTCGCTGATATGTATATAGTCTCTAAATCTTCTTACTTAGTAGAAACTTTTGTATAAGTGGTATGGGAATGATCCCGAAGCCCCTTTGTTTTTTTGGAATGGTTAGTTCACCCCATTTAACATTTGATCAATTAAAATTTTCAGTTTTCCCAAACTATAGAAAAGCTTTTATAATTCTACCAATGTCTTTTTTTTGGTGATTCAGTAAATTTATAAATAAATAAAATTATGTACAACAAGAGATTACCAAGGTTGGCAATCTCTTACCCGAACCGAGGAGAACTTACAAACAGCATGAGGAACCCAAAAAACTATCCTCACTCACCATACAAACACAATAACAAGACTAAAACATGTTCAGCAACCAAAATAACCATATCAATAACTATATTACCAGCAATACAATTATGTCTAAATAAAAGTCTCAAGCACCAAAAAATACTTAAGAAATTCTATTACTCCATCGTAGTCGATTAGGAGTGGCTCTTCTGTAGGGGGATGTGCCAAAAGGGGTGAACCTTGTAGCTTGGGACACCATTCACCTCTTCAATGCTATTATAGGTTCTGCCAGTACTGTATCTTATGCCTTTCTTACTACCAGGATTGTGAGTGACCTCTCATTTTTCTAAATCTGTAGTATTATGCCTTGCATCTATGCTCCGATCAAATAAAGTTGTAGATGAGTGCTACAAAATTTACTTTCCGAAACCATTTGTCATACCTGGAAGATAAATAACATAAGAAACAAGAAACCAAGCCAGTGACCTCTATTTACCTTCTCTCAGTGTTTGAGCTGACCTGTTCCATTACTGGGAAGATTACTTTATTATTAATGTTCCCCCACTTCCATGGCTGCATTTTTGAAGGTTCTAAGGTTTTTCTCGGACCATAAGTTGTACACAATAATAGCAAGAAGAATGAGAAAAATGTTAAGGTTAATGTTTTTAGGGCCTTGAGATTGGTTGAACCAAAGTAGAATAGATTGCAGGCTAAGCAAGTTTGGAATGTTTGACTGTGTAACCACACTGATTTGGAGAAGGAACATTCAAAAAAGAGGTGGTTGGAAGACTCATTATCTAAGTGACATAGAGAGCAATAATTAGGGATATAGGTATACAGGAGTTGATTCCTCGTCTGTAGCTTATTAAGGAAAGCTAGCCACAAGATAAAGGCACACCTTGGGTTGAACCCTTTGTGCCACACTAATTTGTGCCAAGGTACCTTCGGAAGAGATGGTCTCATCAAGGTGTGTGCTGAAGTATTTGTGTAAATTCTCGGGGGGTTTGCAGTCCATTCTAGTCTATTCGATTGGGACCAATCTGGTTGGTATGTTAAAGGCTTGAGTGTATGAATGGTCTTAATTGTGGCACCTTGCCAGCACCAAATGTTGTCTATGATAATATCAGTTACTTTTGCATTCATTGGAAGTTCTGACCCATTGATAGCTCTAGGTGTTGAGAAATATTTGAGGATACCTCTTGGGTGCCAAGGATCCTATCATAAGAGAGTAGAAAACCCATCCTACTTTAAATCTGAAATGATTCCCAATAATATTTCTAATCTGAATAAGTTTCCTCCAGCTCCAAGAACTATTATTATTCGGTTTAACACTCTAGAAAATTGACCTTCTAAAAATAATAGAGTGAACCCACTTTACCCACAAAGCTTCCTTATCATTGAACAAAAACTAAATCCTTTTACCTAATAAGACATTGTTCCATATAGTCAAATGTTTAATCCCTAGACTACCCTCTGTTTTAGGTCTACAAAGATCATTCCACTTATCTTTTGAATGAGTGTTAGACTCAAACTTATTGGACCCCAAGAAATTCCTAAATTTAAACTCAATTTCTTTAATGACAGAGATAGGAAGCAAGAAATGGCTAGCCTAGTATACCTGAAAAGTGGACAAGATAGAAATTACCAATTGAATTCTACCAGCGTAGGATAAGGCTTTGTGAGTCCACTTGTGAACTCTGGCATCAATTTTATCCAACAGCGGGATACAATCTCTCCTAGTCAATCTGCCTGTTAAAAGAGGGACACCTAGATATCTAATAGGAAGATTAACACTTTGAAGCCCCAAAGTGGTTTCCAATTTAAAGGCCAAATGATCCACATCAGGAGATAAAAAGAATCGACTTTTTCTATGATTCATACCCAAACCAGAGAAATTGGAGAAAGTTCGCAAGTAGGTAAGCAAGGTATTCACTGAAATAAGGTCAGCATGACAAAACAATAATAGATCATCAGCAAACAAAAGATGGGACAATTTAAGAGTTTTGCATCTCCAATGGAATTGAAAATTAGGATTTGCTACTATTGTATCCTTTAGAGTCCTAAAAAGCACTTCCATACAGATGATAAACAGGTCAGAGAGAGAGAGTCTCCCTATCTTAAACCTGATTTCCCACAGAAAAATTTAGTGGGTGACCCATTGATCAAGATAGAATAGGAAGGCGAGGTTACACACTCTTCAACCCACTTAATAAACATAAGTGGTAACCCTATAGCTAGCAACACTTTGAGGAGGAAGTCCTATTGAATGGAATCATAAGCTTTGTCCAAATCGACTTTGAAAGCACATCTCCTATGCTTATTAGAAAGATGGTAGTTCTTAAGGATCTCTTGAGCTAAAAGGATGTTGTCCCCTATACTGCAATTCTTGAAGAAAGCACTCTGGTTTGGGCTAATAAGGAGGGGTAGAATTTCTCTAATTCTGTTGGATATGATTTTTGTGATCACCTTATAAATTATGTTACAACAGGAGACAGGTCTATAATCCAACACAGTGGATGGCTGATTTGTCTTTGGGATAAAGGAGATAAAATTTGAATTAAGCTCTTTGAGGAGCCTCCCGTGTTTGAAAAAGTCATAGATTGCCCTAGTGATATCATTCCCAATAATATGCCAAGTGTGTTTAAAGAAAAAGCCATTAAAGACATATGGGCCGAGGGCCTTATTCTGGTTGAAAGAAAATAAGACTTCCTTAATCTCCTGCGAAGTAACTTCAGCTACAAGGTTAAGTCTAAGGTGCTCAGGGATTCGGTGGGGAAAAAGAGCTGACACATACTCACTTGAAAAAACTAGATCTTTCTTTGTACCAACAGATTCTTGAAAGAAATTCAGAAAATGTTTCTGAATTTCTTCTAGGTCAGAAATCCTATGGCCATTGCTTCCCAACAAGGAGTGGATATTGTTTCTGTTCCTATTCGCAAAGATAGAGTTATGGAAGAATTTGGTGTTCCTACCGCCCTCTCTAAGCCACTTGATACGAGAAGATTGTTTGTAAAAAGATTCGTGGTCATTTAAAGCCTGAAACAAATTGTTAATAGCCTCATTTTCTGTAACTACTAGATGAGGCCTATTAGGCACGACTCTCATTTGATCTTGGATGTTATTGAGGGTAGCTTGACAAGTCTCAACTCAGACATTAATGTCGCCAATCTGATTTGAGTTGAGGGATTTTAGAGCATATTTTACTCGTTTGAGCTTAGACACAACACAAAATATGGGGGTCCCTCGGATCTGTGAGTTCTAAGCCTCTTCCACTATCTGGAGAAAATTTGGCTGCAAGACGAGGAAATTTGAATACCTAAAAGGAAAGGGTCTCTTCTTTAGAACAGGTAAGGACCTTATCAGGACAGGGAGTGATCTGAAATATTAGGATCGAGGACTTCACTAAAGGTTCTAGGAAACCAAGATCTCCACTCCGAGTTGATAAGTGCTCTATCTAATTTCCTTGCTATGTGGAATTCGCCATATTACTTATTAGACCAAGTAAAATTTGGACCACTAGAGTTTAGGTCAAACACTCCACGCTCCTCAACACACTTCCTAAAGTCTCTCATCCCACTAAGGGCCACAGAGCTAAGCAATTCAGCTTCATGCGCAAACAAAATGGCATTAAAGTCCCCAACTATAAACCATGGTTGATTTCCAACAAAGGGTTTAGTATTGGAGAGGGTTGACCAAAGGGTTTTCCTATGATTTGCATTATTCACCCCATAAATACAAGAAACAAATAAACCAGAAGCACAATTTATAGGGTTCAATTATAAAAAGATCATCTGATTAGTAGTAATAAGAGGGGCACACAAGAATTTATCAGGGTTCCAAGCTACCACTAATCTGGCATAAGAAGCTTGATCTAGATTACTACAGAAATTTCATTTAGGAAACAAATAAGAGCAAATATTGTTCAAAAGAAACTGAGATTTGATCCGAGACTCTATCAAACACATAAAGGACACCAACATCATTCTAAGATAAGACCTAATAACTAACTGCTTTTTTTTATTGTTGTTGAGACCTCTTATATTCCAAAACCTAAATCCATAAGACTAAATACAAGACAAGACCTACAGCTATTGTTTTCTTCTAGGTTTTTTGCTTTTCCGAATTGTAAAAGTCCCCTCTACCCCTTCCAAAAAACCCTGATTCTGAGAATCATTTGAATTATTATTGGGAAGCACATCAAATTTAGGAGAGGCACTATAATTACCTACTTTGCTTACACCAAGACAGTCGGCAACTTCAAGGTTTCCTTTAGGATCAACCTGAGTGTGTTGCATGTCTTTATCTTTGTCTTTGCTCTTCTCTGTTAGATTTTCAGCAAAGTTGTTCTCTCGAGGACTCACTTGTTTTGTCTCTAAGGTTTTCTCCCTGATCTCCCTTCTTCTGCTGAGTGTTACATATAGAAATGGAACAAATCTCTTTGTCCAATTCTTGTTGGGTCCCAGTCTCAAACATACAACCAGTAGGTTTCCAAGCTCTCTTTTGTGGAACCTTATCAGGTTTCCATTCATATTCAATTTCAATCTCCCTATATGTCACTTCTCCCTCTTCATTATAGGTAGCCAATTGAAAGGACGAAGGCCAGGTCCTCTCCAATTTTAATTCAACAAACATTCGAGCATAAAGGGTCCTAGACATTCTGGCTGTATAGGAGTCCATGAGTAGAGGTTTTCCAACTGCACTAGCAATTCTACTCAATCCCTCGTTATTCCAATATTCGTAGGGGATATTATGAAACCTTATCCAGATTGGGGCATGCTTAATATCCTCCTACTCTCCCACATTCAAACTCCATTTGCGTAAGAACAATGGCTTCTCTTGGATATACTGAGGGCCCTTCTCTAGCACAACATTCATACCACATTCAGAGTCAAACTTAAATAAAAACTTGTTCGAGCTAGTCACCAGAATTTCAGACAAACCATATGCTAACCAAGATGTTGACTATGCATAATGCCATGCATCTACCAAGCAACAATTTCAGTGAATTTTCTTCCTTGTCGTAGGAAGAAAGACAATTTGAAAACAATTTTCAAATGTCATTAAAAGAATTTTTACTAATGGTGGAGAACTAATATAAATGGACTCAATGGAGTAGACATTAATTCCTTACTCTATATTTAATTGTAATATTTTACAATAAAAGGATTGAATTATATAAAAAAATTATGTATGAAAAAGTTAGACAAAACTCCTTTGGCATTCCTAATATTTGAGTGGCATGGTATATTTCCAGACATCAATCTAGATCTATAGATATAAATTGTTTAATTAGAGAAATTAAAGAAAATTAATTTATATTATCCTAAATGCAGTTTAGGGTTATAATTTGTATCACTTTCAATATATCTACGAATCAAACAGGCCACACATATGGAGCTGTTAAATAGAGAAAAATGTGATTTGATAGTAATGTTTGAAAAAATTAAGGTTAAATATATAACATTTTATAAATAAGGATCAATATTATATATTAGATTTTATTTCAATCTAATTGGTATTTAACTATAATGAATTTAAATTAAAATTTAATTAAATTATCAAAAAGTTCGAACCTTACTATTGCGTAGGCTTTTAAGGAGTTAGAACTCCATACTTACTCCTCTCCAAACTATACATAGAATTCTATTAATATTTTTGTTTGGATAGATGCTTGTGTGACTATAAGGGTTAGGATAAACCTATTTCAAAATTAATTCAAGGGGAGTTGTGTAAAAGGAACCAGGGTTCATAATAAGGTACAATTTATTTTTCATGTTTTATTATGTTTATTTAAGCAAGTTTTAGATTAAAGTGATCTTAACATTTAATAAATTAAAAAATATTTTTATTTTGTTTAACAGAGGATTAGATTTTGCTCTAATTTTCTAGCACCAATACCATAAATGTAGGCTACTATTAAGTCTCTAATTGTCATTGTCTTCATATATTGCTAATGTCAATAGGAAATTGATTAATAATATAATAAGAACATTTAATCATATCATAATCGGATTTTAGGAATTAGGATTTCCAATACTTGTAAAATCAATTCAAAAACTAGGGTTGTATCTCATTTTGTGCACAATGGAAAAAATAAAATTTTCATGATTTTTTTTTGAATTTTAAGTTCAATTTAATATATAACTTGATTAATGTAAAAATGATATTTTATACCTTAGCATAACTTGATTTCCTTTCTTGTAGCTCCTCTTAAACTGATTTCTAAAATAGGTTTCAAACCTCTAATGATATTCATACTAACAAGTTTGGAGAATTCTATAACTGACGTAAAAAGTAGTTATTCAAAAGTCTCAACTTATTTTGAGCCTACGTCTATTTTGTAATAAGGCATGAACTTTTTGGTAATTTAATTTACTTTAATTATAATTGTAATTTAAATTAATTCTATACAATTTCAAATTAGGTTTAAATAAGATCTAATGTCTAATACTTTTTCTTGTTTATTAAATATATTATATTTAACTTTCAAGTTTGTCATACTTTACAAGCTCAATTTGATTAAATAACCTTTCCTCCCTTCAACCTTTTTTTGCGGATGACCCATTAAATTCTTAAATATATTAGTAATAGATATAAACTATAACCTCAGTTGTATTTAGGGTTAGATAACTTAAACCCATTTAATTTATTTTTAATTTTCTAATTAAATAATTTAACTTTATATATCAAGATTGATATATAACAACACAATATTACTACGCAAATATAGGAATATAAAAGTGATTTCAACTAATTTTTTTGTGCATGATCACATACTATTAAAGATTGCCTTTAACCTTAGTATATACTCAATTTGGAGAGAAAGAAATTTTAGGCTTTTCTAACAGGAAAAAAAAACAAAAACAAAAGGTGCAACATTGGACCTTCAACTCCATCAATGAAATCAGAGAGTTCTTGACCATTGAGAACCTCTACATTAATCTCAGTAGAAGTCTTGCAAATAGGTGGAGACTATCAAAAAGCTATGTCTCTTTTATAGCCACAAAATGAAACTAACTAGGTTATATATAATAACTTGGGCCATCAGCGCAAAGAACTATTTAGAAAAAGAAGAAACGATAGTCACTAGAATTGAACTTTATAAAATAAGATGTTGTCAAGGTTACTCATATAATTAGATTCTGAGCATCAAAATATAGCCTTATTTATATAAAATATTTGTAGAGAATGCTTTTACTTTAACTTAACCAGTTCGATAGATGGTATAAACAACTATTTCTACTTACTTATAATCCTAGAAAGGACTTAAGTACTAGTTAAGGTTGAACATATTTTGTACCTTAAAACTACCATCTGAGCTATTTTGTTCTTTATTGTTAAGCTTGTTTTGATATTCTCTACAAAGATTTTATGTTTAATTTTTAAAAAATAATTTAATTAGACACAGATAAAGAAATTTAAATTTAAATTTTTTAACCCATTCATATTAGTTTTTTATCATTAGTAATTCAGTCTTTTACTAACATTTGAAAACTGTTTTCAAAATTTCATCCCACTTTGCTTAAAGATTTATTAAATCAACACTAATTGAAATTACTTTGGGATGACGAATAGTATATTGATTACTCAATTATCTCTTTATAATTCATGTAATATCTAATAACTACTAATTAAAGCATAATAATCCCTATATGAGATACTTTACAAATCTCAAGTCAAAAGAACATTTATATAATCATCATAATAAACATTTCTATAAATACATAAGTAATTTTTCATATGAAATTTTCATGTTAGGTCAATTCAATGAAATGATTCTCCAACAAGAACCCATATGTTTGTTTAAATATCTTTATAATTTAGTGTATAGGATCACCTACTTCCTTTATAAGGAAGAAATATAACATATATTATTCTTTACTTTGTATTAATGTTCAGTTTCAGTAGAGTAATGACTAAGAATAATTTAAAGATAAAATATAAATGTAAATTGATAATTGATCATTATGATCTTATTGTAATTTTATGTATGAAGTATATTTGTTTCATGAATTTTATCAAATATGTTAGTTAAATAAATAAACATCTATAGCATAAAAAGGCGATGTTATTGAATTCCAGACTACCTTTTCTTGTCTTCCATCAATGGCAAATTTTGGGCATAAAGCTTTTTATAATAAATTCACATATTCGCTGGACAATTGTATAACCTTATTAACAACTTGAAACTATAGAGTTATTTAAAGTGTACCATTTTGAAGTCATCAAATAAGAGTCTTCAAAACTACTCGATATGATTGCCGTCCATCCCTAACAATTGATCGATCGCTAGTAGACTAACCTAATATCACTAGTTAGAGTCTAATTTTATCAGATTTTACATGTTAAAATATTAGATTAAATATCCCATATGCTTTACTGGATAGTAAATATAAACCTATGACTGTGAAAGTAGATTAATTTAATTTAGTTATAAGTTAAAAGACTTATACTTCAAATTACACTTGGCATGGTGACAACCAGACCAATATGCAGAGCACAGCGCTTTCCGTCTTTAAAAGCCGGAGCGTTCCACAGTATGTACGATTTCTTATAATGTTATCATCAAAGAGCAACCAAAATATGAGTTTGCCAAATCCATAGTCAATTTGATTAGAGAAACAATGGTAGCTAAAGAAATGCAGTATAGCATCAGTCAAAAACTCAAAACGATATGGATGATTTAATTGATGCGTCTAGGTACGGGTTTTTAGAAGAGTAATAGTGGTTGTTTTATGTTCAGCTTGATATCCTTTAAAAGTTGTATATAAGTTGTTAAAACTTTGTCTTTCTAGTACCATTTTTAAATTGTCAAAAAAAAAAAAAAGTACAAGCCTTCTTCCCTTTCAAGTCCCCTTAAATAAATGGCCTTTACAGTGCGACAGCTTGCTCTTCATTCCACATGAGAAAGACCTCCACCAGTTTCAGCCTTCGTCCTGCACAAGCCAGCCAATTGTATAAATAATCTTCGTCCTACCTCTCCACCCCCGACCCCCACCAACCCCACAAGTGAAAAAAAATAAATAAAGAAAGCTCATGGGGCCTGGAGCTGAAGAGAAATAAAAGTATTCTAAGGGATATATCACACTGGTAGGATGTTAAAGTAGAATAAAGTCGCAGAAAACAAAGCAAAGATCCGTTAATGCAAGAGTTTATGGCTTTGAAGGCAAGATGACAAGTGGAGCTGAAGAGAAATAAACAGTATTCTAAGTAAGGGAAACATCACAATTGGTAGGATGTTAAAGAATAAAGTCGCAGAGATCCGTTAATGCAAGTGTAAAGCTTTGAAGGCAAGATGACATGAATAGGCTTGTGAGAATAGATAGGTTCATTATGCGTATGAAGCCAACATTCGGGTAATTGCCTTGAAAATGTTCCTACGGGGACAAAATTGCTAATCATTACTCACCACTTCATGAGTTCTACATGGAAAATGCACGTAGCCTAAGATTGGCATCTCAAAAACAAACCTATAATTAAGCCTAGCTGACAATGAACCTAGGAAGTTCAATCATTCCTGCAGTCAGAAAATACTAAAAGAAAAATTGAGCTCTTATTTAATTAGTAAATAAAAAGGAAAACCAATCTAAACATACTTGTGGTCAGAAGGATTGGGTGTTAATTCATAAACAATTGTTGCAACAACATCCCTCTTCAACTGCACAGACAAAGCGTCACTTACGGTAACAACACTTGCATTTTGAAAGGAGATCAACAACAAATATCATCCAATCTTTGACGCCAGTACCTGTGTTGCTTCACCTTTAAAGCCAATGTAGTGTATTTGACTAAAGTCTCCACCAAAATTATCTGGGAA
Source organism: Erythroxylum orinocense (assembly GCA_025531955.1). Classification (NCBI taxonomy): domain Eukaryota; kingdom Viridiplantae; phylum Streptophyta; class Magnoliopsida; order Malpighiales; family Erythroxylaceae; genus Erythroxylum; species Erythroxylum orinocense. The sequence goes on from JANZLX010000001.1 coordinate 20,724,568, forward strand.
ATGCAAAGTGATACTTGCGACACTTTGAAATTTTGAATATCTACCAATAGGGATTTACACAGCATCAGCAAACAGCGATTAGTTGCAAAGATACGTTTTATTAAGAACTAATATAGCAGTTTGCACTACACTATACCCAACATTTGAAACAAGTCATTGTAAACCAAAATCTATCGGGTAATGAGTAGTAACCTTGTCTGGTACTCCAATACTCCTTGTAAATTTTCAACCAAGTCCCATTCCTAGAAACAGTAGATCTAGTGTAAGAAGTCTCGAAATAATTTGAAACCAATCAATACCAATGTGAAAGAATACCTGGATAGCTTGCATGCTTTGAGCATCTGAGAAGTCAATACCATCACGATTGATAAACCTAAAATATATTTCCAAGTAACCAACATCAGTTTTTCTCTCGTAGGAAATGAAAAGGAAGACCACGAATGAAAATAAATTGAAGGGAATATTCCATTCAAAAAAGTGCCCCAATAACATTTTCAATATAGTCGACCATTGTATAACAAAATTAACAGTCCGAACAAGTTTGGAAGAAGTGTACAAAATGTAGACAAAAACTGATCTAGTTTTTCATCTGCAGCATCATAGAAAGATGTTTCAAATAAACAGAAGACTATAGCATCGCGTATCTCATCACTGTAAAAGATGGGAAAATGACAATTAGCAAGTAAGGATACCTGAACTCAATAATAACATATCAAGTTTCATATGACCACATCTTTCCTGGAAAGCATTATCATCTAAGAAACACCAAAGACTGCAACAGACACTATAGGCACTTAAAATATGAACCATCATATATTATGCAACACTCAGAACCATATACTTATCCAGAAGACATCTGAATCTATTAGTTTGTAGTTCCAGGGGGAATATGAGAGAGGCAGGACCATAACAACTTAGAAAATGAATCATGCATACACAGCTAGATCACAATAGTACCAATCAAATGCCTCCTCCACACAATAGTACCTCAGATTCTCATTCCATTTAGATCACTACTATATGACTGAATGGAGAGAACTTTCTTTGCTGGTCCCAATCAGTGAGAATGTACATCCGTGGGAGAAGCAAAATTGGATATTTGAATGGTGACAAAAAGGAACCTACAGCAAATGACCCTACACACGGAATATGGGATGTTGAAAATTCTATGGTGATGACATGGCTGGTAAATTCTATGGAGGAAGATATTAGCTCTAACTATATGTGTTACCACACAGCTAAGGAGCTATGGGACAATGTGAATCAGATGTATTATGATTTGGGAAACCAGTCCCAAGTATATGAACTAACTCTCAAATTGGGTGAGAGCCACCAAGGTGAGGATAGTGTTACTAAGCACTTTAATTCTCTTAAGACTTGTTTAATGACTATGAATGGAAATCTCCTGATGACTGTAACTATTTTCGAAACACAATTACTCCGGATCATGGAATCATCTTCATTCTGTGATTCCTTCTGCCTTTTCTTGCACCGTAGTAATTGTGCAACATCACCTTGCCAATTTTCCAATATTTTCTAATCAGTTGGGGGATCAGATGTAAGATGGGACAACTTTCTCTAACTGCTTAAGAATAATTCTACATTCTTAGACCAAAAAGAGTAGTTATTACCGTTCAAACATTGCTTGGTTATTTGCAAAGTTGAGGAACCCATTGTTGGAACACCTATCAATGATTTGCTATTGGAATCTGACATCCCCAGATATATTTGACAGATTTCCTGGCTAAACGGACACTAGTAACGTAGCTGACACTACTCCAAAACGTATAAAAGATGTTACTATTATCAAAATACCCATGTCCTGCTTAGTTTTGACATAAAGCAAGACCAAAAGTCCATTCAGGACGAAGAGGCGAGCTGATCCATCAAATTGCCGTCGATGTCACCGGCAGTGGGTGGTTTTTTGTTAGGTAACGATTTAACTAAATGTACTGATGTGTTAGATAACACCAGATTAAGAGCAATAACTCAATTTTATTTAGAAACAAGAAGGAAGAACCTTCTTCACAAGGGACAACTCCCTTACAATCTTAGGAAAACTTCCGAGAGGACCCTCTTCACTCCCAAACGTCGAACTCCTTGCGCAGGAAGCGAAACCAATGCACTGCCGCCCCTTCCATGCTGATGAAGGTTAGTCGCATCTTTTCATCCTCCTTGACGCGGTGGACCTCAAAAAACTTCTGTGCTCAAGCCACCCAACCCAAAGGATTCGTTCCGTCAAAGATGGGGAGTTCGACTTTCTTGACCCAAAGTCGACTCTCGTGGTCCTTCTCGCCTTCAAAGTCATCCTCTTCGCTGGCCTCCGAAGATGCTTTGTTGCTCGACCCTTGCATGCATCAAGTGAGTCAAGATGGCTTTCAAACAGCCCATGCCGTTTTTGACTTCCGTCAAGTCTGCGACTTGCTCCCCCATGGTTCTCTCAATTTTGGCAACAGAGTCTTCCAACTTTCCTATATGTGCCTCCATGGTAATCTGGCAGGTCAGACCAAATTGTTATGTAACGATTTAACTAAATATACTGATGTGTTAGATAACATCAGATAAAGAGCAATAGCTCAGTATTATTTAGAAACAAGAAGGAAGAACATTCTTCTCAAGGGACAACTCCCATACAATCTCAGGAAAACTTCCGAGAGTTATTTCCCAACTAATGCCTATCCCCTTTTCACTCCTAAACTATACTTTTATATCTCCTTATTCTAGCTAAATTCTAACAAGTATCTAACTCCTGCTAACAACCTAATAAGGTATATAGATATCTAACTCTATCGCTACTGTTATTGATATCTATCTACTACTATCAATATTTAACTATAACTCTACTACTTACAGCCTGTCTTTTTGTTTCCGTGTATAAACTATCCATTCTCCTCCTCTATGACCCTTATTCCTAACATTTTCCGGCGACACTGCCAGCACTTTGGTGGTCGCCAACACCTCCTAGTTGCATCTGTGGATTTGTTTTTTGGTTTTGGTAAGTGGAGATAACTATTTTGGATAGATTAGAAAGTGTTAGGGTTTTTACGATAAAGAGGGTTTTGAGGTTTAAAAACTAACTAGGCTCTGATACCATGTGAAATTCAGAGAATATTTTAATTTAGGGCTTGATTCAAACTGAAGACCCTTGTAGCATTTATATAGAATTAATTACATAAGGAAAAAATCTTAGGAATATAGAGGAAATCACACAATAAAGAGAGAAATCATGCTCTATATATTTCCTAACATCTAATGTAGATATTTCTTAACAAGTCCCAAATCCTAAGTTCTTAAATGATTTTAGACCTATATCATGCTATAATGTGGTGTACAAGATTATTTCAAAAATCCTTGCTAATAGGTTGAAAGTTACATTACCTGGATTAATCAATTCAAGGCAAGGTGCTTACGTCCCAGGTAGGAGTATGGGTGACAATATATTGTTAGCTGAAGAATTGTTCAAAGATTACTAGTCCAAGGAACATATCAGGAGTTGTGCCCTCAAAATTGACTTCATTAAAGCATATGACATCGTTGAATGGAGTTTCAACATCAATTCTCTTCATGCTTTTTGGATATCCTTCTGAGTTCTGTAACAACTTCGATATATATTCAAAATTATTATCTCCATATGCTGCAAACACATAAGTTCTTATATAGAGGTAGGGTAATTTGGAAATATCCCTAACATAGCTAGATATCATAGCTAAGGATAATCTCTAAGAATAATCCCTTAATTAAGGGACTATCTACTATTACGGGATTCTCTAGACTCCCCCTCAAGTTAATGCAAAGATGTCTATCATGCCCAACTTACTAATTTGTTCTTCAAATGGTTGTCTGAACAGCCCCTTTGTGAAGACATCTGCTCTTTGTTCTTTAGTAGGAACAAATGGGATACATATGCTTCCATCTTCCATTTT